>OX422211.1:602219359-602874044 GCA_949130495.1 Sambucus nigra
ATTGTTTTGTCCAACGGAATAAAGCCAATATAACAAATGACTCGATTGGAAATTTGTCCTTACACTCCGCTATCCACGGTACAGTAAAAAACTGTTTTAACCGTGGCCCAAGTGGAAAATACTTTAAAACTTTTTGTGAGACTTGTGATCACTTGCGCTTTTTTGCATGTTTGTCCTTTACATTCTCACAAACCACATATCTAGGCTCACTGCATACAGGACATTCATCCGTCTCTTCGTGCTCGTTCCAGTACAATATTCAATCACACTTTCAAGCATGAATAGATTTGTATTTCAAAGCTAAACCCTTCAAACTCTTCTTGATGGTAGGATAATTGTCTGGTAACGTATTATCTTTTGGGAGAATTTCTTTAACCCACTTAAGAATTCTGGTTACGTTGTTCCCAGATAAACTAAAGTGACTCTTCAAATTATGCAAACCAATCATTGCATATAATCCCAAGTGATCTTCATCGTAATCTTTATATAATGTTCTAGCCCCATCGGCTTTCAACCATATGTATTCCCGATCTCCTAGTAGTTTAACATCAGTTTGTTCATTTAGTTGGTCATAATGCGCATTATATTTATCCATAGGTTGGTGGTTTTGATGGCTGTGGAGTCTGTAAGAATCATCAATTAAGTCAGTCAATGGACGATGTGTTGGTGAATCATGTACCACTTATACTCCTTAGGGTTCCCTTACACGGTCGGGTGCCGGTAATTCTTCTGGAACATAAGCTATAACTTTTTCACCATGGTATGTCCATATTATATAGTCTTGACAGATTCCCCACTTTAGTAAATGCAACTCAACATCTTCCAATGACTTATATTTTTCATTAATACAATGAGTGCACGGACATAATATCTTCTCACTTTTAAGATTTTTGGAAACGTATTTAACAAATTCATAAACGCTCTTTAAATGATTATTTGATATCCGGTTAGTCTCTCCCATCCACTCTTTGTATTGTGGGAAATCCATGTAATAATCTTCAAATTCCAGCTCTGTGATAATATGTTAAAAAATATTATTACAATTGAAAAAAAAAGAATATTCTTACGACTGAAATAAAAAAAATATCATTACAAGCGAAACAAAACCAATATTCTTACAATTGAAACAAAAAAATATCACTATAACTGAAGCAAAACCAATATTCTTACAACTAAAACAAAAAAAAAATTATTACAACTGAAACAGAAGAAAATATTATTGCATCTTGGACAACAGATAAACTGGTCAAGTAATAAAAGATTTTGCATAAATTCTCAATTCCATCTCTTCCCCACTGTTAACGTACACAGATACATCTCCGTATCCATTGTACATTTCATCGACCATTATTTTAGCCTCACCTTTCTCAAAAGGTCGGCCATGTACTGGAGTTCCAGGAACTATTGAGATGAGTATGCACACACCAACGAACCTCGAATTTCTCATGTCCTTGATATAGTACTGTTCGCCATAGTCACCATGAGTTGTTGACGATGATCCAAGTCCCGTGACTGGTGGAGGTGCAGTGGATGGAAATATTGGAGGATGAGGCATTTGAGAGGGGAATGTTGGAGGAGGAAGCATTTGGGAGGGTAAAGTTAGAGGGGAAGGATGTGTGAAACCTTGAGTAGGAGTAGGGTAAGGGTTACCTTGAGGAGGCATTGGGGGCCTATAACTTTAAAAAAGTTCACAAGTTTCCCAATTTGATTCGTCAATAATTCCAGGGTATTTTTAATCTCATGGACATCCCCATCGGTCTTCAACTGGTGCTTCTTTGGGGATGAGATACAATTATTGATCAAAAAAAGGTGGTCCACAAGAGGTGCAATGTGTTGAAGTTTTATTTTTGACACATGTGAGCCAACACCTATCGTCCTCCCCCTTTTGTCCTTTCCAAAGGTCTGTGTCAGGGCATCATTTTCAAGGTCAAAGTCATCAGTAGGGCTCAAATTGGATTGAATATTAATGACCTCTATTGATTCGAGTGTCTTAGGCAAGTGCGACGAGAATTGATTATCTTTGTCCCGTCGAGCTGAAGGAATAAGTTGGATCGATTTGCGTTTCTACCGGCATCTGGACCATCCTTTGTCCTACTCTCCCATTCATTCTTCAAATCCTCATATGATTTTGATCCCAGCATATGGATATAAGTTTTTTGTGCCCTATTCTTTTGTTTTGATCCCTCTGGACCAATTTTTTTTCCTTCGACTCATTCTCCGAAAAATTATTCCACTACTCTAACGGCATATCAACATTGGGAGGCACTCTCTCTTTCAAAGCCAAAATATCTAAGCTCGCTGCCTCTTTCGGGAAATGTTTCTTCTAAAGGTTTCCCCTATATGTTCTAAATCCTTCAGCAACCCGAGATAGAATCCTATTCTTAGAACGTTCAGGAAATGAGAAATGCTTGCAAAGTTGGTCATGTATGTCATCTTTGATAGCTTGATCAACAAGGTTCCAATTGTCGGTCCACCAACTACCACGTTCATTTTTTCCTGTGACAAACACCAGGCTTTAAAGTTCAGTACGTCATTTCTATCACCCGTCGGGTTATTCCCGAGAAGGGAGAACCTAATAGGCTTATTTTTATTTGAGCGGGAGGCATCAGGAGTGCTGGACGGGGGCGTTAAAGCAACTGGAGTGCTGGATCGGGGCGTAGGAGCACTTCGAGTTGGACTTGGTGAGGAGTGAACCAGTGATGGAGTTGTGAATTTCTCAGCCATCAGTGTTGAGAATACGGGTTCTGCACGAGATGGTGAACCTCGTTGTGGTGTCACCTCGGCACTTGGTACCATTGGGTTGTTTCCTCTCGACATTATCTACAAAAATGAAAAACTATAAGTGACTAAATAATTATAATGATATGAAATTATAACTAGTTAATCAAGCTTATGACTATATATATATATAGATAGATACCTTTTCAGAGTAATACTTTAGAATAAGTTCAATGTGTCTGATCTCCATCCATTCGGTATTAGGATGTAAGAACCTATGAATTTTTGCACATGACCAATTAGGAGAAAGGGTATCTATGATTAATGTTTAGATATCCGTGACATGAACTCGGAATCCCATATTTCTCAACTTGTTGGCAAGATTCAATTTTACATGCATGTGGCGCGAGACATCACAGTCTATGTCAATGCTCTCTGTACGTAGTTGTATCCATAACGGGTGGATTTTTTTCGCCTTCTCCAACAACGTAACCAAGATCAGGGATATGTCGGGATTATTTGTGTGAAATATATTTTGTATACTTCATCCCATTTTTCTGGTAGAGAAAATAGAATACGATCGAACAATTAATCTTGCTGGAGATCAACTCCACGATTTACAAGGTAGTTAAATTGTTCAATATTTTTATTTCCATACCTATAAATAGGATTTCCTTCTATATGATGCACACTAATAAAAGAGTTATGTGTGCGGTCTAATTTTAACCTCTCCCACTCTTGTTGACAGTAATTATCAACGTGCCTCATTTTTCTTGAGAAAAGTATACGAGGGCGTGAATACGAGTGCTACTATTACGGTTTGGGTTTGAAAGTTTTGAGAGTTTAAAAGTATATGTGAAATCCCAACAACAACCCACTGTAATTGTTTATAACATGTTTTGTTTGGGTTTATTATGAGAGAGTTTAAAAGTATATGAGTATTATCTATTCAATAAGCATACAAACCGCAGAATCAACAGAAACACACATTGTACTTAGACAGATATTGTAGTGTAAACAAACAACCAATTCATAAGCACTAATGCAGAAGGTAAATGTAAAAAATCACATATTGTATTACTTACACACATATTATAGAGAAAAAAATCACGACATGCATATAACCCCCAATATAATACGATGGCATGCATATACCCCCAATAAAATCACGACAAGGTGGATGTAAATTTTTTTACTCATTAAAAATCCATTTAATTATATTTTGCCAAAAAAATACACACACATACAATCTAGGGTTTATTGGCATAATCTATACATACTCACACATACAATATAGGGTTTATTGACATAATCTAGACATACACACACATACTATTTAGGGTTTACTAAACCCTAATATGTTTTTTGACATAAATCTATACATACACAAACAAACAATATAGGGTTTATTGACAAAAAAACAATTTATTTGTTCATAGTTACACACATAAACATACATATACAAATAAATCTATACATACACACACATATAAACATAAATCTATCCATACACACACATACACACGTACAAACATAAATCTGCACATACATACAGAGAAATTAGGGCGTTAGATAGAAATCACGAAATCCAAATGAAATCAAAATAAATCAATATATACCAGGGGTTAATCCAAATGAAAACCAACTGAAATCGCTTAGCCCTTACAAATCCAACTGAAATCCACACGAAATCTCTTAGCCCGTAGACAGACCTTACAAATCGTAGAAATGATCAAGCAATGGGTTTTTTTAAGACCTGAATCTGGTCACGGCCTAGACCCATGAGCCCCAAGCGAACGGCCAATAAATGAAAGATGAGGGTGTTCCTATCTTGCACCTGGTCACGACCTAGAGATGTGACCCACCATGCACGACCTTTTCCCATCAATCCTACTACTTGAATGAGGTATGGTCATAACCCATAGCCGTGACCCACACCAAGAAATGGTCACGGCCCCCAGCCGTGACCCTCAATGTGCATGTTTTCTGCTTTGTCATGCCTTTGGCCGTGGCCCAAGTCCGTGACCCATTCACGACCCGTTTGGAGCGAATTTTGGCATGAAATTTGGTGTAAAGATGGTCACGCCTTGGTCACGGTCTAAGTCCATGACCCACAGTGGTCAGGGATTTGGTCCGTGACCACTTCCCGAGCATCGATAATTTAATGTGGTAATAAATATGGTCATGCCAAATATTGAGTTGGTCACGGCCCAAGTCCGTAACCAGCTTGTCATGGACTTGGGCCGTGACCCACAGGGCATGACCATTCACAGGATTTAGTGTAGTGAAATATTTCCTTCCCCACATCATCATTAATTTTCCAGGTACTGACCTCATCAACAATGTTAGGGAAGTCGTGGTAGTTACACACATAAACATACATATACACATAAATTTATACATACACACACATATAAACATAAATCTATACATACACACACATATGCACGTACAAACATAAATCTACAAATACATACACATAAATTAGGGCTTTAGATAGAAATCACGAAATCCAAATGAAATTAAAATGAATCAATACATACCAGGGGTTAATCCAAATGAAAACCAACTAAATCTCACGAAATCGCTTAGCCCTTAGACAACCCTTACAAATCATGGAAATGACCAAGCAACGATTTGTTTTAAGACCTGAATCTAGTCACGGCCTAGATCCATGACCGCCAAGCGCACGACCAATAAATGAAAGCTGAGGGTCTTCCTGGATTACACCTAGTCACGGCTTAGAGCCGTGACCCACCATGCGCGACCCTTTTCCCATCAACCCTACTATTTGAATGAGGTATGGTCACGGCCCATAGTCGTGACCCACACCAAGAAATGGTCATGGCCCCCAGTCGTGACCCTCAATGTGTGTGTTTTCTGCTTCGTCATGCCTTTGGTCACGACCCAAGTCCATGACCCATCCGCGACCAGTTTGGAGGAAATTTTGGCGTGAAATTTGGCACAAAGATGATCACGCCCTGGTCATGGTCTAAGTCCGTGACCCACAGTGGTCACGTATTTGGTCCGTGACCACTTCTAGAGCATCGATAATTTAGTGTGGTAATAAATATGTTCACACCAAATATTGAGTTGGTCAAGGCCCAAGTTTCCGGCCATCTAGTTGCGGACTTCGGTCATGACCCACCGGACGTGACCATTTGCAGGATTTGGTGTAGTGAAAGAATTCCTTCCCCACATCATCAATAATTTTCCAGGTACTGACCTCATCGACAATGTTAGGGAAGTCGCAGTTCGTCGTCACCTTCATCTCTTCATAACCTCGACATATGTATTACCATATTAAGTCTTAAAACTCAACAAAATTATGATACTCAAAGATGGTCTTCTTATTATCATTTTCTATTAATCAACTTTCTTTTAAAAACTAACCTTGATTTTCTTAACTTCCAACTTGGCCTTATCCTTCTTAGTAGTCAGATTAGTGATCTCAGTTTCCTTTGCTTTCTTATAGGCCTCCAGCTCAGAGTTCCTATATCTGACCAAGGACTTATGTTTGCCTTTATAACGATCAAAAGACTTATTTTTTTCATTTTTTGATCTATGGGATTAGTTGTTATTTTGTATCCAATATGAAGATGTACCATCAGCAGTAGACCATGTCGAAAGAAAATAGATGAAAGAATAAATAACTGAATGAAAGTTGAAGAAAAATGAAAAGTGGGAAAACTAATGATGGGGAAAAATTGGGAAGAATTTGTTAATGGAAAGGCTGACTTCGTCCCTCTATCCAGGTTAGAAAAATACCCCTTATCACAATTGTGTATATTATTGAGTTCAAAATCATGTGCCCTAACATAATTAGCATAAAGATTGTGATGATCCCTTTATAGATCCTTATAAACCTCTCGAGATGATGAGAGCTTCTACTACTTGATCACAGTTTCTTTCATTTACTTTTTAGTTTGCTTGCTCCCGGTTGGTTCTTTCATTATTCTCTTGCTTTTCTTATTAGTCTCGTTAAGACTTCCCTCGACTTTTGTAACACGATTATGGATTAGTTTGGGGGATAACATATCCCACTCTTTAGTAAATAATTAGGTGCATTTGTCTGCATTATGTTCGAGCCATGGCTGGGCAATTATAATGGACGAACTTAAAAATAAAAGAGGTATGAGGAAGAAAACTCATGAAGTTTTCCAAAGAATGAGGATTCGAAATGATCCCAAAGTTCTAAATATTTTCAATTGGATATGATTCCTCAAAGGTTTTGAACTCAGAGTTGACCATGCGGGCCAACAGCTGATAATTAGTAGCACCGAGACCCAAAGTAACTATCACACCCTATTTTTTGTTATGAACGTACAAGATAGTAACAAAACAATGAAGTAAAGTTAAGTCAGAAGAAAAAATTTATTCATTAATATAATTGTACTACCACCAAAGAGTTGGATTATTAATGTTACTTATTATGCCCAACACTGAAAAATAATAAAGGTAATTGAGAAATGTTACTATTTCCTTTCACATTCTTTAATATCCATCCATATAGTTATATAAGAAAACATATGATCCGTTCATATCACAAAAACGGAGGGAAATTTATATTCCTTACCCTAAAACATCTGGAGGAAAAAGGAACTATCAAGAGAACACTAAGTATATTTTAACCAATTTTATAATAATTATATGTAGATAGAATATTAAAGTGTGTATAGAGTTAATTATTTGCTAAAGAAAGCATAAACATAATTTGTGTAATAAAGAAAGTCAGGGATTTTTAAACTAATAATCCCATACTTTTCACTTCACTAATTGGTAAGCATGATCAGTATAACCAAATAATAATGTCAATCCAAAATATTTGTGGAAAAATAAATAGCTACACACACTAACTAGAGTGACACTCATATGTATGTATGATTATTTGGCTATGAAACTTCTGAGACCTTAGTTGTAAGCATCCCATTCTAGGACCCTCCTAAAAACCTCCTTAGGTCCCTATCACTCACTCATTCATTGCAAACCCTAGGTCATACCCCGACTACTGATTTGGAGGCCACTAGGATCTCTCGAGCCCCGTTTAACTCGATAAACTTCCTTACCTGAGCAAAAGATCAATGAAGGTTTGAAGGGATATGAATCCCCTTTCCAACAATTTGTCTCTTGCACGAATTGGCCTAATGGTTCAAACGAATGGTTTGTCTTACCCCAAAAACTGATCTGGAGGCCACTGGGCGCTCCTGGGATCTGTTTGACTCCTGTCAACTCTTCAGCTTGAATAAAGCTAAATGAATATTTGAAGGGATATATATACCCTTTCCAATGGTCCACTTTGTGAGAGAATAAGCCTTACCGTATGGATGAACAACCCATTTTAATTCGTAAGGTGATCGGGCACTTTTGGGCCTCGTTTGACCTCGATTAACTCTTCGAACCGAATGAAGTTGAATGAATTCTAAAAGGGAACTAAATAACCTTTCGAACAATCTATCCCATGTGTCAATTTTATAGTTCAGATGAAATACCCATTTTCCTCCAGGAATTTCCTATTTAGTGACCAACGGGTACTTCCGATCCCCATTTGTCTTTAGTCAAGTTTCAAACTCGGGAGTGGCTCATATATTCTTAAAGGTCTATAAATACCCTTTCTAACGGTCCTCCCTCTGTGCGATTCTGACTTAGGTTCATATTTTATGGTTATTTTCCCAAAAAACCGACCTCGAACTGCTGAATGGAAACCCCATGACCCTTCTTATAGGTAAGGTGTCTAGGGTTTTATGCTGTTAGGCAGGTTTAGGACCATTCCGATCAGCACCCCCTTGGCCCTATACATAAATGCCATGACCTCACTTTGAAGAGGACCCCTGAACATCCCTCTTAACAATCCAGACAGAATTCTCTCGAATTCAGAGTTGTTCCTTCCTTAAAAAACCCATTTCTCACATTCCTTCCATTCTTTTCATACCCCTTTGAGTAAATACCCACCCACCCCCTGAAACCACCATCACCATATCTTGAGATCAATGCATCTATGATCAAGATCAACTTTAAGTCTTCACAAGGAGGTCGAATTCTTCCCATTTGTCTTTAAATCCTCTTATTTTTGCATTAGTTACTTCATTTTCACTTTAGTACTTTACTTCATTACATCACACATCTTAACTTTGGACTTTTTATTATTAGTATTCACACATAGTTTATTTACATAAAAAAAATCTAAAAACCAAGAAAAAGAGGGTTCACTTGTAAATTCCAAATGATGATTTCTCATCACAACTTCTCACACTAAAACACCTTTTTCTACACACACACACACACACACACATAAATAAGTCCCTAGTTGGATTTATGGGTTAAACCCCTCCTCGTATTGTCTTTGAACAATGTGGACTTTGATTGACCTCAAGCCACATAGGTGTTTTGTGTAAATCCCTCGACTCGAGTCCTCCCGCATACATTTGTTACTCTGTTCGTGTCATATATTCATAATATATTTTATATATTTTTGCTTGCTTATGTCTTGTCCGATATATGCAATTGTTCCTCCATAAAGACTTTTGAATCGACAAACATTTACATTTATTTTTAATTACTATTTTGGTAACACTACTAAGGATGACCTCGCTTGCCTTTATCCATGATGCGAGTCGTGTGATTCCATCCTCCATTTATATTATGCACATAACCACACACATCACGGAGTTCAACAGGAGACAATTAAAAAAATTCCTTTGAGAGACCTAAAGGGCGGGATGGATGCCCAACACCTTCCATTTTGTAACTTAGTCCCTGGAACTTTAAACTACTTGGTTTCAAAATCATCGATATTGTCATTAATGTCGTTCTCTCGAGGCGACAATATTTCTTTTCTTTTTTTGCAAAATAGGTCGGTGACTCTATCTCTATATATCACCCCACATTGATGACAACCGAGCACACCGACAAAAGATACAATCACGCGATCACACCAAAAAAGGGGAAGGAATGAGGGATCCACCTCGGGAAATGCATTTACCTGGACCCCCCGGAAAATCCTTGGGATGGCCAGAGTGGTGACTCTGCCGGGGACACTATAAGAGGACTATACTCTATTTTGAATGGGTGTTATTCTTTTCGGTATGCGTGCGTATGCACCTACCTGTATGTTCCCTTTTCTCCTCTATTTACTTTTTGTATATAACTCTCATGTATATATCACTTTCCACTCACTTATACACTTCACAAACTTACATTTAGCTTCATTTTTAATCACATGCTTCTCAAATCACTTATAATAGCCATGCTCAGGCTTCATTAGCACACAACCGCACATCCCAAACTTGTATATATGCTCACTTAAACATATTACACATCACTCATAGTTAATCCATGTATAGGCTCATTACCATACACACTCACTTGTATATATTCTCATGTCACATACTCACTCACATGTATCCATGTATAGTATAGTTTCCATGCAAAATTTACTTGTTTATTCTCCCCATCAGTGTAATATTCCTTTTACTCATCATGCCAATAAAAAATGATAAAAAATTCTTTCTCTCCATAATTTGTTAATTGAGACTCATGGATTTTTGCACACAACATTACAAAAGAAAATTGCTATATTAACAAAAAAATTGCCCTGTACTAGTTGGTCACTTTGTGATGGGCGCTGGTTTTGTGGGTTGCAGTTAGCCTAAGTGATATGACTCTTACCTTACATTGGCCTCATACCTTTGATATATATAGAATGGTTCACCTTGCATCGTACCACTTAATCGAACTCACGACGGGAGGTATATAGCATGGAATGCGTTCATGTACATCTAGTATATCAAATTCTCTCTCACACATATTATCCCTAAAATGGTATATAGTGAGGCAATTCACGTACACTCAGGTATATCAAATATCTTGTCCATTCATGCCGATGAATGAATGCCCTTATAGGAAAGAGATATATCGTGGAAGTCATGCCAAAGGGGGAACTTTTCAACTAACCGAACAATTGGATATTGATGCGAGGGAAACCGAGTGTTCGTGTAGGTACACTATTGTTGATTTCGTCTCCCGCTCGACATGCAAAAGAACCTAAACTACAGCTACACTTGACAGGCAAGTAAAGCGATAAGTCGGGTATCGAGAATCCACAGGGAGTTATTGAATTTTAGATGTTAATTGTTTAATTACTTCACGAAGAAAAGTGTAAAAGATGATAGGTTGGGAATGGTGACAAAAGAAAAGAATAAGTTAACGCTAATTAAAGGAAAGCAAGGATCGAGATCCCATCCTACCAAACGGATCGAAATTACTACTAACTAGAGTTAAGGCTCGAAAGCAATCTAATCGAGCATATCCAATTAAGCATAAACATCACACAATAAGGAATTTAAGCAAAGTTGCGAGATTAAACATTTAATGGAAAATGGTCGCACGCGGATTAAATTCGGATTGTCGCTATAAACACTAAAGTTGCATGACAAATAAATTTAAATGCATAACAATCCAACTTTAATACACGCGGTTTCAATTAAACGCGATTTTGCACAAAGCCTAGTTTTCGGAGCTCGGGGCCCGAAAATGGCGGAAATGAAATCCCGACCCTATTTATCTAAGGGTGCATGGTGAGTTACACTAAATTATGCTAATTAAACTAAGAAAGAAAGAATTAAAGCAAGTAAACTAGTTAGAAAGCATTGAAACTAAATTACAAGGCAAGAGAAGAAGAAGAAGAAGAAGAAGAAGAAGAAGAAGAAGAAGAAGAAACTATATTAATGGAGAGGAAGTGAATAGTTCAATCTTACAAACCACATGGGTTGTCAATACAAAAAGAAGAGAGAAATGAACTCTCCACACCAAACCCTAACTAAAACTATCTAAATCAGAATATGTGAGTCCCCCTCTTATTACCACAAAAACTAGCTTATATAGTAAGTTGTAATAAAAGAAAAGAAGAAAGAAATAGAAGAAAATATCTGCAGGGGAAAAACAGGGGATCGATCGATCGACCCCTGTGGTCGATCGATCGACATTGTAATTCGTGGAAAAAATAATAAGGCTCGATCGATAAACCCCCAGGCTCGATCGATCGACCCCCAGGCTCGATCGATCGATCAAGCAGGGGCAGCCTGCAATTTCCCCTGCATTGGCATACAATCCAACGTCGCTCAAATCGCCGTAACTTTGTCGTTATGCATCGGAATCGCGCACCGTTCGCGGCCACGCGAAGCTAGCGAGGAGAGATACAAATTCCGTGTAGATGTCGGGCTAGGTGCCCAAACTTTCAAAAGACTAAAATGCCCTTGCGCGTGCGATAGTGTACGAAAATCGAGCGGAATGCATCCGAAGTTCACACTAAGCATCCAAACACCTACAAAAGCTCAAATAACCCCTGCAAAACATGTTAACATAGAAATCCGAGGTTGTCTGGTTAACGAGCATAAATATAGGGATTAAGATACCCGAGGGGGCTAATAACACGTATGTTAACGGGTGAAATACGCAATATTTGCGTCGTAACACACCCCTTAACTTACACATTGCTAGTCCCTAGCAATGAAATAGGATGCAATAAGAAGAACAAGTAAACCGACATAGGAGAGAGTACAAAAGTATGGTATAAAAGAAATAAAAAGATAATGCCACTTTCGCGGGCGATTCGATTGCATTTAGCGTATGCAATAAGCCGTTAAACCCCTAGGTTACCCTAGTGGACGAGTGTCGTCTCATGAGGGTTTTCAGTGATGGAACCCACAAACATCATAAAGTTTCCTCCAAATATGCCCAATCAAGTAAGACAAACTCATCAGTGTGAACAAGATTTCAACATGTTATTAGCATAGCAAACGAATTCGCATGAGAGGTACGTATTTATTAACATTATCGAATGCACCTCAATGAATTGAAACTCTAACATGTGGTAGGGGAGTGAGCATATGCAAAGCATGATTTGGCGAAAAACTTAAATAATTCGGATACTAAACATCAAAGCATGCATAAATTCAATCATCACGGGCATTACGCTCAACAAATGAATTCACTATGAAAAGGGAGGTAATACACGGAACATGCGGGCATAAGGAGTAAATGTAAATGGAAACTAGGCCGCACACATGTCACAAAAGAAGAACGCTATATTGGTACTGAAAAATTGTAATCTTAATGAAAGGATACCGCACACTAAAAGAGGAGAAATGCATTTTCACAGATTATCACAACTATTATGACTTTTGAATTACATCAACCTAAGATCACATAGGACTTGTAATAGGGTTGTAGTGATGTCTAGGTTAAGGTACGAAATGAAAGGGATGTATATACGAATTCAAAGTGTTTGGGGATGAAACTCGGAATAATGTGAAAAAGTGGGCAATATCAAAAGTTGGAAAAAGATGTCCAAACGAGCATAGATATAACAATCGAGAGAGTAATCAAATCTTATTGAAACACTACAAACAATATTTACAACTTTCTCTTTCTTTTTCTTTTCTTCCTTTTTCTCACTTTTTCTCTTTTTGTTTTCTTTTGCTTTTTGCTTTCTCTTTTTCTGACACTTCTTACTCTTTTCATACTCAAATTGCAACCACACATCAATAATAACATTCAATTCCAAGCAACAATCCAAACAAGGGTATGTAAGGTAATATATATGGTATAAAACTCCAATTTGGAGTTGGATATGGGATTTTGGGTAGTGAAAAGAAAGGCTAGTATTTAGGCTCAAGTGGGTTGACTAGGGAACATATAAAAGGTGAGGTCAAGGTCATATGGGTGATATACAAAGAGGGCCTATGATCATTTCACAAAGTATACGCAATTCTCAAGTCAAAACAATATATGAAAATCATGCTCAAGTAACACATTTCAAGTATGAACTCAATTAATGAACGGTCAATGAAAGAATAAAGAGATTACCGACGAATTCAGTGTTTTCAGTGAGAAAAGAATAGTGTATAACACTCACAAACGACGAAAGGTACGAAGCTTACTCGGTGTAAGTATATACAATGCAACAAAAGATTACCGAGTTATAAAAATCTTAAACCAAATCAATATAACAAGGAAAGTGCATATGCTCATGTGATAAAGTTTAATTCATGAAGTTATTCACAATATCAATGATTTGAGGAATAAAGTCTAATAACTTCTAAAATCTAGAACATGCATCATTGGGTTGTCTATTGGATCGGGCAATTATTGAAATTTTTTATCGAAAACAAAGGCAAAAATGCCCAAAAAAGGAGAAAAAAGAAAGAAAATATTTTTGAAATTTTTTAAATTTTTCACAGAAAGGCATACTTAGTAACTAAATGTGAGAAAATCCATGGACTAGACTACACATGAAATGGATAGAATATCCTACACCCCCTAACTTAAATGTTGCATTGTCCTCAATGCGCATTAAGAACACAACACAAAGAGAGGAAATGAATGATATTACCCAAAATTGGAGAGATCTCCATAAGCATGAGTCCAATGAAATCTACAAAACAAGTTAGTACCAAGCATAGAAAAAACAAATAACAAAAAGTTTACTAATTACACTAGACTAAATTAAAAGGAAAGAAAAATAGAAAAGAAAGAAAATTAAAAAGCTAACTATTTACAACCTACTATTTAGGCTTCACACTAACTATACACTATAAGTCTAAATAGTTGAGGGTCCACCCAAAAAGGGATTTGACTTTGAAAGATCAACGGTGGACCCTCCAAAGTGAACATGCCTCCCGAAAGATATGAATTCCGTTTGAACAACGGAAGGCATGTAGGTGGTGAAAAAAGTGAACCATCGCCAATTTGAAATTTTTGGGGGACGATGGGGGATTTGGATAACAAGGGGGACAAAAACACTAGAGGACCAAGAAAAATCGATTCATCTCCCAAAGGTTTTTCAAATGGAATGGGAGATGGTGCACACACGGGGATAGGTTCCATCGTAGCAAAAAAAGTCGGCAAAGAGTCCTCGTCGGCAAATTGTGTAGAAATTGTAAAAGTTTCTACCGACTCATAGGAATCAACCGGTAATTCTAATGGTTCGATCACGGAAAACGAATATGGTGATGAAACAAATTCAATCTCAATCGACTCATCGTCAGAAGGAGATTGAATTTCGGGGGAGAAAGATGCACACTCGATGAGAAATTCTTCGAAAAATTTAGGTGAAACACAAGTTTCCACCTCCTCGTTGTTTTGTGCATAAGAATTCATCTCATCGCAAAGTGCACCGAGTCTCATTCCAGCATCATTTAAGATTTCCAAACCTTGGGAGTAAAGAAGCAAAGTTTCTTCCAAAGTAGGCTTCCTCGGCTCAAGAGCCTCGGACTCCTCATTTGGTTGAAACTCGTCTTCGAAAGTAATGAAATAAGAATCGTCATTGGATTCGAATAATGAATCCAACTCAAGCTCCCAATAACGATTTTCATTCCGATAAATGTTTTCAAGTCTTTCATTTTCAAGAAAATCTTGAAAATGGAAAACTTGAAAACTATCCCCAAAGTAAGAATCGTTAGAATGACCGCTATAACTATAATAGTAGTACATGATTACCTCGTTGTTTGTAGATGGAGAATCCGAGCAAGAAAGTGAGCAACCGCGAATCAAAGTTTCTTAGCGCTCAAGTATGCTATCCTGCAAAAAAGGTTAAATCAAAGAATACAAATACAAAAGGAAAAATACTACGAAATAATAAAACAATTACTATCTAAAACACACTCCCCGACAACGGCGCCAATTTGATGCGAGGGAAACCGAGTGTTTGTGTAGGGACACTATCGTTGATTTTGACTCCCGCTCGACATGCAAAAGAACCTAAACTACAGCTACACTTGACAGGCAAGTAAAGCGGTAAGTCGGGTATCGAGAATCCACAGGGAGTTATTGAATTTTAGATGTTAATTGTTTAATTACTTCACGAATAAAAGTGTAAAAGATGATAGGTTGGGAATGGTGACAAAAGAAAAGAATAAGTTAACGCTAATTAAAGGAAAGCGAGGATCGGGATCGCATCCTACCAAACGGATCGAAATTACTACTAACTAGAGTTAAGGCTCGAAAGCAATCTAATCGAGCATATCCAATTAAGCATAAACATCACACAATAAGGAATTTAAGCAAAGTTGCGAGATTAAACATTTAATGGAAAATGGTCGCACGCGGATTAAATTCGGATTGTAGCTATAAACACTAAAGTTGCATGACAAATAAATTTAAATGCATAACAATCCAACTTTAATACACGCGGTTTCAATTAAACGCAATTTTGCACAAAGCCTAGTTTTCGGAGCTCGGGGCCCGAAAATGGCGGAAATGAAATCCCGACCCTATTTATCTAAGGGTGCATGGTGAGTTACACTAAATTATGCTAATTAAACTAAGAAAGCAAGAATTAAAGCAAGTAAACTAGTTATAAAGCATTGAAACTAAATTACAAGGCAAGAGAAGAAGAAGAAGAACAAACTATATTAATGGAGAGGAAGTGAATAGTTCAATCTTACAAACCACATGGGTTGTCAATACAAAAAGAAGAGAGAAATGAACTCTCCACACCAAACCCTAACTAAAACTATCTAAATCAGAATATGTGAGTCCCCCTCTTATTACCACAAAAACTAGCTTATATAGTAAGTTGTAATAAAAGAAAAGAAGAAAGAAATAAAAGAAAATATCTGCAGGGGAAAAACAGGGGATCGATTGATCGACCCCTGTGGTCGATCGATCGACATTGTAATTCGTGGCAAAAATAATAAGGCTCAATCGATCGACCCCCAGGCTCGATCGATCGATCAAGCAGGGGCAGCCTGCAATTTCCCCTGCATTGGCATACAATCCAACGTCGCTCAAATCGCCGTAACTTTGTCGTTATACATCGGAATCGCGCACCGTTCACGGACACGCGAAGCTAGCGAGGAGAGATACAACTTCCGTGTAGATGTCGGGCCAGGTTCCCAAACTTTCAAAAGACTAAAATGCCCTTGCGCGTGCGATAGTGTATGGAAATCGAGCGGAATGCATCCGAAGTTCACACTAAGCATCCAAAAACCTTCAAAAGCTCAATTAACCCCTGCAAAACATGTTAACATAGAAATCCGAGGTTGTCTGGTTAAAGAGCATAAATATAGGGATTAAGATACCCGAGGGGGCTAATAACGCGTATGTTAACGGATGAAATACGCAATATTTGCGTCATATCAGATAAACCTCACATATTTGTCAAACCTAGGACACTCATATTTAGACGCCTTATTACTATGCGAAACTCTGTTAAACTTTTGGGTTTCATACCGCTCAAATTTTTGTGCTATTTTGCCTTTTTCAAAACTGGACCCCATCCATGAGCTTGGAAATAAGTCCAACCATGTTTTACATATTTCAAACCCTATTTTTCCAGGCTCGGGTCTTATCCGACATTCTTTTTCATTTAGGTAAACCTACTACAAGTGAAAACCTACTAATAACATTAATAATAATCATGTTGAGATTCCTCTCCCTTTTCATTTTTAAAAAAAAAATCAAAAATACCAAAAATATTTCTCTCCTCCTCCAAAATTACCCAAAATTTCCATCCTCCTTCTATAAAAAATAAATTCGAGCCATTTTCCCTCTTAGATAGATCGCATACTCGATTCTTGCATGACTCCCTATTGTCTTTAGTCTTCCGTCAAATTGCCTCGAAGCTCCGTCGGTTCTTTTGATACGTTATTTGAGTTTGGGATTTACCTTCACGAGCTCTTCATAGTGAACATTGGCCAAGCATAGAATGTGGAGCCCGATCTAATGACCATCTTAGTCCAGCTCAGTGCTAACATTAACAACCATAAAATCAAAGTCCATTAGATGCAACGTCACCGGGCTCAGATTCCTAAAGAACTTGAGGTTCTCTATCCTCATTCCATGGATCCACCTACTCCCGATCCTGATTGGGTCCCACAAGAGTATCAACTTGCTTCTCTTTTCCCTCCTATTAATAGACCGCCTTCAGTTAACCTCCATATGTTAAACCTTGCCTAATTAGGTGCTAACATGCACGTACCCACGGATCCTAAGGACGAGAAACTGAAAAAGTTCAAGGAAGACCTCAAACTATTGTCGAAGAAGTTTGGCTAAGTCAAGATATCCGAGAACCACATGGAATACACCCACACGTCTCCCTATCCCAAAACCATAATGTTAGAGAAGTTCAAGATGCCATACATAAAGAAGTTTGAGGTAAGCGGACCCCCAATTGTTCACCTTCGAAGCTATTATCGAGCCATGACCTATAAACTTCGAAGCTGATGCTCGCTATGATTTTGACCAGTCTGCTGGCCATACTACTGAGCAGTGTTTCCATCTTAGGAATTTGATCCAAGTCCTAATTGAGAGGGGGTATCATCACCCCACCAGCTAATCTTAAACCCAATACCACTCATAAACCACTTCCAACCCATACAAATGCCATCTTTCTAGACAATGACCCAGAATTTGATCCACCTTCTTAAATTGTGCCCGACAGAGCACCCATCATCCATATAATCTCACCAAAACCACTCAAAGTTTGCCCATATTTTATCCTACATCCTACCTGCTTTACCAACCAAGCTTTGTCATTCCTTAAAAGGGTCAACATTTTTACATGTTCTCTATCTAAAGGGAAAGACATGTAATTACCAGTTGTATTGAAACAACTCTTGGAGTTTGGGCTGAAACTTCCTACCAAGATGACTGTTGATTGTCGTAAATTTAGTAGCTTGTTCATGGAAGATTGAAAATAGGCTCGAGAATCAGATGAATGGGAGGTACTTGTTGAACAAGTCAGTCTAGATAATGTGGTTCAGGTAAAGGTTGAAGAATTTCAATAGAGAAGTGAAACTTGTAGCATTAATCTATTACTCATTGCTTTGAATCTTTAAGGAAGGTTGGTCCCTTCACTCCTGCACCTCCCCGTTGAATGGGAATATTTGTACGATTAAGCTGTCGAGGTTGCTAAATGCATTGATTTCTCTTTCCAAGAGGACATAGTTGCAATCGGATGGGGGGATGACTTTGACAACTCAGATAACGAACGCAGTTAGGGAAAAACTAGTCTAGTAGCTAGTCTGTGCGAAATGATATCCTTCAAAGATCTGTTGGGGGAAATCAATAAGGTGGCCATTCACCCAGAGGTATACAAAAACATGTTTTTTTTTTCTTCCCCACCTAAATAAATCACATAACCAGATCAGAGAGACATTACAAAGATCTGATTACTCATGTGATTGAGATAGATAAAGTAAAGGGAGTTATTGAAGAACTTCCCATGCAAATAATTATCATTAAAGAAAGAAAAGTCCTTGACCAAATCAAGAAAACCCATGCCAATATCACCCATGGGGGCTTTTCGTATCCTCCTAATTTCAGTAGAATGCTCCGATAAAACTCCTCACCGGGCCTACAGTCCCTCCTTCCACCACTTCGAAAGAAGATATAAACATGGTTGGGTCCTTAAACTCTTCGAGGTTCCTCTTCTTTTTCGAAGCAGAGATACCGAAGAGTTCCCTTGATCAAAATTATGCCCTTAATATCCTCGTTGAAGTATTGGGAAAGACAGTCCCACTGACTTATTGATGACGGATCTGCCCTCAATGTTTTTCCTCCCAGAACCTTCAATTATTTGGGATTAAAAGTTAGTGATATTCCGTCATCGTGCATGCTTATAAAAATATTTGTTGAGAGGTAATTATGTCTATAAAACTCATAATAGTGGATGACCCGATCAATCCTGTCATCGAGTTCCAATTCATTGACATACCTGCATGTTTTAACCTTATCCTTGGCCATCCATGGCTCCAAAACATCCAAGGGGTATCTTCTTCTCTTCATCAGAAATTAAAATTCTTCACTAAAAGCCAGGTTATCACCATCCTATGGGATGACAACATTAAAGACAATGCAAGTACTAGTAACCAAAAATTGGAAATCCAGTATAGGAAAAATAACATGCTTATCTCTTTCTTCAGAATTTATCCACTTTCCCTTCTAGCAGGAGATAGTTTAAAAGATTGAGTTTATCCATAACAAAACCCATATGGAAACATCAATGTGATTTATATCTTCAAGAACATGCATTTCATACCCGAAATGGGCCTAGGTTGAAGCCAATAAGTGATCCTTGAGCCCATAGTACTGAAGGAGGACTTTCCCCCCATATGACATATGTTACTAGTCATCACCAAAAGAAATCAAAGAACCCCGGCAAGCATGACCGATAGAATCTTAGAAGAAGAAAGGGATATTTTTAAGGACTCTGTTAATGGAAGGTTTATCAAGGAGGGTGAAGACTTCCCCTTCTGCGACTTCCCTGAACTATGGTATGCCCATGTTAATAAGAAGGTTAAATCGGGGCTAGAAATATTTTATCAACATAATAATTATGGGGCTGAAGATTTCTAACATGAAGTATAACCTCTCACTGAGAAATTCGTGACAGTCACTAAGGATTTTGAGAAAGGTGATTCCGAGGACTCATTCGACCTGCAGATACTGGGGTTGAGTCTCTGCATGATACACTCAAATGCCTCGCCATCAGACCCGTCTACTTAGATCAAAGTTGCCGACATGCCTTTCCTTAACTATAATGTCGTGCCTATTTAACCTACTCGGATTCAACCTGACCCTGATATTCACCCTATCATAATCCCTTCACCGACGTTGTTTTTCCTAAAAATAAAATAAATAAATATTTTGAGTATCTTGTTGTACTGTACATTACTTGTCTTGACTCTAATCAAACTCTTGATGATGGTGATTTTGCAAATAAAAAATTCATAACTAATATTAATAAGGATAATAAACAACATAGCCCCATTCAAATTAATGATGATGAGACTATTGTAATTAATCTCGATTCTAGTAGCATCAGTGCGAGATTAGGATAGGTTCTACTCGTAACGAGCATGAGTGTGCGCAATTGGAAGAGTTACTGAAAGAATTCATGGACGTCTTCGCATGGTCCTACAGTGACATGCCCAACATTGACTAAACAATAGCTTAGCATGAGATCCCGACACTCCCAGAATAAGAACAAGACAAAGAGAAGCTAAGGAAGCTCCGTACCGAATGGTCGCTCAAAGTCAAAGAGGAATCGGTCAAGTAATTTAATGTGGGTTTCATTTGCGTAGATGAATATCCTACATGGCTCGCTAATATCATCCCCGTGTTGAAATTAGGAAAGAAAGTCTGCATATGCGTCGACTAATGGGATTTGAATAAAGCATCCCCAAAGGATAATTATCCATTACCCAACATTGACATGATCGTGGACAACATATCTAACTATGCCCTTAAGTTATTTATCGATGGACTCATCAGATACAACTAGATGAAGATGCATCCTGACCATCAGAAGAAAATCACCTCCATGAGGAGCTTTGTGCTACACTGTCATGCCATTCAAAATCACGAACAATAGGGCTACCTACCAAAGAGATGCCATAAAAATCTTTCTTGACCTCATTCATAAAGAAGTCAAATTTTATTTGGAGGATATGTCATCAAGTCTAAGACTCGGTAATGCCATATTCCCACCCTCCGATAGTTTTTTGGCCAACTCGGTAATACCATATGCGGTTAAATCCACATAAATGCATTTTCAGTGTCACAAAAGGAAAACTCTTAGGATTCATGGCCAGTGATAAGGGAATTGAAGTAGGCCTCTCCACGATGAAAGCCATACTTGAGATGCCACCTCCACGGACGAAGAAGGAAGTTCGAGGATTCCTTAGTAGAATACAATACATTGGTCGGTTCATCATCCAAATAACTTCTATCTGTGAGCCCATTTTGAAACTTCTTCGAAAGGATTCGACTAAATTCTATAATGAGGCCCACAAAAAAGCTTTTGGTAAAATCAAGCGATACCTCACCCGACCTCCAGTGCTTTTACCTCCACAGTCAAGTCTCTCCCTACTCCTATACTTGACAGTCACAGATACTATAATAGGGGCTTTGCTAGCCAAATACATTGAAGAATCTTGTAAGGAAAAAACCATTTATTACACCAGTCATAAATTAGGCGGGCACGAAGTCAACTAATCTGCCTTGGATAAAGCATATGTCACCCTGTTCGGGGTCACACATTAGCTACGACACTAAATTCTTGCCTTCCCCATCAGACTAGTATCCCGTATGGATCCCAGTAAATACTTTCTAGAGAATCCCTCTTTATCCAACTGAATATCTCATTGGTTAATATTACTATCCGAATTCGATATTGTGTATATCACGTAGAAAGCTATGAAAGGGAGAGCCATCTCCGACTACCTCATTGATTACCCCATGGAAGAAGACGATGTTTAGGTATCTGAATTATTAGACAAAGATATTATTTACACATCTTGGGAGGACCTCAGGTGGAAAATGTTCTTTGACGAAGCTGCTAACAAAAAAGGATACGACATTAGGATACTCCTAATCGCCCCTGATGACTCTCACACCCCTACTACCATCAAACTTGACTTCCCTTGCCCCAACAACGTGACTGAGTATGAGGCATGCACTATAAGCCTAAAGATTTCCCTCCACAAAGTAATCCATCACCTAGACGCCTACAGAGACTCTGATGTAACCCCCCGTAATTTTAATGATTTTATATTAGGATTAATTAAATTAAAATGAAAATTAATAGGTAATTAATCCAGATTAAAATAAATATTAATTAGCGAGACAAGGGTTAATATTTATTTTTATGAATTATATTGATTATTACTTAGTGAACGCATAATAAATTAGTATGGATACAATATGATTGTCGTGAGTGATAAATACGATAATTACGGTAATTTAGTCGGGACGCTCGTATCAATCGTGTCGAGACCTAAATTTATGAGATAAAATGTGATTTATTTATGAGTCATTCAAATGGTCATTTTGAGCATGCTAGTGTGTCCGGAAGGGTTAAGAAAGTCCGAAAAGTGTACTGAGGGTTTGAATTGGGTTCCGAGGCATTTTTAGGCCAAATCAGCACCTCAAAAGGGTATTTTTGTCTTTTGGATTCTTAAAGTAAAGGGACCAACGAGTTTAATAGGGTTATATCAGCATGTGGGTTGAGGGTTATAAGGTTAGCATTGAGAAAAACTAACAGAGGCCATTAGAGGAGGAAGGTGAAGTTTTTCAGGCTCCCCACACCACTTTTGCATCACCACCACTAGAGTTTAGATCGGAAAGAGCGAAGAAAACTTCACCATTTTTCTGCACAAATCAAACCTACAAACCCCATGCAAGTGTTTATCTTGATAAATTTGAATATATATACTATCCATGTTAGTGTAGGATTGAATATTCTCATGAATAAATGATTATTGGTGTTAAATTGGAAATTAAATTCATGTTCTTGGGTGGAAATCATGATGGACATAATTCATTGATGTATGTAGCACGAATCTAATAATTTATTAACATGAGAATGTGGAGAAATCTAGGTTTGCTGATGTTTTTGAACAAAGAAAGAATATTTTTGTGTTTGGGATTAAAGTATAGGATTAATCCAGTTTAATTAATTCCCCTTGATGATTTAATGATTTAGTTATGTTAGAAATCGTTTATATATGTTATTATAGGGTATGATATACTTGGTTGGTAGTTTGAGACTTTATAATGAAGGTTTATAAGGTTAAAAATGGTGAAAATCGTAGTAATTAAACGAAGGAGATGACCTGTAGCATTTTGAATCTATTCGACTCAGGAGGCGAATCGATTCGATCAGGGTTCACCGAATCGATTCGGCTGCCCCGATTTGACCAATTTTTATGCCCTAAGTCCACAAATAAATTACGGGGAGACTTTTGGGACACTATTAAATATGAGGGGGATAGTAATTTCAGTAATCATACGGTAAGGTTAAGATAATCGCAATTTAGGAGAATTAAAGCTAGGAATTATTGGGCATATATGACACTTGATGAATTCACGAGAATTAGAACGGGTCACGAAGAGAATGAGTGAACTTAAGATAAGACCAGTTGTAGAGATATGTTATAACTACAGAAATAATTTAAAGGGTAATTAGGACCCTTCGAGTAGTGGTAAATACTCGGGAATATATGATGGGGAGTATAATGATAAATTGATAGTACGTAGGCTATTCAGGAGTTATATACTGCATACAGGATATATTTTAGGCTGCGTGTAAACCTATATATATATATATATATATATATATATATATATATATATATGTGTGTGTGTGTGTGTGTGTGAATACCTATTGTGTGAATTCTTATGCATGTGAACATACCTATGTTACCTATTATCACGTGAGGTTTCGCGTCGTGGACTGTCTTATCCGGATGATCCCATTAGGGGGGTTTTAACTTGTGCCTCATACATAGAACTTAGGTTTGAGCATTGCTTGTGTCTATGCTAGTGTGACTAATCATTTGGGTGTTTTAGGTGTGTGCGTAGTCCAAAGTCTTAGAACTATGTTAGCCTCCAAATTATGTGAATCGTAAATTTATGGTTCGAGAGTGATTCCTAACAAAAAGTCCTTTACTTAATATGTGATGTACCAGGGCTCGATAATAGAGTATGCATGTATTGCAGGTCTTCACCCATGGATGTTGTATTTGTATATAATACAAGAGTGGTCTGTACATATATACATGTGATTTATTCTACTGTGTGTGCATTAGTAGACAAGATAGATGGTGATATCTAAAGTAAACTAAGTATGTGGAAATTTAATACTTACTTGGTTATTTAATGGCTAAAGGGGGGCACAACGAGTTATTCAGAAGAGAGAGACTCGGTTCAAACTAGTTAGATGGGGAAGCATAACTAGGTTGGTTTAGGAGAATACATTAGGCGTGTACAATAGTTGAGAGGTGAGGATCTCAAGTGTGGGCACGTGAAGTTGAAATGTATACAATATCTACTCTTACTTCGTTTTAAATAATTGAAAATATTTTTCAAATGTTCTTGGGCTATGGCCCGTTTCAAATCTATTTTTTGTAAAAACCTTTTAGGTGCCAAGCCACCGGGACGCAAAGCTTAGAAGTCCATTCTTATTTGACGTGTTGTAGATGTTGTGGACATGGCTAGACCTCGGTAGTAGATGCTTCGACCTTTATCAGTTCATTTTCATCATTAAGTTATCTAATTCGGGCATGTCGCCCATCTTTAGTTAGTGGTTATTTCAAAGCTACTGCATTTCCCTTTTATTTCCAGTTATTAGATTTGATTTTATTATGGACTATAGTATATGAACTTCAGTCTGGAGTGTTTACTACCATCACAATTATTTATTCAGTTATTTTATCATTTATTACGTCGTTTACTAGAATGGTGAATGTGGTTTAGTAGTTTAAATTATTGCATGTTAATAAAAAAAAGTTAAAATTTTGACACCGGACCATTGGGTGTCAGTAATACAATTATGTTTCGATAGTGATGCTGAGAATTAAACCCTTAATATTTCATGTTTAATTTAATAATGGACTGATCACCCATGATTAGAATAGGCGAGGTGTCACGGATGGTATAAGAGCATCAGGTTCTAGTGTCTTTAGGATCTATACGGACTTGTCACGTTCCAACATAGTGTTCTTTGATATAGATCCTTATTATCAGAGCATCACAATTGCACATTTACGTCGTCGACTATTTTGAGATATATTTAACCATGGACTTATAGAAATTCTCTTTCATTTCAGATGCCACCCAGACGTGCACCATGAGACACCAGAGATGCACAACCCAAGTCGCATCCAACTCGGGCACAGGGAACTATAAACGCCGCTGAGGTTGTTGCTATTGTTGCACATGTGGTTAATGCAACTTTGACCACATATTCTCAGCAGGCACCACAGGTGCTACCTCAGTCGCAGGCTGTGGCTCCAGACTAGACACACTTGTTTCCTTCTTCTTGGGAGTGAGTTAGTGATTCCTTTCATAAGCCTCATCCTCCCGAGTTTTAGGGAAGCTCAGATGTTGTTACTTCTTGGTAATGGAAGGACATCTAGCGGAATTTACGGATGTATGACTGCACTAATACGCATAGACAAATACTGGATACTTTTAAGCTAGTGGGGACAGCCTTGTAATGGTGGGAGTCTATTACCACTGCTCAAGAGAAGGATATCATGCCTATTCATATATCTGGGAGCGATTTGATCGCATGTACTTTCCATTCTCCATTCAGATAGAGATGAGGCAGAAGTTATTATACATCTCCCAGAAAGGAAGGATTGTGGCCGAATATGAGGAGGAATTCGCTCGGTTGGAAAATATCATACCAGATGAGGTGATGACGGAGGAGAAGAGGGTACAACTCTTTTTTGATGGTCTTAGCTGGATGTAGAGGGACGCACACTCAATAACCAAAATAATTGGGCAAGCAGGCCCATACGGAAAAGGGGGCCTCACCACGATCACCCCCCCCCCCAAACAAAAGAGTGCCATGTCCAAGACAAAAAGAAGACTCAATTGGATGAGGAGCCTCCCCAAAAGGATCTCCTTGTACCCAGAGCTCAGATAACACATAAGTAAATTTTGGGTGAGGAGCCCCACCATGGGGGCTCCTCGTCTAAAAAAGCTCAGAAACCACAGAAAGGAAATCTCGGTGAGGAGGCCCACAATGAGGGGATCCTTATCCCAAAAATATCAAAAACCATAGAAATGAAGTTTGGGTAAGGAGACCCTCGAAAAGGGGATCCTCATCCCAAAATTCTCAAAGAGCACAAAAAGGAAATTTGGGCGAGGAGTCCCGCCATGAGGAGCTCCTTGTCCCAAAATGCTCAAAGAACACATAACGGAAATTTGGGAAATGAGGCCCACCATGAGGAGCTTCGCGTTCCAAAATGCTCAAAGATTACAAAAACAAACTTTGGGCGAGGAGTCCCCCCATGAGGAGATCCTCGTCCCCATAAGTTAAAAGGTAACATGAATAAGGTTACATATTATGGGCCCATCACGAGGATCCCCTCGTCCTCAAAGCTTAAAACAAAGAAGAGATAAATATAAACAAGTAAGACCTTGGCAAGAAACTCTTTGTCATACACTCAAGACACAGAAAAAGGCCAAGGCAAGGGGACTCATTGCGAGCATCCCCCTCTACCCCAGTTGACATGTCATAAAAATGAAAGAAGGGTGCAACTACTTACTTAGAATGATACTTCTATTCACAAATTATTTACTTAAAAGAACTAGTGGAAGAGGAGATCCACCTAGAGTGACCTCCTCCCCCAGATTTATAACTCAAATATATATTAAAATACTGATATGTTACTTTCTTATACATGTAGTTTAGTTGAGCAAGCATGGGTCAAATTGGACAGTTAGGATCTTTTGGGAGTTTTGTCTTGGTGGCTGAGGAACAAGGTTTGTTGAGCAAGATTAACCACTTAGCACTTTAATATTAAGAGAATACTAATAGAATGACCCTAGGAATCACCCAGTCCTTGCATAGTCAGAACTGAAGTGAGCAACCAAGAAGTTGCTGACAAGAAATGAATAGATTATAAAATGATTTTAAAGGAGGTGGTCCTTGATCCCTTCTCAAGTTTAAAAAATATTTAGAGGAGGTGGTCCTTGAGACCCTCCTCAAGCTTAAAAAGTGTGTACAATAAGTTACCTTTTCAAAAGATATTTATCAAATCAGATATTTTGTTTGCAAGTGCAAACATATTTTCTTTTTGACTTTGGTTTCCACCAGGTGGAACCTGTCAGAGGGGACATGGGATTGCACACAGGTAGGGACAAATGGTATATTTTAGACCTTATCCCTTACCAATTCCCTCAGTTTTGGCGCCCAAAAGTGCCAACTCAGCCCTAGTTCCCAAGTATAAATAGGACCCCTGGGTAAGGTCAAGTCACAATCAAAAACTCAAGTCATACCACTACTCCGTCAAAATCACACCAGACCATCTAGTATTCTTTCTCTGTTGTCTCTTTCTATGTGTTGAGTGCTTGTTTATTCACTCCCACACTGACAACCATTATTCTCAATACATCCTCTTCAAAAAAGTTAATATTATTTTTGGGAAGTTCATCTTATTGTAGGGAGTAGTTCTTGGTCTGGTTACATTTTTACCAAAAGGAACAGGTTTTACCAGCTGCTGCTCTAGAAGTTATTGAAAATAGAAGGTTTTACCAGGTGCTGCTCTAGAAGTTATTGAAAACCTTGAAGGCAGAGTTCATTGAAGTGGGACACGCCTCACACATTTTAGTTTCTTACTAGACACCAGTCACACTACCCTTTCACATTTGACGACTTCACTGGGAGCTATCCTCACTTTTATGGAAAAAGAAGGTTTCACCATTTCTAAGCAGCTAATTTTTGAACACATTCCACCTGGTAATGGAACTCAAAGTGTTCAGACCACTCAGTAGGGTGTGGTGGTGATCGAAGCAAATATACCTACTCCTCAGGGAGGGTAAACCAACTCACCGGTATCATCTCCGAAGATAGTTATAAGTCTTTTTTGCATGTTTTTTGAGTTTTTGAAACAAAACAATGTTGACCTAGTAAGTTTGGGTCAAGGTTGTGTAATACCAACAACTTCCCCCTCTAGAAGGGGCAACCACTCCTGCAGTAATTCCGACAAAAGTGGCTCAACTGTGAAAAGTGGTTTATAAGCAAGTTGGGGAACCACCAAGTTACCAACAACAAAGGTCATGAGTTTGTAGGAATCCCCCTTCAAAGTTGTTACTATAAAGGAGGTGAGGAAGATACTTTACTCCTCTCATAGAGAAGCACCTCATCTATACGAGGAGCTACAACACCCTTACCCACAGACTGTGAATGAGAAGCCATACCAAGAAGGGTACATTCCACCAAAATTTATCAAGTTTACTAGAAAAGGGGAAAACCTAAGAGAGCACGTGAAGAGGTTCGTTGAGTACCTAGGAGTGCATGGAAATGATAAAAATTTGAGGTTGAGGGAGTTCTCCAAGACCCTTACAGGAAAGGCCTACACATGGTATTCCTAGTTGACACCCAACAACATCCCCATATGTGAAGAAATGCACAGTCAATTACTCCAAAAGTTATTTATAACGAAGGATGAGTTCACGTTGAGACACCTGGCGCAGGAAGTGCAAAAGCTTGGGGATGAGTTAATGCAATATATTAAGCATTTTTGTGAGAGGTAGTAGAGCCAAGGCTGATTCAAATATGTGTCAAGGGGATCTTGGAGGAATACAAGCTCTATTTGGTTAATGAGACTAGAGATGGAAGCTTTAGAGAGTTTACCAAGGCTACTGAAAATATAGCCATGATAATCAAGCCTAGGTACTCACGTTGGAGGACACAAGTGCCACTAACTTCTGGAAGGTTTCTAGTCTCCAGGAGTCAAGCAACCAATTATGTGGAGAAAATTCCAAAGGGTAATAAGGGAGGCCCCGAATATAAGAACATCAGCCCAGGTAATAAGAGAAAGTACAATGAGTATTGGTGCGACTCAGAATGTGTTTCTAATGTGAGTTCACTCTAGGCTCAAGTGCAAGACTGTCGCGTTAGTAATAAACCCGGTAAGTCGGGATCGTATCCACAGGGAAAAAGGACAACAAAGTTGTAACGACGGGAAAAGACGGAGGAATCCTAACTTTGACTCTAAAAAGAAAGGGAAAATGATTTGGTTTTGAGAATCGATTACAACTAAATGCAATTATAAAATGATGAAAAGATGAAATTATACTAAATTACCTAAACTACTAATGAAAACTGATTTAAAACAGTGAACTATGTGATGGGAAAAATACGACGGGAATACAATCCCCCAACCCTAGTGTATTGCAGTTATAATATTAATCGTAAATTTAACTAATTAATTTGACCCGAAATTTAGTACTCCCAAGCATTACGTATACGAGGTTCAAGCTCGCATCATACTTAATTTGAGGACGAGTAAATCGATATCGCGATAGTGACATCGAATTGCATTCTAAATCATTCTTGTTAACCAGAGGCAAACGAGATATAAAGATCTACAACTGTTGTGTTCCTACGCAATACGGTCGTAATCAATCACTAAATTCAGAGGACTAATTTTATACACATGCAATTAACACATCAGGTTGGGTTCATGTATCCCGTCCTTGGAAAATCTATCCTAACATGCTGAATGTAAGGAAAACAATGCTTGATGTGCAGAAAACCATGATGAAATTAAGAAAAAGTTGTGGAATGATGTAGAAAGGAATTGGACTGAAGAAAAGTAACTCCTAATCTTACCAAAGTAGTAGCAGCAGCAGCAATTAAGAACACTTGTAATCAAAGAATTTCTGAATAATCTTCACTATTGGAATAAAAGAATAAACTGTATGAAAACTAGGGTTTCTGAAAAAGAATGGAAAATTATCTAAAATTCTTCGTGCAAATAATGATAATAGAATGGGTTTTTATACCCTACAAGAATTCAGGAGTTTGTCTTGCACTAGGACTTTCCATTAGAGTAAGATTATAAAATTAAAATTGCGATAGCCGAGCAGGTCCCCTCCTCCTCTGGACCAATTTGCCTTGATCCAGACCGGTACTGTCCTCCTCCGAACCGGTTTTCCTTGGATACGGACCGGTTCTTTTATTTCTTGGGCGGAGCGGTCCGGGGCGGATCGGTTCTTTTTATTTTCTTCCTACTTCGATTTGCCTTCGATCCGGGGTTCTCTGGAATGTGGCAGGGCGGACCGATTCTTTTACTTTATAGGCGGACCGATCCTGTGCGGACCGGTTCTTTTAATTTCTAGGCGGACCAATCCTCTCTTTATTTGATTTTTTCTTCAATCATTGACTGCTCATAACTTTCACACCGGGACTCCGATTGAGGTGCCATTTTTTCCAGTGTTCTTGTAGTTGAAAGCTCTTCAACTTCTTGATTGGCCCCACCTCTGGAATAAGGATGAAAAATTATGAAAATGCCCTTTGCTCCCCATTTCTTGGTTTTCTTTCACTGTTTTGAGTTCTCTTTGGCACTAACTTGCATGAAATACCTGTAAAACACATAAGAGATACACAAAATACGAAATACTTACCAAAAAGGGTTAGTAGCATAAGTATAAGGAAAATCCAAGTTATTTACACTGCACGGGATCATAAAAATACCGAAATTAAGGGGATATATGTGAAGAATTTATGCTTAATCAAATCCCCCTAACTTAGAACTTTGCGCGTCCCGAGTAATGTAAAAGAATCCTAGCACGGCTTAACTCTTGAAAATCATTTTATTGGGATAGAATAACTTTTTCGCGGGCAAGCGATTGCATTTAGCGTATGCAACAAGCCTTTAAACCCCTAGGTCACCCTAGTAGGACGTGTTGTGTCTCGTGAGGGTTTGCAGAGAGTATACCCACAAAATTCGACTCAAAGAAAATTCAAAATACGTAAAAATTGTATAATTTAAACTTTTCCAGAAAATAGTCATCATCAAGTCATATTTACAAGACTCAAACCGTAGTGTGTGTGCGCGAAGCCGGAAATATAACCGCCAATTTCCATCGATTGATCATTACATTACTTATCTGAAAATTCGTTTTGATTTCAAATTCTCACGGAATGCTCTCTCAACTGAATCATTCGTATTGTGGCTATTCTCTCGGTATGCGTGAGATAAAGAGTAAATATAATGGATGCAAAATCACGCATACAAGTAGAAAGACGGAAATTTTATGGTGGTAGGATCTCATCAATGGATTACAGTTTTAAAAACGGGAACATTGTCTCTTTTTCGCGCATTTAATCTCCTTTATTATCTTTTAGTGTATTAGCTCTCCACACGGTAATCAATTTTGCAATTTAGACTCGGTTAGGACTTTTTCGGGTTTTAACATGTATGGGGTAAAAAGAAAATGGTAGGGAAGGTTGGAATTGGAAAAGTCATTTATGATGTCCATTTGAGCTTTTTCCAGGCTATTGCTCATTTTTTTTTCTTCTTTTTCTCTATTTTTTCTGTTTTTCACTTCTTTTCTTTTCTCACTATTTTTGTTGAGCATATTTATTATATTTTTTTTCTTGCCCCTTTATGTGCACTTTTTGGACTTAAATTCTTAATTTTTCCATTTTTCGCAATTCCGGGCTATTTGGTTTTTTCAGGTTATCAAACGAAAGGGACAATTTGTTTGGCTCAAATTGGGTTACAAAAGGGGTAATTTTTTTTGCTACTTTTTCTGGCCAATATTTTTGGGTGACAAACGAGGGCATACTTCATTGTCCAAAATACCAATTGCGTTACCATATGCGTTTTGAGATGAATTAAGTTTAGAGATCAATTTTGGCTCATTTTTCAAAGCAATATTACACACGTTTTTCATAACCGATCAAAATGAAAGGATTGAGACCCTCGACGACGTTTTAGGCGCTGAAAAGAACTTTGAGTTAACAATTAAATTGGATTGATTTAAAAATTCGCAAAAACTGATAGGCTCGAATCTCACCGGGTTTGTTAATCTCCACACTTATTTGTTAAGTCGTCAATTTTCGCTCAATTTCCATCCTTAGTCAATTTCGGCTTTGTGTATGTTGAATTTTACAACTTGAGAATTCAATTCGACTTTTAATGATATTTTTGAAAATTTTGAATTCCAATTTTTATTTATTTTGAACAAAAATATTTTTGGTTTTTTCAAAATTTTATGATTTTTTTTGGAAATTTCTAGGCATTTTGGAAAATTTGTGAAGTTTTAAAATACGCACTTGTGACCCCCCCTAACTTAGACTTTTGCATTGTCCTCAAGCAAAAAGGACTAAAATCTAACTCAAAGCGAATGAAAAGTGCGAAAAAATAAAACAAACAAATATTTAAAATGCATAAAGACACTAAATGACCCTAACATATGACTCAATAATACACTAAAAAATCACCCCATACGCGTCGGGGGTGCAACGACCTCTCATCTCTCCACAAACTCACCCGACCCCACTCACAGGGTTCGATGCTCTTCTCGTCTCTCCCGTCCTAGGATTATAATCTAACAATCGGAATAAGTTGGGACCTCGCCCATAGATAATGGATAGACCGGGGGACTCATCGTGACTAATTAGAAAGGGATCCTCGTGATGCTGACTCAAAGCGTGGTCTGCGTGCGCTGACTCGGAGGGAACACCTAGGTTTCTTTCAATTTTTAAGATGCATGGGTCGGGATCTAAGTCGGATGAACCACAACTTTTCTTCTCACTCACCTTCGGGGCCTCTAGTGGTGTGGGTGGATTGTCACAACGAAGGAAATCATCAATTTGTTCTTTCAATTCACTTTCGTCTAAGTGACTACAAAATTCCAATAGGGATTGGACTTCAACAGTAAGGCTTTCATCCACCTGCCCAAACTCTTTTTCAAAATATTCCATACTCATGTCCCCTAGCCCTCTCTCTCGAGTAGTGCCTACGTCCTCTCTTACTTGCTCGATCTCTAACTCCGCCATTTTTCTCTCTTATAAACCCTCTCTCTTTCTCTCAATCATGGTCACTACACACCTCTCCCCCACTTTTCTCTCATCGTCACAATTACCACTATTACTTGATGAAATAGGGCACACCCCTAACGTCTCTCTCTTGTGGGACCCTTTATTCTCATGGTTCGACACTAAAGAGGATCCTAAGGCGTCTCCACAATAATTCTCCTCAAAGTATTCCTATACGATCTCATCTATGAAGCATACCGTGTGAAGATCATCTTCTTCCCCTGTCTGTTGGGTGATATGGAAGATGTTGGTCTCTAAAGTCATGTTCCCAAAAGTGAGTTACATTCTCCTATTACGAGTATTGATGATTGCGTTAGCCATAGCTAAGAACGGACGCCCAAGGATGATAGGAACATGGTTGCTTGAGGTAAAGGAGGGCTCCGTGTCCCAAATGACAAAATCTACCGGGAAGTAGAAGGTGTCAACTTATACGATCACGTCCTTAATTATGCCTCGTGGAACCTTCACGGTTCGTTCCGCTAATTGGAGGGTGACCTTTGTGTGCTTGAGGTCTCCCAAGTAAAGTTGCCTATAAATGGCGTAAGGGAGGATATTTACACTTGCTCCCAAATCTAGTACGGCCTTTTTGATTTTATTTTCTCCAATGATGCAGGAAATGGTGGGTGCACCGGGATCTTTGAATTTAGGCGGTGATCGTTAAGTAAAATGGACCTCACGTTATGTTCTAGAAAGATATTCTTCTTTACCTTCATCTTTCTCTTTACTGTCAACAAGTCTTGGATGAATTTTGCATAAGCTGGAATTTGTTTAATGGCATCGAGGAAAGGTAAGTTCAGCTTTACTTGCTTTAGCACGTCTAGCACGTCATCACGTGGGTTTCCTTTATGGGAAGGAATTAGCCTTTGAGGAAATGGTGACTTGGTGGGTGGTTTCACTACTACCTCGGTCTCACTAGTGTCGTCTTTATCACTCTCATTCAAGGGGACATCTTCGGCATCTTTCGTGCCGGGCGAAATCTCCTTATCTTTAGGTTCGTCTTGTGGGGGAGGTGACAAGTCAAATACTCTCCCACTACGTAGAGTGGTAATTGTGCTACATTTCTCATGATGGTCATGGGGTGTCGAGCTAACACTAGTTTGACCTTGGAGAGATCTTTGGCCCTAGGTCGGAAACTTTCCCTTCTCTTGGATACTCCACGATGATTGCAACTGTGAAATGTTCGCATTCATGTTATTCATCATGCGCTCATGCCTAGCATTAGCTGCAGTCTGGGTATTGATAAAGTGGTTTATAGTATCCTCGAGACTTCTCCGCGGTGGAGGGATGTATGCTCCTTGAGGTGGTGGTGCTTACACATGTCCTTGCATGTGTGGGGCTTGTTAAAAGTGTTGTGGTGGAGGAGGGGCAACATGGGAAGTAGGGTTCATCGCAGCATGTTGTTGCCCATAGCTAAAACCAGGATGGTTTTTCCATGAAGGGTTGTAAGAATTTCCATGCGGTGTATCTAAATTACCCTTAAAACCTCCTATACCACTAACTTGCTCTTAAAGCATCACTTTGTAGGCGGGTATAGTAGGGCATTCCTCAGTTGAATGACCCGCCTCACAAATTGCACACACCTTTTTAATGGGATTTGGTATGGATCCATTTGGTCCTCTTCCACATATCGCACGTAGGTCTCGCACTTCCTTCTTAAGTATATCGATTTGACTGTTCGCTATAGAACTCTTTTCTACATGAAATAGGTTGGACGCCGATGGAGTGGTGGTCACTTGACGATTTTGATTTTGAGCATTAGGGTCAGATGTATCCCAGGATTGGGTAGTCTCGGCGGCATACCTCAGGTGAAGCTCAGCATCATGGGCGTCTAAGTCGACAAAATGGCCACTACCCATGGTTTCAACGAGTTGTTTGGAATTCAGACTCAGCCCATTATAGAGAAAAGAAAGGATTTGTGCTGCATCAAATCCATGATGGGGGGCACGAAGTGACTAACTCATTGAAACGCTCGTAACATCGATGAAATGGATCATTTAAGATTGTCTGAACGCTTGAATTTGAGCCTTTATGGAGAGTGTTCGATGTGTTGGGAAGAATTTCTTGAGAAATCTCGATTGGAACTCGTTCCAAGATGGAATCAATCTTGGAGGTAAAGACCATAGCCAGGCCTTAGTTTTATCTTTGAGCGAGAAAGGGAAGAGTTTGAGGCGGATCACCTCTTGTGTGCAAGTTTGATCAATGAGAGTATCGCACACATCCTCAAATTCCCTAATATGGAGGTATGGCTTTTCAGAATCCATACCGTGGTAATGTGGTAACATCTGGATCATCCTATTTTTGAAATGAAATTGCCCGGCGTTATACGGGAGTATAATGCATCCCGGAGTGACAGTGCGCTCGGGATATAAGAATTCTCTCAGCGGGCGGTATGGGGCCTCTTCCTCACCGGAGGCTGCACTACCGTGTTGCGACATCTCTCTCTCTTAACGACTCGATGCTCTCACTTAGTGTGCTCGAAGTGTGCTCGGAGGTGTGTCCTAAGAAGGAAAATGGACTGTTGTTGGAGATTGAGTGTGACGGTGTGGGAGGGGGAATCCAGAACTGTGGGGCGTTAGGAGTGTGAGGGCTATAGGGGTTGTACTTAACGATTGGATTTTCGTGAATGCTGGTTGGAGTATTATGGGGTGTGGGAGTGAGTTCAGAATTTTGCATTAATAGCTTGTGAGAGATGATGGTGAATCTATTTGTGCTTTTTGAATTTTTTTTTTATGTTTTTGGATGTTTTGGAAATTTTTGGTCAAAGTTTTAAATTAACTCAATCTAATCCTAAGTCTACCTAATTCCCCGGCAACGGTGCCAAAAACTTGACGCGACTCAGAATGTGTTTCTAATGTGAGTTCACTCTAGGCTCAAGTGCAAGCCTGTCGCGTTAGTAATAAATCCGATAATTCGGGATCGTATCCACAGGGAAAAAGGACAACGAAGTTGTAACGACAGGAAAAGAGGGAGAAATACTAACTTTGACTCTAAAAAGAAAGGGAAAATGATTTGGTTTTAAGAATCGATTACAATTAAATGCAATTATAAAATGATGAAAAGATGAAATTATACTAAATTACCTAAACTGCTAATGAAAACTGATTTAAAACTGTGAACTATGTGATGGGAAAAATAGGACGGGAATACAATCCCCCAACCCTAGTGTATTGCAGTTATAATATTAATCGTAAATTTAACTGATTAATTTGACCTGAAATTTAGTACTCCCAAGCATTACATATACGAGGTTCAAAACCGCGTCATACTTAATCTGAGGACGAGTAATTTGGTATGGTGATAGTGACATCGAATTTCATTCTAAATCATTCATGTTACCCAGAGGCAAACGATATATAAAGATCTACAATTATTGTGTTCCTAAGCAATACGGTCGTAATCAATCACTAAATTCAGAGGACTAATTTTATACACATGCAATTAACACATCAGGCTGGGTTCATGTATCTTGGCCTTGGAAAATCTTGCCTAACATGCTGAAAGTAATGAAAACAGTGTTTGATGTGCAAAAAACCATGATGAAACTAAGAAAAAGTTGTGGAATGATGTAGAAAGGAATTGGACTGAAGAAAAGTAACTCCTAATCTTACCAAAGCAGTAGCAGCAGGAGCAATTAAGAACACTTGTAATCAAAGAATTTTTGAATAATCTTCACTATTGGAATAAAAAGAATAAACTGTATCAAAACTAGGGTTTCTGAAAAAGAATGGAAAATTATCTAAAATTCTCCATGCAAATAATGATAATCGAATGGTTTTTTTATACCCTACAAGAATTCAGGAGTTTTTCTTTCACTAGGACTCTCCATTAGAGTAAGATTAGAAAATTAAAATTGCGATAGTCGGACCGGTACCCTCCTCCTCCGGACCGATTTGCCTGGGATACGGACCGATTCTTTTATTTCTTGGGCGGAGCGGTCCGGGGCGGACTGGTTCTTTTTATTTTCATCCTGATTCGATTTGCCTTCGGTCCGGGGTTCTCTGGAATGTGGCAGTATGGACCGGTTCTTTTAATTTCTAGGCAGATCGGTCATGTACGAACCGATTCTTTTAATTTCTGGGTGGACCGGTCCTCTCTTTATTTGACTTTTTCTTCTATCTTTGACTGCTCATAACTTTCACACCGGGACTCCGATTGAGGTGCCGTTTTTTCCAGTGTTCTTTTAGTTGAAAGCTATTTAACTTTCCAATTGTTCCCACTTCCGGAATAAGGCTGAAAAATTACAAAAATGCCCTTTACTCCCCATTTCTTGGTTTTCTTTCAGTGTTTTGAGTTCTCCTTGGCACTAACTTGCATGAAATACCTGTAAAACACATAAGAGATACACAAAATATGAAATACTTGCCAAAAAGGGTTAGTAGCATAAGTATAAGCCAAATCGAAGCTGTTTACACCGCACGGGATCCTAAAAATACAAAAATTTAGGGGATAAATGTGAAGAATTTATGCCTAATCAAGGATGCCCCACCACCACTACCTTAAACGTAGTGGAAGATAAGGATTGTTATCATACATTGGTACGAGAGGAGGTAGCAGTTTCGCCTCACTTAAATGGGGAAATCCCAACATCAGTTGACAAAACTAATCCTAAGTATTGGGAGTTACACCAGAGGTTGCAACACTCCACCAAAGACTCTTACTAATTAAGGAGGATCATTTTAAAATAGGTGGCCATTGGTACTTTGTATATACCTCCTATGGATGTCAATGAGAACTCACTCTTATCATTATGCCACTGCCAATATGGTAGTAGCGTATGATGAAGAAACAACTCAAGATCTAATGGAGTGGGAAGTTGGTGAGAAAATATACGAAGCGCTAGAAATGCTAGCGCTGAACAGTAAAGAAATAACTGAGAAGGAAAGGAGGTGCGAGGAGTGGTTCTTCACTCCTGACTAAAAAGAGGGTGGAGGTGAGGAAGTCGAGAAAGTGAAGCTCCTAGAATGCAAAGTGGATGTCATCCTTGCTCTGGATGGGGGTGGGACATCTGAGGCAGAGTACGTTTGTAATACCCAAACATATAAAGTGGACTTAGACTCTGAATGTGAAGCTATACTAAGGAGTCCTAAGTTCAAGTGGTTCTTTGACCAAATAGAAGTGAAGTATGACACCAAAGTAGTCATAATAAGAAAGGTTTTGGAAGCAGTGAAACAACGTGGAGACCCCTCACTAAATTGGTAGGGGACAATTAAGAGGTTGATCAAAAGATACACTTTTAAAATGGTATTTTCTGACGCAGACAGATAAGTGCCCTACTTCCACAACCGTCTATTGTATGTGGCAGCTATGATCAACGAAATTTCCTTCCCTGGGCATTGATGGATGGAGGGGCTTCTATTAATATTATGCCAATCAGTAAGTTTTATGAAAAGGGGATTGATAAATAAAAGATAGTACTTGTGCTGCTAGTGATTTCAGGATTTTACAGCGCCGACATGAAGTCCCTCAGATGTGTAAACGTGGGTATCAAGCTAGGGAATTTGATTATCCACATCAAGTTGCACGTCATGAATGCCAATACCAACTAACAGTTGCTCATTGTAAGGGTATGGATGCATATCCATGGCATAATACCCTCTACCTACCACTAATGTGCAAAAGCTAACATTCGAGGAACATAGATCATCATCAAATAAACACAAAAGCCCTTTTCATTGAGGAGGCCCATCTGGTGGATGCAACATTTTACACAGAACTGGATGAACAAAGGAAGAGTTCTGCAAGAAATTCAGAGGAGAGGCAAGAGGTTCAAGGAGATGCCCAGCCAAAGAAATCTGTACATGATCGTTTAGGGGAGAGGGTCATCACATAGCAAAAGGAAAGAGGAAGGTGGAAAAGGTAGTTAAACCTCCTCAAACTTGCAAGAATGTGGTCCTACTTAACGAGAAAGTCATCTACCATTTGTAATTGTCTACACGGGCGGCGTTATGGGATGAGAGCACCGACCTAGCACCAGAGTGCTTTGTGGTGGATGAATCCCACATCATTGAACATATTGAAGTACCAGAAGAGGCTCCAGAGTGCATGCAAGATGGACCTAGGTAGCAACTGCAAGAGTTAGAGGAAATCAACCTAGGAGTAAAAGGGGGTGAAAGTAGACCCATTATAATTTCCAAGAGTCTGACCCAAAGCTGAAGGGAGAGCTTAACAACCTTTTCAAAGAGTTCACTGATGTATTTGCCTAGAAATACACAGAGATGCCAGTGATAGATCTAGAAGTGAGGTACCACAAATTAAATGTTTATCCCAATACTCTTCCAGTTAGGCAAGCAACACGTACGAACAAAGCTAACCTCGACCTAAAGATAAAAGAAAAAGTAGAGAAACTATTGGGGGCGGGGTTCATTAAGCCTATTCAGTATCATGTGTGTCTCTCCAGCATTGTACCCATAGCAAAAAAGGAAAAGAGACAAATTCAAATTTGTGTAGATTTTCATGACCTAAATCGGGCATGTCTCAAGGATGAGTTTCCTCTATCCAGCCTAAACAGCTTAGTCGAAACTATCGCAGACCATAAGATGTATTATTTAATGGATGGGTACGCCGATTATAATCAAATTAAGATGGACCTGGAAGATGCAGATAAGACTACCTTCTGCATCCAATTGGGAAACTTCCACTATACAGTCATGCCATTTGGATTGAAGAACGCTCGGACCACGTATTAGAGGACCATGATGACAATCTTCCATGATCTATTTCATAATATACTAGAATTATATGTGGACGATCTTATAGTAAAGTCCAAAAGAGAAAGTAATCGTATACAAGACCTCCAGATAGTGTTTGAGAGATATCGTAGGTATAAAATATGGATGAACCCATCGAAGTGTGCCTTCGGGGTCACTGCGGGCAAGATTTTGGGGTTTGTTGTGGAATTCTGGAGGTGCAAGTTGATGCAGAAAAGAAGAAATCCATCATGATGATTCCACCTCCGAAGTGTCAAAGGCAGCTCAATAGATTCTTAGGGAAGGTCTCCTACCTAAGAAGGTTCATACCTAAGCTAGTCGAGGTGACCCACCCATTCACACCACTGTTGAAAGAAGAAATCCTTTGATAATATTGAAGAAATTTTAGCCTCTCTGTCCACAATGATCCCACCGAAAGTTGGGGCACCACTGCTACTCTACCTCACTTCAAAAGAAAGGTCCATTGGAGCACTATTGGCTAAAGATAAGGAAGGAGTAGAGAAGCCAGTGTGTTAATTTTCAAGGGTAATATCAAGTATAAAATCCAGATATACCAATGTGGAGAGACATTGCCTTGCCCTAGTCTTCGTGGATCAACAATTGAGACACCACCTGATAGCCTTCACAGTCCATACGGTCACTAAGTGTGATTTTATCAAGTACCTCATGGGACGAACAGTCCTGGTAGGATGAGCAGCAAGATGGTTCTTATGTTTATCGAACTATGATCTACAGTTCTTAGTGGCCAAAGCCATCAAAAGTCAAGTGGTAGAAGATCTGTTGGCCCATTTTCCAAGTTAGAATTTTGAGCCCCCCGATGAAGAGTTACCTAGGGAGAATTTCCAAGCATGCAGGGAAGAAGAGATGAATAAGTGGGAAATGGAGTTTTATGGCTCTAGTGCTTAAGGAACAGGAGGTACGAGCATTATAATCTCAAATAGCAAGGAGAAGATCACCCTCTCCTTCAAATTAGACTTCAAATGCTTAAACAATGAGGCATAGTACAAGTCTCTCATAATAGGAATGATGGGTAGTTCTCCCTTAAACATGATAACTTGGCACCCTATAGATACATCATTTAGAAGTTACTAGGATAGTTCCTATAAGCCATCATTGAGCGACATGCACGGACAATGAATAGGCATCCTCACGCGCCAGCTATAATATCCTAGAAGTTACACATGGATGAGATAGAAGCAATAATCATAGTACGACGAAAAACAGTGCCTACCATAGTGAAGTCCTTATTCCCAAGAAATGAGCCAGAAGATTGGAGGCACCTGGTTTTGAAGCAGCTAAAAGAAAGAGAATGGATAAATAATGTGTTAGAATTATCTTACTACACCTGTTGTAGGGAATAATTTACTTAAAGAGACCTAGAGGGTTCTTAGCAAGTTGTGTTGGAGCAAAAGGAAGCTACAAAGAGGTTGGCAGAGATGCATGAAAAGCATTACAGGGTCACTGATATTCCTCTTTATCGTCGATTGCAACGGGGGGCTACCATGAGTGAAATAAGCCTGCTTAAAGTGCCAAACCCATTTTGACCAACCAACATAAGATAATTTTGTGTAGTCCTTTGAAGATTAAAGGCAACCATACATAGTCTATCTGAAAGACGGTGAGTTGCTCATGGAGAGAGCAGATGATATTTATCTCCGAAAGAGAGTAGCCTATTTTCACTTGGTAGAATAAGAGATCTATAGGAAAGGCTAAAATGACAAGGAGCTAAAGTATATAGCCAAAGAAGATACAGGGAGAGTGTTGAAGGAATCACATCAGACCTCTCACATGGGAGGTGCCAAAATTTATAATCAACTGATGATGCTGGGGTACTATTGGCCAACCATAAAGGATGAATCCATTGGTTATGTTTATAAATACAAATCCTATCAAGTTTATGGAAACATGGTATATGCCCCTTCAGTCATCTTATAAACCTAGCATCTCCCTACCCTATTAATACATGGGCATTTGACTTGGATGGAAAAATCAGTCCATCAACTCACGGCAAAGCTTTTATTATGGCTACGGAATTGTATATCAAGTGGACAGAGGTTATTCCTCTAGGAAGGGTGAGTGCCTAAGTGGTAACCCAGTTTATCAAGGAGTATATCATATGCAGGTTTGGTATACCCAAGGTGATTTTAACAGATAATGGGAAATAATTTATATGCAAAGAGATGGCCCTTCTCATAGACAAGTATAAGATTGTGCACAACAGCTCACCATCTCCTACCCAAATAGAAATGGCTAAAAGGAGGCCATCAATAAGACCCTGATCAATATCTTGAAGAATATTCAAGAGGACATGACAGGGGAATGGGATGAGAAGCTTACCATGGTACTATGAGCTCATCGCACTTATTAAAGAAAGACGACGAGTTTACCCCATTCTCGTTGGTATATGGGATCGAAGCTATCCAACCAGTGGAGTTGGATGTACCCTTAACCATATTTTTTCTAAGCAACGGACTCGTCCCTATTCCATGAAATGTGCAGCGGGAGGCACTGGACGATTATAGAGATAAAGCAAAAGAGAACTTTAAAATCTAGACCTAGCCGCTGTCCAAGGCCTATAAAAATTTAGGTAAGCCCATAGAGTTCAAGGTGGTAGACTTAGTCCTGCGAGCATCCACTCATCACCTTTGCAACATGTTGGTGTCAAAGTTTAAACCTAACCGGGAAGTCCCCTTTATGGTAAGAGGGGTAGGTAAGTCAGGGTACTGCTAGATTTTGGAATCGGCGAGTGACTGTCTCCAATCTATCAACATTATGCCTAGTTTTGTGAACACTCATTTTTGTCAAATAATTTTAATGACTTTCTTTAACATTAGAAAAGTTCTTTTTGTAAAAATGATAGAGCAACATAACCTTGTAAATAGTACACAAAATGAAAAATAATGAATAATAACTCTTTTTTTTATGATTGCATGATGATTTTTATTTTGTTTGCTTACCTATTGCACGAGGTAGATCCATCATAATATTTTTTTAATAAACACTTTATACTAGCCTAGAATAGGGTCCATGATAAAGATAACTTTTCTCATTACACTTGGAAGGGGCAACTCATTTCTTATGAATGTGCAAGTTAATCAAATGCCTAGAATGTGCAAGTACCGCATATTAACTTGCTAAGATAATATGCAAGTACCCCATAGTTAGAGGGGGAAACTCTAACTTGCTCAGATAATATGCAAGTACCTCACAGTTTGAGGAGGTAGTTCAAATAGATCAAGTGGTTGCAAAAAATTAGAGCAGGCCATTGTAAGAAAATATTAAAGTCTAGACATAAGAAGAGAATGAACAACATAATGGAAGCCAACATAGGAATATTTATTAATAATGTCAATAGTTCTTTACATATGAATAAGTATACAAAGTGAATTATGCATAAAATACTATTTACCCTCTATACAAGATAAAAAATAAATCATGCCGAGAGCACATGTCTATGTACCAAGGAACCTCTTCCTCAACAAGCTACTGCTCTAAACTAGCCATCTAGACCTCATCCTCTGCACTACCAACCTCTAGCATGGACAGCTTGTCATGGAGTGGCAAAATCTGAACCTGGATCCGAGGTGCCTTAGCCTAACACTGCTGCACCTTGGCCTGCGTGGAAGTTTTAACACCCCGCCTAATTAAATACCGGGTGATTAGTCCCTTATTAAATTAACATCAAGGTGAATGGTTGGTTCATTCTCAGCATCACTGTCGTAAAATAATATTTCCAATTTGAACACCCTAAATAATTAAGCTAAGTGTCAAAACCATTTAAAACCTCATTTTTCCATTATTAAATACCAATAAAAACTTTTTAATACCCAACAGTTAAGAATTACATAAATACTAAGGATGGAAATTTACACACAAGAATTAAAACGTCTATATAATCCAAACCAAGTTTAAGAACCATAAATGAAATCATCCTGACAAGAATTAACTCCCAAGGAGTATTGAATACCGAAAATATAAATGAACATAAATCCTTGACAAGATCTAAACGGAATAGGAAATCGGGCGACACATGCCCTAACTATGAATATCTAAAGTAGGAACTGATTCAATGACGAAGTCGTCTAAAGCAAGGGCCTGCCACTCCCACACAAGCTGCAACACGTCCAATCCAAAGAACCTAAGCATGACGCCCCTGTGGCTGGGCACCTATAATACATACATATATATATATATATATATATATATATATATATATATATATATATATATATATATATATACGAGAGAAAGAAATGATAGAAAATCGGTTAGAGCCCGAGTATAAAACAATGTAAAATATTTTAGCAAGTATTTAAAATGCTTACCAGTTAATATCACAACCATGTTAGTATGCGAAACTCTCTTGAGAATCATCACCTCTCATCTAATGTGCACTCCTATCGTCAAGGTTCTAAAAAATGCGGGGCGTGATCGAGGCGTGGAGGTCAAGCCTTAAGCCTTAGAAGCCTACGCGGGCCTTGGCGTAAAAAAGCGTGAAAAGGAGTTTAGGTCTTCTTAATATATTTTAATGTTTTTTAACCATAACAAGGCTATTAAAATACTAAAATTATACATATCATAAAAATATGTCTGTTTATATGCGAATTAAGATACTATTTGGATGAAATAATGGTCCGGTTAGTAAAAATATTCTTTAAAAGGTGATAGCGTTTCACTAAAGCATTGTTGTTTATAGAAAAAAGTGCGCCTTAAGGGTTTTACCAAGAATAAGACGTAAAAAACTTAAGGCGGGCGTTTCTCCCAAGCCTTAAGCTTAGGCGTGCCTAGGCGGGTTTTTCAGAATAGTGCCTATCGTACCTCTAGGACATCCTAGTTATAGTTACCACGCTAACTAGATTAACCACATGTATCCATTCTTTATAGCCCAAATTATTCCCACGTATTAACCTTATAATACATATAATGATGTTATAAACATATATATATATATATATATATATATATATATATATATATATATCCATTTAGATTCAACATGGATACGTCCCTTATTAATTCAATTCAACTAAGTGTTTTCATACATAACTATCGTACATTTCTACTTTAGCCACATAGTAGATATCATTACATGTATATATATATTCTCATACCCATGGGTCACGCACATACCTACGCTCCCATAGTCAGCGGACTTATCAACTCAGCGATAAGTCTTTCATAGTCCTATGTTCTCGAGCGACAAATCAAAAATCCCATGGATTCATCAGGATATGACTGCCCTCACGCACAAACCTCCCATCGATAGCAAGTAAGTTAGGTATGTCATACACAGATACATAATATATGCACAATCACAAAGTCATACATATAAATATTCATATGTTCCAAATTAGGTTCGCCCACGACCCATAATTGTTATTATCCATGTTTAGCACAAATTTTACTTAATTATTTCTCATAATGGATTCGTCTCTTTTATTCTCATTTATTATTTACTTCGTTCTTACTTCTCATCTCTTGAAGTATTCTTTCTCACTAAGTATAAATATTAGTAGGTATACCCTCACTTACCTTCTAGTCTAAATCTTTCACGAGTCTCAATCTTTTAGTAAACGTACGCACAATTCCCAATGTATAAATAACTCCCCGTTAACCTAAAATTTCATCTCATATTAATTTCACTCATCTGATTCTACTTAGACCCTATTGGTCATCTTCATAACCCATTATACTCTATCAATGATAATCAAGGGTTCCTAAGCATTTTAACTGGACTAAACAAAAAGGGGAAAAATATGTAGTTTTCCAGGAGGGGTCAATCGATTGAGTAAGGGGGGTCGATCGATCGATCATCGATCGATCAAAGTTCTTGAGTCGATCGATCGATCAAGTAGCTCTTGCCCAGTTTTATGCAATATTCAACCTACGGGTTCAACCATTTTAACCCCTCTAAACCTCTATAATTTCATCACAAACTCCCATCAAAGTAATAGAAGTGTATAAGCAATGTACTTTAACAAGTTCTAACGTAACGACATCAATAAATCCTCAACGAATCAATCAAAAAGGGGTTTAGTCTCAAATCTCTTTATAAAACCAAATTTTGCATGAATAATCACCACCCTCTAATTTAATCAAGATTTTCTTCCCAAATATTATAATAAATTCATGGGTAATCCTCTACATATGATCAAGATTTTAGACTACATGGGTTCTCCCTACAACACATATAATTGCTCTTCCAAAATATATAATTCTTCCATTAAAACATATGATTTTCATTCCTAGACTAACATGGAAGGTATATTAACTTGGAAATTAGCAAGATAGATACTTGCCTGGGATTCAAGGATAGGATTTATTTATGAAAATTATATGGATGCGTTCCTCATCATGCGATCTACGTTTTGGTGGTGGTGGCGGTGCAATCGGGTGAGTTCTAGGCCTTGGATTGTTTGAAAAACTCTTCACCTTCTTCTCTAATCACTTCACCTTCTTCTCTAATGGCTGGCTTAGGCTTTGTGTTTGTTAAACCCAAGAGACAACTCTAAATGGCTAACAAATACTAAGAAAATTCGTGGGTTTAATTACCCAAAAATACCAAATGTCTAAAATACCCTCCCAGGGTGTCAATTAGGCCTAAAAATTCCCTGAGACCCACACTAAACCCCCGAGTACACTTTTCTAACTATCTCGACTCTTCCAGACACTTTGGCGCACTCAAAATGACTATATGGGCGACTTATAATTTATTCACTTTAATAATAATAATATAGTCCTGACACGACACAGGCGCGTCTCGAATAAAATTTCCATAATTGCCATTTTATTCACTCGTGACAATTTAAATAAAATCAATCTCATATATTACTTTACTCATCCAGTAATATTCAACAAATTTCCAGTAATTACTAACTTACATCACGCTAGTAAATATAAAAAATAATTTCCAGATTAATATTAAATTAATACCTCAAATTAAATTTAATAAATCCCCAATTTTAAAAGCCATAAAAATACGGGATATTACATACTTCCCCCCTAATAACATGATTTCGTCCTGAAATTCGGAAAAATAAAGCGTATCTGGTAATGAAAACTCCGGGTATTAATCTCACATCTCATGTAATTTTCGTCGTACCACCCATATAGTACATTACCGAATACCCCCAATAATGTGATACTCCATGCCTTACCATTTAGTTAAATTATCTTGAGTTAAACTTTCCCTAGTCATCAAACAACTTGTCACAACTTCTACTTTCATTAACCTCAAGAATACTTACTGTGTCACAAATATGAAATATACTACAATCCAACCATCCATGGCGCCCATACACCCAATGTGTGTACATTCCATCATAAGCTCTAAATGAATGTGATTCCTCTATAAGGTTACCCTTAATTAACTGACTACTTAGTATATAATCCATATTTCTATGATTTCCACATTCTCATTTGGCGATTCCATTTGCCTCAAATCATGCTACAACTCATAACTCTCTAATTAATATAAATATATACATATAATGGAAAAGGTTATAAACTCATATTCTAAAGACCTAACTTACTTCGGCTCCAAACGTTCTTTAGTTTCATGGGTGGGGTGTCTCGCAGAGCGAAATCCAAACAAGGACCCCCCCCCCCCCCCCCGATAAACTACTGCCTAAAATAGTTGTTCATCAAAACTCCTCAGGTCCTTGGTCTATATTATATAACATCCCAACAGGTTTTATCTATTTATATAAAAGTCTACTTATTCACTCTCGTAACAAAGACAATAGGCTGGCTATAACGATCAATCTTGGTCTCATATACAACAAGTCAATCCATGCCGATAATCACGTCCTACTCGAATATGTCTATAAAAAGTAAATCCCTGATAAAATTAAACTCACGTTTTGATATATACAAGAAAATAATAGGCGTTCCACTACCCATCGGTGAGTCTACATAAATAATAGTGCCAATGGCTAAGTATAGTAACCCTATGGTCCACGCAATTCTAATAGCTACAAATGAATGTGAGGTCCTAATGACAATCATCATGCGCCCCATAATTCCATAGATAGAAAATGTACCCTCATTCGCGGGCGGTGGTTATTGACTCCCACTATTTTAACTTTGCTCCGATGAGTCAAGAAAAAATTTTACCCGAAATTTTTAGTTCTAGTTAACCACCCTCCACTATATGTCCAAGCCTTTGAATATATTTCCTTCATTGGGTAACACACCCAATTCCCGAATTTCTAGAACTTCTACTGATGACTCTCCTCAATTGTCCATTTGACCCTCTCCCAAGCGCACCACGTTGGGTAGGTCTAATTTTTCATCACCTTCTACTATAGCAGCACTTGGAATTTGTAGGCTGCATCGTAACCGTATTTACAGTCTTGGCCTCTCGTGCCATAAGAGGGGTGACCTCGACTACAGTCATCATCCTCTAACATACTTCATAACCTCCTAAGAACGACCTCCTCTATCGGTCCAATGGCCCTCATCTGCCATACTTCTTGTACGAACACGCTTGAACGCAAATAATATTCACTAATATATACGTTATAGCAGGAGAACTGAATCTTACCATAGAAATCAACAATCCTAAACATATGGCTCTATATATATATAAAAAAAAGCTACGCTGGAAGCATAATAAGCCGCACAGATCCTAAAGGACACTAGAAATTGATGCTTCAATACCACCTGTAACACCCCGCCTAATTAAATACCGGGTGATCAGTTCTTTATTAAATTAACATTAAGGTGAACGGTGGGTTCATTCTCAGCATCGCTGTCGTAAAATAATATTTCCAATTTGAACACCCTAATTAATTAAGCTAAGTGTTAAAACCATCTAAAACCTCATTTTTCCTTTATTAAATACCAATAAAAACGTTTTAATACCCAACAGTTAAGAATTACATAAATACTAAGGATTGCAATTTACACACAAGAATTAAACCATCTATATAATCCAAACAGTTTAAGAACCATAAATGAAATCATCCTGACAAGAGTTAACTCCCAAGGAGTATTGAATACCGAAAATATAAATGAACATAAATCCTTGACAAGATCTAAATGGAATAGGAAATTGGGCGACACATGCCCTAACTATGAATATTTAAAGTAGGAACTGATTCAATGACGAAGTCATCTAAAGCAAGGGCCTGCAACTCCCACACAAGCTGCAACACGTCCAATCCAAAGAACCTAAGCATGACGCCCCTGTGGCTGGGCATATATATATATATATATATATATATATATATATATATATATATATATATATATAAGAGAGAGAAAGAAATGACAGAAAACGGGTCAGAGCCCGAGTGTAAAATAGTTTAAGATAGTTTAGCAAGTATTTAAAATGCTTACCGGTTAATCTCACAACCATGTTACTTTGTGACACTCTCTTGAGAATCATCACCTCTCATCTAGTGTGCACTCCTACAGTACCTCTAGGACATCCTAGTTATAGTTCCCATGCTAACTAGATTAACCAAATGTATCCATTCTTTATAGCCCAAATTATTCCCACGTATTAACCTTATAATACATATAATGATGTTATAAACATATATATATATATATATATATATATATATATATATATATATATATATATATATATATATATATATATATATATATCCATTTAGATTCAACATGGATAAGTCCCTTATTAATTCAATTCAAGTAAGTGTTTTCATACATAATTATCTTACATTTCTACTTTAACCACATAGTAGATATCATTACATGTATGTATATATTCACTATATTATATATATACTATACTGCACCCTGAGACACAGCTGCGGTGTTGCATTACTCTGCTATCTTGTCCCAATACATCACGTCGTTGTATAGGGGACTATAGGTTTGGTAAAGATTCCTCGAACCACAAATATCAACTCAAAAATTGGACGCGAACATAGTTCTCATACCCACGGGTCACACACATACCTACGCTCCCATAGTCAGCGGACTTATCAACTCATTGATAAGTCTTTCATAGTCCTATGTTCTCGAGCGACAAATCAAAAATCCCATGGATTTATCAGGATATGACTGCCCTTACGCGCAAACCTCCCATCGATAGCAAGTAAGCTAGGTATGTCATACACAGATACATAATGTTATGCACAATCACAAAGTCATATATATAAATATTCATATGTTCCAAATTAGGTTCGCCCAGGACCCATAATTGTTATTATCCATGCTTAGCATAAATTTTACTCAATTATTTATCATAACGGATTCGTCTCTTTTATTCTCATTTATTATTTACTTCGTTCTTACTTCTCATCTCTTGAAGTATTCTTTCTCACTAAGTATAAATTTCAGTAGGTATACCCTCACTTACCTTCTAGTCTAAATCTTTCACTAGTCTCAATCTTTTAGTAAACGTACACACAATTCCCAATGTATAAATAATTCCCCGTCAACCCAAAATTTCATCTCATATTAATTTCACTCATCTGAGTCTACTTAGACCCTATTGGTCATCTTCATAACCCATTATACTCCATCAATGATAATCAAGGGTTCCTAAGAATTTTAACTGGACTAAACAAAAAGGGGGGAAATTTGTAGTTTTCCAGGAGGGGTCAATCGATTGAGTAAAGGGGGTCGATCAATCGATCATCGATCAATCGTTCAAGCAGTTATTGCCTAGTTATCTGCAATATTCAACCTACGGGTTCAACCAATTTAACCCCTCCAAACCTCTATAATTTCATCCCAAACTCCCATAAAAGTAATACAAGTGTATAAGCAATGTACATAAATAAGTTCTAACGTAACGACATCAATAAATCCTAAACGAATCAATCAAAAAGGGGTTTAATCTCAAATCTCTTTATAAAATCAAATTTTGCATGAATAATCACCACCCTCTATTTTAATCAAGATTTTCTTCCCAAATATTATAATAAATCCATGGGTAATCCTCTACATATGATCAAGATTTTAGACTACATGGGTTCTCCCTACAACACATATAATTCCTCTTCCAAAATATATAATTCTTCTATTAAAACATATTATTTTCATTCCTAGACTAACATGGAAGGTATATTAACTTGGAAATTAGCAAGATATATAGTTTCCTGGGATTCAAGGCTAGGATTTGTTGATGAAAATTATATGGATGCATTCCTCATCATGCGATCTACGTTTTGGTGGTGGTGGCGGCCCAATCAGGTGAGTTCTAGGCCTTGGATTACTTAAAAGACTCTTCACCTTCTTCTCAAATATCTTCACCTTCTTCTCTAATCACTTCACCTTCTACTCTAATGTCTGTCTTAGGCTTTGTGTTTGTTAACCCCAAGAGACAACTCTAAATGGCTAATAAATACTAAGAAAATTCATGGGTTTAATTAACCAAAAATACCAAATGTCTGAAATACCCTCCCGGGGTGTCAATTAGGCCTAAAAACACCCCGAGACCCAAACTAAACCCCCGAGTACACTTTTCTAACTATCTCGACCCTTCCAGACACTTTGGCACACTCAAAATGACTATACTGATGACTTATAATTTATTCACTTTAATAATAATAATACAGTCCTGACACGACACAGGCGTGTCCCGAATTAAATTTCCATAATTGCCATTTTATTCACTCTTGACAATTTTAATAAAATCAATCTCATATATTACTTTACTCATCCGGTAATATTCAACAAATTTTGAGTAATTACTAACTCACATCACGCTAGTAAATATAAAAAATAATTTCTGGATTAATATTAAATTAATACCTCAAATTAAATTTAATAAATCCCCAATTTTAAAAGTCATAAAAATATGGGATATTACAGAAGTATGAAACTTCTTCATATTTTTAAAAGTAGAAGCAAGAAAATGATGAATGGAAATGTCAAGCTAGTCCAGCCGAAAGTGATATCATCGCTGTAGATCGTGAAGAGATTGAAGAAACAGAGCGAATCCTTGAGTAGTCATATCGACAGTAGAGGTAGATAAGAAATCAAGGAGATGGCTGGCCAGGGACTTCAAGCTAAATACTATAAGGCTGTCAATGTTGAGGATGCTTTGAGAAGTAAAAGTCTCATGGTGGGTCATCTCAACAAGCTCACCAACCAAATCCTGTAGAAAGAGAAGTAAAAAGAGATAAGTTATAAATAAGGGAGGGAGTAGGTGGTGGAATATCCATGCTCAAATTGAAACCAAGCTTATGAAAATATTACCCCATAGACCAAGGGGGTTAGTATGTTGTCACCAAATTGAGGAGGCACCACATGACGCTGAGCACCAGCCTAACAGAAAATAGGCAATAGTTAGCATTTCTTTTGCTAAAAAAAGAGAAAAGTACTAACTTTAACAAATAAAAATAACCCAGGTATGATAGTTTTATACCTATGGAGTGCGCAGTACAACACTCGTTGTATGTCCCACAGAGCTAAGGACCGCCATCTCACAAACCTAAAAACAAGGAAATAGGAATGTGATGGTGATCCCACTTGAATAGTTAAAGCAAGACGAAAAAAGGGAATAGAGAGGAGAGTAAGGTATGAAAGTATAATACCTCACTCGTAATAACTCCCCTAGATGTTTCACTGTTAGGTAACAACCGCAGCACTAACCTGAAAACTGGGAAACAGGTTAGTATCAGCAAGTATTTACGCAGAAAATGCAAGCTTATAGGTTCAAGTAGACTAAGTGTTTACTTGGGAGCTCCCTGCTAAGACACTTGCAATAAGCACCTTAGTAGAAGGAGTATGAGTAGGAGCAATATCATGAGTGATACTAACCTGCGAAATGACAAAGATCGGGGCATCAATAGATCCCTAAATAGACAATGCAAGTGGATGAAAAGAAGAATACATGACATTATACATACTGAAGTAGTCTCCTCCGGGACACTGGACAGAGCTCCTCAGACACAGATAAAGGCGCAGCACTAACCTGAGAGTTCAAATATAGGTCCCATAAGTAAAGGGATCACAACTATAAATATGTTCGAAGAAACTACATAACGTGCAGATATGTAATTAATCATGCAAGTAGATGTGCAAAGACTAACATACCACTGAAGCTACTCCTACAAAACTAGGAACAAGCCCCTCAAGCAAGGGGACTTCATCCAAGCTGTCTAAGGAAGCTTCCCCTACAGAGGATAAGGGGAAACCCACAGGTGGTGCATCTCTGCGACCCTCATCACGGGAACCACGGATGAGGAGTTATCACTGACACTGCCCTGCAAATGCAAGAAAGATATGAATGATTAAAAGATTATCCATAGTTATAAAGAAAAAATATGTAGAAGAAAGGCACAAATGAGTTAGAATAACTATCGATACATGTGCTATAATAATTCCTCCCACAGAGATAATAGCTGCAAGATCTTCCCCAATAGTAGTAGGGTCTAGTGAAGAGGGAAGTGGAGAAATGATCGGTGAATTGGTAGTACCAGTCAACAGAAATCTAAATGGATAGAAATAGAGTATAAGAATGAAATCTTAATATCACAAAAAAATGAGTCGGGAGACGAAAGATTCGAACTAGACGTACCTGAAGTCCTTTTAAGGAAGAAGAAGGGAAGACAATCGGAGGGACAGTCGCAGCAGATGTAGTGATTTAATCATTACAAAGTTGTCAAAGAACCAAACAATAGAAAAAGAAAGAAATGGATCCTAACAGGAGTAAGTGATACCTGAGAAGTAAACCTAGCCTGAGTAACAAGATCACTATACTCAATAGTGAAAAGTGGATGGGAAGGTATAGGCTGGATGCGAGGCCTATTGTCCATAATAATGAAGACCCAGGAGATAGGAATCCTTCCCGAAGGTGATAGACAGAGGCAGTGCCTCCAATGAGCTGCGATAGTCCCCGAAAGAGGAAGTGCCACTGGAAGATAATCCCTGCAATAAATACAAACAAAGACAATATAATTATAGATGTAGAAAATATAAAAAAATACAAAAAGACAATAAAGGTGACAAACTCAAAGAACGTCACACAACCCGATAGAAGAACTTGTCGCCACAGAGGAGGTGGGACGTGAGGAAATTAGGCTAAGAGAAACAATCACCTGTGTATACAAAAGAAGGAGATTTTAACATATATGCCTCAAAATATAATAAGTAAAATAAAAACACTTGGGAGATCTAATGATTACAAGGATCAAATAGGACAACACAGAAGAATTCCTCGTTGTCGTCGGGAATATAGTAGATAGTTGCAAAAGTTAGATAAGAGCATGGAATGTGTCAGTAAATATGAAAATAAAGGGAATAATAACTGAATAGTAAATAGGAGACGAACCTCTCTAGATAGGCCAAAATATGAGACTAACATGGAGCTCCTCGCTCTTGGAAAGGGCCCCCGGGCAGGAGGCAAAGGCGAAGGATCACTCGCCGAATTGGAAAGACCCTACAAATGCCACAAAGATAAAGACAATTTACATTTGAACTATGCATATGTAAGGGGACAATAAACATTACAAAAGAAGTTAAAAAAAGAGACTTACAGCGGTGGAGCGGGCAGTCTGTCCTGTAACACCCTATGAAAAACACGAGGCGATACTATGATTAAAACTAAGATAAATTATCAACAATTAGTATAGAGAATATATATTCCATAAAATAAATATAATGAATCCAAAATTTTACACTTCCAAAATAATTACAATAATTCCTCTCGAAAATAATACTAAACTCACCAAATAAAATAAACTACCAAACTATACAAAAATAATCTACCAAATTCCAATCTCTAAAATCCTCCAAACAATCAATAGCGTTCAAATCCATGCTAAATTTCCACTAAAAGAAAAATACGGGGAAGTACACAATATGACAGGAATAGATGCTCAAAACCAATAACGGTGAATAAAGAGCAATAATACGAATCCTCATATATGAATCAAATGCAATACTCAATCATTATACCAATTTAATTTCTCAATAACACATCAATGGGTCACCATGCCTCACCTCACCTCACCCAAGATTCGTAAAGGATTATCATGGCTATTGGACTTTTGGACTATTAGCGGGTTCTCATTATCCGTGCCATATAAAAATCTCATGAAATAATGCCCATCAGCAAATACAATATCTCAGCGAATCAAAATTTTAGATTCCAACAAATATCTCATAGGATTCCAATGAATACCACAATTCCATATGAGTGAAAATAACATATGAAACAAACGGAATACTCTCAAGAGAATTCAGGTGCATATTGTGTAAGTCACGTACCTCAAAATCATCACATGAAAGCCATAAAAATTCAGCCCAAAAATTCTGATTATACTACTACATTCCTCTCACAAAACCATCAAAACTTGTTCTTGAACAATATTGAGTTGAAAGTGATGTAAAATGGGGCTAGGGTTTAGAGGTTTAATAAGATGCAAACGTTGAAAGACTTCTGCTATAAGGTTTGATGAAAACATGTTTTAAAATTCCTATCCCTGAGTTGGTTTTATACCAAAAATAAATAAGAGTTTGAGTAGTAAAAGAGTTCTTTAAAAATAAAACTGCTTGAGTGTAACAGACCGGCGAACCGGTCTGGCCCAGACCCCATCGGTTCGGTTTAGTCACGATAAATAAAAACAAATTCCAATTTAAATTCCCATTTTAACTCCGATTTGAATTTCGATAAAAGTCCTACTTTTCAGTATTAAAACTCAACATTTTAAATTACTAACAATTAATAAATTCCAAAATATTATTTTTACCCGAGAATTCTGAATTAATTTAAAAATATAACATTTAAAAATTATGGCTTATTACATGCCCATATGGTATATGCCCAGTAGTGGGGCGGCTGGAAGACGAAGAATCAATCATGATAGCGTCGCTAGAAGACTACCCCAAAATTGGTACCAAAGAAGAAGTATCAGGGTGTTGATCATCATAAGGATCAGTGACACTCATCTCATTTAATGAAGAACCGTCATCATCATAGGAGGGAGTGCTTCTATAATCGACTAGTTCCTCTTCAAATGATAGAGAAGGGGAACTAGCAAGTGAAACCCAACAAAAGTTAGTTTCACTAAGTAAAAAGTAGTAAGGTGTAGTACCTTCACCAATGGGAATAGAAGTAACAGCAAGATCTTTAGCAGATAACCCAAGGGCTTCATAGGCCTACTCTCTCACAGTCCTGTATGTCTCCTCCACCCCAAGGTCATCAGTGGTAGACCCTTGGTTTGTTCTTACTGGTCGGGGTGGAGACAATATGGGAAATAAAAACAACAGTGGTAGAAAACAGTAGTAGCAGGGGTAGTAGTAACTGGTATGAAGTCGGAAGCATCCACATCAGGATGCTTCCTCTTTGAAGTAGCATGGGCTCTTACCTTACCTTTTGACTTAGGCTTAGCAGGTTGAGGCTTAGGTTGTTTAGAATAAATATACTCATCGAGTATAGGCCTCACCATGATTAGAGTGAGATACTCGAAAGGAGCCTTATGGATAGTGCTCTAGTGCCACAGTGTCTTTTGTGACCTCTTGCCTAAATACCTGTCGTTGCTGGGAATTTATGTGGAAATGGCTTCATGAAGGACATCCTTCACACAATTTTGAATAAGGAGGATGTGCCTATTCTAAAGAGTAAACCATGAATGAGTAAAAAAAAGGCAAGTAATCTCGAGAGGGAACAAATAGATTGCCCAGATGGATAACCCTGTGGACCATCCCCTCAAACGTAAATTGGAAAAGGCCTCAAGGTATAATTTTAAGGGGGAGGTACTCGAAGGATAAACACGAGTGTGAACCCCTTGATAATATACGAACTGCCTCCTCACTCTCTCATAATGGAATAAGTCTAGAAAAGGTGAAGTAAGGGGCTCACCATCTCTAGGAAGATTATTTCCAGGATCTGGTAATCAAAGCCTTGCTTCTTCTTGTCGGCTCGTATTAGCCTGTTCTTTATTATAGGTAGTAATTCCCCCATTCATATAGTCTTTTAAACAATTCTTGAATCATAAGTCACGGTCATGTCTCGCCCCTTAGTATAGTGATCGGTTCCATATTTTCTCTGTAGATATTTATAGCCTGTTTGCTATTTTAGTTTAGTAAGAAGGGAAATCTAGCCAACTTAAAAGGCTATAACAGCGTGACATAGGATTAGGAGGGGGACAAATTTTCTTTGGATGAAATAAGAGCTTCAAGGATGGCTACTGCCGTAGTAAGGGACACTATCCTGGGATGCTCCTCTACATCCCGAGTGAGGACCATTGAACTTGATGGAACATGCTCCAAATGGATTCACTAAATCTGTCTAGCTCTCTATGTTTTGAGATTGAGTCTTCTCGTTCGATTTTGGGAATTGAATGCCGGATAATGGGATGCCAAGTACCAACATATATCATAGACAAATGAATGTACACCTTGGATAAAATAACTCAGAGAAGGCAAGGTGCATGGTATAAGGATAATAGTCACAGAGATGTGGGAGCAGGTGGTAATAGACTCGGCATCAGTAGGGTAGTAGAAGGTACCCCCAAAAGAAGATAAGGAGTACCAAGTAAAAGTAACACCAATAGTGTTGCAGTAAGGCCAGAACGAAAACTCATTAATGTTATCTATTAAAGATCCTAAATAAGTCTTAGGAGTCTTTTTGTCCCATCTTGCACTACGAGCAGCCATGCTATGACAAGCCCTAGCCTCTGGGTCAAAGTTAGGAAATCTGTCGAATAAAAAGGATATGATGATGAAACTATTGGAAAAGTTGATGGAATCATAATGCCCACAAGAACACTCAACATCCACATGGGCCCTACCTAACCAAGTGTATAGAGGTCCCAATATTTTAGCTTCAAGGGGGATTACCCTCCCTCGAGAAAGCCTCACAGAAATCTTGAAAAGAATCTCATGGGGAGAATCATCTGGACTCCCAAGAAGAAGGAACCTACTAAAAAAAGTAACAAAAAATGCTACCAAGTGTTATGAGGAGTTGAGTTTTGGGCCCTCTTGACTCTTCAAGGCCCTTCTCGAACATTCACCTTGGGCAGCTGCTCAAAATCCTTAAACCAATATCTTTGCCACTTGGTGAAAGAATGTTTGGTGGTCCCAGTAAAATTGATAGCAACATATTTCGAATACTCACCTAAAACAGAGTGGAATTTCCCACCATATTCTCTTCGATCTCATCCTCAGATCCATTAGTGAGAATATGGCTCCCCAAGTAAGGAAGGGCGAGCAACTCGCAGATATCCTCTTAATTAATAGTAAATTCACCCCAACCAATAATTTAAGTGTGTGAATCTCTACTCCAGTAAGAAGTTAGTAAAGTAAACGCAGAGGATTGCTTGGCGATGGAGGAGGACTTGAGGCTGTTGATGGTGGTCATAAGACCAAACCCCACAATGAAAACCTTGTGCGAGGGGGTGGATAAAACATGATCTACCCAAAGACCCTATTCCTCTTTGGAGCCCCCATATCACTTGACCTCAATGTTAAAATGGGTAAAATCACCCCTTTCCACTTGCACCCTAAGAATTGAATCAAGCAAAAAAATAGGAAGGTCAGATGACTCACCTAGAACCACATGGGGTCGCTCGTTTATCTTCGGTACAAACTCCTACTTGAAATTTGTGAGGGAGGCTATGATGGTGTCCTCTTTGTCAAAATAAGGCGCCAGATGATAAAGGCTAAAATCTATTTGTTTGCAAGCAACCAAGTATTACTTTTGGTATTTTGAGTAAGAAATAGATGAGGAGCCCCCTTGTGGGCATCCCAATAGACGAGGATCCCTCCTTTGTGAACATCCCAACAGACGAACCGCCCAGAGGACCAGAGGCATAATCCAAAATGAAGGAGATGATAGTGGTGGCTCTGGTGGCCAAAACTATCGAGATGATGATGAAAGTGGGCACCACACCCACTAGCACCTCTCAAGTGGAAGTGGTGATAGTGGAAACCAGGTTTTGAGGGAAAGATGAGGCCATTTGCGGTGGTAAAAGATGGAAGAAATAACGATGGCTATGGAAGCTCTCTGAATTTCTTTTCTCTCTCTCTCTCTAAAAAACTCAGGTTTGAAATAAAATGCTAAGGTAAAAAAAAGAAATCAAAGTTTAAAAAGTGCTTTTATAACCTATTAAGCCACATGCACCCTGCAAATAAAAAGGGAGCAAATTATTTCCCTAATGTTGAGATGTGTGTTCCCCATCTGACATGTATCACCTCGAGACCATAAATGTGGGAAGATGTGATAGGCCTAATTAATGCAAAAATATCATCATGAGATTGAGTTACTCTACTCGTATACCAAGAAATAGTGAATCATTGTGTACAAAAACCTTTTGGTATACCCAACACATAGATTTTTGTATGAGGGGACTAATGTAGAGGGGTGAGGGGTTCACACTCAATTACCCAAACACTTGGGCGAGTAGGTCCATATGGTCGGGGGGCCTCATCACGAGCACCTCCCCTAAAGAGTGCCTTGACCAAGACAAAAAGAAGACTCAATAGGATGAGGAGGCACATTGGAAGGAGAGCCTCATCCCAAAAACCTCAGAAACCACAAAATGGAAATATGCGCTAGGAGGGACACCCTGGGGGGCTCCTCGTCCCAAAAATCTCACAAACCACATAAAAAAATTTGGGCAAGGAGACCCTCCACAACGTCCCAAAATGCTCAAAGAACACAAAAAGGAAATTTGGGCGAGGAGGACCGCCATGAGGAGCTCCTCGTCCCTAAAAACTCAAAGAACATATAAAGGAAATTTGGGCGAGGAGGCCCACCATAAGGAGCTCCTCGTGCACAGAAGTCCAAGGTCACATGAATGAAGTTACATGTTATGGGCCCATCATGACGTATCCCTCATCCTCAAAGCTTAGAGTATAGATGAAATAAATAGAAACAAGGAAGACCTTGGTGAGAATCTCTTTGTCATAAACTCAAGCAACAGAAAAAGGCTAAGGCAAGGGGACTCATTGCGAGAAGCCCCCTCTGCCCTAGTTGACATGTCAAAAAAATGAAAAAAGGCTCACAAACAAGGATCCTTCTACTCCTAAATGATTTAATGAAAGGAACTAGTGAGTGAGGATGTCCATCTAGAGTGACCTCCCCCCTAAAATTTATCATTCAAATTTATATTAAAGTACTAATATGTTACTTTCATGTACAGGTAGCCTGGTTGAGCAAGTAGGGCTCAAATTATCTATTTGGGATCTCTTGGGAGTTTTGGCTTGGTGGCTGAGGAATAAGGTTTGTTGACCAAGATCAACCACTTAGCGCTTTAAGATTCAGATAATACTATTAGAATACCATAGGATTCACATAGTCCTTGCATAGTCACACGCAGTCATAACTGAAGTGAGAAACTAAGAAGTTGCTCACAAGAAATGAATAGTTTATAAAAATATTTTAAAGGAGGTGGTCCTTGATACATTTCTCAAGTTTATAAAAGATTTTAGATGAGGTGGTCCTTTAGACCATACTCAAGCTTACGAAGTATGTACAATAAGTTACCATTTCAAAACTATTTACCAAATTAGATATTTTTTCTACAAGTGTAGACATATTTTCTTTTGGACTTTGGTTTACACCAGGTGGTACCTATCAGAGGGGATAGGCGACTGCACATAGGTAGGGACAAATGGTACATTGAAAACCTTGTCCCTCAGCAACTCCCTCAATTTTAGTACCCAAAAGTGCGAACTCAGCCCTAGTGCCCAAGTATAAATAAAACCCCTAGGCCAGGTCAAGTCACATTCAAAAACCTAAGTCATACCGTTACTCTGTCAAAATCACACCAGACCACCTAATATTCTCTCCCTACTCTCTATGTGCAGAGTGCTTATTTTTTCACTCCCACATTGACAACCATTTTTCTCAAGAGATCCTCTTGAGAAAAGTTACTTTTATCATTGTGAAGTTCATCTTCTTACAAGGAGTAGTTCTTTCTTTGGTTCCATCTTTACCAAAAGGATAAGGTTTTACCAGATGCTACTCTATAAGTTCTTGAAAACCTTAAAGGCGAAGTTCATTGAAGTGCGTCACGCCTCACCCGTTTCAATTTCTTACCAAGCCCCAATCACACTACACTCCTACACTAGAGAATCCAAATTCATTTGTTGGGTAATCCCGCTATGAAGACGTATAAGAATGTTGTGAATGCTGCTTTACTATATTGTCAGGATCACCACTTCCACATGAAAGGAAGCCAGCGCGCAGGAGAGTCCAGCCAGTAGGTAAAGATAGGGGTGGAAGTGCTAGTGGGGAATAATTGACTCAGAATCAGATGAGACAGGGTGAGTCGAGTTCCTAGATGGGGAATTCTACTAAGCCTTTTTGATCAGGAGATTTAAGCAAGGGGAAGGGTGGATTCAGACATGGCCATTAGGGTCAGCAGGGATAACAGGGCCAACAACGTTTTTAGGAGAGAGAGAAGAGAGGTGGTACCATCCAGTAGGGCCTAGGCTAGCAGGGCCAGAGAGGGGGGAATTAACTAATAGATGCTTCACATATGGAAAGAATTGCCATAAATGTTAAGATTTCCCTGTCAGGGGAAGGGTTTAGCAGGAGCAAGGAGCTTGCTAGGAGCCCTAGAGGCCCATTTTTCCCACCACCCTTCCAACAACAGCACTACCTGTCATACTAGTCATCCCAACATCCCCATAGCAGGAGCAGTTATAGTATGGAAGTGTGTACAACATCCACCAGGCCGTAGTTCCATAGGCGCTACCCACAGTTGAGGGTACGTTTCTTATACATAGGACTTCAGGGCGTATCTTATTTGACACTGGGCTTCACATTTGTTTGTAGCCATTAGATTTTCACAAGCCAAGAGGTTGTTAGAAATGACCGATATTATAGTCATGTGCGTAGACTCACCATTGGGTAGAGGGACACTTATCTTCTTTATTTATAGGGGAGTGAGTATACACATTGGGAGACTTATTTTTCCTGCTGATATGCTCGTGATAGATATGTCAGAATATGATGACATTATTGGCATGGATTGGGGAGCAACATATAGAGCCATGATTGATTGTTATAGTAGGAGCATCATATTTGTAATTTCGAACTAGGAGATGTTCTTAGTGGCGATGCCTCGTCCTGAAGGAGGATCATAAACCCAATTATACTATATGGACAAGGAGACCTCTAAGTGGGTAGTGATATCCTTATATTTGATTCCGATTGTATGTGATTGTTTTGACTTATTCCAGGAGATACCGAGATTTCCTCCTAGTCGAGAGATAGAGTTTGTCCCCACTATTAGGCATTTACCATATGGGCAGACGCCCACTTCATCACTGTAAATCTCTTGTCTTAACCTTTTTGTATTGTTTATTGTCAATTTACATATGCGTAGTTCACATGTAAATTGTCTTTATCTTTGTAGCATTTGTAGGGTGTCTCCATTGCGGCGACTGATCCTTCACCTCCGCCTCCTAACCGGGGGCCCTTTCCTAGAGTGAGGAGCTCCATGTCAGTCTCATCTTTGGGTCTATCTAGAGAGGTTTGTCACTTTCCCCTACTCAGTAATTATCCTTTTTCTTTTTAGTTTTACTGATATAGTCTATGCTCCCATCTGACTTTTATAGCTATCTACTGTATTCCCGACGACAGCGAGGACTTCTTCTGTGTCCTCTTCAGTCCAGGTAATCCTTAACTCTCTTAGTCCTTTTATTTTACTTATCCTATTTTAAGGCATATCTTTTAAAATATTCTTCTTTTGTATACACATGTGATTATTTCTCTTAGACGCATTTCCTCACCTCCCCCTGCTTTATGGTGAGAAGTTCTTTAGTCAGGTTGTCCGAGGTACTTTGATTTTATCACCTTCATTATCTTTCTCTATTCTATTATATTTTTTACATCTATAATTTTATTGACTTTGTCTGTCTTTATTGTAGGGATTATCTTTCGGTGGCCCTTCTTCTACTGGGATATAGCACAGCTCATTGGAGGAAATACTCGAGGTCTATCAACTTCGGGGAGGATTCCCATCTCTCAGGTCTTCGTTCCCATGGACAATAGGCCTCACATTTAGCCGATTTCTTCCCGACAAGTTTTTACTATTGCATCTTGTGAGCCTATTACACAAGCTAGCTCTACCCCTCAGGTATCACTTACTGATGTTAGGATCCATTTCTTTCTTTATCTATTATTTAGTTATTTGGCAACTTTACAATGATTAGGCCACTGCATCAGTTGTAACTATCTCGTTGACCTTCTTCCCTTCTTCTTTCTTAGAAGGACTTCAGGTACGCCTATTTTGAATATTTCATCACCCGACTCATTTTTCTTTATCATTATGATTTCATTCTCATACTCTATTTTTATTTATTTATATTTCAGTTGACCAGTACTACCACTTCACCGATCGTTTCTTCAGTTTCCTTTTCAGTAGACCCTGTTACTGCTGGGGAAGCTCCTGCAACTATTGTCTTTGTGGGAGGCATTATTATATCACCTCTCCTAGTACTTATTCTAACTTATTTATGCATTTCTTCTACATATCTTCCTTTATTACTACGAATAAATTGTAATCATTCATATATTTCTTCTATTTGCAAGGCGGTGTGAGTGAGACCTCCTCATCCAGGGTTCCAGTGATAAGGGCCACAAAGATAACTTCTAAGGCACCACCTGTGAGTATCCCCTTATTTTATATAGGGGAAGCTGCCTTAACCAGCCTGGCTGAGGCCCCCTTGTCTGAGGGGGTTGTTCCTAATTTTGCAAGAGGTTCTTCAATGGTATGTTAGTCTTTGCACATCTACTTACTAGATTAATTACACATCTGCACATTTTGTAGTTTCTTCTAATATATTTGTAAATATGGTCCCTTTAGTTGTGGGACCTATATTTAAACTCTCAGGTTAGTACTATGCCAATTTTGTGTTTAAGGATACTCTGGCTAGTGTCCCTATGGAGAATGCTCTACTATGTATAATGTCACATATTCTTCTTTTCAACGACTCACGTTATTTATGTATGGGTCTATTGACACCCTCTAGCTTTGTCTTTTCACAGGTTAGTATCACTCTTATTCCTGTTGTTGAGGGATGTCTTGCAAGTGTCTTAGTGGGGAGATCTCAGGTAAACACTTGGTCTACTTGAACCTTTTGAGATGATATTTTCTATGTAAGTACTTGTTAACACAAACTTATTTACCTGTTTTCAGGTTAGTGCTGGAATTGTTCCCTTAATTTTGGAAAAATTAGGAGGAGTTGATGCATGTGAGGTATTATACTATCATATCTTACTCTCTTGTTTATTCCAACTTTTCTTCTTTCCTTTACTGTGAAAATGGGCTCACCATCACGTTCTTATTTCATTATTTTCAGATAACTGATGTGGCCATCTCTAGTTCTACGAAATATACAGTGAGTGTTGTACCGTGCACTCCCCAGGTATTAAACTGTCATACCTGGGTTGTTTCTCTCTATTAAAGTTAGTACTTTTCTCTTTTCTTAACAAATAAAATTCTAACTCTTGTGTATTTTTTTAGACCGGACCTCAAGGTCACACAATGGTTCCTCGCTTTGGCGACACCATACTGACCTCCTTGGGATATAAGGTAAGATTTTCATGATTTTTCTTTCAACTTTGAGCATGAGTATTCCACCGTCTGTTCCTTTCCTTCTTTATAACTTATCTCTTTTACTTCTCTTTCTACAAGATTCGGTTGGTGAGCCTGTTAAGACGACTGGTGAGGTCAACCAAAGTTCCGAGGCCACAGGTGACATCAGTTCCAATGAGTATTCTTCTATTCGGCCTTTGGAGCTTGAGTCTCATAATAGAGGTTATGATGATATAGAGATAGAGTCTACTGGAGCTTTCATGAGGGCTCCGTGGCACTCGGATCTGCCCTCTAGGTTTCATACACATGAGTGGGATGTGTTGGAGATGCTTATAGAGCACCACCCTGAAACTTTTACTTCTAAGAGAGTCCTAAACATTGATAGCCTCATAGTCATCAACTTGAAGGCCCTGGCCAGCCATATCCATGATTTCTTATCGACCCTCCTGCTGATATGACCACTTAGAGGGCTACGCTATTCCTTCAGGCCCTTCACAATCTTCAGTGCCGCTATCACTTCTAACTAGACTCGCTTTACACTTCAGTTTGTCATTTTCTTGGTGTCACTTTTAGGAAGATGATGAATCTTCATACTTCTAGGCAGGATAGGGTGCAACAGCATCAGGTTGAGGCAACTTGAATCCAGTTTCAAATTTAGTTCCTCCAAGCCAAGATGACCAAACTAGAGGTTGGTGATGTTGAGGATGAGGCTGGATGGCTAGATTAGAGGAGAATCTTATTGAGTAGGTTGGTCCTTCTTACACAGACTCTCTCTCCCGGTAGGATTTATTTTTTATCTTGTCTAACGAGTAGATAGCTTTGTTACGCAGACGTTCCTTGACACTTTTCATATCTAAAGAACTCTTGTCATTATTAATGAAAAGTACCCTGTTGATTTCTATCATATTGTTCATTCTCTACTTTTGTCTCGGCTTTAATATTTGATTACTATAACCTGCTATAATTTTTTTACGACCACTCAATCTATTTGATTCGCCCCCTCTAACTGCGATGTACTTGAATATTTTCTGAGCAAGTTATAGATACCCCTTCTAACTATGGGGTACTTGCATATTTACTGAGAAAATTGAAACTTTTAGAGTTGCCTCCTCTCACCCTGGGGTACTTGCATTTTATATGAGAAAGTTAATATTTTTTTTAGAGTTGTCCCCTCTAATTGTGGGGTATCTGCATATTATCAGAGCAAGTTAATATTTTTAGAGTTGTTCCCTCTAACTGTGGGGTACTTGCATATTATCTAAGCAAGTTAATGTTTTTACAGCTGCCCCCTTAACTGTGGGGTACTAGCATATTATCTGAGAAAGTTAATATTTTTAAAGATGCCTCCTCTAACTGTGGGGGCATTTTCTTATGCACATTCATTTCTTAGGAAATAGCTGGGAGAAAACGGTTAGCTCTTCTCCTTCCCTCAAACTTTGAATATAATTTATAAATAAAAATGACTATTTTTTATAAAAATATTTGCCCTGGTCTGCGGGGTCTTTATTTCAAATAGTTTGTTAGGAACTCTTTTTTCCTCTTTCTTAAAACTTTAGAGCAAGGGGTGTAGGCCCCCTTTCTCCACAATTTCTATGAACTGGTCAAGTAAAGATTTTCTTTAAGAATGAAGATTAGAACTTTTTCTCTAGGTAATCTTATTGAAAGAATATATATATATATATATATATATATTGTAGTTTTTTATTATTACTTGGAGGATGTCCTCCTACAGGTCTGGTGATAAGGCTAAAATCATTTATCTATTATGTTTGGAGAGACTTTGCTCAATATACTTTTCTCTCAGGATGGATGTACCTCTCAAGTGTAATGAGCAAAGTTCTCTTTATCTTGGACCCTCATATAGGCTAGTAGAGGGTGTTTATAAAGAAAAATATTCTTATGAATCTACCTCATGCAATAGGTAAATAAACAAAATAAGAATCATCATGCAATAATAAAAAAATGATTTTATATTCATTTCTTTTAATTTTGTATACTGCTTACAAGGTTGTGTTGCTCTATTATTTGTTACAAAGAAAAATAACTTTTCTGGTTCAGGCCAATCTAATTCTTTGACATAAATGAATTTTCACAAAACTAGGAATAATACATATTCATCCATTTGTAGTTGATGGACTGGAGACGGTCACTCTCCGGCTCCGAAATCTGGAAATAACTCGACTTGTCTACCCCTCTTACTACAAAGGGGCCTTCCTAGTTGTATTTGAACTTTTATGCCGACATGTTGCGGAGGTGGTGAGTGGATGCTCGCAGGACCAAGTCTCCCACCTGGAACTCCCTGGGCATGATAAAATTTTCATAGGCTCTCGACAACTGTTAGGTGTAGACTTTAAAGTTCTCTTTTTATTTATCTTTATACTCATCTAGTGCCTTTAGCTACACATGTCGTTGACCAGGGATGAGTCCATTACTTATAGAACCTCTATATGTGGGTACTGCCAACTCCAATGGTAGGACAACTTAGGTCCCAAGTACCAGCGAGAATGGGGTAAACTCGATCGGTTTTCTCTTTGAAGTGCGATAAACCCATAGTACCTTGGGTAGCTTCTCATCCCATGCCCTCATTATGTACTTCAACATCTTCTTCAAGATATTTATCAGGGTCATATTACTGGTCTCTTCTTGTCCATTTCCCTTAGAGTAGGAGATGGTTGAGTTATTGTGCACAATCTTGTACTTGTCGGTGAGAAGGTCCATCTCTTTGCATACGAACTGTTTCCCATTATCTATTAGAATCACCTTACATATACCAAACCTGCATATGATATACTCCTTGATAAACTGGGTTACCACTGAGGAAGTCAACCTTGTTAGAGTAATGGCCTCTCCCCATTTTCTGTACAATTCCGTAACCACAATAATAATGGCTTTTCCATGAGATGCTGGGTTGATTTTTCCAACTAGGTCAAATGTCCATGTGTTGAAAGGGTATGGATTTTAGAGGGTTTGTAAGGTGACTTAAAGGGCATGTAGCATGTTCCCATGCACTTGAAAGTATTTTCATTGCTTCACATAACCAATGGAGTCAGCCTCCATGGTTGGCCAGTACCCTAGCGTCATCAATTGATCATACAGTTTGGCACATCCCATGTGAGAGGGCTCATGAGCTTCCTTAGACACTCTCCATGTATATTCTTTGGCTATACATTTTATCACCTCCTCTTTGCAGCCTTTCCTACAGATCTCTCCTTCTACCAAGTAGAAATGGGCGACTCTCTTTTGGAGATAAATTTGATCTTCTCTCTCAATGGGCAACTCACTATCTTTCAGATTGGCTATATATGGTTGCCTCCAATCTTTAAAGGCCTCCATAAAATTAGCTTCTACTAGCTGGTCAAAATGGTTTTGGCATTTTAAACAGTCTTGTTGCAGACGAGCAACCTCTACACTCATGATGGGCCAATTGTAGGCCCCCACTACAACCGACGATAAATAGGAATATTAGTTTACCCGTAAATCTTTTCATGCATCTCTGCCAACCTATTGGTAGATTTTTTTTACTCCATGGATCTTTAATTAAAGTGTTCCCTACAGTAGGAGGTATTTAGCTAATTCTAACATCTTCATTATCCCCTCTCTTGTTTCTAGCTATTTCAAAACCAGGTGCCTCCAATCTTCCTACTTATTGCTTGGGAATAAAGACTTCACTATGGTAGACACTGTTCTCTGTCGTACTGTGATTATTTCTTCTGGCTTGTCCATATCTTACTTTTGGGCTATTGTTTCTAGTACGTAGGGGTGCCTATTCATTGCTTGTGCATGTCGCTCGATGGTTACTTCTAGGAACTGGCCCAGCAACTTCTGGATTATGTATCCATAAGGTAATAAGTTAGCATGTATGAGGGAGAACTCCCCATTAACCTGTTTCACCATCAGGTTAGAGTCCCTCATATGCATAATACCCCGATGCCTCTTTGGTGCGCTTCCAATATTCCTAAAATGAGATCCTCATACTCAGCCTCATTATTTGAGCATTTGAAGTCTAACTTGAAGGAAATGGTGATCTTCTCCTTACTATTTGAAAGTATAATGACCACTCCTCCTGTTACTTGATCACTAGAGCCATCAAACTAAATTTCCCACTTTTCTATCTTTTTTCCACACATGCTTGGAAATTCTCCCCAGGTAACTCTTCACTGGTGGGGTTCGAAATTCCCACTTGGAAAATGGGCCAACAGATTTTTTACCACTTGACTTTTGCTGGATTTAGGCACTATGCACTTTAGATCGTACTCTGACAAAATTAAGAACCATCTCGCTGCTCGCCCTAACAAGACTGTCTGTGCCAGGAGGTACTTGATAAGGTCACACTTAATGAATATATGCGCTATAAAGGGTAGAAAGTAGTGTCTCAACTTTTGATCCACGAAGACTAGGTCAAGGTAGTGTCCTTCCACATTGATATATCTGGATTCTATATCTGATATCACCCTTAACAAGTAATACACCGACTTCTCTACTCATTCCTTCTCTTGAGCCAACAGTGCTCCTATGGATATTTCCACTGAAGTGAGGCACAGCAGCATTAGTGCCCTAGCTTCCGGCGGGATCATCATGGATGGAGAGGATAATTTTTTTTATCTTTTTAAAGCATTTTTTCTGGTCATCTGCATAGGTCCACTTGTATTTGTCTTTTAATAGGGGTTTGAATGTGTGGGTCACCTCCACTAGTGCCGATATAAACCTTTTAAGGTAGTACACCTTCCCTAAGAAGCCTTGGAGCTACCTTTGACTATTTGTAGGTGACATCATCATGATGGATTTCTTTTCTTTATGCATCAACTTTCACCCCCAACCTATTCACAAAAAACCCAAAAACTTCCCCCCAATGACCCCTAAGGCACACTTAGAGGGGTTCATCCACATCTTATACCTACAATATCTCTCAAACACTCTCCAGATGTCTTGTATATGCTTGATTTATCTTTTGGAATTTACTACCAGATCGTCCACATAGAATTCCAGTATATTATGAAACAAATCATGGAAGATTACCATCATTGTCCTCTAATATGTGGCCCTAACGTTCTTCAATCCAAATTATATGGTTGTATAATGGAAGTTTCCCAATGGCGTACGAAAGGTAATCTTTTGTGCATCTACTGAGTCCATCTTAATCTGATTATTGCCTAAGTGTCGGTCCACAAAATTAGACATCTCATGGCCTGTAGTAGCGGAAATTAAGTTGTCTATGCTGGGTAAGGAAAACTCATCCTTCAGGCATGCTCGATTTAAGTCATGAAAACCAACACACATTCGAATTTGGATCTTGTCCTTCTTCTCCACAGGTACAATGCTGGAGAGCCCCACAGAATGCTGAATAGGCTTAATGAACCCCATCGTCAACAATTTTTCTACTTCTACTTTTATCTTTAGGTCGAGGTCAGCTTTGTACGTACGTGTTTCTTGCCTGATTGGAAGAGCAAGCTCACTTTTGGATTATCCCCAGCATCTCTGTGTATTTTCAGGCAAATACGTTAGTGATCTCTTTAAGCAGGTCAATGATCTCTCCCTTTTGCTTTGGGTCGGCGAGCTCTCTCTATATAGAGACCTACTATTAGGATTATTGCATTCATGATTATGTATTTAAGTATTTAGCTATTTTAAAATATATTAGACTGCTTTCCAAAATATTTGCATTCACTCAAATACATTAGTGAACTCTTTGAGTAGGTCAATGAGCTCCCCCTTTTGCTTTGGGTCGATGAGCTCTCTCTATATAGAGACCTACTATTAGGATTGTTGCATTTATGATTATGCATTGGAAAAGAGAATATTTTTTTTCCAATATATGTTTTCTCATTAGAAGTTTTGTTTCGAACGACGTCGTTCGAACGAACTTGTTGGAACGAGATTTCAAACGAAATATTTTCTTAAACTCTGAATTCTTGTTAGAAGATGTTCAAACGATCTCGTTCAAACGAGAATATTCATTCGAATGAGATTCGTCAATTTTGGACAGTTTTTTTTGTTTTCCCTCCATTTTTTCCACTACTTGTCCCACTACTTTTTGAGAGTTTTTAACTATTTCAGGACAACTTTTTTACTGACGTTGCACCTCATCCTTGAGAGCATTTTGAGAAAAAAACATCTTTAAGAAAAGTATCTTTTGTGCGTTCGATTTCCATGGTTTAAAATCTTCCAAAACACATAAACCCATATGTTAGTTAAAATCCAAGTTCTTTCATTTATATATTTTTCTTCGAGTGTTTGTTTGACATTGGGTTTTCTCTACACAATCAATAAGAGAAGTTTTGGTTTATTCTCTACCCATAAAGGAAAAGAAATTTGGTTGCGGCTTTATCACATGGTGAAAAGCTCCATGTCTGGTTGACGGTGGGTTGTGCCTCCATTGGTGGACTCCAAGACTACGATGGACGTCGTGGTTATCAACTAGATAGAGGTATTTGCAAGAAGAAGCGTCGGGGATTGAAGGGAGCCAAGTCAAGTGTTGTAAGTCTTTTTGTCTTGTAATAGTAAAATCGTATTTAGTGGATTTCTTAGGCCAGGGCCGTCCGAGGTTTTTCCCATTGTGGGTTTTCCTCGTATATCACTGTGTAGTGAGATTGTTGCTTTTTATCTTATTTAACTCACCTAGAATTCATGCTTAGGTTAAAAAGATAAAAATTGGTTTAGTTTATAATCTTGCTTATTTTGGTGCTAAAATATGTTTGGGTAAGTTTAAGTTAATTTAATTCATGTCGGCACAATTTAATTTAATAAAATTTGTTTTAGCCTATATAAAAAATGAATTAATTATTTTTAGGCAAATTTTAGGACTTGTGTTGAATTAATTGAGTTTAAGTGAAAATTAATGTTTGAGTAGTTTTTATTTCACTTCCAGTTTAGTTTAATTTTAATTTGAAAGAAATTTTAATTTGAAGTTTGTTTATGTTTTAAATTTGAATTAAAATTTTAATTGGGAATATACTCGAACCATATCGTTTAATTGTAAGAATTTTAAAAGTATGGGCCTTGTGTTCCAACAGAGTCAGAGATGCCTTTCAGAAGGATCATCCTCCAGAGTTTCAGGGAAGCTCATATATCGTTGTTGCTTGCCAATGGAAGGACATAAAGCGTCATTTACGGATGTACGAGCACACTGATATAAAAAGATAGATACTAGCTACTTTTGAGCTAATGAGGAAGCTTTGCAGTGGTGGGAGTCTGTTACCACCGAACAGGAGAGGGATAGCATGCCTATTCAAAATTTCTGGGAAAGGTTCGATCGGAAGTATTTTCTATCCGCCATTCAGATAGAGATGAGGCGAAAGTTCTTAGACATCTCCCAGGAAGGAAGGATAGTGGCCGAATATGAGGAGGAATTCACTCGATTGGAAAATTTCTTATCAGATGAGGTGAGAAGAGAGGAGAAGATGGTACAAATCTTTGTTAATGGTCTTAGCTGGAGAATACCACATAATTTGTTGGGTAATCCCACTGTGAAGACGTATACGGATGTTGTGAATGTCGCTTTACTACATTTTCAGGACCACCATTTCCATGTGAAAGGAAGGAAGCGCGCATTATGAATTATCACTCTTAGATGAAAAGAGACTGAAGGATCTATATTACATACAGGGGTATTATCACCGAATAACGTGATCATTCAACTGAATAGGTTTAAGACGGAGACCTTTCCCTCAAAGAGATCATATAATCAGTTTGGGACCCCAAAGGGATATTCAAACCAAATTGGAGCGACCACTACACCGTGAAGAAAATTATCTCGGGAGGCACCATTATAGAAAAGGCATGTCAAGTCAACCTGGACCATCTTGAAAGATTTTACCCTTAGTCCAAAATTTTAGCTCGCTATTATTCTTCTCATCCCCTTTATATTCTAAAAAAATTCTTTATTTCCCCTACACAAAACTACGCGGAACCTGATCCTCTCAAAAACATTTTATTTTCAAAATGAATCTCATGAAAATTTTCAAATTCCCAGAGTTACGTAGGAATCCCATACTACATACATGGGTCCAGTCCCCTTTTTTTTTCACAAAATGCTATTCTTTTCTAACCTCTGAGAATGGTGGTCCATTTTATCATTAACATGAACAAAAGGTTTAGGTATGCCTTAGTAATTGGTATAGATAATTTAAAAGAAAAAATCATCAAGAGGCACAAAAAATATGATCAAAATAAACTTTTAGTTCTAATAAGGAATACAACACTATTACAAGAAGTATCAGCGAAGGGAATTAAACCAACCACCCCTTTTTGCTGACCAAACCATTTTTAAACAACCCTAACCCTAAACCAAGCTATACATAAATTATTCTAAACCCCCAAATACAATGCACCAAAATCACCATAGCTTCACAAAAAATAACCCAAGCTTCACAAGACACAACTTTCAACTGTCGGACAACCCCGCTTCATCATCGTTACCAGCTTCTGGATGTCCCCAAATTACCCACTCTTGGTTGACACTCTGTATGTACTCCATGGATTCATACGCCCTGACAAGTGTGGTCATAACCACAACACTGTCTTCTATGGCGTCGAAGGAAATGATCCACCTTTGACCAGTCTCTTTCGCCATGATTTTCTCTAGTACCCACTTATATAACCCCTTTAGGTAGTCCACAGACACATGCACAGTTCCCTCCCACAGATTATGATGGATAGATAGGCATCCGATGATACTGCCACAAAAAGCCCAGCATCATCCTTCGCGATTCAGTCAAATCCTCCACCGAGAATAAGTTTGTTATGCGTAAGGGAACAATTTGTTCCCACACAACTTGGTGAAGGAGACCCCAATGTAAAAAGAAGGAATTATATTGAAGGCCCACCAAACGCACATACCGATACTTTCCAAGATATAAGACATGAAGTAAGTCCCCCCACCACAACACTGACCAACAAAAATACCGGGCTCCATTCTCTACAAACCAGTTAACCCAACTCTATACATATGGGTTAAAGTTAAATAAAGGCCAGATAAAGAAATTGGGAACAACTGGCAAAGGATATTCAGGAGGGGCCGCCAGATGAAACCTTTCTGCAAGACACATAAACAACATTATTGGGATCCCCCTCAGACAGTCATAATAACCCTCCTTCCAAGCATCCAAATCGTTCAGGGTCTCATCCAACACCACCGTCGCAGGATTATAGAAGTAAGACATCCAGGCCATTATCACAGCCACTGGGGATCCACTATCAAGTACCCCATCACTAGTAATAGCCTCGTAGTAAGGCCTAAGGAGACAACCCCAGTAAATCTAGCATCCTGAAAACCCCTCAAACGCATGGAATACATAACTTCTAGAAGAGAAATGGACCCTCCGGTAACCAAAGGTCGAGACGTTGAGGAAAAATATGAAGAAACTCTTACCGAAATATCGGATAGAATGGGAAAAATCATACATAGTGGTTGCCACACTCGGGATGACCCCCAATGTGGCCAAAAACTCCTCATAAGTGGGACAGACCTTGTACAGGCCAAAACGAAATACATAGTCCTTAGGATACTAGAATTATACCACTGGTGCCAATAGATTCCAGTCTATGGCTCAATTATGCCACAGAGAAACCCGACACAAGTTGAAAGCATAGTAATCCACATTGTATAAGAACATGGCATCCAGACCATCAAGGTAAGAAGTAAATCCTTTATACATGGGAATAGATATTTGAGAAAGAGAAATGTAAAGAAATAAATATGGGTATTGGTGGACAAAACCCCTCCCACGCCTCCTTTTATACTCAAAATCTTTGGCAAAAGACAAGAGCTCTAGAAACCCGATATTAATTCACCCACATAGGAGTACTCTGATATGTAGGAAAGTATTATGAATGCCTAGGGATGATTTGACTTGACCCCCATACTGATAGGAAGGTTAAGGAGTATGGCGATCGGTAACCCCCTTATTTTGAAAAACTCATTCTTTCCTCTTTTAACAAAATTAATTTCAGATAAATCCTCATTTTGAAAAAAATTACTCCTAGGTCATTTACACATTTTTCTTTCAATAAGATCATTATCTCTTAAAAATTTGATTTTAATTTCTTTTACTCCTTTTCCTAATAACAATAAACATTTTTGCCTTTCATTATCAATTCCGTATTTATCTCTATTTTTGTGTAAAATAAACAGTCTCAACAAAAAATTAAAAGTGCATATAGGATAAGTCACTAAATCAAGAAAAATGCCAAAAAGAAAATGCATATTTATTTATATATATTTTGCTTCACTTGGCTACATTTTACAGATAATAAAAATAGAAAAAATAAATGGGACTTTGCTCGAACCCTCAACTCTCTCTCACTCTCAAACCCTATGGCGGGCATGCTTTCCTATGCAAAGAGCGATGAATCCTCCACTCCCAGAACCCGAGCCCTCATTAGAAGTGGACGATGACATGAAGCATGATGGAGCCGACTTCTTGATATAATATGGAATCTAGGACATTAAATCATTGATATCCCTCAGCAGATGGTCAACACCCGAACATACTGCAAGCGAAGCATCAAGCAAAAGGCAAATCAATCAAGAAGCAATGAAAAATCAAGAGGATAAGAAGATAAAGAATATAATTCAGGTAAGAGGGCATCATCTGTAAGCTCTGTCAACCCAAACACCGATGCATGCGGGATATACGGCACGCTCAATGACTCCCCTCTACTCAACGAAGAGTTGTAGGAAAGGGGAGTAACCTAAATCATTGGAGACTCATCTTCTGCCGCCTCTACTGACGTGCCACCACCTTCACTGTGGGTCGATCACATAGGCCCACTACTACCCATGCCCGAAGTTATGGAAGGTTGAGTCATATTCTACACGTCATAGATACAAGAGGGTATCAACTAGCTCATCATAAAATTAAGATAATCTTAACTTGCTGCTATATCTGTATAGTGCATATAAGGTTCGTTGATCATCATCGTCGCCCAGGCATCATCTGAAAACTCTTTCACCCACATCATATACATAATGGGCGACACCGATGGTGGGATCGCAACATCTTCCTCCACAATATGCCTCCCCACCCTCTCCCCTAGGTACTAGATATACCCAAACACATGTGCAGTCAATTGCCCTATCTGTGCGTGTAATCTCGTCATCCCCGTATCACGCGAAGTCACACCCCAAGGGTAGAAGGTCACCTGCTATACCCAACAAAGAATCAATATCTACTTAAGAAATGAAGATGAAAAAAAAAGGACTCGAAAAAGATAGAAAGATAACCTGATCGCTCGTCAGGGCATTCACAACCCGCCGTAAGTTGTTCATGGACAAAGATTGATTCAACCTCTAGTTGGAATTTTTCCACTAGAACGTTCGGCAGAACTCCCCCAAAACCTCATCCTTCAGGACTATCAAATCCGTATTTTATCTAATGACCTCATAAAATCAATCCTACAAAAAACATGAATCATCAAGTGCGAAATCGAAGAAGAATACAAGGAAATGCATGAAAAAGGAAAATAAATTAAAAATTACCTCTAAAAGGTTCGTGGCCCCCATAAACGCTTGTTGGCATCACCGAGTGAAGGCATCCAAATAATAATAAATGGATGCCAAGGTCATGCTCCCCCAAGCACACATCTGGATGTCAAAAATATCCTCAAATGCGACAAGAACCAAAGATGGACGACATCGTTGCTCGTCGCCATGAGAAAGCCACCCAATAAAAGAAAAATAAATAGATGGTTCGTCTGTATCACCTCCTCCCCGTCAGTCACATCCACCCTACTCTTCAAGAGTGTTTCCTTCAAAGTATAAATACAGATCGAATCCCTAAATACGATCCTACTTACGTCCCTTAAAGATGCATGCACCGTCACCTGTGTCAGCCTCAGCGTGCGATCCCCCACCATTTGAAATGCCTCACAAATAACCACCATAAACTACTGAACATATATGGGAGTAATTGTCACCTCTTTGAATCCAAGATGAAAACTATGGCTAGTGTCCCACCATTTCTCCCCGAGAGCACACAAAACTGTAGTAGAACACGGTGTCTCATCCAAATCCTTCTCCAAATGGCCAAAACCCGCATACAAAACCATCATGTATGCCACAATAGGGAGTTTCTCTTAAAGCTCCTTCAACCCCTTCATCCCCCGAGATCGGATGCTGGATGGAGTAATGTCAGTCTACAAAAGAAAAAGAAGAAAAATCCTTCATTAGCATAAAGAAAAACGAGAAAATGAAATGGAATATCAAAAGTCACTGCACTTATGTAGCCACCAGGGTTCCTCACCCTAAACTAATGGTGGGATGATAGCTCACATAGTGCTCATTAGTTATAGGCTCGAACAAACCAAAGGAATTTTCATTCCCTGAAGCAAGAGGCATCCTAGACTGCCTCTTCATTCCAGCCCAGTCATCAACGGCCAACATCTCACTGTTGTACACCTCGCTTGAATTAGCCATTTGAAGACTTAAAGCAAAAATGACTTAGGAACATTTTTTACAGAGATGAAGAAGAAGATTCAAACAATTGAAGGTGTAAAAAATGGGGAGGATTCGTCCCTTTTTATAGAATGCTAAGGGGCATGCCCAACGATAACCCCCTGACCCTGTTGGTCGGTAGTCATCAGGAGTCCATTTCCTTACCGATTGTCTCCCTCCCAGGACTTCGTATTGGCACCCCTTTCCAAATTTTATACAAAAAAGAACAAAAAATTCTATAATAAACCAAAATTCAGTAAAAAAATTCCCAAAATCCTAGATCAAATATGGAACCTCAAAGGAATCATTATAAACTCTCAAAATCCCCAGCTGGATTAACCTTACACCCTTATCTCGAGCATATTCCCAATCGGATTAATCTTACACACCTATCCTTAACATATTCAATAATGTGCCCGCATCCAATTTTACTATAATTTTTTATCTTAAACATCCCCTAGTAGAGTCTCAACATTATACAATCCACAGTGGAACCATATATACATTTTCACCGTCAAGATAATTTATAAATTCCCAGGAGAGTAACCCCTCGCGTTACAACTTAAGGTCCTCAGAATTTACCTTGACCCTGAGAATTGGTTATCATAACTTTAGGTACTCAAAATTGACCTCGACCCTTAAAATTGGTCATCATAACTCAAGGTCCAGAGAATCGGCCTTGATCTGCTGAATTGGTCATCGTTAGCACAACCTGAAAGTTAAGCTCAACCTAATGAATTGATTTTCCTCGTCTCCTTAGGTCCTCAGAACTGATCTCCACTAGTTGAATCTATCATCCCCTTAGGACTTCAAAACTAATATCGACCTATGAATCTTTCATCTTCGTCCCCTTAGGACATCAGAACTAACCTCGACCTGTTGAATTGATCATCCTCATCTCTTTAGGTCCTCTAAACTGACCTCAACCTACTGAATAAGTCATCTTTATCATCTTAGGACCTCAGAACTTACCTCGACCCATGGAATCGGTCGACCTCCTCCTCTAGGTTCTCAGAACTGTCCTGAAAAACTCTTGTCCCAATGTTGATGTGGTGTCTATCATTCGATGACCTTCACTTATTCCAAGCTTTCCGTCGAAGGTCTCTCTGTATACACCCCATCCTAGGAACCTCATAAGAACCTCCTTAGGTCCCTAACGCTCACTCACTGACCAAAAACCCGAAGACATATCTCGAGTACTGATTTGGAGGCCATAGAGATGATCTCGAGCCTCGTTTGACTCTAGTGAGCTTCCTTTCTTGAGTTAAAGCTCAATTAATCTACAAAGGTATCTGAATCCCCTTTCCAAGGGTTTGCCCCTACACGAATCGAACATACAATTGGACGAACGATCTGTTTTACCCAAGCAAACAGATCTGGAGGCCACAGGGCGCTCCCGATCTCTCTTTAACTCCTGTAAAATATTCATCTTAAATGAAACTTAATGATACTTTAAAGAAATCTGAATATCGTTCCCTTACACGAATCAACATTACGATACGGACGAATGACCCATTTTACCCCGGAGGGTCACTGGGCACTTTTGTTCCCCGCTTGACCTAGATTAACTCTCCAAACCGAATTAAGCTTACTAAAACCTCTAACTGAATTTAATACCCTTTCCAATGGGTCATCCCGTGCATGAATCAGCCTTGCGGTTTGGACGAACGACCTATTTTTCTTTGAGAATTTCCTATCTAGTGACCAATGGGTGCCTTCGGGCCCCATTTTATTTTAGTCAAATCTTGAACCTGAGAGTGGCTGAACGAATTCTTAAAGATATTTAAATACCCTATTAATGGTCTGGCTCGTGTTAGATTCTGACTTACTCTTCACATTTTACAGCCATTTTTTTAGAAAAACCTGCCTTAGACTGCTGTGTGGCAAGCCCAGGACCCTACCTATCGGAAGTGTGTCTAGGATTCTATGTCGATACGTAGGTCTAGGACCATGCCTATCAGCACCCCCCTTGGACTATAAATATAATCCATAATCTCACTTTGAAGAGGGCCCCTAAACATCCCTCTCAGTAATTTAGAGAGAATTCTCTTAAATTCAGAGTTGTTTCTTTTTTAAAAAGCCCATTTCCCACATCCCTTCCGTACTTTTCATACTACTTTAAGTAAATTACCACCCATCCCCTCAAACAATTATGACACCCCGCCTAATTAAATACCGGATGATCAGTCCTTTATTTAATTAAATCAAAGTGTCCGGTTGGTTCATTATTAACATCCCGTCGAAAACTATTTTCTTTATTAATCACCTAATAGATAATTAAGCTAAGTGTCAAAACATTTAATTTTAAAGATTAAGTTCCATGATTATATTTTAATATACGAAAATATTTTCATAAACACGGATAATAGTATTAAAAACTAAAACATCCAAGCGGAATAAACATGCTAGATAAATCGTCCAAATAAAATATCCCAAATCGTAGGACAATATATTAATTAAAACAATCCCAACTAAACTGAATACCGAAATGATAAGGAGTACAAGTCTCTCTCTGAACTAAATAAAATTGGAAATGGGCAACACATGCCCTATCTAATAATGACTAAATGGAAGACTAAGAAGACAAGGATGAAGTCGTGTACTGTAAAGACCTATAACTCCCACACTAGGTGCAATATGTCAACGGTCCAAAGATCTAAAATTGATGCCCCTGTGGATGGGCACCTGTAATACATATATATATACAAGAGAAGGAAGAGATGGCAGGAAATGGGTCAGAGCCCGAGTGTAAAACATCTTTAAAAATAGTTTAGCAAGTATTTAAAATGATTACTAGTTGATATTGCTTACATGTTAGTACTTCGACACTTACATGGGAATTATCACCCCTCAACTAGTCTGCATGCCTAACGTACTACTAAATAGTCTAAATAAAGCTAACCCAACTCACTAGTTTAACCCAATTCACTAGTCTAACCCAATTTCCCTTCACCAAATTATGTTTTAAGTAATCGCATAACTATAGTTTATATCTGATAGCCTTTTCCTATGAATATAGTAAGCCAGTTATGTTCATCTCAATATAGATTTAAGTTCTCAACCACTTAATTCATTTAATATTAATTATTCCATTGTATGTACTTACAAGCACAGTAGATTAATCACATGTACATATTTTTATCACTCACAATATATACTAATAGGGAACCCCACATAAATCTATGGTGATGGCATACTCTAAAATCAAGTCCCCGTATCTCTCGTATAAAAGGGAAATACTAGTTCGGAATCACTCTCAAACTGTATTAACACAAAACACACATATTGGAGGCGAAGCATAGTTCCAAGTCTCTAAGAGGTCAGCACATACCCTCACGTCTCTTAGGATTGTCTGACTACCATTCTCGAAAAGCCTATACCAAGGATGTTATGTTCTAGGGTACAAGTTTATATCCCCCATAAAGGTCCAATCGATATAAGATTGTCCCGACGCGGAACCTCTCTGATAGGAAGTAGCGCGGGTATGATTACACACAGATATACAATATTTTATATATACACATCCACCTACATATATATTCACATTATTCATCTTGGTATGCCCACGACCGATCATATTTTAACCACACATGGCATATAATGCCCGAGTTCTACGTATAATTAAATCATCCTTTTTATTTTCTCAATTACCTCAAATCCTTAAGTACTTCTCGACTCTCAAAATGTATCTTCTTGATAAATAAAAAATAAGTTGGTTTACACTCACTACCCTACTGGTCTAAGTCCTTCTTAATTCTCACAAGACCTAATTTAACGTACACACGATTTCCCCCTCAATTTATACCCCATAAATACTACATTTAAATATCATATAATGTCGTCTTACCCATACCCTACTTATACCCTACTGGTCCTTCTCAAGTCCCATTATGATATTTATATTATTTCCGAAGGTCTTTACACATTAGTATTGGATTAACATTTAAAAGGGAAGAAGTTTCCATTTCCAGGAGGAGTCGATTGATCGATGAAAAGGGTCGATCGATCGATCTAGTTGATCGATTGACATTCTTGAGTCGATCAATCGACATTCTTGAGTCGAGCGGTCGATCGAGCTGGTAATAGCCCAGTTTCTGCAAGTTTTAACCTACAGATTTCATCCAATTTAAATCCTTAAACCTCCATTAACATGATCCAAACTCCCCAAAAAACATCATGAACGTTATGTAAACCAATATGGAAGATTTCTAACATAAAATATTCATTAATTCCTCAAGAATCGTCATCAAATGGATTAATTCAAGAAATTATCATTTAACCCTAGTTCAATTAATTTTGTCAAGAATTCCATTTATTTCTAATTTCTATCTCTATTGGGCATCCAATTTCGTGGTTGATATTTTACATATAATAACATATTCAACCTAACATGGTTTTTACTCCCAATCACAATAATAATCTCCCGAACAACATTTAACTTTCATGAGACATAAAATCATTATTTCCTACACTTGCATGGATGTATTATCAACTAAAGAACAACAATTTAGATACTTTCCTGGAAATCAAAGGTCTGAGTTTTTAGGATTTGATGGTGTGGCTGAGTTCCTCTTCCTCCGATCTACACTCCTGCGATGTTTGTGGTGAGAACGGTGCAATCAAGATGCTTCTATTCTTGGGAAAGCTCCTGACTTCTCTCCTTTAATTGCTTCGGTGATTTGTGTTTGTTCTAACCCTAGAAGACAAACTCTAACAACAGATATAGCCTTATAATTTTCATCCATAACTAAGGCCTAAAATGGGAAATTACCAAAATGGCCTCTCGGGTTACTTGTTAGGCCTAAAAATGTCCTGAGATCCAAACCAAACTCCCGGGGTATACTTTTCTGACTATCTTGACCATTACGGACATATTGGTGCACTCAGAATGACTACATGGGGTGACTTAGAATCAATTCACTTTTTATTCCATTAATTTAGTCCCGACATGACACACGCGCGTCCCGACTTAATTTCTATAATTGTCGTATTATTCACTCTCGAAATTTTTTATAAATTCACTCTCATATATTACTTTACTCATTAAGTAATATTCAACGCAATTCTTACCAATAATTACTAACTCTCGTCATGCTAGTAAATATTTATTTTAAAATTCGGATTAATATTAAATTTATTTATCCTAATTTAATTTAATTAATCCCATAATTAAATGCCATAAAAATACGGGGTATTACATACTTCCCCCCTAACAACGGAATTTCATCCCGAAATTCGAAAAATAAGGCATACCTCGTGAAAAAAAATTCTAATACTTTTCGCGCATACCTACCTCGCGCTCCCAAGTGGACTCCTCTACATTATAATGCTCCCACTGGACCCGTACAAGTGGGAATACCTTTGACCTCAATCTCCTCTCACTATGGTTTAGAATAGCCATTGGTCTCTCCTCATAAGAGTTGTCGGGTTGTAAGTCAATCTCATCTATCGTAATATGAGTGTGGGATAAATCATCTCGAAGATACATCCTCAATAACGAAATGTGGAACACATCATGGATACAATGTAAGTGCTCTGGCAATCCAAGTCTGTATGCCACTGGTCCAATCCTATAGATAATGGGAAATGGTCATACGTACCTCAGAGCCAATTTCCCTTTCTTTTTTAACCTCGTCACTCCTTTCATAAGAGACACTCGTAGTAATACTTGGTCCCCTGCGCTAAACTCCTTGAAGAACCATTTTGCATTAACGTAGCTTTTCTGCCCGTCTTGGGCTACCTGAATGCGACTCCTGATCAACTCAATCTAGGCTGATGTCTCCCGAATCACCTCTGGATCAAGTAGCTTATTATCCCCCACCGCTATCCAATAAGTGGGAGCATAAGGTATTCCGTACAATGCCTCAAACGGGGCCATGACAATTGTAAACTGGTAGGAGTTATTATAAGCGAACTCCATCAGAGGAAGGTACTTCTCCCATCCTTCTCCAAAATTAAGGACACACATGCAGAGCATATCCTTCAACATCTGATTAGTACGCTCAGTCTACCCATCTATCTGTGGGTGATACGTCGTACTCAATCGCATCTCGGTACCCATAGCCTCCTGAAAGATCTCCCAGAAGCATGACACAAAAATATTATCTCTATAAGACACAATATCCAGGGGCACCCCATGCAACCTCACTATCTCATCAATAAATAACTGGGCATACTGTTCCATAGTGTAGTCTGTCCGTACCGGCAGAAAATGGGCTACCTTTGTCAATCGATCCACTACTACCCACATAGAATCGTGACTCCACTGCGAAGTAGGCAACCCAATGATGAAATCCATGGAAATGTTCTCCCATTTCCATATAGGGATCTCTAGCGACTGAAGTAACCCTGGAGGTCTCTGATGGTCCACCTTTACCATCTAATAGGTGGCACACTTGGACACGAACTCTGTAATGTCCTTCTTCATCCCAATCCACCACTATGGTTGCCTCATATCCTGGTGCATCTTATCCCCTTTGGGATGTACCACAAATCGAGATCCATACAACTCTGTGATTACTGCATGGCGTAAGTCCTCCCCCTCTGGGACCACTAATATCCTATTAAATCGTAATCCTCCATCCAAACTCACTGAGTAAGACTCCGCGCCCTTGGCTAGAAGCCGTACGATCTGATCTTGGAAAAACTGAATCAGTGGCTTCGGCCTGGATCGCCCTCGCAATAATTTTTGGTGTGACTGTCATGATGGACATAAGGATCAGGCCACTGCCTCATGATGTCCCAACTCTTTCCACTTCTCCTTACACACTTTTTCCACCTCACTTACTAGCCTACGGCTCAACGCATCAGCAAATAGGTTAGCCTTCCCCAGGCGGTACTGTATCTTGAACTGGTAATCCTTCACAAACTTCAGCCACTTACGCTGATGCATGTTCAACTCCCGCTGAGTGAACAAGTATTTCAGTGACTTGTGGTCTGTGAATAGGAAAAAATTCTCCCCCTACAAGTAGTGTCTCCAAATTCGTAGGGCAAATACGATTACCGCTAGCTGAAAGTCATAGGTGGGGTAATTCCACTTGTGAGGCTTGAGCTTATGGGAGGCATAATCTATAGCCTGCTCTTCATGCTGAATTACTCCACCAAGTCCCTGTAGGCAAGCGTCAGTATACACCTGGTAATATACTCCTAGCCTAGGTAAATCGAGGAATGGCACTGAAGTCAACTTGTCCTTTAGATCATCGAAAGGCAACTGACAAGCGTCATACCATACGTACGGTACCCCTTGAGAGTAAGATTAGTCAATGGACCCACTATCTTTGAAAACCCTCAAATGAACCGCATGTAGTACCCTGCCAATCCCAAGAAACTATGGATCTCTTATGATGTTGTGGTTTGCCCTCACTCCCTCACTGCGGACACCATTCTTGGATCCACTGATACCCCCCTGGCGTAAACAATGTGCCCCAAGAATTGGACCTCTCGTAGCCACAACCTGCACTTCTCATACTTAGCATATAGTTGATACTCTCATAGAGTCTAAAGAACCCATATCAAATGCTCGGCATGATCCTCCTCAGCCTGGGAATAAATCAGAATGTCATATATGAAGATAATGATAAAATGATCCAAGAACTCTCTGAACACCTTGTTCATTAAGTCTATGAACACGGCTGGAGCATTGATTAGCCCAAATTTCATAACCCAAAACTCGTAGGATCCATAACGCGTCAAGAAAGCAGCCTTTGACACATTCTGCTCCCTAATTCATAACCGATGGTATCCCAATATCAAGTCTATCTTTGAGAAGAAGATAACCCATCTTAACTGGTCTAATAAGTCATCGATTCGGGGCAATGAATACTTATTTTGTATCATGACTCTATTCAACTCTCGGTAATACACATACAACCTCAATGACCCATCTCTTTTCTTCATAAATAACATGGGAGCACCCCAAGGCGAGGTACTCCTACGGATGAAGACCTGTCCCAAATGCTTCGTAATCTGATCACGTAACTCTCTTATCCCAATTGAAGCCATACGGTATGGTGCTCGGGCTATCAACCGAGTGCCCGTCATCAAATCTATAATGAAATTTATCTCTTGGCTAGGCAATAGTTCCGATATCTCCTAGAACACGTCAAAAAACTTGTGGACTATAGGAATCGAATCAATGGGAATTACTACTTCCTTAAAGGTCTCCTCCTCTATGTAATATAAATGGGTGGATGATCCTCCCTCGGGATGAGGCATCGCCACCAGAAGCATCTCCTGGCTCGGAATAATAAAAATAATACTCCTACTAAAATAGTATATCATGGCTCCATAAGCAGCAATCCAATCCATGCCAATAATGGAGTCATGCTCATGAATATCTAAGACTAACATGTCTGTAGGAAAAGTTAGGCTCCCAATCTCTATACCTACTCACCGGCATATAAACAAAATCAATGAACCATTACCCAATAATGAGTCTACACATGTCACTGTACTCTCTGCCGAGTCTAATAGCCCCATGGCCCATGAAAAATTAGTGGCTGTGAAGTAATGTGATGCCCCAGTGTTAAATAAAATGTTCCCCATAGTACCAAGGATAAGAAACTTACCCTCAACTGTGGGTGGCGCCTGTGGTGCTGCTGCCTGGTGGACGTTATAAACATGTCCATATTATAATTTTCCATGTTGAACTGGGATGACTGGGACAACTGGTAAGGCTGGCATCTGAGGTGGTGCTGGGAGGGCGGCTGGGAAGATCGGTCTCTATGGCTCCTTACGGCCACCCTGCTACTACGGGGCCCTATCCCCCTCGGTGAAATCTTGACCTCTATGGCTATTCTAGCCATAACTAAAGCACCTGCCCCTTAAATTTTCTCCTCTTTGTCCTTGTTGTCCTCAGCCCTGATGGCCGTTACCACCCTTCCACTGGCCCTACTGGCCATGCTGATACCGTTGTTAGCCCTACTGGCCTTTTTGATAAATATGTTGGCCCTATTAGACCTTCTGTCTAGACTGTCCCTGTCTATGTCCTCCATATCCCTACCTACCTTGAGTCACCAGATCAGAATCTCTTAGAAGGGTCCCCCTAATGAGAACTCTACTTACCCTAACGGAGCTTCCCCTGAGCTGCTGGTGCCCCATTGGCACTACTACCTCCTGTTCGACCCTGTTGGTTGGACGCTCCGATTAATTTTCTCCCTTATTGGTGGAAGCGGTGGTCCTGTCAATGTAATAGGGTGGCATTGAGTACATCGGTATAAGTACCCAATGACAGATTACCCAAGAGGTGCTGGATACTCCTCCAGGTCAAACTATCCATGAACATTTGAATCTTCTTTTCTTTGATAGGTGCCTCATCTGTCATAATAGTAACCACTCTCGTACACTCCTCTTCATACTCTATGACAGTCATACTTTCCTTCTTGAGATTTAATAATTTCTGCCTCATCTGAGTTTGCACTGTGGAAGGAAAGTATTTGCGGTCAAACTGCACCCAAAATCTCTGAATCGTCATATTATCCCTCTCTTCCAAGTTGGTAATGGACTTCCACCACTGTAAAGCGGGTCCCACTAGCTTGTAGGAAGCCAGTAACTATCTCTGAATGTCTGTGCACTCGTACATGTGAAGATGCCTCTGGATGTCTTTCTTCCATTGGCTCACGATGATAATGTCAGAACTGCCCGAGAATTCTGGGGGATGTGCCCTCTGAAAAGCATCCCTAACTTCTCTCCTATGTAGTGGGAAACTGAGTTGTAACTGGAGCCACAGTCTGAACCTGGGGTGGGGCGTGCTGCACCACCGCTAAAGCTAGATTTACCATCTAAGCAACTATGGCGGAAACTTCAGTTGTGTTCATCGTTAACTGAGCCTGAACTTCTGGCTTCTTTAGTTGGGCATTTCTATCCCTCGGGGCTCGTCTTGGAGGCATCTAAAATGATAAGGAATTTATCACTCCATAGTTATCATCAAATCTCAAATAGTTGAAGACATAATCGCATAAATAAGAATACAACAGTCTTAAAAATAGGGCTCTATATCAAGGACGCTAAGCTGGAAGCACAATAAGTCGTACAGTTCCTAAAGAACTCTAGAACATGATGCTATGATACCACCTGTGACACCCCTCCTAATTAAATACTGGGTGATCAGTAATTTATTAAATTAAATCAAAGTGCCTGGTTGGTTCATTCTTAGCATCACTTTCGAAAACATTTTTTGTTATTAATCACCTAATAGATAATTAAGCTAAGTATCAAAATATTTAATTTTAAAGATTAAGTTCCATGATTACATTTTAATATACGAAAATATTTTCATGAAAACGGATAATTCTATTAAAAACTAAAACATCCAAGTGGAATAAACATGCTAGATAAATCTTCCAAATAAAATATCCCAAATCGTAGGATAATAAAATAATTAAAACAATCCCAACAAAACTGAATACTGAAATGATAAGGAGTACAAGTCTCTCTCTGAACTAAATAAAACTAGAAATGGGCGACACATGCCCTATCTAATAATGACTAAATGGAAGACTGGGAAGGCAAGGATGAAGTTGTCTACTGTAAAGATCTGCAACTCCCACACTAGGTGCAGCATGTCCACAGTCCAAAGATCTAAACGTGATGCTCCTGTGGCTGGGCACCTGTAATACATGTATATATATATAAGAAAAGGAAGAGATGGTAGGAAACGGGCCAGAGCCCTAGTATAAAACAGCTTTAAAAATAGTTTAGCAAGTATTTAAAATGCTTACCGATTGATATTACATACATGTTAGTACTTCGACACTCACTTGAGAATTCTCACCCCTCAACTAGTGTGCACACCTAACGTACTACTAAACTAATCTAAATAAAGATAACCCAACTCACTAGTTTAACCCAATTCACTAGCCTAACCCAATTTTCCTTCATCAAATTATGTTTCAAGTAATCACATAACTATAGTTTATATCTGATAGCCTTTTCTTATGAATATAGTATGCCAGTTATGTTCATCTCAATACAGACTTAAGTTCTCATCCGTTAAATTCATTTAATATTAATGATTCCATTTTATCTACTTACAAGTATAATAGATTAATCACAGGTACATATATTTATCACTCATAATATATATACTAATAGGGAACCCCATATAAATATATGGTGCTGGCATACTCTGCTATCAAGTCCCCGTATCTCTCGTACAAAATGAAAATACTAGTTTGGAATCACTCTCGAACTGTATAAACACAAAACACACATATTGGAGGCGCAGCATAGTTCCATGTCTCTAAGAGGTCAGCACATACCCTCACATCTCTTAGGACCGTCTAACTACCATTCTCGGATAACCTGTACCAAGGATGCTATTTTCAAAGGGTACAAGTCAATATCCCCCATAAAGGTCCAATCGAGATAACACTATCCCGATGATGTACCTCTGTAATAGCAAGTAGCGCAGGTATGATTACACACAAATATACAATATTATACGTATATACATCCACCCATATATATATATATATATATATATATATATATATATATATATATATATATATATATATATAATAAAGTACAAAACTTATGTATGTCATAAGCTTAAAAAATGATGTCATCAAAATGAATTTTGTTTACACTTCCTGTTTTGCCCTTGAAATTTTTGAATTCCCCCTCTTTTAATACATTCTAACTTATTTGCCCCTTCTTCAAAATTCAAAAATAAGGGTATAATAGTATTTTCTTCAATATTACACGCCCACTTGCTCTCTCAAACCCTGTTAGGATACCTCATCTCATTTTCCAAACCACACAGCCGCATATCCTAGAGAGAGAAAACTCTCCATTATTGAAGAAAGAACAATCGGTAGGTTAATCTCTCTAATCTTAGATCCATGCTTTTTCTTCTAATCTTTTTTTATACTCATGTCTGTGTGTTGAATTAGGTATTTATCTCTCTCTCTGTCTCTCTCTCCTGCTGAACAAGTTAACAAACGCCGTTCATTTGCGTTGGGTTTGTGGTGACTTTTTATTACCCTCATATCCGTCTTCAAGCTCACAACTTTCTAGGGTTTCTTGATTTTTTCACTCAAATCTACAAAAATGGTTCTTCCAAATGATGTTTTGGTATGCGGAATGATTTGCGTCTTCAACCAGCAAAATGATTTGCGTTGGGTTTGTTGTGAAGAGGACGCACAATTTTGGTATGCAGAAACTGCTAGACTTACGGACTGGTGGCCGTGCCCGACTTACGGAGGGTTGCTCTGTCCGGGGGAAGGGATACTAGACGGATGATGACGATGATGATGGTGATGTTCTCTTTTGCCTTTTTCGGTAAAAAAATGTTAGTTGAGTTTGTTTGGCTTTTAATTTGGGCGATGACGAGAAATGAGGCGATTTTGTCTTTAGCTTTTAATTTGGGTTATGACGAGAAATTTATTGTGTGACTGTTATGTTACAGTTTTTCTAGTTGGTAAAAAATGTTAGTTGAGTTTGTTTGGCTTTTAATTTGGATGATGACGAGAAATGAGGTGATTTTGTCTTTAGCTTCTAATTTTGGTTATGACGAAAAATTTGTTGTGTGACTTTTATGTTACAGTTTACTGGTTCTTTAAGTTTGTATCGAATGCTTTATGTTTGAATAAAAAAAACATATCTTATTTTTTTAAATCGGATCTGTGGTGACTAAATCAGAACAAGTTAACAAGTTAACCGGATCTGTCTTCTTTAAATTTTAGGCATTTTTTTCCACTTTCCTTATATCTGCATTTTTTGGTCTTTCAACAGGTGGGTCTCCTCTTTACAGGTCGCATTAAACTTCTGAAAAGATTGTGATCCCTACTTTTGGGTTTTGTTATTTTTGCATTTATTTCTTTCTATTCTTAATTCCATCGATCAATCGATGCAGTTCGTTTGTAATGTAGTTTACACAGATTTTCCTTGATTTATATGTGTAGCGTGTTTTGTTCGTTACATAGTTTATTTCATGGATTTCTAATTTCAGTTAAGTGTTTAGTTTTTGTTTAGAATAGTTTAGGTTTGTAAATTATGAGGATTCTCATTCTATTATACACAAATTCCCTTGGCCAGTTTTTTGTCTCTATCAGCGTTGGTTTTGATTCGAATCATTTTTTTTTTGCAGATATGAATTGAATGATTTTGAATATTTTTTTGTCCAGATTGTATGTCCCAATTTTTTCTTTTGCTCGAGGTAAGTAGGAACTGGTAGGCACAAGGCTCGATATAAAAGTCTGACATAAATTTTTTAGCAAGAGTACCGAATTTCATTAATATTATTTTTTATACAAAAAATAAACTTTTTAAAATACTTTCGAAACAAAATCATTGTCATTATTTAAATAACTGATTCTTAAAAATTATACTAGGATAATTTGATTATTTACACCCGAAGATACTTCAAAACTGTTAAAAACCAACTGTTCGTTTTTTTTTTGCTTAACAAACACTCCGCACACAACAATTATTAATACCCATATTGAATGATACAAATACCCATTTTAAGTGTATTTTTTTTTGCCTCAAACATAGTAACTAATATTTTTTTGCCCAACACCCATAATAATTAATACCCATATTTAATGTTACAAAAACCTATTGTAATTATGTTCATGTACTTCAACTTAAAGCCCTTATCACTTTCTACCAACATTTTACTATTGTTTTTAATATAATTAAGAGGAGGAAGAAGCTATTTTGAGTTTTCAAATTAAAGATGCCAAAAATGATAGATGCATACAAAACTTTATTAATGACTGATCATAACTTAGTCATATTAAGATAGTAATACAATTAATGTTTTTTTCCTAGAAGCATGATTATAAATTATTAATACCCATGAGTTCACTTTATTAATTTTATTTGTAAATTAGTGTATTTCTACAAACCTAGAATTAAGATAATTGGTTTTTTAAATGAGTCTGTGGCCCAGCTAATTAACATAATTGGTTTTTATTTGTAAATTAGTGTTCACACATTTGTTGTTCGAGTATTTTTTTTTATTTCTCAAATAATGTGGATAGTCCTATAAATAAAGAAAAATTTGCCCAAATTTTTTAAATTTTTTACACGTTTGTGTTGTAAAGCAAAACTTTATGACTTAAATTTTTTACATATTCATTACATTAAAAATTCTCTTCGTGCCTTTAGGCACGTACTTTGAGTTTTTTTTTGTCGTTTTGCGATTATCTGTGTGCCTTCAGGCACGGGCATACCCTAGTGTGTGTGTGTGTGTGTGTGTGTGTGTGTGTGTATATATATATATATATATATATATATATATATATATATATATTTATAACATTATTTAGCTAGGCACACCCACGACCCATAATATTTTAACCATATGTTGTACATAATGCCCGAGTTCTACATATTATTAAATCATTCTTTTTATTTTCTCAATTACCGCAAATCCTTCAGTATTTCTCAACTCTCGAAGTGTATCCTCCTGATAAATATAAAATCAGTAGGTGTACACTCACTAACTTACTAGTCTAAGTCCTTCTTAATTCTCACAAGACCTAATTTAACGTACGCACAATTTCCCCCTCAATTTATACCCCCTAAATCCTACGGTTAAATCTCATATAAAGTCGGCTTACTTGGACCCTACTTATACCCTACTGATATTTCTTAGTTCCCATTATGATAGTTGAATTATGTCCAAAGGTCTTTCCACATTGGGATTGGATTGAAATTTAAAAGGGGAGAAGTTTCCATTTCCAAGAGGAGTCGATCGATCGATGAAAAGGGTCGATCGATCGATCCATTCGGTCGATCGACATTCTTTATTCGATCGATCGATCGAGAAGATAATGGCCCAATTTTTGCAATTTTTAACCTAAGGGTTTCATCCTATTAAAATCCTAAAACCCCCATTAACATATCCCAAAATTCCATCCAAACATCATGAATGTTATATAAACCAATATGGAAGATTTCTAACGTAAAACATTCATTAATTCCTTAAGAATCGTCATCAAATGGATTAATTCAAGAAATTATCATTTAACCCTAGTTCATCTAATTTTCTCAAGCATTCCATTTATTTCCAGATTTCTATCTCTACTGGGCATCATATTTCGTGGTTAGTATTCTACATATAACAAGACATTCATCCTAACGTGGTTTCTACTCCAAATTGCAATAATAATCTCCCGAACAACATTTAATTTCCATGAGACATAAAATAATTATCTCCTACACTAGCATGGATGTGTTATCAACGAAAGAATAGCACGTTAGATACTTGCCTAGAAATAAAAGGTCTGAGTTTCTGGGATTTAAAGGTGTGGCTGAGTTCCTCTTCCTCCGATCTACACTCCGGCGGTGTTTATGGTGCGAACGGTGCAACTAGGATGCTTCTATTCTTGGGAAAGCTCCCGACTTCTCTCCTTTAATGGCTTCTGTGATTTGTTTTTGTTCTAACCCTAGAAGACAACCTCTAACAACAGATATAATCTTATAATTTTTGTCCATAATTAAGGCCTAAAATGGAAAATTACCAAAATGCCCTCCTAAGTTGCCGGTTAGGCCTAAAAACATCCCGAGACCCAAACCAAACTCCCGGGTATACTTTTCTGACTATCTCGACCCCCTTGCGGACACATTTGTGCACTCGAAATTACCTTATAGACGACTTAGAATTAATTCACTTTCTATTCCATTAATTTAATCCCAACACGACACATGCGCATCCCGATTTAATTTCTATAATTGTCTTATTATTCACTCTCGACAATTTTTATAAATTCAATCTCATATATTACTTTACTCATTAAGTAGTATTCAATGTAATTCTTACCAATGATTACTAACTCTCATCATGCTACTAAATATTTATTTTAAAATTTGAATTAATATTAAATTAATTTATCCCAATTTAATTTAATTAAATGCCATAAAAATACGGGGTATTACAACAATCACCTCATCTTGAGATCAACGCATCTACAATCTAGATCTTCTTCAAGTATTCACAGGGAGGTCTAATTCTTCCCTTTTGTCTTGAAATTATCTTAGTTTTGCATTAGTCACTTCATTTTCACTTTAGTACTTTAGGTCATTACATCAGATATCTTAACTGCAAACATTTTATTATTAGTATTCTCATATACTTTATTTTCATAGAAAAACCCAAAAAATAAGAAAAAGATGGTTCGCTTGTAAATTCCAAACATGGATTTCTTATCACGCCTTCTCACACTAAAACACCTTTGTCTACACACACACATATAAATAAAGTAACCCGTTGGATTTATGGGTTAAAACTCACCTCGTATTGTCTTCGAACTATGCGAAATTTGATGCCCCCAGGCTACGTAGGTGTTTTGGGTAAATCCCACGATTCGAGTCCTCCCGCACACATTTGTTACTTTGTTCTTATCATATATACATAATATGTATATTTTATATGCTTGCTTGCCTGTGTCTTATCCGATATACGCAATCATTCCTCCATAACAACTTGTGAATCGACAAATACTTAAATTATATTTTTAATTACTATTTTGGGAACACTCCTAAGGATGACCTCTCTCTGCCTTATCCATGACATGAGTCGAATTATTTCATCCTCTATTTATATTATGCACATAAGCACACACGTCACGGAGTTCAATAGGAGAAGATTAACACATGCCCATGAGAGATCGAAAGGGGGCGGGATGGGTGCCTAACACCTTCCCATTTCGTAAATTTGTCCTTGGACCCTTGAACTACTTGGTTTCGCAAGCATAATATTTCCTTGATGTCATTCTCTCGAGGCGATAACATTTCTTTCACCTATTTTGTGAAAAATAGGCTAGCGAATCTATCTTTATATATCACCCTATATCGACGATGGTCGAGAACTATGATAAAGGTCGTAATTTTGCGCGCATGTCATAAAAAGGGGAAGGAGGGAAGGATCCACCTTGGGAGCCGCATTTCCTCCGGACCCCCCCCCCCCCCCCCCTTACCAGAGAAACCCTCGGGATGGCCACATTAGGCCAAGTAGAAAACTTACATGGGATAACACGATAGACTACTCCATAGTTAGTACTAATGCTTGTAACAAATACAATTAGCACATAGGTGCATAGGTGAATTGGTTCAATCATTTCAATAATATTATGAAATTAGTTATTATATGTGAAGGGTTTAAATTTATCCGACTGGTCCATATTTAAATATTACAGATATTTAGCAACATATGTAATATGGAAGTACCATAACATACACATTCTAAGAAGAAATTAGAGCTATCACAATGTGATATCAAATAGTAGTATGTTAGACACGCTGAAAATACTATCGAAAAGGCAAAACCTACTTATGCGTTGAGTAGAACAAGATTAATTATGATTGAAATTGATATCGGTAAGGTCAAGTGCTTGATTATTTGTCAATCAACTTAATTGCGATAGAGGTAACTTGTAACAGGTGTGTTTTAGGAAAAACGAATGAAAAAATGTGTCTATTAAAAGTTTATGGGTTAATTTATATTTATTGTTAGGACTTTAAAATGTAGCGATTAAGGTCAAATCTGAAAGATATTATAGAGTTTTTTTACTTAAAATTTGCCAAGGTGAATGCAGAAAAAAGTTGGGGACATAATTCATAACTTGAAAAAACGAGTGGGATCAATTTATAAATATATGTAAGTAATTTTAATCTAGATCCTTGATTTTCTATAATTTGGGTTAGGATTGAAGAAACACTACCTTAGCTTATACCATTTTGACCACAAAAAATAAATAAAAATATTGGGGGGAAATTAGAAATTTTTGATTGGTCACGTGCCCTCATACACCTGGTCAATGTTTCTGGTTGAAATGTTCATCTTTAACCTCTCGATAGTTGACCTAGGTTTCGAAAAAAATTTGACGTTGAATAACTTTAGATTTCCTATTCTTGAACCAATCCAACATAATTTTTCATAAGGATTCCAAATATATAGGCGTTATGGATTGAGGTTCAGTATCCATCGAGTTTTAACTATTGTGTGTTTTGTAAAAATTTTGACCAAACATTCGTGGCTTTACAGGACGTGGCAATGATTTTTTAGATTATGGCCAGGTTTTTGCTATCCTAATGAAGATCTTGGCTTTGGTTTGAAGGATTGACGTACTTTAGTTGATGATAATTTTGAAATTTTAGTTTTTGAAACTCTAAAACACTTTTGAGAAATCGGGGTTCAAAACTTATAATTTTTTTTAAAAATGGCCATTGCACTTGAGCTCCTAGGCTCATAAGAACTCATTCCTTACTTTGAAACCCGTTCAAAGTCAAATAATGGAGTTTCACCATTATAGACAAGGCTTTCTGGAGTTTTTGAAGGTTTCGTTAAACACACACTGTTCTACATGTAAGAATTATATTTTCTTTGATTGGGTTAGATATTATAATGGTAAAGAAAACATTTGGAATTGAAATAACGAGAATTGATGCATAAAATCATAGGTTACCCACTTGGAGGGATATTTTTACACTTAGGGTTGGCTGAAAGGATGAGTTTTAAGAATTCAATTCATTGGGGTTTTATACTAGGAGCTGAAGGGAGTTCATTAAAGTCAATGGGAGGAGGATTCTCCCAAGTTTTAAGATGATAAACTTGTACGAAAGATAAGTTCACATGGTTTAGCGGTGTAAACTATGCAATTTTGTCTTTTCTAAATGGTATGGAGGCTAACTTGGTAGGGGAAAGTGTAATTATAAATTTTTTGGTTTTGGTCTCTTAGGTGAAAGTTTTATATTTATTTGGTATTAAAATTATAATTTTATATGTTTTAGGGGCATTTCTATAAATTTTTGAAAGTTCAGGGGTTAGGATCGTAAATTCCAGCTATCAAAATTTTTAATTTGATATAAAGTTTGGCTCAAGAGGTGAATTATAGGTTAAGTTATGCTTCTTTTTAAAGTTCAAGGGGTAACTTGATCATTTTGTAAGGGGTACTTATGTAATTAATTAAAGTTTTGGGGTTTATGATGTATTTTGATCTTTATTTAGGATTTTTAGAAATTTGACTAATTAATAAGGAAGATAAAGGGGATTTAGGTAATTAATTTGATTCAATTTTGTTGGTACAAGGTTTTGTATTTTACGGTTGTCGAAATCCACATACCTAAAAAAATTGTCCTCGAATTTACCTTAAAAAATCTTAGGATATTGTTTCCCAATTGCCTGTGTTTGGTTCCCATGTGGCTTCTTACTAATTTTGATGTTTCCAATGTATCTTCAATAAGGGAATTTCTTTCCTTCTTAGAACCTTTACCTGACGGTCTAAAATTTGAATATGATGTTCCTCAAACTCAGGGTTAAGTTGCACATAAATTTCATGTCATGTAATTACATGTGTTGGATCTGGAATATATCGACGTAACAAAGACATGTGGAATAAATTATGAGTACTAGTTAATTCAATAAGTAAATTTAAGTCATAGTCCACAGAGACAATAAGTTTGAGAATACTGAAGGGTCCGATGTATCTTGGTGCTAACTTCCCTTTCTTTTCAAAACATAATATTCCATTATGGGGAGAAACTTTTAGAAATACCTTATCAGAAATTTGAAATTCTAAGAGTTTCCTATGATGATCTGTGCAACTCTTCTATTGTTCTTGGGCTATCTTGAGTATTTTCGCTATATGTTATATCTTCTCAGTAGTTTCTTCGATTATTTCAAGACCAAATTATCTGTTGTATCAGGATCCAGTCCAACATGCTGGTGATCGACATGGTCTTCCATACAAGGCTTTAAATGAGGAGACTTTGATACTTGAATGGTAACTATTGTTATATGAAAACTCAATTAATGATAAATGTTCGCTCCAATTGTTGGGAATGTCTAAAGAACATGCTCTTAACATATACTCTAATGCTTAAATAGTGCGTTCAGATTATCCATCCGTATAGGGATGAGATGCGTTACCCAAATGAAGTTTAATACCCATTGTAAATTGGAGTGCTTGCCAAAATCTACGTACAAAATGAGAATCTTAACTTGATACTATGGACACAATAATTCCATGTAATAGACTAATTTTTTTGATGTAGAGTTTACTGAGTTTTGGGAAAGAATCAACAGTTTTTACTTAAAGAAAATGGACAGATTTGGTGAGTCGATCTACAATCACCCAAATAGAATTATATCCTTGGGACATATGGGGAGTACAATAATGAAATTCATGGTGATATAATCCCATTTCCATTCAAAAATCGAAAGAGGTTGGAAAATCCCCCCAGGACATTGATGTTCAATCTTTGCTTGTTGACACGTTAGACACATTCTTATAAAGTTCTTATTATCATTCCTCATATTTGGCCACCAATAGTGTTTCTTTACTAGATGATATATTTTTGAGCTTCTTGGGTGTATCATGGATATAGAACTATGAGCTTCTTATAACACCTCTTCTCGTAAGGATGATTCATCAAGTCTATACAATCTATTTCTAAATTGTAGACCTGCTTCCCTATCATAAGATAACTCCCGAGTTTTACTTTCAGTTTATTATTTTATCACGGAGGGATATTGGAGTTGTTCTTCTAAGATCTTCTTCCTAATGTTTGGGTAAGAAATAATATTAGTGAATTTTGGAAAAGGTGGAGTTAGCTGAAGGTGATATTACTCTATGGTAGCAATAACATCATATCATATTAAGGTGTTACATCTAATAATGGGGTTACGAGTTAAAGCATCTTCTACAACGTTTCCTTTTCTCAGATGGTAATCTATCTTGAATCTCTAATGTTTTAAAAATACCATTCAATGTCTTTGTCTCAAAGTCAAGTCCTTCCGAGTGAAGATGTATTTTAAACTTGTATGATCCAAAAATACTTGAAATTCTACACTGTATAGATAACAATGCCATTTTTGTAAAGAAAAAACATTGGCTAGTAACTTAAGATCATGCACAAGATAATTATATTCATGAATCTTGAGTTATCAAGTTCTATACTCTACTACTTACCTTTTTTATTAGGATACAACCTAAACCTCAATAATGCATATGTGTATACATCATAGCTTACATTAATAGAAGGAATAGTTAGGACTGGGGTAGTGGTCAATTTATCCTTTCAAAATTTAGAATTCTTTCTCACGCTCGGAAGTTCACACAACTGGAATTTCCTTTCTAGTTAGCTTCATAATGGGAGGGGAATTCGAAAAATTCTTCTTATGAAACGGTGATAATAACTAGCTAGTTTGAGAAAACTCTTCATCTTAGTGATATTGGTGGGTTTTCCATTCTAGAATGGTTGCGACTTTAGTTGGATCGACTAGGATTCCACTTTCAGAAATCACGCGTCTAAGGAATTTTACTTCCTTCATTTAAAAATCACACTTTCTCTTCTTAGCATATAATCAAAGGTTTCTCAAGATGCCTAATACTGTTTCCAAATATTGGGCATGTTCTACATGATTCTGGGAATAAATGAGGATGCCATCAATGAATATGATAATGAACAGATCAAGAAAAGGCATAGATATTTGACGCATTATATCTAAGAAATCTGCATGGGCATTGGTTAATCAAATGAAATTAAGGTAAATTCAAAATGTCCACAATGATTTCAAAATCTGGTTTTTGGAATGTCTTCTTCTTTCACTCGTAAATAATGGTAACTAGACCGTAAATCTATTTTGGAAAGGATTTTTCACTGCTAAGTTGATTGAATAAATCTCTCATTCTAGGTAAAGGATACCTATTCTTAATCGTTATTGAATTCAACTTACGATCATATATGCATGACCTAAAACTTCCATCACTTTTTTTCACAAACAACACAAGTGCTCCCCAAGGAGATAAACTATGTTGAATAAAACCCTTTTCAAGTAGATCCTCAGTTTGGTACGAAGTTCACGAAATTCTAAAAGGCCTATTCAATACGGAGGTATCAAAATAGGAGAAGTATTCGGGTTAAGTTTGATGGTAAATTTGATTTCTCGAGAGGGGGTATACCTGGTAATTCTTCAAGGAAAACATCATACAATTGTTCCAAAATTCTAAGAAATAAAGAAAAAGAAGAATTTTGATTTGGGAAGTTAAAGGTTCAGAATGACATGTTCCTTGAAATATAAAAGAATGATTTTCTTGGTCTTGGAAACATATTCTCCTTAAATAGTAATTGATATAAGAGTGACATTTTGATAGTACATCTAGTCCAATAATAATATTGAATCCACGTATATCTAGGATTATTAAATTTAAAAAAAGTATACCTAAACCTAGCTGAATTTTACAATTTTAATACCCTTGAGTAGGTGTATTAATCTTACTAGTAGATAATTCTATTTCCAAGGGAGTATTTAATAATTTTGGTAAAATATATAAAACTTTATCTAGTTTAAGACTAATAAATGAATGGGTTGAACCAGAGTCAAATTAAATATAAGCAAAAAAATTATAAAAGAGTATTATACATTCTACCACATCGTGTGAATTCCGTATATGTAATATGGAAAAATTCTTTCCACGGTTGGGGGGACTAGTTTAGGTTTTGTAACATTATTGGGATTGCACTTATTTTAGAACGAAGTGGTTTCTCGGGGTCTCGAAGGATTATCGGGTTAGTTTCGGGTCACGAAGGGATTTAATTAGGACATTAGGGACAGATATGTCCTAATTCTTGGCACTCGTGGCAACGAATTAATGGATAGGTCGTACTATGGCTAATCAGCGAATAAACTTGTCCATTAGGACTGACATGAGGTTGGTTTGGGGGTCTAGGTAAAGTTCTAACAATGTGATTTTTCCAATTCACAAGATGAGGTGAACGTATATATTGTAACACCCTATATTTTGAAATATTTAATTTTAACATTTTAATTACACACGTGCTCGTAATAAAATTGTTCATTTAATAAATATTAATTAGTGAGAATAAAATTAATATTTATGGGGAAATAAAATTTACTAAGTGTGATTAAGTAAATTAATTTTGATAAATCAATAGTATGTCGTAGTAAGTAATAACGACGGGAATTTACGGTATCTCAACCAGAATCTAAGGGTAGGTTATTTTTAGGTTAAGTTAGAATATTGATGTTTGGTGACTTGGATGGTGATTTTGAGGCCATGGTTGTTCCGGAATGGGTCAAAATAGTGAAAATCAAGTATCTGGGGGTAGAGATCGATTACCGGGAGCTTTTTACACTAGTCGAGACGTATCTGGGGTCATTTAAGTGACTTTTTCTTAAGAGATTAACCAAATTATGGGATTAAGAGGTTTAAATGGGAGATTAGGTTTAGGGGGCAGCCACTTTGGACATTCTAAACCTCTGAGACTCTTTTGGTGAGAAAAGAAGAAGGGAAAACATAAGGAATGGTGGAAAAAAGGCTATCTTTGACAAGATTAAATAAGGAGGAGACTAAGATTCAACCACCATACAAGGAAAGTGTATAACTTTCTTATTGATTTTGTGTTTACTTAGATTCTTATCAAAATGGGTAGAATAATAACAAATTTAGGGATGGGGATTCAATATGTAAAACGGGGTTTTGGAAAAGAATTTCATAAGGTTTATGTGATGATTCAAATCTAGATTTTTGTAAGGGTAATTATTAATTTTGGTGAAATTTATCTTGCTTGCAGTGAAATATAATACTTGTGATTGCTTAAATTGTGTGAAAAATGATTTGGGAAAGAATCTAATTAGATAAGTAATTGAAAGAGGAAGAAATCTGGAATTTGGGACAAAATTCTTGAATATGTTAAATGATGATTTTAAAAATTATAAGTATTAACATGGATTTAAATTAAGTTTTATGTATAAGAACCCTTGGAAGACTAAAAATATTGCTGGAGTTGTTAAAGGATGGGGATTGAATGGTTGGAGATGAGAAAATCCGTCACCATAATTCAAGAATTGGGCTTTTGCCTATAATCGAATCGATTCGATCTCATATGAGAATTAATTCGGTAGGCGAATCAATTCATCTAGGAGTCGGAATCGATTCGGACCTACTGTGAGAAACAGTCAGGTCCTTTACTCAAATTAGAAGGGATTTTGAGAAATCAAAAATTGTAAAATGGTCTATAGTCTATCGTAGGATTTTTAGGAATATTATAAATAGTTATTCGACCTCGGGTAGGGAAGAGTGGACTCAGAGTCTAGTTACGAGTGTCTACGAGGGGTAACACTCGGAATATAAATTATGAATTTGTGATAAAAGAATTCGAGAAATAATATTATTATCTACGGGCAGGTTGGAAAAGTCTGGGTATTTCAAAAAGGTTTTATAACGATGATTGTTGATGTAAAAAACTAGATCGCTCTAATTATTCAATCACAGATAAATAAATAAGACAGAGATTTTTAAAGTGGTTCGGCTAGGAATAAAGCCTACGTCCACTATTATGTTATTACTGAGTGTTTGCAGAATTCTTGATTACAAGTTCTCTCAATAATTTCCCCTTCCTCTTGAATGAGGGTGATACCAGGTATTTATAGCCCTTATTCTGTACATGAATGGATTGATACATTAAATGATATACATATGAAAGGGTAATATATTTAATGCAGCGTGTGCGTCAAGATGATGAACATTCAATGAATATTTGAACTGTTGATTATCTGGCAATTAATGATACGACCGAGGTGCAGCTCGGACCGCCATAGTTGCTCGTTGCTCAGGAGTTCCTCGGAGCGCTAGAGTACCTCGGAGCGCTAGAGTTCCTCGGTGTATCCTCGTTGCTCGGAGATAATCATGGTTGGTCGGGAAATGAACTTCCTCGTCGTTATTGCACCACGTAGATTGACAAGTGTCTTCGTATGATTCGTCCACATCAGCATATTAATTTTGGTATCAACAGAAGCCCCCAATGTTTTATATTTCGAACTTTGAGGAGTATGAAACATTCTTTCTCAGTACTTGGCCATATTGAATTGATCTTCCTGGGTTTTAGGAGCATCGTATTTGAATTTATTTCCAAATTCTAAGAATCCGCCTTTTTTCGAACTTTTAAGAGCGCTTCGATCTTAGTGCCCTTTTTGTCTTTTTAGCCGCCGGAAGTTCAATAGTTTCTTTTTTGTAATAATTTCCTTCGCCGCTTCCCAAGGCAAAGTATTTAAACTTCTTAGGTAACCATACCGTCTTCTTCTTTTCCCAATTTCTTGCATTCAAGCTTTCTATTCTCTCCTTCTCTCTTGTGCGTTCATCCTTGTTTTCGTTCGTTGTCAACATACCTCCTTTCTTCCTGTAAGATCTTCTTCCTTTCTTCTCTTTTATTCAGTATGGTTTATATTGTGGAGTCTGTTGAGAAATTTCGTTATGATTTTTCCATTCCTTCGTGGGTAACTCTAGAGGTTCTTTCTGAGCCTTTAGATTACTTTCGATTGGCTGAGGGACATTGGTTCCCCAGTCTATTTGTTGTTGAATGTGTATTTTCTTTTCCACCAAACCCATTGTGTCTTGAGTTTTGTCAGTATTTCGATCTTGTCCCTGCCAAAATAGCCCCCAATTCATGGAGAATAATTAATGGGGTGTACAAATTAAATCTAACTCATGGGACTCGTATAGGGATCCCTGAAATTATGTACTGCTATAAGTGGGCCACTCTAGATAATATTTATTACTTAAAAACTAGGTTTCTGAATAGAGCTCTTGTAGTTAACCTCCCTGATTCAAATAGAGATTATTTTGAACATGGGTTGGTTATAAAAAATTGGCAATATGCCCCTTTAGTTGGAGATAGAGTATACAACGGTCCCAGATGCCCCCATATGGCAATGGGATAGGTTTATTTTTCATTTTATTTTACTCATGGAATTATGCTTTCATCATGTTTGACAAAATGTATGACTGATATCTCATTATGTATTTATTTGCAGTTGATAGCAAAAGAAAAACTCCAAAAGAACCAGAGGTTAATATCAAGCATCTGAAACTTATCTGGGATTTGCATAAGAACGTTGTAGACGAGCACATCAGGTCTGCATCATATTTGCTGCAGTATAGGAGCTATACAACCTCTTATACTTCTCGCCCTATTGAGCCAGCTTCAACTCCAGAGGATTCTTCTTCAGATTCTCATCTTCCTTTAAGTCATAGAATGGGCAAGAAAAGAGCTTCTCCTGCTCAATTTGATGACATTACTTCTGCTGCTGGGGCTACGAAAAGTAAAACTGATGTCCTAGAGGGGACTAAGAAGGTGGATGCTGCACCCTCCAAAGCTGCCGAGAAGCCCCCAGTGGGTCCGAGCAAGAAAGTTGCTCCTATGGAAGTGATTACTATCTCCCCGACCAAGAGTTCTTCCTTGGTTGAAGCTGCTGAAGTCCCTTTGAGAAGATTGAGGAAATCATCCTCAGTCAATTTGGCTGAAACTGTCCCTTCTCTGCCTGCTGGTGGTGTTGGTATTCCAACCATCATTCCTCCGAGCTCTGCGATGAGCTCGGTAAAAACTTGGATCATACCCGAGGTCCAAGGAATTGATGAAAAAATTTCTAGGGATATGCTGACATCCCTAGCTACTCGTCATCTTGCTTCGGTAAATTTCTTACATTCTGAATTTTCTTTCTCTGAATGTTTGCATTTTGTATTGACTTTACTATTTTTCTCATCTTTCAGCTGGTGAACTGTTTCAATAATATCGTGAAGAAAGATGAAGCTATTAAAGCTTCAAGCTCCTCGTCAGGTGTAGAGGATGCTCTACTGGGTTTGACCCAATCCCTGAAGGAATCTCGCCAATAGTATAGTGAGGACAAGGCTGTTTGGGAGAAAAAGTTGTCTGCAGTTGAGGCCGAGAAGGTGAAGATGGCTGAGATCTCCAAGAATTTGGAGGATAAAGTAAAAGTTTTAGAGGTCGAACATCAGAAGTATGATGTCAAGCTCAAGAACTTGGGAGAGCTTGAAGATAAGTTGAAGAAGGCAGAGGAGAAGTTGTCCGCCCTGCAAGATATCAAGGTCCAAAAGGAAGAATTGGATGTGAAGCTCTCCTCGGAGAAACTAAGAAGAAAAGTCGCAGTCAAAAAATCCTTCAGCACTGGCTGGGAGAAAGGATGGGATAAGGGAATTGCTACGATGACATCCCAAGTTCAATACGGGAAGTTGAAATACTTCCATGATGGCTGGGTAGCTGCTCTGCAGGAACTGAAGATCAAGGATGATTCTGATCTATTCCAGTTGCACCTCCCTGGTCCTCCTCCACCAATTGTGGGAGAAGAAGAAGATGAGCCTGCCTCTGATGAATCTTCTATGGCTATAGGTGATCAAGTCCCTGCCTCTCTTCCTGCTGCCAGCGAGGAAATTTCTTCCATGCCTCCTCCTTCTGACAAAATTTCAACTCCTGCAGACCAAGTCGCTGTTACCACCGAGCAACCGAGCTCCTCATCCCAGCCTCCCGAGAAAGTCTTGGGAGACAAGGAAAAGGTGTGAAGTTATTCGGTATCATTTCTATCTTTTATTATTTGTAATCAAACAATGTAATCTTTTGATGATCTAATAAAATACATCTTCGTTCCTCTTCATTGTTGATACTCTGTCTGCTTTTATTTATTAACTCCTGCCTTATTCTTTATTAGTTTTTGGCCAAAATGGAATTGATATCAGCTCCTGATACTGAGTTGATGTGACAATGCAATGGATATTATAAAGCTAGTCATACAGACCTAAGTGTATCAGAGATTTTCGACATCCTTGGTCACGATGCCTCAGAGCAAGCAGTTGAGGCTTACCGGTACCTGAAGGATTTACTTGATAGATCTGTGGCCAATAATGTGGCATACTACGAATTGATCGAGGAACTTCATTGTAGCTTAGAAGATCTTCAGAATCAACATAATGAATCAACTGCTTTGCTGCACAATGAATATGAAAATAGATATCAACAGCTTTCTTCTGAAACAGGCCATAAAAAGATCCTCGCTGGATATGATGTTAGGGAAAGAACTCTAAAAGGTGAGGTTGAGGCCTGCAGGCAGATTGCTGAGTTGTTGGAACAGGAGAACAATAATTTGCAGAAAAAGTTGGCTCAGTATGAATCTGCAGCATCATCTTCCACTTCTTTAGTAACAGTTACTGATGAAGGTTTCTCTTTCTTAGAGGTCGAAAATGCCAAATTAAGGCAAGAACTGGATGACTTAAGAAGATCTGCTATTTCTGGGACTGCTCGGGGACGAGGAAGAGGTTCTCAGGGGCGAGGAAGAGCTGTTCAAAATGTTGCCGAGGAGCAAAGTTCTCCAATCGCTGCTCGGAGTCGATCAAGAGTTCTTAGTCGTAATGTCGAAGAGGCTCGTACGCAATCTACTTTGGAAACTCAAGCATTCAAATTAAACGTCAAAGATCGGGCTCTATCAGAAATGTCCAAGAAAAATCTATCCTTAGAAGATCAACTTACTGCAACGAAGTCTGCTCTACATACTAAGGATCTTTTTGCGAAAAACCTTCTCGAACAATTGGATAGATTAACCTTTCAATTTCATAAGCAACCCAGGGAATTCTGGATGGCAGGATATAATGAAGCTCTTATTCATTTGGATGCTCGTATTGAACATGCCAACAATGAAGGTTATAAGCAGGGGTGGTTGAACGCACTGGGTGTGTTAAAATTGGAGCAAGGGCATTATTTATGGGATTATCATGCTCCAGGGTTATTAGACTTGCCTGTGCCACCTTTCAAATTGGACATGGCCTGGATCCCAGCTCGTTCCATTCCTCGTAGCTTAATTTCAAAATACCTCGGTGATTATAGCCTTCATTCCCAAATCGAAGTATCTCGTCCAGAGCATCTAATGGAGACACCTTCAATAATGAATGTCAGAATATTGAAGGACTTGAACTTTATTAATTCTCCCCTTTGCCTGGAAGATCCTCCTGCTGGCGAAGAGCCTATTTCTAAAGCAAAGGGCAAGAAACCAATAGAATAGGAATATCAATGTAATAGTTAGTACATTCATGTAACCTGTAATTTATTTTGAATTTTAATGAAAAGACTTTCATTTTTTGTTTGCAAATTTTGCTATTGTCTTGTGTTTATCAAACACCTTTATATTTGTGCATATGTATCTGTTAAAAAGATAAGAATAATATTGTTCATCGAGCAACTTAATAAAAAGTTACAAGTATCAAGGTTGTTCAATCATTTAATAATAAAGTAATGAGTATAAAATGTTTAAACTGTTTCCAACCAACCAGGGTGGATAAATAATGTTTGTCGACCAACTATAGTTGATGGGTCTTTATCCCCGACCAGCCATACTTGGTTCAATTTCAAATATTTTCATAAAATGTGTCCGACCAACCAACTTTAATAATTTATCCTCGTCAACCAACTACAGTTAGTGGGTTTTTATCCCCGACCAACTATACTTGGTTCAGTTTGGAATATTTTGTTCTCTGAGGAACTTTTGTAATAATATTACCTCCCGACCAACCGAGATTGGTGTTATAAGAATGTTGTTCTCGCCCTTTTACCAACCAGAGTTGATCTTCGGTCCGAACTATCGTGTTCTTTCGAACAATCTTGTACACTAGTTATTTTACCAACCAAAGTTGATCACGCCAGTGTACGCCTCCTAACCAAAGGAGTATATCAGTTGTTCTCGCCCTTTTACCAACCGGAGTTGATCGTGGGTCTGAACTATCGTGTTCTTTCGAACTATCTTGTACACTAGTTATTTTACCAACCGAAGTTGATCACGACAGTGTACGCCTCCTAACCAAAGGAGTATATTAGTTGTTCTCGCCCTTTTACCAACCAGAGTTGATCGTGGGTCTGAACTATCGTGTTCTTTCGAACTATCTTGTACACTAGTTATTTTACCAACCGAAGTTGATCACGCCAGTGTACGCCTCCTAACCAAAGGAGTATATTAGTTGTTCTCGCCCTTTTACCAACCGGAGTTGATCGTGGGTCTGAACTATCGTCTTCTTACTATCAAGCAGCGTAGTGTACAATCACTAGTATTCCCCGAAAAACTTTCAAACAAAGGAGAGAAAATTTGTGAAAAACATCATCGTTTTATTCATATTGATAGATCCGTTGTACATTTTACATCATTGATAATACTTGCGAAGGTGTTCAGCATTCCAAGCATTCTTGAATTCTTCTCCTTCTAGAGTGGCTATTCGGTAAGTTCCTGGTCGAACAACTTCTGTAACTTGGTAAGGTCCATGCCAATTTGCTTCCAATTTATTGTGCTTCTGAATGACCTTCTTTAGCACATAATCTCCTTCTTTTAAATCGCATTTCTTCACCCTTTTGTTGTAGAACAGAGTTGTTCGTTGTTGATAAGCAGCATTCCTAATGGCTGCCTCTTCTCTTACTTCTTCGAGCATATCCAAATCCAGTCTTCTCATCAAGTCACTGATCGGAGAATTGAAATTCAGCACTCTGTGTGTTGGTAGGCCCAACTCTGCAGGTATCACAGCCTCACTTCCAAATGCCAGCATATATGGTGACTCTCCAGTGGCTGCTCGGGGAGTTGTTCGGTAAGCCCACAATACTGATTGTAGCTCATTAATCCAGTTAGCTTTAGCTTCACTTAGTCTTTTCTTCAACCCATTTAGCAGCGTTCTGTTCGTCACCTCAGTCAGCCCATTGCTTTGAGGATGACCTGGTGCTGAATGGGTCTTCAGGATGTTTGATTGTTGACAATAGGCAGCAAACTCCTCATTGTCAAATTGTGTTCCATGATCCGTGATGAAGGCATGTGGGAGACCATATCGATAGATGATATTCTTCCAAACAAACTGGTATACCTTCTCGTACGTCATATCGATTAGCGGCTCAGCTTCTACCCACTTAGTAAAATAGTCCACTGCAACGACGAGGTACTTGAATCTTCCTCGGGTGGTCGGCAGTGGTCCAACCAAATCAATTCCCCACATGGAAAATGGCCAAGGGGAAGTTATGGGTGTCAACAATGCTTGTGGAGTTCGTCGGATGGAGGAAAAACGTTGGCACTTGTCACATTTCTTAGCATAGGCTATACAATCAGCCCTCATCGTCGGCCAGTAGTATCCTTGAGTCATTACCCTTTGCAAAAGTGTTCGACCTACTACATGAGCTCCACAAGACCCTTCATGGATCTCTTCAATCAATTCTTTCACTTCGGAGGGATGTACACATCTCTGCAAACCTGCCATAATTCCTCGTCTATATAAATACCATTAGTTAATACATACCGAGCAGCTTTATACTTTAATTTCTTGGCAGTGAGCTTTTCCTCCGGCAATTCTCCCTCTTCAATATATACCCTGATGGGATCCATCCAAGATGGTCCTAAATCAAGGGCAATGACATTCATCGTCAAGTCCTCATCTATGCTCCGACTTTCCAGCACTTCAATTGGTATTGTTCTTCGTAGCTCGGTACGAGTAGCTGATGCTAGTCGGGCCAGCGCGTCTGCTTGTGCATTTTCTATTCTGGGTATTCTGATCAACTGAATCGCATCAAATTCTGCCAATAACTCCATTACCATGGCATGGTATTTGACCATTAATTCTCCTTTAACTGCATACGTTCCCATCATCTGATTCATAATCAATTGAGAATCACTGAATACCATCACTTGTTGCGCTTCCATGATCCTTGATAAATTAAGACTTGCTATCATGGCCTCATACTCAGCCTCATTATTGGAGGCTTTGAATTGGAATCGTAAAGCATATTCCATGTCAATTTCATCTGGAGTGTTCAAAATAATTCCTGCCCCACAACCTGCTGTGCAAGATGAACCATCTACATATAATCTCCATATGGGCAACCCGTCTTCAAATTTCTTATCTGATAGAGTTCCTCGATGAAATATTTGTTGCTTCTTTTCATCCTCCCCTGACACTTTTCGCTCTTCGTTGACCATATCTTTTCGTTCTTCATCCAACCGGAGCTCATCCGAGTTTGAAGTTGATGATCCTTCTACATCCACAAGCCCTTTTACCAACCGGAGTTGGTCTGGACTTATGTCTGTTGATCCTGTAACATCCGCAGGTTGGTCAGCGAGCAACTTTTGTTCCTTGGGGGTATCAGGATATGTAAACTCTGCTATAAAATCTGCTACAACTTGCCCTTTCAATGATGATCTGGGCTCATACACAATATCATATTCACCGAGTTCTACTGCCCAGTACATCAATCTTCCTGACTTTTCTGGCTTATGAAGGGCTTGTCTCAATGGCATATCGGTATAAATGACGATGGTATGGGCCTGGAAATATGGCCTCATTCTTTTACTTGCTTCAATTAATGCTAATGCCAATTTTTCCAGCTTTGGGTACCTGATTTCTGCACCTCGAAAAGCCTTACTTGTGTAATAAATTGGCTTCTGGACTCCATTCTCCAATCTGATTAATGTTGAACTGACTGCATTCTCTGATACTTCCAGATACAAATACAACGTCTCTCCTGTTATTGGCCTGGACAATAATGGAGGTACTCCCAAATACTTTTTCAAGTCTTGAAAGTCCTTCTCACATTCATCAGTCCACTCAAAAGTTTTTCGAAGTGTTTTGAAGAATGGGAGGCATTTGTCAGTTGCTCGGGATACAAATCTGTTGAGCGCTGTAACTCATCCTGTAAGACTTTGCACTTCTTTCTTTGTTGTTGGAGATCGCAACCCTAAAAGAGCTTTGATCTTATCTGGATTTGATTCAATGCCTCGCTGATTGACAATGTACCCGAGAAACATTCCTTCTCGTACTCCAAACGTGCACTTCGTCGGGTTAAGCTTCATCTGGTATTTATCCAGTTGATCAAATGTCTGAGCTAAATCAACTAGATGATCTGCAGCTTTCTTGCTTTTTGTCAGCATATCATCGACATAGACTTCCATGTTGCAACTGATTTGTTCGGTGAAAACCTTGTTCATCAGCCGCTGGTATGTCGCTCCTGCATTTTTCAAACCAAAAGGCATAACATTATAACAATAAGTACCCCTAGGGGTAATAAAATAAGTACTTTCCCTATCTTCTGGTTTCATTTTGATCTGGTTGTAACCAGAGTAAGCATCCATGAAGCTAAGCAGTTCGTGCCCCGAGGTAGCATCCACTAGCTGGTCAATGAAATCAACACACATTGGCATGCCTTGTTAAGATCAGTGAAATCAACACATGTTCTCCATTTGTTGTTTTTCTTCTTCACCATCACCACATTCGCCATCCAGTCCGGGTACTTCACATCTTCAATGAATTGAGCTTTCTGGAGCTTGTCGACCTCCTCTTGAATAGCTTGATTCTTTTCGGGGCTAAATACCCTTCTTCTTTGCTTTACAGGCTTGATCTCCTTATTCACATTGAGTTCGTGACATAAGAAGTCTGGATCTATTCCCGGCATGTCCTCATGACTCCATGCAAAAGTTTTCTTCCTGTTTCTCAAGAAAATTATCAACTCTTGTTTTAATGAAGTATCCAACGTTGAACCTATCTGGGTTACTCGTTCAGGGTGCTCGTCGTCTAGAATAACATTTTCTGTAGATTCCATCACCTGTCCTTTTACAAGTTGGGATTCATCTCTGGGATCGAGAGTTTCAATTTCTGTACCTTCCTCCACTTGGTAAGTAGTGGTCTTTTTCCTTGACTCTTCAAGTTCTTCTTGCTCGGCAGACGAATAATAGCATTCCCGAGCTACTTTTTGATCACCTTTCACAACTCCTACTCCAAAGTTTGTTGGGAATTTTAAGCACTGATGCACTGTAGATGGAACTGCTTCAAACTTCTTCAAACCAACTCTTCCCATGATGATGTTGTAGGCTGACTGCACATTCTTATCCATCACAAAGAAGCGTATTCTTTCTGTTCGACAAGAAGGCCAAGTTCCAATGAGTATATCCAACTTGATCGTCCCAAGTGGAAAAACTTTCTCGCCAGCAAAACCCAGGAGGGGTCTGTGATACGGTTCCAACTGAGATAATTTCAGATTCAAGCTGTCAAAGCATGAATAGTTCATGATGTCTGCTGAACTTCCATTGTCTACCAACACCCTTGAAATCACTACCTCATTCATCCTCATTTTGATCACCAAAGGATCATCATGAGGATAAAGAACACCTCCCAAGTCATTTTTTGAAAACCCGATGACCAGCCTCTCTTTGTTTATCTTCCTCGGACGATCGTCCTCGGCCAGGTTTATTTGCTGAATATATGAACAAGCTTGAGCCTCCCCGAGGTAAGCCTTTCTTTCTGCAGTAAGGTCTCCTCCTCCTGCATCTCCTCCTGTAATGACATTACAATCAAATGACCCAAAACGTATAGAAAATACCTCTCGTTCTGGTTGTCTTGGTTTCTTGGGAAGATCGGGGTCATCTTCTGGATCATCTTCATGGTCTCTCTTCTTCTTCTCCTCTGCCCGACGAGGAGATCTAGACCTTTCTCTAGCTCGGTGGTTATTCTTTCTTTCACCTCCCCGATCAACATATTTTGCCAGCTTTCCTCTTCGGATGAGTGTTTCAATCTCGTTCTGAAGAGCTATGCAATTTTTGGTCATATGACCATGATCTTTGTGAAATTCGCAATACTTATCCCTACTCCTCGAATCAGGGTCTGACTTCAGTTTCTTTGGCCACTTGACCTCCTCATTGTTCTTGATTTCCTCTAAGACATGATTAATACCCATTTTCAAAGGAGTATAATTATCATACTTCTTCATGACTTCCCATTTATTCTTGGAATGTTTATCTCCACCATTGTTTTTATGCTCTTTCTTCTTAGATTTGTCGTCTTCCACCTTGGTTTCTTTATCCATATTCTTCTTTGCAGCCATAGCCACCTCGGCATTCATAATTTTGGCCGCTTTTGCCATCAATTCTGACATAGTTCTAGGTGGATCTTTCGCTAGGGTGTAATACAATTTATTAGGCAATAACCCACTCATCAAGGCGGTGATTGTTGTCTTCTCTTCGTAATCTATAACTTCTAGCTTCTCGTTATTGAAACGAGTTATATAATCTCTAGTACTCTCACCAGATTTCTGTCTAACACTTAACAAGTGTGCTACTCGTTTTACTGGCTTTGCTCCAAAACAGAAATTGCCGATAAACAACTCGGCTAACTGAAAGAAAGTTGAAACCTTACCCCGAGGAAGATTGTTGTTTCATATCTGGGCAGATCCAGTAAGAGTTCCTGAGAAGGCCCTGCATCTCATCTCGTCGGGAACAACATAGATGTTAGCAGCAGCTTGATACTGTTCTATGTGAAGAACAGGATCTGTCTTTCCATCATATTTGGGAGTTATCACGGGTGCTTTAAATTTCGATGGGGTAGGAAAATCCACAATGGCCTGTACAAAAGGTGTTCCTCGAACAAAAGTTTGCTGTAGGGGGTTCTTTGCTTTATCCATGTCTCCCAATTTATCCTCCAACCGTTGGAAAGATCCTTTCCATGCTTCATTTCCTTCCTCGGGCCTATTGGTTTGAGCAATCGATCGTTCTGAGGTAGCTTCTTGAGATCTATCTTGACGAACGACTGGTCATGACTGTGCTGATCCTTCCCTTAGATCTGATGGTTGTCGAAAACTCCTTGATGTGGTCTTAGGTGGACTCCTGTTCCTCCTAGGGCCTAATCGACTGAAAGGAGACGCCCTACTCAGTCTTTCTAAAGCGCTGGGTCTTTCTGGAGAGAGGGTGATATGTTGATCAGTATCTGTCACCCTTATTGACGAAGTTCGCCCAGGTTGATAAGAGAAATCATCAGACTCCTCATTGCGACGTGACTCAGTACGCCTAGATCGTGAAGAAAGTAAATAAGTTTGCCTCTGACCACTTTGCTGTCTTGAATGTGCAGGTGCACCACCATGAAGAGTTTGCAAGAGTTGCCTCATTGTGTCTTGCAGGGCGGTTTGTCCTTGAGCCAGATTCGTCATAATTTCGGCCAGATCTGGAGGTGCAGAGGGATTTGGAGGATTTCCAGCATTTCCAGCGTTTCGATTGCTAGATTCTGGATTGTCCGCCATTGATGATGAATGATTTTTGGTGAAAAACGATAATAACAATCGTTCTCACAGACGGCGCCAATCTGTTGATGTAAAAAACTAGATCGCTCTAATTATTCAATCACAGATAAATAAATAAGACAGAAATTTTTAAAGTGGTTCGGCTAGGAATAAAGCCTACGTCCACTGTTATGTTATTGCTGAGTGTTTGCAGAATTCTTGATTACAAGTTCTCTTAAGAATTTCCCCTTCCTCTTGAATGAGGGTGATACCAGGTATTTATAGCCCTTATTCTGTACATGAATGGATTGATACATTAAATGATATACATATGAAAGGGTAATACATTTAATGCAGCGTGTGCGTCAAGATGATGAACATTCAATGAATATTTAAACTGTTGATTATCTGGCAATTAATGATACGACCGAGGTGCAGCTCGGACCGCCATAGTTGCTCGTTTCTCAGGAGTTCCTCGGAGCGCTAGAGTTCATCGGTGTATCCTCGTTGCTCGGAGAGAATCATGGTTGGTCGGGAAATGAACTTCCTCGTCGTTATTACACCACGTAGATTGACAAGTGTTTTCGTATGATTCGTCCACATCAGCATATTAATTTTGGTATCAACAATGATTAATTTAATTAGTGAATAATTAAATGTTTAAGAGTCGGGGTTAGACTCGTGACTTATAGGCTAGTTCTTCGAGTGTTAGGCACAGATTAGATGGACATATACATATACATATACATATTTACATATACATATACATATTTAATTAGTGAATAATATGACACACACACACACACACACACACACACATACACACACACACATATATATATATATATATATATATATATATATATATATATATATATATATATATACACACACACACGGGTATAGGGATCGTATACATGTATAAGAGTATTAATACTTGTGTTCATGATATTACCCATCCTAGAAGATATGCTATTGGTGGAGGTTGCGCACCGTGGGAGGTCACTCTGGTGAATCTCAGCAGAGGTAGTATTGTTCCCCAATGTCATAGGTTTATGTATTCCCACGTTATGTAGGGTTGGAGTCCCGTGGAATAATGTGGTATGGTTTTTGGTTCGCTTTTGGGTTCGGTGGTGAGATCCCGACCCGATTGCCTAGGTTGTGGTGGACTCCCTGGAGCTTGATAGAATTCTAGTGATTTCGCATCCACTGAGGCAGAGCTCGAAGGGGTAGAGGATATATACATATAGTGAGAGATATATGTATTTCTATGCATTTGATGTTTTTTAAATATACGTATATAAAGAGGTGAGCAATTATATACGAACATAAGTAATTAATTGTGAATTTTATTTATAACAGGAGTAAGGTTATGGGGATGAATAATGATGACATAATGAATGAAATAAAGAAATAAGTTAAGTATAAAATTAGTGATATACAAAACTCGAGATAGGATAATGCATTATAAATTGTGAAGAGGCTAATGAGGCTGGGTAACATAAGTAGGTGGGTTAAGATCATACATTAGGTGCGCACATTAGATAAGGGGTGATTATTTTCTCATGTGAGTGCGCTACCACTTTAAATATAAATATTTCTTTACATTTTCAATAAGTTCTTCTTATACACTTTCTAAATACTTTTCAAAGGTTTTAACTTCTGACCCGTATCAAATATATTGTAAAAATGTTTAGGTGTCCCAGCACAGGGACACCAAGGATGATGATTCTTTCCAAGGACACGTAGCTGCAAATAATGTGGAGGCTTGCAGGATTTGGAATAGTCTTTTCATTTATTGTTATCTAGACTAGGTTCTTTATTTCAATTTTTAATTGGGCGTGCTGCCCATTTATTTCAGACTTATGCATTTTCGTTTATTTTAGACAGTTGGTTTGGATGCAATTGATTTTTTACCCGATGGTTTATTCAGGAACTCTATTTATTTATCTCAGCTTTAGACGTTATATTGTGGTCTTATTTATTATGATTACTATGCATGGAATTATGATGAATTTGGTTAATGTGGATAGATGTTAATGATATATAAAATTATCAGGGCTCATTATATTAATTAGGTGGTTAGTAATTAAACATCTTTCGACAGTGATGCTACTAATTAGCCATATGATACTATTATTTTATTTTGGTGGAGGGATGGACATTCATTATTTTAATAAGTGGGGTGTCACAGATGGTATCAGAGTACCAGGTTTTAGAGTCTTTTGAGATCTGTGCGGCTTACTAGAATTTCAACATAGCGTTCTTTGATATGGAGCCCTATATAGGAACGTTGCATTTTATCTTTATGTAAGCACATTTACATTCTTCTAGTGATTATTTTTTATTATAATGTGGAATTGTACAAACTTCAATCTCATTTCAGATGCCTCCAAAGAGAACCCGTCAGATGAGAGTGTCTGCTGGGGAGGAAGCCCCATAGGGAAACATTTGAGTTATAGAGTTAACTGATATAGTGGAACGAGTAATAAATGTGGAGATGACAGCGATGGCACAGAACTTTCCCTAAACCCAGCCTCAGCCACAGGTGGCACTTGTCATTCAGACTAACCTGGGCCCATCATCTTGGGAGTGATTGAGGGAGGCCTTTTAGATAGGGCATCAGCCCAAGTTGTCGCCCAATAGAAGAAGCACATTACATGTTATCTTCTCCTGGTGGAGTACAGTGAGACTCAAAGACAAATAGTGGATACTTTTAAGCTAGTAGGTTCAGCATTACAGTGGTAGGAGTTGAGTATCATGGTAGAGAAAAGATATGTCATAACTATAGGAGATTTTTGGGTGCGGTTTGACTGCAAGTATTTTCCATCCTCCATTCAAACTGAGATGTGATGAAATTTTTTGGATGTTACTTAGGGAAACAGGTCAGTGGTTGAGTATGAGGAGGAGTTTACCCATCTGGTTAATTTTGTGCTCGACGAAGTGAACACAGAAGAGATATTAAAGTTCATGCATGGACCCACTTAGAGGATCAAGAAACACTTGCTTGGTAATCCGATAATGACCACCAGATAAAAGGTCGTCAATGCCTCAATACTTCATTGCTAAGACCATCTCTTACATCTGAGGGGAATCAAGAGAGTGGGAGATACCATTCCAACTTGTAAAGTAGAACTAAATGGTGGCGATGGATCACCACACTAGCATGAGGGAAGACAACAAGAGCGGGATGCTCGACAGGGGGATTCGACTAAGATGTTTTGGTAGGGAGGTTTTCTATTAGATAGTAGTGGATACAAACAGGGTTAGCAGGGCCTAAACATTAAAACCAACAATAGCAAAAGGTTACCTACGGTTTCTAGGGCCAAGGAAACAACGAGGCAGGCTAACAAGGATAAGGGCATCAGGGCCAATGACTGAGATAACCATAATAGGGCTATCAGAGTCAGATATAGGGGGACTTCATCGGCCGATGTTTTTCTCATGGTGAGATGAACCAAAGGAAGAGTAACTGCCCGTATCCAGGCAGAAGGCCTCAGTAGGGTGCCTAGCAGGGGCAACATTCACTATTACCACCAGTAGCACCAACTCCACCAGCCCCACAACCTCATGGGAAGTTATATTATGAACGTGTCTATAAAGTCTGAGATGCAATCATGCCTCATGATTAGTAGACTCCGCCCGCAGTTGAGGGTATGTTTTATATTCACGGGCACATGGATAGGGTGTTAATTTACACGAGGGCATCACACTTTTTCATAGCCACTAGTTTTGCATTCGCACCCGATTTATTAGAGATAGCTGACAATATTGTTATGTGTGTAGAATCACCATTGGGTAACAGAGCCCATATACACTTCACATGTAGGGGAGGAGAGATAGACGTCGGGAGGTTATGTCTAGCGTTATGTCTAGCAACCAATTTTCTCATTTTCGATATGGTGGGGTACGATATTATGTTATGTATGGATTGGTTTGTAAGGTACCAGGCAATGGTGGATTGCTATGGTAGGACACTTGTATTTTTTTATCCTGAGACAAGAGATGTTCCTCATGGCGATGTCTCTTCCTCAGGGAGGGTCGACCATGCATCTTTATTCTATTGATGAGGAGACCTCACAGGAGGTAGTTAGTTCCTTGGATTCTATCCAAATAGTGTGGGAGTTCACAGATCTTCTTAAGGAGATACTCAGGTTACCACCCATTTGTGAGATATAATTTGTTATTGACTTGGCACCTAAGACTGGGCTGATTGCACAAGTACCGTATCGCATGGCCCCATTAGAGAAACAGGAGTTGAGGGATCAGATTCAACAGCTATAGGGATAACGCTTTATTAAGCAGAGTACATCACCGTGGGGTGCACTAGTATTGTTTGTGAAAAATAGAGATTGTTCACTTCATTTATGTGTGGACTATATGTAGATAAACAAAGTCACGATATGGAATAAGTATATGTTTTCTCGAATCGATGACTTGTTCGACCACTTGAGAGGAAAAATGTACTTTTCTAAGATAGACCTCAGATCAGGGTATGATCAGATGCACATCTGGGAGGAGGACGTTCCTAAGATCGCATTCCTCACACAGTATGGATTGTATGATTTCAGGGTGATGCCATTTTGGTTGACTCATGCCCTAGAAATGTTCATGGATCTCATGAATAGGGTGCTTAGGGATTTTATCTACCATTTGTGATCATATTTATAGACGATATGCTAGGATATTATTGGATGGAGGAAGAGCACATAGATCATTTGCATGTGGTTTTACAGATATTAGGGGACCATTAGCTTTATCCTAAGTTCAAGAAGTATGGATTCTGGATGAGGGAGGTGGGCTATGTTATATCGGATAGAGGGAATTCTGTGGATCCAAGTAAGGTATCAAAGGTAAAAGAGTGGAGACAACCAAAGACATCGATGGAGGTTCAGAACTTTTTGGGATTAGCCGAGTATTATCACCACTTCATAAAGGGATTTTCAGATATTATGGGTCCATTGACTAATCTAACTCATAAGGGGGTACCGTTCATTTGGGATGATTATTGTCAGTTAACTTTCGATGAGATAAACAATAAATTGACTTCAGCGCTTGTGCTTGCACTGCCTAGGGGAGGAGTAAAATAAATGTTTTCACAGATGTGTCCTTATGGGGACTTGGGGGTGTATTGTAGTAGGAGGATATGGATATAACTTATACATCTCGCAAGATTAAGCCCTAAAAAAGGAATTACCCCACACATGACTTGGAGTTAGTTGCGATTGTGTTTGCCTTGAGGATTTGGAGGCACTCTATTTTGGGTGGGCGGTTCAGCCTATTCAGGGATTATAATTCGATTCATTAACTATTCACGCATAAGGATCTTAATATGTGACAGAGGAGATGGTTGGATTTCGTGAAGTATTACTAGTCTGATATTTAATATCATCATGTAAAGTCTAACATGGTGGTAGACGCGTTGAGCTGACGGCCTACGGGGGAGGTATCGGAGGTTTGGAAGGCAAAGTGGGAAGAGATTCAACATGATAACGAGGTCGCAAGAGAATGTATGGAAGTATTGGCTATCACTCCCAAGATCATTATATGGGTGGTGAAAGCACAGGTCTAGGATTAGTTCTGTTAGGATATTATGCGATGGTTATTGAAAGATGGGGCAGAGTCTTACTCGATCAATTTTGAGGGAGGCTTACGTTTCAATGGGAGACTTGTTATTCTGAAATATGAGGACTTGAGACACGCAGTGATGAACGAGTCTTATGGGTCAAGATTTACGATACATCTTGATGGAGATAAGATGTATCAAGATATGCATAGGTAGTACTGATAGTCGAGGATGAAGTGGGACATAGGGAAGTTTGTCTTAAATTACACTACATGCCAGTTAGTGAAGGTAGACTGCCAGAGATCGTCAGGGATGGTACAACCGTTGGAGGTTCTAGTCTGGAAATAAGAGAGCATATCTGTGGATTTCATCACTAGGTTATCGACATCATAGAAGGGACGCGATTCCATATGGGTTATCATGGATTGCCTGAGCAAGGTGGCCCACTTCCCGTCAGTTCGTATGAATTTTAAGATGAGATAGTGGGCCCATTTATTTATTGTTGAGATTTTGAGATTACATGGGGTGTTCGTTAATATCATGTCCTATAGAGACAAGATTTTGGTGTCCCAATTTTAGTAGAGCTTTCAGGATGCGATGAGCACAAATTTACGATTAAGTACATCGTATCATCCACAGACAAATAGATAGACTAAGCAGGTGACTCAGATGTTAGAGGATACACTCAGGATGTGTATACTCGATTTTAGGGGAGGTTGAGAGCAGTACCTTCCACTGGTGGAGTTAACTTATAATAACTCCTACTAGTTTCCCATCGATATGGCACCGTTTGAGGCACTTTATGGATGGCCTTATCATTTGTCCACTTGTTGGTTAGAGGTGGGGGATAATAATATTTTGGGATCGGAGATGATTCAGGACACCATTGCAAAGATTGATCTCATTCAAGGACATATACGGATAGCTCAAGATAGGCAGAATAATTACGTTGATGTCGATATGAGACAAATAGATTTGGAGATTGGGGACAAAGTTTTGGTACATGTGTCTCCCGTGAAGGGAGTTATAAGGTTTGGGAAGAAAGGGAAGCTAGTGCCGAGGTATATAAGGCCTTTCCCATTCATTGAGAGAGTGGATCTAGTTGTTTATAGGCTGGGTTTTTCGGAGCATTTACAGAGGATTCATAATGTGTTCCACGTTATCGTCACTAAAGAAATATCAGGTGAGTGAGAGGAATTTTAGCACATCCCACTGGAGGAGATTGATTTGCATCCATACTTCTCATACGAGGAGAGACTGGTTACTATTCTTGATCGTAGTGAGTGTAAGCTACAGTCTAAGGTGGTGCCCCAGGTTCGAGTGTAGTGGGGACACCATAATGTAGATTAGTTGATGTGGGAGCGGGAGGATGATATGTGAGACCAGTATCAAGATCTTTTTACCGCAGGTACGTCTAAATCTTGAGGACGAACTTTCTTTGCAAGGGGGAGTATGTAATACCTCGTATTTTTGAATAATTAATTTTAACATTTTAATTACACGCGTGCTTGTAATAATATTGTTCATTTAATAAATATTAATTAGTGAAAATAAAATTAATAATTATGAGACCAGTATCAAGATCTTTTTACCGCAGGTACGTCTGAATCTTGAGGATGAACTTTCTTTGCAAGGGGGAGTATGTAATACCTCGTATTTTTGAATATTTAATTTCAACATTTTAATTACACGCGTGCTCGTAATAATAATGTTCATTTAATAAATATTAATTAGTGAGAATAAAATTAATATTTATGAGGAAATAAAATTTACTCACTGTGATTAAGTAAATTCATTTTGGTAAATCAAATAACGACGGGAACTGGCGGTATCTCAATCGGGGCATACGAGAAATTTTTTTAGGTTGAGATGGACTTTTCATTTTTTGTGACTCAAATAGTGATTTAGAGTACACAGTTGATCCGAAATGGGTCAAAATAGTCAAAATCAAGTACCCGGGGGTAGAGATCGGTTATCGGGAGATTTTTATACTAGTCGGAACCCATTCAGGGGCATTTAAGTCACTTTTTCTTAAGAGATTAACCTAATTACGGGATTAAGAGGTTTAAATGTGAGATTATGTTTACAGGACAACCACTTTGCACATTTTGAACCTCTAGGACTCTTTTGGTGAGAAAAGAAAAACGGAGAACACAAGGAAGGGTGGAAAAAAAGGTTATCTTTGACAAGATTTAATGAGGAGATTAAGATTCAACCTCCATTTAAGGCAAGTATATAACTTTATTATTGATTCTCTATTTGTTTAGATTCATATAAAATTGGCAGAGTAATAACTAATTTTGGGATGGGGATCCAACATGTAAAATATCATTTTTGAAACGAATTTCATATGATTTATGTGATGATTCAAATCTTGATTTTTATAAGAGTAATTCTTAATTAAAATCTTGATTTTTATAAGAGTAATTCTTGTTTTCATTGAAATTATTCTTTCTTGCTATCAAATATAATACTTATGATTGTTTAACTTGCTTGGAAAATGATTTTGGAAATAATCTAATTAGAGAAGTAATTGAAAGATGAAGACATTTAGAATTTAGGACAAAATTCTTAAATATGTTGAATTGATAAAATCACGATGATAGTTATTAAATTTCTGAGTATTAAGATGGATTTAGATTAAGTTTTATGTATAAGAACCCTTGGAAGACTAAAAATATTGTTAGAGTTGTTAAAGGTTGGGGATTTGATGGTTGAAGATTGGAAAACCCGTCACTTTAATTCAAGAACTAGGCTTCTACCTAGAATCGAATCGATTCGGCCTCATAGGCAAATCGATTTGATAGGAAAATCGATTCATCTAGGAATCGAGATCGATTCGCACCTATTGTGAGGGGCAGTCAGGTTCTTTAACCAAATTAGAGGGGCTTTTAAGAAATCAAAATTTGTGAAATTTCCCTTAGGGTATAGTAGGATTTTTGGAATGTTATAAATAGTTATTCGACCTCGATTAAGGAAGAATGGACTCGTAGTCTGGCTACGAGTGTTTAGGAAGGGTAACACTCATAATATAAATTATGAATTTGGGGTAATAATTAGGGAAATATTATTATTATTTACGAGCTAGTTGGGAATGTTCGGGTATTTCAAAAAGTTTATGTAACGATGCTTAATTTAATTAGTGAATAATTAAACGTTTAAGAGTCGGGGTTAGACTCGTGACTTATAGGCTAGTGATTCGAGTGTTAGGAACGGATTAGTCGGTCTTGACATAATAAATGTTGGTATAGGGATAGTATATATATATATATGTGTGTGTGTGTGTGTGTGTGTGTGTGTGTGTGTGTGTGTAGTACTCTTCCCTTAGGTTATAGGTCTTTGCATGCCCACGCTGTGTAGGGTTGGAGTACCGTAGAATAATGTGGTACGGTTATGATTGTAAACTTAAGACCATGACTGCATCCGATTTTTGGTACGCTTTTGGATTTGATGGTGAGATCCTGACCCAGTTTCTCAGGTTGTGATGGACTCCCTAGAACTTAATAGCATGCTAGTGATTTTGCATCCATCGAGGCCGAGCTCGGAGGGATAGCGATTATAGACATATAGTGAGTGATATATGTGTTCCTATGTATTTGATGTGTTTTAAATATATTTATGTACATAGGTACACAGTTATATATGAGCATAAGTAATTAACCGTGAATATTATTAATAATCGAAGTAAGGTTATAGGGATGAATAGTGATGACATAATGAATTAAGTAAAGAAATAGGTTACGTATCAAATCTATTATATACAGAACTTGAGATAATTTAATGTGTTACAAATTGGGATGAGGCTAGTTAGGCGGGGTAGCATAAGTAGTTGGGTTAAGAGCATACGTTAGGTGAGCACATTAGATGAGGGGTGAGGATTTTCTCATGTGAGTGCGCTACCACTTTAAATATGAAGATTGCTTTACATTTTCAATAAATGCATATTATACACTTGTTAAATATTTATCAAAGGTTTTGTGCTCTGTCCCATATCAAATATTTTTAAAAACGTTTAGGTATCAAGCTATAGGGATGACAAGGATGATGATTTTTTCCACGGACACATAGATATAGCTTATGTGGAGGCTTGCAGGATTCATATTAGTCTCTTCATTTGTTTCAATTTAGACTAGGTTCTTTATTTTAGTTGTCAATTGTGTGTGTTTCCCGTTTATCTTAGACTTATGTATTTCTATTTATTTTAGACATTTGGTTTGGATGCACCAGTTTTTTACCCGATGGTTTATTCGGGGACTCTATTTATCAATTTCAGCTTTAAACATTATATTATTGTCTCATTTATAATAATTATTGTGCATGGCATTATGATGAATTTGGTTAATGTGGATGTGTGTTAATGAACAATAAAATTGACACTACTTGTTAAATTAATTAGGTGGTTCGTAATTAAATATGTTTCGACAGTGATGCTAAGAATGATCCATACAAGACTACCATTTTATTTTGGTAGAGGGATGGCCACCCATTGTTTTAATAAGTGAGGTGTCACATATATTTTCCTGATGGGGAATTTCGTTCGAAAATTGAAGCAACTTCAATAAGTTGGGAAAAATCTCGAATTTATAAAGGGGTAATGGAGTTTTGATTCTGAGATGTAACTCTCTCTCAAACTTCTTACACTTCTTAATCTCAGTAAGCACATGCTCGGCTACATACAAGATAATTCGGTGAACTTGGCTTCATATTGAGCCATGGATAGATTTTATTATTGTAATCTCAGAAAATCACCGTCAATTGGTCTCTTTCAGTTTCGGAAAAGCACTTTTTGAAGAAAAAAATTTCAAATTATTCTCAAGTCGGGGTGGCTATATTTTGACTTCGGGTTATGGCTTGCCACCAGAAATTGCATTCACCTTCAAACATGTAGGATGATAAAGTTTCTCGAAGATTTGCAATGATTCATACCCTATTAAATATCTTGTTAATTTGATGTATCCTTTTCTCAGCTTCACTTGCACCTAGCGTTCCAAGAAATGGAGGGGGTAGTTATCTCAGAAATTATTTGAGAGAATTCATTCGACGTGCTTCATCATAAATTTCTTCTGAAACTGGGCATGGTACTTACTTCCGTAGAGATAGAGATATTAGTTCTTGAAGGAATTTCATAATTCCCTCCATATGAGTTTGCTTTGTTTGATTTTTTATGGGATGAGTACAAGTGTTAGCCATCCTAGAGCATAATATAACATTGGCAAAATGAAAATGTGTACAAATAAAATCTTAAAAGATAGCATATGGAAGAAACTCCAAGTATTTATATTACACAAAAAAGTTATTACAACTAGTAGCTGAGGTTAATGTAGTAATATACAATGCAACTTACACACTTTGGTTTTTTTACAGTCTTTAGTAGCTTATCCTCCTACTTAGTAGTTTTGTCATAATATTTACGGACCACTTTATTATAGCTACAATACATATAGGAAGGAGTATTCTTAGATTATCTTTTAATATGGATCCACGGTATTAGTTTCAGAACGATCCGAGTCAAGAATAAAACCAAAGTCATCGGTTTCAAAGGGGTTGTCATCAGTATAATCACTAGAAGATACCTAAGAAATCTCGATGAGTTCGCCATTTGAGGTAGCTTTAGGATTGAGTGGACGAGGTGATTGAATATCGGTCCAAGCGAGGTTAATCTCAGCATTTTTCTCATAAATAGGGCTTCCTTGAAGATACGATTGGTTAATTCTAACTACTTTACGACATCTAGAGTTTATCCAATATTCGTCTACTTCTCGACCAATCATACTAAGTCTTAAAAAGGTTTATTCTCATATAGTATTTTCCCATCTATTATTGGGAATGATGTCGAGGCTGAAAAGCAGTGAATCCTAATTGTTCATGCTGTAAAATAGAGTTACCATATAATAAAGGTAAAGAAGTTACAAAAAGTACAAAATGACTAATATGTTCAACTGTTCCCATATAGGATTTTAACCTAGAATATTTTAGAAACACGCATTGATACTAACTTGTCACACCCTATATTTTTGGTATGGATGTAAAAGATAGTAATAAAGCAATGAACTAAAGTTAAAGCGAAAAACAAAATTTTATTCATTAATATTGTGGTGACAATTATTATGCAGCACAAATAAATAAGAAGAAAACATTCACCAAGTGAGAACAAGGAATATAAAACGACAATCACACAACAAAGGATGTACGTGGTTCAGCAAAGATGTGCCTACGTCCACTGTGGTGCAGCCGATATTATTTCTAAATACTCCGGAGAGTAATTACAGAGAATACAACCTGTCCTTTTTCCCCGGACCTAGGGTTTAATATATACATGTACATGTAGGTAAGTGGAGGTGATGGGTTCCCACACTTCTTCCATCTCCCTTATAACTTCCCTTAATGAGAACGTGCGGGGAGACCAGATCAAAATAAGAGATGAGGGGCTTGGACTTTGGGCTGCCAGGACTAGGCTACTCGTCCAGGCCCATGGTCCTAATTTCGGGTACCCACAATTGCCCCTAAATTTTTTGGGCCATGTTATGGGATCAATAGATTTAAATGATTAGCCATAATGGCTGTTTTGCAATTCTTTGGAAACCGTGAAGCTAATTTTGGCGGCACCCGCCTCGTATCTTGTGCACTATGATTAGTAGAATTTGAAGGTTTCTTGGAATAGGTACTTCTCTATTGTCGTTCCAATTTTTCCAGCATTTTCTCATTCCTTGCGAGTTCTAGCACTTCGTACCTTCTTCTCTCAATCTCCAATCTCATTGTTTCCTTGCTGCTTGGGCTCGTGCTTCTTCCTCGTTCGAATTGGTCTTCTATCTTGTAAGTTCCCTGTATCTTTTCTCTGTGCTTTCTCTTTGAGTTTATAGTTTTCTAGGGCTTTTCAATGGCGAAGATTGGAAATAGGTCGGTCTCTGAGTTTAGGAGGTTTTACAACATTCCCGAGTGGGTAGATATTGAGTGCTATTCCTCCCCTCCTAGAAATGTTAGAGAGATAGATGATGCTCACTGGATCCATGTTCTGTTGCTTTCCCAGGGGGACTCACTTTTCCTCCCAATGATTTGTTCCTGCATTTCTTTGGCTATTTCAATATTGTTCCTGCACAATGCACGCCCAATGTGTGGAAAATAGTAAATGGCGTCCATAGGATAAATCAATTGTATGGAACTAGGTTAGGGCTCGCCGAGGTCTATTTTTGTTACTCCTTTTCTCGAACTAGTTTTGGTGTCCTTTACCTCAAAGCTAGGAGCCCTGACAGGGTATTGGTAGTAAATCTACCTGATTCCCATAAGGACTACTGACAAGAAGGTTTCCTTGTTAGAAATTGGCAGTTTTCTCCCCAATTTGAAGGGTCGAGGTCGGAGAGGTTCTCTGTCCCCTTCTATGGGGAGGAATACATAGGTAGACATTGTACTGTTATTTTGATTTTTGTTGATTTGTGATCTTTCTAACTCCTCTTTGCTTTTTCTTCCACAACGAGGTCAAAGAACTTGGAGCTTGCTCTCAGTGAGGTTCGTATCTCGGAATTGGTTAAGGATTGGAATATCAGGGAGACTTTGGGTGACGGCGAGCATCCCAGGTCTGCTGCCTTTCTTCTCGAGTACAAGAATGTTGGATCCATCTTCATTGCAAGGACTATTGATAGTATCCCGGAGTTTAATTTATTCGAAGAGACTACTGCGGGTCCTATCCAGTTGGATAAGGGAGAGAGAAGCTCTGAGAGTGACATCGTAGGAGCTATAAGTGATTTGCGGGGAGAGAGCTCTAGCAGTAGCAGTTCCTCTGACTGTAGGGAGGTTTCTGAAGCTCGAGGATCGTCGAGCACTTCCAGCAGTTCGAGCGAGGGGATGGTTCCTCCAAGAAGAACTTGATCAGGGATGATGATGATGAGGACCATGTGCTCCTTGCACAAAGGTAGAAGAAGCAAAAATCTAATTCTGGGGCCGTGTCTACTGGTTCCCGATCCTCTGCTCAGGAGAAGGAGAAGAAGAGGAAGGAAGAGGAACATGTGAGAGAGAGAGAGAGAGAAAAGGAAGAAGAGAGGAAGAAGATGGAAGAGAAGAGGAGGGTAGAGGAGAGGAAGAAGATGGAAGAGAAGAGGAGGGTAGAGGAGAGGAAGAAGAAGGAGAGTTAGAAGGAGGAGGAGAGAAGGAGGGAAGAAGCGAGGACGAAGGCCGGGCAGGCCTTAGTCCCGGTGTTCGCGCTGCCCAAGGGGGCCTCTGTGGCAATTTCCCCCCAGTTTGCCCCAGATCTTCTTGAGGGAGTTGTTCTCCTGGCTGATCGCCAAAGGGCGGTAGGGTCGAAGCAATTGGCCTTTCAGGCTAGTCAAAGGCTTGCTCTGGTAAGGTTTTTCCCTTTTCTCCTATGTTGTTCTGAATTCCCTCATTTTCCTCTTCTGATAACTTCTTTTTTATGCAGTTCATTACTGACTTTGTCGTGCTGTATCATTCATGCGACGAGCTGGTGAAGAGAAACAACGAGCTAGAGAAGGAAAATGCTGCCCTGAAGCTAAAGGGTAAAGAGATCGAGGCTAGCTTTAAAGCCGTTGACGCTGCTCAGATTTCATCCGATCTGGCTCTTGTTACTGCCATAAAGGAGAAGGACGCATCAGTCAAGGACTTGAAAGAGCTGCAGCAGGCCTATGACCTGGTTTGCTCGAGCAAGCTAGCGGTTGTTGAGGATAACAGGGTGCTATCTGAAGAGCTAAAGAAGAAAGAGTCTGAGGCTGTCACTGCCAATGAGGACTCATACAATTCTGGTTGGGCTGCAACATATGAGGATGCTGAGGTTCAAATAGGACATATTAGTCATCTGAACTTCAAGAAAGGCTGGAACAAGGCCCTTTTGGCTGCTGGCATTGACATCGATTCTCCCTTATTTGACGAGCATGACCCAGGTCCGAAGCTAACCGTGGATGAAATTCCTACCCCGGTAGTTGAAGGGGCCGATCCTGTTCCTCAAGTGACCCCTGTTGATGTTTCTCTGGTTGTGGGGACAGAGATTACCCCTACTGAGGGCGGTGCTCCTAATGATGTTGACAAGGGGAAGGGACCATCGACCTCTGGGCCACCTGAGGTTGTTAACTAGTTATCTACTAGGATTGCTCTGTACTTTTGGTTTTTTCTATCTGTAAATTTTTCTTTTTTCAGTTCAATGTAACTTCAATCTTCATTAATGGAAAAGGCTTCATTTCTACTTGTTCTGATTTGTCCCTTTCTCTCCCTTTTCTTTCTCTTGCTTGTAGTTAGTTGATGTGGATGATTAAATTCCTGCTACTTCCCAGTTGGGTAGGACCCTTGGTCCCAATGCGATTCCCGAAGTTCACCAGGCCTTCGTTAAGCTCTGCAAGTCCCTTAGGTCTAGAAATCATAAGTATAAGGAGCTATCTGAGCTCGTGGCCAAGCTGAAGGACATGCTCCAGGAGATGGAGGACATTGGTGCTTCAGTGTAAGAGGAGATCAATGTGCTGAAGACAAAACTATTAGAGGCCTCCGAGATCAACCAAGTACGGGAGGTTCTTCAGCAGGAGAATGAAGATCTGAGGAGAGAAGTCTTACGACTCAGGGAGCATGCACCGAGCACTGTTTGAGTAGTATTACAAGGCTCCTCATCATCGCGAGCTAGAGCTGATCATAATGTTACCCCTCCTATGTCGCAAAGTCTCACTCGCCCTCCCCTTCCATAAGCTGGTAAGAGCACAAGGAGCCGAAGCAGGGAAGGAGAAGAACTTCGCGATAGGGAAATGGAAGAACTCCGCGGTGCAGTTCAGCGAGCATATGTAATCGCAGCTGGGCTTCAAAGGGACGTCACTCGATTGCGACACTTGTTCAAGAAAGGCCCTCGAAAAGAGTGGGCTGACGGTTATGATCAAGGATGGTTAGATGCTCCAACAAGGCCATCTAATTTCGAGGAGCGTTCTTTTATCAGGGGGTGGCTAAGTTCCTTGAAGGAGCTGCAAGTCCCAAGGAACTCGGTGTTATGGTATCGTCATGAGATGTCTTCCTCCACTCTGATGCCCAACCCATTCAGGAGGGACGATCGATGGATCCCCATCGATGTTATTCCTCGGCAATTATTGGAGTCAGATGCGAATGAGGTTGTGGAAGAGTTTTCTCCTGCTCCTGATGAGGGACGAAGAGCTCGAGTGGCAGATTATCTTGCTCAGAGGCTTCCACCCCTTGAGATTTTGCCAGTTGCTATTTTTTTATTTTTGATAATGTAAATGCTTTGGGCGAGCTCGCCGACTAAACATATATTATCATCGTTGTAAGTATGATGGATTAATGAAAAGTTTGTGTTTTGGGCAATTTTGCCAACTAAACGTGTATATCCTACTTTTCATATCCTTGCTGCTTTATGATCTTTTCTGTTTTGTCATGCAAGTGTCCCCTCAGTCCAGTATAATACCAAAGTACCATTGTGCCCCACTTTACTTTTTTGGTTGTGTCGTCACACTTCCTTAGGCCTAAGTAGGGCAATTGGCGAGGACACACCTGGTGTTGGATGTCTTCATCCGATCAGTATTTTGTTCAACCGAATTAGGTTTGATGACCAGTATAAGATTTGGTCATATTGCCTAAGAATCCTCTGTAGGGATTTATATATTGTCAGGGGCAATGCTAAGAGGTCTCTCATGTTTTATGACGATTACCTGAGGAGGGGTATTCCCCTGCTATAGTGACCATCGCGCTTGTTATTTAGAAAAGATGTGCGATAAATACAGATGTTATTGATCAGAGTGTAAGTTATTAAATAACTTTCATTAGTAATAAGGAAAATGAACTTCTATTTTCATAACAAAAGGATATAAGAAAAAGATCTAAAAATAGAATTTCTTGAGATTAGCTGCGTTCCATGCTCGTGGTATTTCTATGCCCTCCATCATTTCCAAGTGATAGGCACCTTACAGATCATCTTTAGTTACTCTAAAGGGTCCTTCCCAGTTTGGGCCTAGCTTGCCGTCTGACGACTTCACTGTGCTGCCCAGGACTTTCCTTAGAACATAGTCCCCAACTTGGAATGTCCTCGGGCTAACCCTTTTGTTGTAATGCTTTGCGAGCTGTTGTTGATAGTTCGCTAGCTTCACCAGGGCTAGCTCTCTGCGCTCGTCGTCTAAGTCGAGTTCGACGAGCAATGCTTCATCATTCAGGCCTTGGTCGATAAGGTTGGATCTCATTATTAGCAAACCTACTTCTAGTGGGATGAATGCTTCCATGCCATATGTCAGCGAAAGTGGGGTTTCTCTTATTGCTCGCCGAGGAGTGGTTCGGTACGCCCATAGAACATGGGGTAGCTCTGTTACCCGTGCGCCTTTGGCTCGCTCTAATCGCTTCTTTAATCCATCGATCACAGTTTTGTTGGAAGCTTCAGCTTGTCCATTGCTCTGAGGGTAGGCCACAGAACTAAAGTGGTGTCTGATCCCGTGTTCGTTACAGAAGTTCTGAAAGGGGCCACTTTCGAACTGCGTTCCATTATCAGTGATGATGGTTCTGGGGATTCCAAATCGAGTGATTATATTCCTTCATATGAACCTTATCATATCAGCATCTCAGATGTTCTCCAGGGGTTCAGCCTCGATCCATTTGGTGAAGTAGTCAATCGCAACCAACAGGTACTTGCGATTGCCGACTGCGGTAGGCAACAGTCCCACGATGTCCATTCCCCATTGGGCTAAGGGCCATGGGATTGACAGGGACTTCAGGTCACTGGTGGGTTGGTGGGCCACAGGAGCGTGGAATTGGCATTTCAGGCATTTACGGACATATACTGCGGAGTCCTTTTGCATATATAGCCATCAATAGCCTTCCTTCATTGCTCAAAAGGCTAGAGACCTTCCTCCGATATGACTTCCACAGATTCCTCTATGAAGCTCGTGTAGTACTTGCTCGACATCACTTGGGTGGATGCATCTAAGGTAGGTACCGGAGAAGGATTTCTTATACAAGTCGCCTCCTGTGGATAAGTAAAAGCGAGCAGCTTTGACTCTTATCTGGTGGGCAGTTTTCTTGTCATCTAGGAGCATGCCATCCTTCAAATAGTCCTTTAAGGGGTCTATCCAGCTAGGGGCTGATCCCACCTGGAGTATTTGTTCCACGTTTTTTGGTAACTTGTTGTTGTGGTTAATGCTCGAACAAATGAGGAAATCGATGGGGATGACCCTTTTAAGGTCAGAGTCAACTGCCAAACTCAAGGCTGCTAAGGCATCAGCATGACTGTTTTGCCCCCTGGGAAACTGCTGGATGTTGATCTCTTCAAAGCTTGACATTAATTCTCTCACTAAGGCGCTGGCTATTAGGGCTTCGTACTCTGCTTCGTTGTTGGAGGCTGGAAATCCAAGCCTGATTCCTTGTTCGAGGATTATGTTTTCTGGAGTGATGAGGATAATGCCTACCCCTGCCCCCTTTGAGTTGGAGGCTCCATAAACGAAGAGTCTCCGGGTTCTCTCTGTTGCCTGGTTCTTCTCTTGCCTTGTTGGTTGAGGTTGGTCGGAGAGTTCTTCGCCCGTGAATTCAGCTATAAAATCAGTAAGGATCTGACCCTTGAGAGTTGTCCTTAGTTGAAATTGGATGTCAAACCGGCCGAGCTCGACTGACCACTTAGACAGTATGCCCGATAAGTCCGCTTTCCTTAAGACCGACGATAGTATGAGCTTCAAAATAATGCTTCAGCTTTCTCGAGGATATTACAAGTGCAAAGGCGAGCTTCTTCAATGGCAGGTACCTTTGCTCGACGTCTAATAAGGTCTTGCTCGCGTAGTAAACGGGGTGTTGGATTCCTGTAACCTCGCATATTAATGCAGAGCTGATAGTGTGATTGGATACGGAGAGGTACAGGTACAAAGAATCCATTTGCTGTGGTATGACAAGCCGCGGTGGGGAGCTTAAGTAGGACTTGATCTCGTCCAAAGCTCGCGAGCAGTCTGGGCTCCACTCTATCGGTTTACTCCCCTTTAGAAGCTCAAAAAAAGGCTTGCACTTCTCGGAGGATTTGGAGATGAAGCGATTTAAAGCGGCGAGCATTCCAGTCAGCTTCTGCACGTCCCAGATTGTTCGAGGGGGTTGCACCCTGTTGATTTCATCGATCTGGTCTGGATTAGCTTCTATGCCTCTCTTACTGACCAAGTACCCAAGAAATTTTCCTAACTGGACACCGAAGGAACACTTGCTCGCATTAAGTTTCATCCGGTACTTCCTGAGGATTTCAAAGGTCTTTGACAGGTCCGAGAGGTGATTTTCCTTCTTCTTGCTCTTAACGAGCATGTCATCGATGTAGACCTCCATTGTGTCTCCCATTTGATCCTTAAACATTTTAGTGACCAGCCGCTGATAGGTTGCCCCTTCATTCTTGATCCCAAAGGGCATGACCTTGTAGTAATATAACCCAACTGTCGTGATGAACACCGTTTTGTCCTGGTCTGGGGCATACAAGGGGATCTGGTGATATCCTGAGTATGCGTCCAGGAAACTCATTCGCTCATGAGCTGCAGTGGCGTCTACTAGTTGGTCTATCTTTGGGAGGGGGAAACGATCCTTAGGGCATGCTATGTTGAGGTCAGTGAATTCAATGCAAACTCTCCACTTCCCATTATTCTTCGAAACTACTACTGGGTTGGATAACCACTTGGGGAATTGCACTTCCCGTATGGATCCTGCATCCGGCAGTTTTTTGACTTCCTTTTTTACCGCTTTAGCCTTCTCGGGTACAGTTCTCCGTGCCTTCTGCATGATTGACTTGAATATGGGGTCGACGTGCAGCTGATGACAAACCATACTAGGATCGATTCCATGCAGCTCGTATGGTTCCCATGTAAAAATATCTACATTGTGTCTCAGCAAGGTTGTCAACTCCTTCTGTTCTTGGTCGGTGAGGGATGCTCCAATCAATAAGACTCTGCTACTGCCACCAACTTCAGCCATAACTTCTACCAGGTCCTCGACGATACACTCGGAGGGGAGGAGCTTGGTCTCCTCTACTCCAGGTCTTCCGTACTTTAATTGCAACTTAGAGGGTATCACACCTTCTTCAACTTTCTCGCTGGGTTGACCGGTCTTCTTCTCTGGCTTTGGTCGAATGGCTGCTATGAAGCACTTCCTCGCCATCTCTTGGTTGCCGTGGATATCCATTACTCCTCGCTCGGTTACATATTTGAGCTTCTGATGGTAGGTCGAGGAGACTGCCTTCATCGCATGAAGCCATCCCCTGCCGAGGATGGCCTGGTATGGTGAGTCGATGTCAACTACCAAAAACTCGATCATCTTGGAGATGTTTCCAGCACGCACTGGCAGTACTATCTTGCCCAGGGTTATGGTCATTTTTCCAGCGAAGCCGATCAAAGGAACAGTATCTTCCTTTAGGTCGACGGCGCTCAACTTCAATTTCCTAAAGAGGTCGAGGTACATTACTTCGGATGAGCTTCCTTGATCGACGAGCGGCTTTTCAATGTCAAAGTTGGCTATCCTTAGTGCAATGACCAGTGCATCATGATGTGGGGTCCTTACTCCCACCAAATCTTCATCCGTGAAAACAATATGCTTGTTATAATTGACGTCCTCTGCTCGTCGACGCTTTCCTGACTATGACTTTGCTGGATTGATTTGAAAAGCCTGCATTACTGCTATAAGTTTTTTCATTTCCATTCGAGCTGAGTTCCCTTGTATCTGCTTGACATCAGATACTCAATGGATTACTGTGAACTCATGTCCAACATCATCCTCCAGCACGTTGTCGGGTCTCGCCTCTCTGTTGGCAGCCACTTTCTCTGCCCTCTTTTCCACAAAGTCGTTAAAATGCTAGGATTGGGCCAACTCCTCGAGGTGAGACTTAAGAGCTTTGCAGTGCTCGATCTTATGTCCTCCCTCTTTGTGAAAGGCGCATCTTAATGCATTGTTTCTCTTTGAGAGATATCCTCCCATTTTCCTGGGCCACTTGATGAATGGATCATCTTTGATCTTCGCGAGAATTTTGTAAATTAGTTCTTTAAAGATGGTGTTGACCGCCTGGAATACTTTCGACGTGTCATGGTTTCCTCCGTTCTTGAAGCCATTTTTGCCTCCGTTCTTTCCTCCTTTCTTCTGGTTCTCAGTTTTCTCACTTCCCTTGGTAGTGAGCTTAGCTCAACCGTTTTCTCCTGTATTAGGGCAGGTGACATCTTCCATCTTTGCGTATTTCTCGATTTGGGCCATTAGGTCATCAATAATCATAGCTTCCTTCTTCGTCAGGGACTGGTATAGGAGGGAAGAACTAGGGAGCCTAATTTTGAAGGAGGCGACTGCCACTTCCTCTCCGCAGTCCTCGATCTCATTGAATAACTCCCAGTACCTCTTCGCGTAGTCTCGAAGGGTTTCTTGAGGCATTTTCTTCATTGTTAGCAAAGAATCCATCCTTTTGGGATGGGAGCTACTAGTAATGAATCGGGCCATAAAAAGTTTGGCTAGGGATTTGAAATTCCTGATCGACCGGTGGGGGAGCCTTTCGAACCACTTCTGCGCTACATCATGAAGGCTCGAGGGAAAAATGCAGCACATCAAGGCATCTCGGTGATTCCAGAGGGTCATGGCCTGTCGGTATTGCCTGACGTGATCGATGGGATCAATCTTTCCGTCGTAAATCTTAAACCTTGGAATGGTAAATTTCTTGGGGGATTTCTCCTCTTCGATTTCCCTCGTGAAGGGTGACTTCATCTGGGTTTTGAGAGCTCGCCTTGCGAGTTCTCTAGTTGATCTTGTTCCTTGGTGAGCAGGATGTTGGTCTATCTCCCTGCGGACTAGATTTCGTATGTTTTCGTCATTGCGAGCAGGGTTCTGGTAGCGGTGAGCTTTTCGCAGCCGTTCACGGAGGTCTTAGTTTGACTCGCCTCCTTCGACCTTTTGAGATTCTTGCCTAGGGATCCTTCCTCAGCTGAGAGACTTTCTTGCCTGAGGTCTAGGAGTGCAGTATGGATGTCTCCTATTATCAGGACGAAGCTCCCTCTCTAGTCTTTCCAGTCTTCTTCTCAAGCGAGCATTCTCATCCTCGTATCTGTGGGAAGACTCCCTCTGCTCGTGGAGCCTTGCCTCGTACGCATCAATCAATCTGGATATCTGTGTGGACCTCGCTGGTCCCTGACTTTCTTCTGAGGCTGGCCTTTCCAGGAGAGCTCTCTGATTTGAACGTCGAACTTCAGACCTAATCCTGCGAGGAGCAGGTGGCTCTTGAATATCTCCTGCCTAAGGGGCATTGCTGCTGTGACCAGACATCTTAAACTCCTTTCTTGGTGTGGGCTCTTCTCAGGGAAAGATGAGCGTTTCCCACAAACAGCGCCAATTGTGGTGACAATTATTGTGCAACACAAATAAATAAGAAGAAAGCATTCACCAAGTGAGAAAAAGGAATATAAAATGGCAATCACACAACAAAGGATGTATGTGGTTCAGCAAAGATGTGCCTACGTCCACGGTGGTGCAGCCGATATTATTTATACATACTCCGGAGAGTAATTATAGAGAATACAAACTGTCCTTTTGCCCCGGACCTAAGGTTTAATATATACATGTACATGTAGGTAAGTGGAGGTGATGGGTTCCCCCACGTTTTCCATCTCCCCTATAACTTCCCTTAATGAGAACGTGGGGGGAGACCGGATCAAAATAAGAGATGAGGACTTTGGGCCGCTAGGACGGGGCTACTCGTCCAGGCCCATGGTCCTAATTTCGGGTACCCACAAATATAATTGTACTAACACCACGGGGGTGGATTATTAATGTTACATATTATTTCCAAATCTGAAAAATAACATAGGTCGTTGAGAAACGTTATTCTTTTCTTCCATGCTCTTTAATATTCCTCTATATAGTTGTATAAGAAAACTTATGATCTGCATGCTTACAAAAAGGGAAGGAGATTTAGATTCTTTATCCAGGAACATCTAGAGGAAAAAGAAATTACCACGAGTATGCTAAGTGGATTTTAACCATCTAAATAATGATTATATGTAAATTCAAGTTTGGAGTGTGTATGGAGTTAATTGTTTGCTAAATGAAGCATAAGCGCAGTTTGTATAATAAAGAAAGACAAGGATTTTTAAACTGATAATCCCATACTTACCAGTTAACTAATTAGTATAGAAATAATTAATCATAATCAGTATAGCGAAATAATAATGTCAACCCAAAACCTTTGGGAAAAAATAAACAGCTAGGCACACTAATTAGAGTGGCACTCATACATATGTAGGGATAGTCTGTCTCCCAAACATCTGAGACCTTAGGCTAAGTAGAAAAGTTTTGTATAATAACACGTAAGTCTACTCCTTAGTTAGTACTGATTCTTATAAAAAAGACAATTAGCACATAGGTGCGTAGGTGACCAGATTCAATCATTTTAATAATTTCATGAAAAATAGTTGAGAAGGGTTTAAATTGATTCAATTGATCCGTATTTAAATGTCACATATATTTAGAAACATATGTAGTATTGGAGTATCATAACATACACATACCGAGAATAAATTGGAGCTATAACAATGTGATATCAAATAGCAGTATATAATATATGCTAAAAATACTATCCAAAAGGCAAAACCTACTTGTGCGTTGAGTAGAACGTGCTTAATTATGATTGAGTATATGTAATTGCTAACAGTGGTCTCTTAGGGAAAATGAATGAAAAACTGTCTATTAAAAGTTTAGGGGATAATTTGTAATTATTTTAAGGAGTTTAAAATGTAGGGATTAAAGTCAAATTTGAAAAATAGTGTAGAAGACTTTTTGAATTAAAATTTATCAAGGTGCATGTAAAAAAAATTTAGAGTCAAAACTCATTACTTGAAAAAACCAGAAGGGGTTAATTTATAAATATATGTAAATATTTCAAACCTAACCCTTGATTTTCTGTAATTTAGGCTAGGATTGACAAAATACTGCCTTACCTTATACCATTTTGAAGAGAAAAATTAAATAAAAATATTGAAAAAGAATCAGAAATTTTGTATTGGTCACGAGCCCTCATGCACCTGATCAATGTTTCTGGTTGAAATATTCATCTTCAACCTCTTGATAGTTGACCTAGGTTTTGAATTTTTTTTACCTTGAATAACTTCTGATTCCATAAACCATTTAAGATCATTTGTAAACCAATCTAACCAATTTTTCTTAAGGAAACCAAATGTATATGTTTCATAAATTGAGGTTCAGTATCCATTGGGTTTCAACTAATGCTCATTTTATTAAAATTTTGACAAAACGTTCGTGGCTTTACAAGATATGGCAATGGATTTTCAACGTATGGCTAGGTTTAAGTTATCCTAAGGAAGAGTTTGGCTTTAGTTTGAATGATTTATATACTCTAGTCGAAGAGAGTTTTAAAATTTTAATTTTTAAAACTCGAAAACTGTTTTGAGAAATTAGGGCTCAAAACTTATGATTTTTTGGAAAAGGTCATTGCACTTGAGCTCTAAAGCTCATAAGAAACTAGTTCCTCACTTTAATACAAGTTAAAATTTAAATAATGGAGTTTCACAATTAAAGTTTTAGCTTTAATGAAGTTTTCACTGTTCTACAGATCATAACTTGCTTTTTTTCAATTGAGTTGGACTTTATAATGGTGTGAAAAACACTTGGAATTAAAAGAACAAGAAATAATGCATATAATTATCGATTACCAATTTAGAGGGAAAATTTTGAACTTGTGGATGGTTGAAGGGATGAGTTTCATGGCTGAAATTCATGGGGGTTTTATACTTGGAGATGGGGAGAGTTTATTTGTGTTGATGGGAGGTGTATTCTCCTAAGTTTTGAGATAATAAACTTATGGGGAATATAAGTTCAAATGGTTTAATGGTGTAAACCATGCGATTTTATCCTTTTCTACTGATGAGGAGGCTGAGTTAGCGCGTGTAACAACCCTCGCTTTTAGGAGGCTAATTTTATATTAATTTACCGCATAAGGTAATTATGTAAAATGTTGGAACTAGAGTAAATATTGATTTAATGAGTCGGAAGTTAATATTTACTGGATTGTTACATATTTACTGCATGTGAAAGTAAATATCATTCGGTCGTATGTTTTATGATGTCATATGATTCAAATGACACTGTGGTTTAGATGAGACCGGAACTAGACATAATTTATAAAATTTCTGGATGCCATTTTAGAGGGCGTGGTTAGTCCTGGAATGTGCGAGACAGTCAAAATAAGTGCCATATTGCATTTTTGTATTTCGGTAACTTTTACCTGGTTTTAGCTTAAATACGTATTTACAAGTCATTTTAATATGGTATTAACCATTTAACTTGGGAATTTAGACTTAAGCCACGATTAAGTCTTGCTTTTCATTTATTCTCTTAAGTGTGTGTTATTAAACAAAGAGAAAAAGAGAGAGGAAGATAGCTTGGGAGAAAAGAGGAGAAAGAAGAGAAAAAATGGAGATTGAAGATTTGGGATTGCTACCACACAAAGAAATATGAGATTTCCTACATCAAGGCAAGTTTTCTACTTGCTAATATGTGATTTAAGATGAATCATTTGTGTGATAATTGTGTATTTGTATTTATGGATTAAAAATGAAATTTATGGGATTTAAACCCTAATCTTAGTTTTGATGATGAAATTCTGGATCATAGAGATTATAAATCATGTAGGATGATCTTGGGTAGATTAGTAATGCTGAATGTGTGCAAAAATTTGAAGAGATTTGAGTTTGGGAAAAATCTAGGGTCCATAACCCTTAAAGCCATTCTTGGCAAATTCGCAGGGGTGAATCGATTCGTCCCTACGGAGAATCGGTTCGCCAAAGGGTCAGCTTATAGGTCTGATTGGACCGAATCGATTCGGCCAGGCCGAATCGGTTCGGTAGGTTACAGAGTCCCAGGTTACCTTGTCCGAACCGATTCGGTTATTAGGCGAATCGTTTCGCTTAGGCGAATCGATTCGTTTTCCTGCTGTTTTTGAGTTAATTTTATAACGCAATTCCAATCCACTTTCTTTAGGTATAGGACTTAGGAACCATCTTGTATGAAGAAAACTTAGAGTCCTAGAGTCCGTGATGAGTTAGTTTATTACCCTACAGTAGAAATGGGTTATGTGGGGGGTTTTCCGGGGATATGCCAATTGATGTTAGGGCGTTCTTTCTTCTAGTTGATTATTATGAAACTAAGAGATGTAGTATTATGTTGGGAGACTTTAGAATCTCAATTGAGCTATAGTAGTCTTGATGGTTCATATTATTACCACAAAAGAATGTTGGGAGAAAAACATAAAGTTATTCACTTCTTCGAGGTTGTAATGACGATGTAGAGTACGTATGGCTCCAGATAAAATTGAGAGGATTTTAAAGGTTAATGGTTTCAGATGATCAAACACACATATGACCAATGGGGTATGTTAATGAAATGAATATGGTAAGGATGAAATAAATGATTATGGTTTCTTATAAATGGAACACACTTATGAAAAATGGAAATGGTATTGGTTTTTAAGTGAATGGTAATTTACTTAATCATGAATATGGTAAACGATAATTTACTTGATTTTGAATATGGTAAATAAAATGGTTTAATCACACCTTCTCTAAATGCCATCATAAGGGAAGTTTGCGTGTGAGGTGAAGCCCCCTGTCTAATGAATGCAGGGTGGATATAGTCCTAGGCCATGTGAGTGTTTGTTGTTGTATATTATTCAGCGATGGGAAGGTAATTCCGGGTGTGGTTATGACTACCCCATCGGCACACGACAGTTTCCCGATGTCTTGCGTTGTAGGTACCCATGCTGTCTAAATGATACTCCCTGGAAGATGATGGGAATTTAGGGGCGCGCACAGTGGGGAAACCCGGATGTGCGGTCTTAGAGTCATTATATAATTATAAATATAACTATTCTTTATCAAGTGAGACTTGATGGATTATATATGCCACAAAGAGCATAATGGAAGTGCCATAAAGAGCACATATAAATGCCACAAAGAGCATTTGAATATGACTATTTTCCTGATAAGGAAAGGATTTTTACAATATGTAAAAAATGGGGATAAAAATGCCACAAAGTGCATAAAATGGTGATTATATATTTCATGTTAAGGAATAGATATATGGAATTAATCAAGGTATATGATGAAAGTTTTAATTCATGTTAATTGTTCTTATTTTTCCTACTTAGCTACATTAGGTTGATGATTGATTAAATTGTCTTAGCTTATGCATTAGAATTGTGTAGGTAGATCCGCATTCATGTTAGTCATGATTACCATTCATAATTGTCATACTTTTTATTCATCTAGTGATCACATCAAAACCGGTCCCTGACCCGTTCATATTTCTTGTTGTGCATGCATCTTGTATCCGCTTAGGTACTCCGCCGCAAGGATGCCTGTTCTGACTTTCCTATTTCGGTGATTTTGGCTAGCCGTGATGCTTTGCGGGTAATACGGGTTATATTGTATAGTCATTTTCATTTTTGCACTCTAGTTAAGATCAAGTCTTTTATTCGGGCGTGAGGCCCAAGCCTTTGTAATTGTTTAATGTAATGTATTATATAATTTATTGAAATAGTCAACATTGTTGTAGAGTCTATTGACCGACTGCATATTCGGTCCTTTTAATTGTATATTTGTCATTATTACATTTATGTTCTTGGGGTTTTCATCTTTTCTTTTTAGTATTGGGTTGTTTAAATTCTTTCTTTAACTTGAAATCAAAATTTTTGGCAACCCGTTTTCTGAAATATGGGGGTTGTTATCCTGGATACTTTTTATATTGTTGTGATGTTGAGAATGATTCCATCCATGATTGCTGTTATATTGGAGTATTGGGATGGCCACCCCTTATTTAGGTGGGTCACAGATGGTATGAGAGCATCAGGTTCTAGAGGCCTTAGGAATCTGTGTGGACGCCTTATGTTTTTAGCATTACTTTTGATTTGACATAGAGCCCTAGCATTAAGATCATTGATTTTTTTTGTGAGATTTCATATCTCCTGCCATTAGGTAGAACCCATAAAATCTCTTGTGTATTCGTGTGAGATTCTTAGGTCAATTGAAGAAGGACGCTAGAGAAGGTCGTCGCGAAGGCGTCATGGGAAAGGTTACTAAGAACTGTAAGTTGGGGTCTGAGATGAGGACTGCCTTGGTGGTCGCTTTTTTTGTGTGGCATTTTCTTATTTTTCTACTGCGACTACCAATTACAGTGGATGTAGTTTTCCCAGTACCGCTAGAAGTAGAGAGTGGTACTAAGCTTGGGACTCCAAGCGACGTTAAATTGAAATGGGAAAGAGCCCATGATGAGGGCCACGGGTTGAAGTAAGATGGAGGAGATGCATCCTCATTTGGTGGATGCATAAAGTCTAGGAGCTTTGGACCCAAGGAAAGGGTATAGAAGTGCCCAGATGAAAAGGATAGAGGAGAATCTTTCACCCATAGGAGTAGTGTCGAGACGGTGAGAACGTAGTCACCACGTTTGTGGGTGAAGGAATATTTGTCCATGGAGAAACTTGGTGGACACTTGCAACAACGAGTTTCTCTGGGATAACTGGACTGATGAGAAGGTGGATTCTCAAATTTTCACATGAGGTTCGGTCAGAGGTCGACAGTGAATAAAGAGTAGTACGGTTAGGAGGTCGTGCACCAAAATAAGGTAGGTATAAGGAAGAAAGAGCCCTTCAGTGGAATGATAGGCTTCAGAATAAGTGTTATTAACACTCTTGAAGGAACAGTGTTCATGAAACCCCATTAGTGGATATTCGCCCGGGGAGAATTCATTGAACTAAGGAAAGGGAGGCCGGTAGCATGGTCTCTTTTGTTGAGAAAGAAAAAAAGGGACTGCGTGCGAAATTATTTGGCGGCCAGGGACGGAACAATGGTTATAACGTGGAGTGTAGAACCATTCATTTTGATTTTGTTGATTAGGGATCAAGGGAAAAGATAAAGTGCCTAGTTGGGGAGTTGATGGAAGTAATATTGATTTGGATAAGACTCTAGTAGGGTGTCTGAGAACCACTGGTATGGCCCGGGGTGATGGGCATAAATGTTGGTAGGGATTCCACCTTAGTAGTGGGTGGTACATCCCCCGTGGTAAGATAGAGTAGCATTATGTTTACTCTAGATTCAGGTGCATATATCGAGCTTGTAATGGTGTCGACATTATTATAGAAAAGGTAATTATATGACTTCCGTGGTAGGGAAGTTTTATATTTTCTTCACTTGTTATAAGGCGAGTGATAATATTTTAAATGTTTATGTGTCATATGTGTTACTTGCATTATGTGTTACCTGGTTTGAGTGTTTGGTTATTTGTTTGCATTGTATGTGGTTGTTATGCCTTATCTCCACGACCAACAAGGTTAAGTAGTAATGCATAGGAGGGGTTCCTTGTTTGGATTCTGCTTTTGCGGGACGTTCCACACGTGAACCTTAATGACATTGGGAGTGGAGAGATACTACTTTTCCTTTCTCTTATTTTATTTTATTTTTTTGATTGAGAGTTGGGTTGAAAGGTTTAGACGAGAATCACGTAGTTGAGTGATTAAGGGCTACTAAAGTGCGAGATAGAAGCACTGTATATAGTTCTCTCCTCTGATCGATGTGAGGGAGACTGAGATATGAAGTCGAATTGAGACTTCTGGATTATGACTTGATGATAAGGCCATGTTTATATAATGGTATATATATTTGTAAGACTTTACAGAAAGTAAATGTCCGATTAATTGAAATCTTTGATTATTTGAATGGTAAAATATAGAAGTAAAATCTTGTTAGTACGGTTGTAAATTAGAGTTTTACCGGTCCCGATCATGTGTCTTAGACCATCATATCTTGATGACCGACGATGTGGGGTAGTAGTGTAATGGGAGGGTTCCTCGTTTGGATTTCGCTTCAGCGAGACGTTCTACGCATGAAACCGAGAGAATGTTGGGAGTTGAGATAGGTCTAGGGCACTAGGGATATACTTAGTATTATACGCCTATTACTTAGATAGTATATATATATATATATATATATATATATATATATATATATATATATATTAGGATTATTAGTACATAAGGCCTTTAGGGCATGTGACGTTGGTTAGGAAGGCTGTAGGAGGTTGACCACGAATAGGTTGTGGGTTAACTTTCAGAAGGATTAGGTTCCTAGAAACAAGAGGTACGGAATTTCAAGTGGTTTGGAAGGGTAGGCCAAAGGAGATGAGGCCTCTCCGAGATAGAGAATTATGTTGGTTACTTAACTTTCGAGGAGTTAAGAGGATGAGTTGACTTTCACTCCTGAGCCCATGTTGTTAAGCTCGATGGTGGATTTAATGAACAAGTTTCTGCCAGGAACGAGAAGTAATATTAATGGAGGCACTATTTCCTGGACAGGAAATTTGGTCTTGCTCGTGAGCAACCGGCTGTTGCAATATGTTATGAAATGGAGCAGTAGTTTGTATGGATGGAAATTCCCATACAAAAATTGGGCTTTTGAATGGCCTTATGGATCATTTCCTAAGGCATGGCACCGTGAGTGGCCTAGCGTAGCAAGTTGAGAAATTCGTATACTCGTTGCACGGAACCAGCGGATCATATGTTCCTTGGACTTGGAATAGAATGGTCCCGGAACAATTCTTTCAGGATTGGGCTTATTGAGCCGTGTACTTTGAAAGGTTACGCATATTCGAAGAGAAGTTGAATATAGTTGGGGTTAAGCCTTTAGTGTTTGTGTAGGTATCCCCGAGGTGGGATGTAATGTGATTTCTGGATGTAAGGCAACTTATGCCGAGTTATGTGGGAATCTTCTTCCGCTATAGATAGGTAGGATAAAAAATTCGTGATGAACGATTTGGTGCTATATTGGAGCAAAAAGAATGTCGACTGAGATCGATGTATACGACCTTAGTCCGATTCCATTTGGGACGCCCCAATAACGAGGAGTTTGTTAGGGGGGATAGAATTGTAGTTTAGGATAGTATATCATTTACATGATGAGGGTGCGCCTGAATTTTAAGGGCAAAATTCCCTCATAAGGGGGGGAGTATGTAACAACCCTCGCTTTTAGGAGGCTAATTTTATATTAATTTACCACATAAGGTAATTATGTAAAAAGTTGGAACTGGAGTAAATATTAATTTAATGAGTTGGAAGTTAATATTTACGGGATTGTTGCATATTTACTGCATGTGAAAGTAAATATCATTCGGTTGTACGTTTTATGGTGTCATATGATTTAAATGACACCGTGGTTTAGATGAGACCGGAACTAGACATAATTTATAAAATTTTCGGATGCCATTTTAGAGGGCGTGGTTAGTCCCGGACTGTGCGAGACAATCAAAATAAGTGCCATATTGTATTTTTGTATTTCGGCCACTTTTACCTGGTTTTAGCTTAAATGTGTATTTGCAAGTCATTTTAATATGATATTAACCATTTAACTTGGGAATTTATACTTAAGCCACGATTAAGTCTTGCTTTTCATTTATTCTCTTAAGTGTGTATTATTAAACAAAGAGAGAAAGAGAGACGAAGAGAACTTGGGAGAAAAGAGGAGAAAGAAGAAAAAAAATGGAGATTGAAGATTTGGGGTTGCTACTACACAAAGAAATCTTAGATTTCCTACATCAAGGCAAGTTTTCTACTTGCTAATATGTGATTTAAGATGAATAATTTGTGTGATAGTTGTGTATTTGTATTTATGGATCAAAAATGAAATTTATGGGATTTAAACCCTAATCTTAGTTTTGATGATGAAATTGTGGATCATAGTGATTATAAATCATGTAGGATGATCTTGGGTAGATTGGTAATATTGGATGTGTGCAAAAATTTGAAGAGATTTGATTTTGGGAAAAATCTAGGATTCATAACCCTTAAAGCCATTCTTAGCAAATTCGCAGGGGCGAATTGATTCGTCCCTAGGGCGAATCGGTTCGCCAAAGGGTCAACTTACAGGTCTGATTGGACCGAATCGATTCGGCCAGGCCGAATCAGTTCGGTAGGTTACAGAGTCCCAGGTTCTCTTGTCCGAACCGATTTGATTATTGGGTGAATCAATTCGCAAGGGCGAATCGATTCGGCCCTTTGGCGAATCAATTCATTTTCCTGCTATTTTTTAGTTAATTTTATAACACAATTCCAATCCACTTTCTTTAGGTATAGGACTTAGGAACCTTCTTGTATGAAGAAAACTTAGAGTCCTAGAGTCCTAGATGAGTTAGTTTATTACCCTATATTAGAAATGGGTTATGTGGGGTTTTTTCCGGAGATATGCCAATTGATGTTAGGGCATTTTTTCTTCTAGTTGATTATTATGAAACTAAGAGATGTAGTATTATGTTGGGACAGTTTACAATCTCAATTGAGCTATAGTAGTCTTAATGGTTCATATTATTACCACAAAAGAATGTTGGGAGAAAAACAGAAAGTTATTCACTTCTTCGAGGTTGTAATGACGATGTAGAGTACGTATGGCTCCGAATAAAATTAAGAGGATATTAAAGGTTAATGGTTTCTGATAATCAAACACGCATATGACCAATGGGGTATGTTAATGAAATGAATATGGTAAGGATGAAATAAATGATTATGGTTTCTTATAAATGGAACACACTTATGAAAAATGGAAATGGTATTGGTTTTTAAGTAAATCATAATTTACTTAATCATGAATATGGTAAATCATAATTTACTTGATTTTGAATATGGTAAATTAAATGGTTTAAAGGAACCCTCTCTAAATGCAATCATAAGGGAAGTTCGCGCGTGAGGTGAAGCCCCCTGGCTAATGAATGCAGGGTGGATATAGTCCTAGGCCATGTGAGCGTTTATTATTGTATAATATTCTGCGATGGGTAGGTAATTCCGGGTGTGGTTATGACTACCCCGCAGGCACATGGACACTTCCCGACGTCTTGCGTTGTAGGTACCCAGGTTGTCTAAGTGATAGGCCCTGGAAGATGATGGGCATTTAGGGGCACGCACAATGGCGAAACTCGGACGGGCGGTCTTAGAATCGTTATATAATTATAAATATAACTATTCTTTATCAAGTGGGACTTGATGGATTATATATGTCACAAAGAGCATAATGGAAGTGCCACAAAGAGCAGATATAAATGCCACAAAGAGTATTTGAAAATAACTATTTTCCTGATAAGGAAAGGATTTTTACAAAATGTAAAAATGTGGATAAAAATGCCACAAAGTGCATAAAATGGTGATTATATATTTCCTGTTAAGGAATAGATATATGGAATGAATAAGGGTATATGATGAAAGTTTTAATTCATGTTACTCGTTCTTATTTTTCCTGCTTAGCTAAATTTGGTTCATGATTGATTAAATTATCTTAGCTTATGCGTTAGAATTGTGTAGGTAGATCCTCATTCCTGTTACTCATGATTACCATTCATAACTGTCATACTTTTTATTCATCTGGTGATCACATAAAACCGGGACCTAACCCGTTCATATTTCTTGTTGTGCATGCATCTTGTATCCGCTCAGGTACTCCATCGCAAGGATGCCAATTCTGACTTTCCTATTCCGGTGATTTTGGCGAGCCGTGATTATTTGCGGGTATTACGGGTTATATTGTATAACCTCTTTCATTTTTGAACTCTAGTTAACATCAAGTCTTTTAATCGAGCGTGAGGCCCAAGCCTTTGTAATTGTTTAATGTAATGTATTATATAATTTATTGAAATTGCTCAACATTGTTGTAGAGTCTGTTAACCGACTGCATATTCGGTTCTTTTAATTGTATATTTGTCATTATTATATATATGTTCTTGGGGTTTCCATATTTTCTTTTCAGTATTAGGTTGTTTAAATTCTTTCTTTAACTTTAAATAAAAAAATTTGGCAACCCGTTTTCTGAAATATGGGGTGGTTATCCTGGATACTTTTTATATTGTTGTGATGCTGAGAATGATTCCATCCATGATTCCTATTATATTGGAGTATTGGGCTATCCACCCCTTATTTTGGTGAGCGGGTTGTCACATCGGGGGGAGGTGGGGGAGTGTAATTGTTAAAGTTTTGATTTTGGTCCCTTAGGAGAAAGTTTTATATTTGTTTGCTTTTAAAATTAGAATTTTTACATGTTTTAAGGGCATTTGGGTAAAATTTTGAAAGTTTAAGGGTTATAATTGTAAATTCTAATTAATTAAAGTCTAAAGGGTAAATTTGATATAAAGTTTGGGTCTAGAAGTGAAGTATAGGTTAAGTTACACTTCGTTTCAAAGTTCAAGGGGTAATTTGGTCATTTTATAACTTTAGGGGTGCTTGGGTAATTAACCAAAGTTATGGGGTTTATGATGTAGTTTCAAATTTTTTAGGACGTTTTGAATTTGACTAATTTATATGAGAGAAAAGGGGGGATTTAGGTATTAATTAGATTCAATTTGACCGGTCCAAGGTTTAGAATTTTATGGGTGTTACAGTTGCTCTGCCTTTAAAGGAAATAAACAACAACTATGTAAGTATCATGATTAAAATACAGAAATGTTACGATGCAAAGATGAAGTTAAGAATTTATACTACTTAAAGGAATATTTCCCTGATCACGAGGGACCCTCGTTGATCCTTCTTTCTCCTTTTCGTCTAAAAATTCGTAATCTCCATTATCATAAAAGAAGCCAGTCTTCCAATTATGATTAGAGGTTTGGGAAACCTTGAAAAATTTATGCTTTGGGTTACGAGGAATTAAAAAGTAATATCCAAGGAATTTTTTAGTAGATACGATAGTATAAACACTCCTGGATATTTCCCCAATAATGTTTTCAGCATAAACACATTATCAAGCTATGATGGCCCCAAGTATGGTCCTCTAATAACTTGGGACTAGTTGAGTGGATGCAACCCGAAGATGAGATAATATATCTCATATACATGTGTGAAACGGAAGATGAAACCCTAAGTCAAACGGTGCCCTATAAAATTCAAATCGAGATGGATTCTTTAAGTTATAAGCTCTCTTATCATCCTCAGGACCATCACAATAATATGTGGTTTTATGACAAAAAAATGTTGAATTCTACAATCCTTAATCCTATTAATCATGTTTCTCTAAAGGCATGTCCATAAAAGATCTAGAGTGTAAAACTCTTCTTCATGAATAGTCTCCTCCTTAATATCATGGTTCAGGGGGAAACTTGTGGACAGCTCCACAAATAAAGTATGATCCAACTCTTCATCGTACACCTCAAGATCAATATCCTCTTGAGCATAGGCCTCTCTCTCTAAAAAATTATCCTTAGAGTCAAAGGAAGAGGAAGATTCAAAGTTTGAGGAAGAATATGCCTCAAAGGCAGAGGGTGATTATCAATAAGAACAATTATTCACCCTATTGATGGTATTAAAGGAAGAGGCCGAAGTAACAATATTTGTATAACGACATATTGGCACACCAGTAGTAATGTCATCCATGGTAGCCATAAAATAATCTTCGTCCTCACTCATTGTGTTATTGTCGACAAAGCAATGAGTAGGACGATGGGGCACAATCAGTCTAATTATGACGAGGGATTCTAAAACTCTTGGTTATGATGGGGAGAAGAACCTTCAGTGTCAGGATCCTAAGGGTAAACTACCCCTAGGTTACTCTTTCAACATGAAGATTTTTTTTAGTAAAATACTAAATAAATACCTTAAAAACTCTTTAAAATGTTTGTGCATTCAAAAACACACAAACACAAGACGTCTTATAAGATTAAAGATCAAATGCTCCCAAAGTTGGTGAACTTCAATAAGAACAATGAAGAATAAGACCATATATGAAACTCATGATTTTAATGGTAGGAAATAAACTGTTACGAACCACAAAATAATGCCAAAAAAGAAAATCTAGAGAGGGAAAATATTATCCGAAAAGAAGTAAAGGATAAAAGAAATCTAAGAATAACTTAAGACTCCCAATGATCCCAAAGAGATAGATTCTTTCTTGAGAGAACTTATGACATTATTTTTCAAAATGAGAACCAACATTTATATAGGGAGGAAATGGGATGGGTCGCCCATGCTAAGCCTTAGCATCGAGAAGATTAAATACTCAATGCACTTTTAAGTAAGAAATAATTGGTTAAATCCAAAAGATATTCCAATACAACTCACTATCGGTAGTCAGCCTTTGACTCAATGGTATACATAAGAATATTATCTTCCAGTGGGGATCCACACCCATATTATAACGAACCATAACTCCCCCTTCCTTAGAAGGATCAGATCTTATATTTTTGAGACCCACAGTTGCTTGGGCTCAAGCATTTAAAGTACCATGAATACATTCGGCCTATAGGGGGTTGGATCTAATATTTAATGGACCCTTACGAACTCCGACCTATAGGGGGTCGGCTCCAACCTTTAATGGACCCTCATGAACTTTGGCCCATGGGCCTAGTCTCTAATATCTAATGGAACATATTAATCTTTGGCCTATAGCGAGTCATATTCATCATTTAATAGACCCTCATGACCTTTGACCTATATGGGTATATTTAATGGACGTTCAAAACATTTCGCCTATAGGGGGTTGTCACCAAAATATAATATAACCTCATGACCTTCGGCCTCTATGAGGTCGTCTCCAGCATTTAATGGAACCTCATAACCTTTGACCTCTCGGAAGTCAAATTGAACATTTAATGGACCCACATGACCTTCAGCCTATATGGGGTCGACTCTAAAATATAATGGATCATCATAATTTTTAGCACTAATATTTACTAGACCGTCATCACATTCGGCTCCTGGGGGCTAAAGTCATAGCCTCCATTCTCCTATCATGGACTGAAAAATTCAGAAGACTAAATCTTATGTAGTAAATGATGATCCTAGAAATGATCTGATATCAAGAATGTGATTACTTTGGACCCTTGACCCAAAATGGGTCACCCTCATATCCCATGCCTCATAACCTTGGCCTTATATCCTCTTAGGGCTGTATAAATTGCCCCAGAATTATAAATATGTACATTTTTTTCTAGGAAAGGTATTTCAATTATATCAGGCACATGCAAGTGGGTGTGCATGATCGTATTTCATGTGAAGATAATGCTAACACATTCTACATAGCTTCCAGAAGCACATATGTCAACCATCAAGAGGATTACATCAATCAACATTCTCCATGTGACTTGGGGTGAACATTACACCCCAAGCCACCTATAAATAGAATGTACCTTGCTACTTATTTTAAAAGTTTGATTATTCTAAAAATTCCCAGTAACTGTATTACCTCATATTTTATGCATCAAATTAATTGTGAAATTATCTTATTTGCTTGTCATGACATGTGATGTCACTATTTTTATATGCTTATAGGTGCTACATAAATTATATCAGAAATAAGTCTTAATATTAGGAAAGCATTAATTAAATATTTTAACGTGACTGTATTGTGGACAAATATGGAATGGTCCAGTGTTTGGTATCGATGGTTTCCTTGTTTGGATTTTTCCCTTGGTGTTAGGTTCCAACGATCATGAAGTGGTTTCCTATAATGTCGCACTAAATTAATAGATAATTAAATAATTGATTTTTTTATTCGTATCGGATAAATTATTTAAGTTATAGAGTTAAATTATTAATTGATTTATGGCATGTTTTGGGACACATATAATGTCCATTTTAAAATTATGGGTTTCGGGTCTATTGGGCTAGTATAGAACTTGGGTATTGTTTAGGCTTGTTAGAGGTGTTTTTAGACTCTTTTACATGAGTCCCATCTATGACCTAAGCCTAATTTTTTGGATTATGGATTTTAGAAAGGGTCCTCATTATTCATGCTTTACTATTTGGAGAGGAACCTTGTGGCTAGAGAGTAGAAACTTCAAGAGGAGAAGAGAAATTGAGAGATTTTTTGCTTAATTTCTCCATAAATTTGATTGAGGAAAATTTATTTAGAATTTGATTATGATTGCTTTTGCGTTAGAATATTTCTATTCGTTGAAATATAAACCTAATCTAATTATAATAAAACTTATATTTTTAATTTGTTAAATTAGTAATTAACATAATTAAGACAACAATCATGTTAATTACATAATCTGAAATTGATTGATTTCTTCATGAATTCGAGTTGGCATTGCTATATAATTGTTAATACTTGATTATATAATGTGAATCTGTCAAAAGCCCCATGTTAATTCAACCATTCTATGTAAATCTGAATCTAATTGAAGATATTTTATAGTACTAGGATTCTTGATTTTAAACCTAAAATTTCCACTGGAAATCTTGATAAATATTGTATAAAACATTAGACTTAATTTAGGATCATATATCATAAGTGAATTTGATGTTTGGTAGCAGTCTAATGTTGGAATGAAGATTTAGTATTATTGGAGTTTTGCAGAGATAAATGGGGGTTTAGATAGGTTAAATCACGTAATAAGGAGAAAGGATAACATATAGGTCACGTCGATTTATCGACCCTAACAATCGATCTATAGACCCCTGGGTTTGTCTTAAGATTAGGATGATGGTCTTTTTTGGTTGAATATTGGGGCATAAGGATAGTTTAGGATGACCATTGGTTTACTTATTCATGTACAAGTATATGAATATTGTTGGTTAGATTTTTAAACTTTTTGTTAGTATTTACATGCCTAACTATTTGAGTTTTATTAAATTTTGTGTTCGAGTTAAGACTTATAAACCTCTGTGTGATTATGATTTATAATCTTGGTTTTATGTGCAACATATCTGGGGTGAGTATTCGTGGGTTACATATTATATGGGATGTCTATTATGAGGCACGTATGATGTCGATTGCGCCGATACCCCAATGATAAAAATGAGCTTTACCTTAGTCATTTACCTCGGACATTACGTGGTTATGCACATGTGTTATCAAGTGGTGATAGGGGGGGGGGGGGGGGGGGGGGTGGCTTTCATATAGTTTGAGTATGGGGCCATACGATTGGTGTGAAGGTGTAATGACTATCCCTTATTGATAATTTGGGGTTATAAATGTGGGACATTCTATAACTCTACCTTGTACAAGCGAGAGATCCCTAAGGGCATTAGGGTAGGTCGATGTAATGTGCGGGCTTGCGTAGCGACCATTTATTTATGTACATGGTTGGCACTGTACATATATGGATAGTAAACTTTTGTGGTTGTCTTTATCTATTTGTCTATACGCTTGAGATATTTAGTGTAGCATTATTATGGATCCATTAGTTATATTCAATCGATGTAATGTGCGGGCTTGTTAACGTTTTTGTTGACTTCACTTTTTGAGACCTAAGCCACCTTTTCAACATTAACCCTAAACTTTCAATTTGTATCTCCATATGTTGCAGCCTATCTAGGGTGTAAGTGTCAGCACGTGTTCCCACTATTTATATCCATTAGAGTCGAATTTATGTAATAGTTCTATTTAAGTGATTTGGATTATTGAGAAAGTTATGGTTGTGTTGTGATAAAAATTATTCTTGGAAGTACTAGTATCATATGTGTTTGGACTTCCACTTACTTTGTTCAATTATTTACTTTATGCATTTTTATTAGTCATGCTCAGAATGGTACTTAATTTTATAGACTCTTGAATTATTTATTGATCAACCTATTATGAAATTTTATAGGGAGTCACAGTTGCTCTGTTAAAATACTCTCTCGTGCGAAAAAGTACCTCATTTTAACTTGTAAAATATTGTTCATATAGTGATAAATAAGTTACTTCTACAATAGTTGTACCACTTATATATGTGTATTGATTTCTCCCTTGCTTCATTTGTTTCATTCATTACTACTTATTGTTATACCCAAATAATGTCTAATTTCACTACTCATTGAGTTCCTTCGTTATTATTTGGATGTTGTACTTCAGTGTATAATCAGGAAGATAGAATGTTAAAAGCTTATAAGAATAAATTTTGAGAATGTAAAGAAAAAAATAGATAATTTATCTTTATGTGTTAAACAACACGCATTATCACACCATATACCATTGGGAAGCAACATCAATTAGATACAAAGAATACAATTTATCTCTTCCACATATAAGACTACAATCAAATTGTTTTACTAATCATTAAAAAAATAAATTAAATGCACTTTTCAAAACCTTCATCGTCACAAGGAATAGCATCTAATGACTATATTAGCTAACAAATCTCAATTGAAAACAAATCATCGACACTAAAAAATCTTTAAAAATTCTATCATTATACTAGCAATACACCTATAGTGGGAGTGTTTTTATTATGAGTTCTAAGTCCATATTTCCCACACTTGATTTTTCGCGTGCCTTCACCATGATATCATTTAATTCTTTCGCAAATGTCAGCACATGGTATATATGTGACACCCCATAAAATCTAATACTGTATTGATCAGGCCTAAGAAAAAACTCATGGGAATCAAAACAATTGAATATCATTCTAAGTATGACTATAAATAAAAATTTAAAGCATAAATAAGTAACGCAACATAAAAGTTATGAATCATACAATCTTTGATACCAAATCCATTATAAGTAATATAACCCTCACATACTATCAATATACAATTACAAACTTGACACAATAATAAAATAAACATGAATCATAATCATGAAGGCTCAACACTTACATCCTATAGGATTAGTAATGAAAGTTATCTCAATACTGGATCAGGAACGGAGTGACACTCTGACCCATAACCTAAAAAATATTAATGGGAGGTGTTAATAGAAAATCTAAAAATTATAACGATATAATTGATTTTGGGACCATAATACAACTACACACTCTCTTCTCATATTTTAGTTTCTTGTAAGTTAACCTAACCCAAAAAATATCATATCTATCTACTCCCATGCCCATGTGTTCCCCATGATTAAGTCTTTATCATCTCTATAAACTATTATGTATGAATCTCCTATTAATCATCTATAAGTCACAAGTGTAACAACATCTCAGAGGAATGTATGATCTATAACTACATCACATAATGCCGGCACATTCCAATACATGTATCGCAAGTAACGCTCCATCACAAGCCACACATCAAGAAGGCCTACCCTACCTCCTTCGAGTACCACTCACACGTACTAGCCATAATTATAGGTTTTACCACACTTACTACTAATAAATCACATCCAAAAGGGATAATCACATATACATCACACTAATCATACACCTCATACCCAAAGCCATGAGAAAGGATCGTCATGAGTATCTTACTCTAGATACAATAAGCGTTACCATGTAGTATCCGGGGTAAACTTAACCAAGGTAAACCCGTCTCATCTCATCGAGGTCATACATAATCATCATGTATTGATAAACCCATCACTATTGCATCATGATACCATCGTAATCATCTTATCACAAGCCCTTAGCTAGATATCTCCTCTAGTACATCTCTTGTGAGTGCACAAACCCAGTATGTCGTACACATACATAATACAAGTAATCCTATAATAAAGGGTTAGAAGTCTACTTTCCAAATACTAACTTATTTACCTCCTAGTTAGTAATTAGATTCACATAATTCATGGTCTTATATTAGTATCTTACTATAATCAAAGTCGCAACATAAAGAACTTAATTAATCGACTTTGCTTAAGTCCCAACACCTCCAATTTTACCCTATATAGTCGTCTTAACTCCATAAAATCCATTACCTACCAATATTTTCATTTTTAGTTGGTTCCAGTATCATTTCTGAGTTATATTACCAAGTCTAAAAGTTTATAACCCTATATTATAATTTCTTCTCTAAAATCCTACATAATATAATCAATTCACACGTATACGATTTCTAGTTTAACTCCAAAAATATTTAGCTTATTAACATCTATTAATTAAGATAATTACTCGAACCAGAACTCTCCCCACAGAGTTACGCTTACTAACAAGAGAATTATCATAAACTAGGTTTGTTAACACAATCTCCCGTATCATTGTTCAAAGCTAAGGAAAATGGGGAAGTCAATTGATTTTCAACATATTGGTAAACATTACAACCTTACGCATTGTTTAGAAAATAATAATAAGATGTCCACCAAAGGTTCAAAAATTACGAAACCAAAGATCACTTGTTCTTAACTCAATTTAACTAGGACTTCTTTTTTCCCAAAAGATAAATTTATAGATATACTATGCCAAAAACAACCTTAAAATCCCAGATTTGCTCTAAAAAGTTTCAGCACTGTGTGTTATTAAGAAAATAATAATAAGATATTCTCACAACTTCGAAAATTATAAAACAAATGCCATGTATTCTTAACCAAATTTAACGAGGAGTTTATTTTTGCAATATAGTCATATTACTAGGTACATAACACAAACAATATCCTGAAAGTGACCAATTTTCTAAAGAAAAATATTTACTTAATCAAAACATCCATTAACAATCCTATAAACTCTCAATTAACCACCAAACTCAACAATGGTCATATATAAGTGTGTCAATATCAACCCTGACCAATAACTAAGGTCTTTAACCTAGTATTACACATATTTTAGGTATAACACTAATTATCGTCTTACGATTCCTAACAAATAAATTGATTTGAATTCAACCCAATTATAGATTAATCCCTAAAATTATTAAGGGCATTCTGTCCTCTAACATGAAATATCATAGACATATTATCAATTTAGTAAAAATTACACTAAATCATGTTAAAGCACCTCAATTTCATAAAATATTAAGAACATGCGTTTTTAATTTAATAATGTAGTTAATATGATTCTAACAATAGTTATATAGGTTGTATAATTCAAATTATTTTACTTTTAAGTTAAGAATCAAATGGATAATCATATTGTAATATAACCTCAATAATATAATTAGACTAAATAAACTTTCCTCTAAGTCAAGTGGGTTGAATTCCGAAGCCAAAAGCCCCAAATATTCTTTTACTTCCCTTAGCCTCTTTTCATTAGCTCTGGGGTTCCCTCAAAATGTATAAAAATGATTTAGTCTAAACCTAATCTCTATTTTATACTAATTAACCACGAATTTAGGTTGGGTTTCCTTATGGATGCTAAGACATTAATCCAAAAACAAATTCTAATTATTTTAAAGTCTAGTCCAAGGCCTATACTAACATCTGGACCTTAAGGTGTAACTGGATGTTCTACACGTCACAAAGTCATTCAAATTATTTTACCAATATTATTATTTTTATTCATTAATTTTTTTTAATATATTAACACCATTATTTTAAATTCAACTTAATTTGAAATAATAACATAAATCTAGTGGCATCACTAGTCAACGCATATAATACACACAAATATAATTTATTTAATTTATTTTAAATTTCGGAGTATTACACTATTCCCCATTAAAGTAAGGAATTTCGTCATCAAAATTCAAATTTTCTTATATTTGTACTCAGAAGTCTAAGAATATCTCGCTCGTAGTGTTCTCACACAAGTATAAGGAATCTACTCCCCATGACCTAATATACCTAGGTCTTTCGTATCGTAATTTGCATTCGATCACTACTCTACCCCAACTCGTTTACTTACTGAACTTTGTCCTTCTCTTGTGAGTTTAGCTCTTTTGTTGCCCATTCGATGGTGTCAGCACAATGGGCATGATGCCCGGGGCCAAATATAAAAAATCTCTCTCTCTATCTCTCTCTCTCTCTCTCTCTCTCTCTCTCTCTCCATATGTGATAACCCTAGAACCTCATCAAATACGTTCCTAAACTCCTAGACTATCCATATTGAGTCTAATGATACAGTAAATTCCTCATTCGAAGTCGTATCCAAGTAATACGTGTGTATGTTAGACATTCACTCAAGCCTACGCATAACTATAAGAAACATCCTCACCCCAAATGGTAATAAAAAAATAAACCCACCCCCATGATAGTTGATGTAAGCGTAATACATATAGCTACTACTCAAATCAAAATTATACGAACCATAAGACCATATGCTTAAATTAACAAGGAGAGTGAAATCCAAGATGACCATGCACAGTGTCATGCCTCTACAATCATGTCATAAAACATACACCATCAACTGGGATATCTCCATGTATATAAAGCACGATTACAACATCCATGTCACCCATAACATAGAGCTCACTACGAAATAAAAAAATGAAAACTCCTCGATGTCTACTATTCATGATTCACCACCACAGTATAATCGTAATCCATCCTACGGTGGTAACCTGACTAATAAAAATTATCATATGGAAACTACTGATGAAGTGGTCTCACTCGCCACACATGCACACCATCACTAAAAACTATAAAAACAGCAGGCGTACGACGTCTTTACTGACCTTAATATTTTGAACGTTTTTACTAAAACTTGTATCGTTGAGCCTACTTTTATTATCCTTGAATCTACTAATCATAATTCCTTGGATCTACTAGTCATAATATGTCACATTATCTACTCTTGTAAACCTCTTGGAGTCGTCTGTCCCTATATAGTTATTTTTTCCTATTCGCTTCGATGATAAACTATCTGTAATAATTTGGTTCATATTTGGACTTTGTCTTTCCATTGTTAGGAATTTTTATGCTTTAAATATTTACGACGGTTCATCTGATGTCAGAATGTAACTTTCACTACCTAAGTGCAAGTGATGCTTGATAGGTTAATCAATAACATCTTTCAAACTCATCATGTTAGGTTTATGCCTTCTCAAAAAGTTATCTCGAATTATAACTCAAATTTCAATGAATCTTCTTCGCTTTCGTATCAATCCCTCCCAGTGATGAAAGTTTTGGACTCCTCCTTATACTAGTTATCACGCGGTCTCTTAAACTTTTTCTTTTTTAAAATGATATATGGTGAGTGGAAATGTTTCCCCTCAAAACATACAATAAGCACATTGCAAAGGTCTCACATGAAATTGCACATAACTCCCAATTAAATGCGACATCATACATGGGATGTCTCGCGGGAAAAATCTAAATAAGGACTCCTGATACACTTCAATCACTTCAAGTCGATCGTCTAAAATAATGGGGTGAAACCATCTAAGCATTCATCATTGTAGAAAATACAATTTAATCAAAGAATGCAGTGCGAAAAAGATATGGACGCACTCAAGATTCCTAGGGCACTAAAACCATGAATGCTCTGATACAAACTATGATACCCCATAAAATTTAATAATAGATTGGTCAGGCCTAATACAAAATAACGGGAATCAAAACAATTAAAAATCATTCTAATCATGACTATAAACAAAAATAGAAAGCTTAAATAAGTAATTGAATGTAAAAGTGATGAACCATGCAATCTCTGATACAAAATCCAATATAAGTAATAGTACCCTCGCATACTGTCACTATACAATTGCAAACCTAGTATAATAGTAAAAGATAAATGAATCATGAGCATGCAAGCTAGACACATACATCCTATAGGATTAGTAACGAAGAGAAGCTCAATTTCGGATAAAAAATGAAGTGGCATTGTGGCCCATGACCTGAAAATATTAATGGGAGAGGCTAACAGCAAGTCTAAGTAGTATAATGATATAATTGATTTTTGGTCCACAATATAACTACACATCCTCTTCTAGTATTTTAGATGCTTTTAAGTTAACCCAACCTAAGTAACCATAAGCGTCACATGTATCTACTTCCAAGACTATGTGTTTCCCATGATTAAGTCTTAATCATCACTATAGAATAATATATACGGATATCCCTTTTAATAATCTATAAGACATAATTGTAATAACATCTCAGGGGAAAATATTCTATACAACTACATCACATAAAGTCGACACGGCCTAATACATGTACCACAAGTAAGTTTCCATCACAAGATACACATAACAAAGGCCTATCCCACTGCCTTCGGGGATCACTCACATGTACTAGTCATAGTTATAGTTTGTCCAATATATATATTACCATAAAATCACATCCAAAAGGGATAATCACTACACCATCACACCAGTCACATGCAGCATACCCAAAGCCATACTAAATGATCGGCCCAAGCATCCCACTCTAGATATAATGAGCGTCAACACATAGTGTCCTGGGTAAACATAACCAAGGCAAACTCGTCTCATCACATTGAGATCATACATAATCATAGCGTATCGGTAAACCCATGATTATCACATTAGTGTACCATCATAATCGTTGTATCACAAGCCCCATCAAAATATCCCCTTGATGAATTGCTTTTTGGTGTGTTTGTCGTTGTTGTAAAATCTCTTCAATCAAAAATCTTCACAAACCTATAAAAGTAGACAAAACTAGAGTATAATGGTAAGTGAGGTATCAATCCAAATCTAAGGTGCGAACATGCTAAAAATGAGAGGATAATGAATAAAATTCACTTGATTATTTTTTTAGACTTTTGGGTTTTTCTAATTTTTTTTATGTTTTTCAAATATTAAAACACTTTTTAGGTGAAAATGTGAAGTAACACTAAACTAAAATGAGAGATGAAATTAAAAGCTAAAAAGTATGAGAAACAAGAACTAAGTAATAAAAATGAGATGAACTTAAATTTGAGAAACATTCAATGATAGAAACTTAGGCTCCACCTGATCAATTAAATGTGTTAATTATTCTAGTTTACTAATTTTCCAAATATTAATTTATTTTATCAATTGATTCTCATCATTTGACAAAACAAACTAATATAAAATTAGTTAATCCAATTTTCATCCCCACAACTCAAATGAATAAAATATTTAGAAAAATTATACAAATCACTCGCTAGAGTAGATTCATATAATAAATCATAAATCCAACAAAAATTTAATGTATGAGTATAATAAAATATAATATACTCTAATTAGTGGGTCATTCTATATCTAGTTTGAATCCCAAAATTAAGAGTATATTAGATTGTAATCCTTTCTCAAGGATAGTTTACCATTTCTCAATGCATAAACCCATGTACGAATGAAAAGAAAATTAACTAAATGAAACAAAGTAAACTAGATTAATTAATCCATTCAATTGAATATATGGGGATTCATTTCACTCCTTGAATGGAGTGATTAGCCAACCATAATCATAATTTACTTAATAACAATCTAATAAAAGTTACTAAATGAAATTAAAAATATAGAGAGAAGAAATTGTAACCAAAATGTAGGAGAAAAGAAATTGCACTTACATTAAATCCAAGCTTCTTTCAATTGTGTACAAACACTAAAAAAATTGAAGTACAATTGAATTCTCCTCTCTACAATATTTTTTTCTCTCTGGAATTCCCTATTTTTCTAACCTAGTCTTTTCTCTCTAGAATTCTCTATTCTTTAGTCTTCCAAATCTCCCTTTTTATGGAGTGAGGTATTATTTTTATAGTGGCCTATTGAGCTAAAGGGGTATTTTTGGGTAAAGGAGCTTGAGTGTGCATAGAAATGGTGAGAGTAGTGTGAGGTCATGTGGGTGAGTGGATTGGAATAAAACAAATCAGATTTAGTTAAGGGTTATTTTTGGAAATTGTTTAAAGTCGGTAGTTGGGGGGCATTTTGGGTAAATGGTGGGTTTATTAGGCACATGTGGGAGATATGTTTGGCTTGGTTTTATTTGCTATTTGGCTTTGTTGGTTTTGGGAATTGGCAGGTTTAGCAGCTAACAATTTTGGTTTGGGTTTGGAATGGGAAATGGGAAATTGGTGAAAGCTTGAAAATGGGTAAGGGGTTGGACACGGATCGCGGGTTGTGAGGGGTTGCCATGGGTTTGTAGAAACGAATTCCTGTGGAGGGTTGAAGGGGACAAGGTCGGGTTTTGGTTTTCGGCCTTGGGTCGAATCGGGCCGGAGTGGGTTGGATCGGGTTGGATACCCGAATGGTGAGAAAGGGGCAAACGGATTAGGGATGTGGGTTGTTCGATTTTCAGCGGGTGAGGGAGATTTTGGGTTCGACTTTGGGTCGCGCCATGGTAGCAAGTGGGTTAGGGGCTAGGTAGGGGTTGGTAATGTGGTTGTAGGTTATGGAGTGTGTTGAGGGTATGAGAGAGAGAGAGAAGGTGTTTGGTGTTTTGGTTATGGGGGAAAAGAGAGGAGAGAGGAGAGAGGGTGAGTTGTTGGGGAAGATGAAGTTGAAGGGGGTTATTGTGTGAGAGAGTGTAGGAAAATTGGATGATGGTGACGGGATGTTTGGGTGTAAGATACGGAGTTGGGTTTTTAAGGTGTGAGTGTGTTTAAATTATGACCCTTAAAATAACACTAACTAACTAAAATAAAAATTATTAAAATAAAATAAAAACCTAAAAAAAAAATCCTATTCTAAAATAAAACAAAGACTCAAATAAAAATTGAAACTAAAAAGAAATAAAAATAGAAATCTATTAAACTAAAAGTTAAAAACTAAAATCCTACAAAAAGTAAAATTTAATAAAACTAATAGATAAATGAAATCCTAAAATTTCTAATCCTAATAAAATAAAAACTAATCAAAATCAAAGTAAAATAAAATTATACTAATAAAAATAAAATAGAAAAGTAGAAAATAAAATCTGGAAAATAATAAATAAATCTAAAATAAAACCTAAAAATAAAACGACTCAAACTAAAAATATAAAAAAAATATAAAAGGGCACAACCTAAACATACACGGGGTTCGAGGTAGGTTTAGGCTCGGTTTAGGGTAGGCTAGGATACGGGACAAGGGTATTTAGCTCCATTCAACGCGCATTTGCCTTGATATATAGCTTTTGACAACGCAAACGGACATTTGACGTACAAGATTAACATTTAAGCACATAAAACCCATATTGCCGAGAATTGGCAAATAAAGTACGTCTATTCGGGGTATAAAATGTACAGTTTTGGGTGTTTATCACACCACCCCCTAACAAAGCGTTGCTAGTCCTCGAGCAATAAGATAGAGAGAAAGAGAAAGATAAGTAACCAAAAGTGTACCACTTTCGCGGGCACTTGCGATTGCACTTAGCATGTACAACAAGCCTTTAAACCTATAGGTTGCCCTACAGGAGGAGTTGTGTCTCGTGAGGGTTTGCAGGGAATATACCCACAAAATTATTATTTGCAGAGATTTAATGAAAGGCGGTCAATCTCTTATTAGACGTAGAATAATCACACAATCCATCATGAGAGAATTAATTTGAGAAATACAAGCTAGAATATAAAAATATTTAGCTAAGTAAATACACAAGGCACATCCTTCCTAGAACTCAACGTGTAGTGTGCATCAGTCAAAACGAGTCGAGTATCACGAGAGTAATTCCTAGATGGCCTCTTCGGAATCAACACTTCAGCTTCAAAATCTCACTGGATATAACTCTTTCAAACGAACTCACGAGATTAGGGTTAGTGTATCGCTCTAGTGTGTGGAGGTGAGTAAATGTAATCAAGTTCAAACGTCTCACACACACATAAGAAAGAATGAACAAATTAGAAAGAAAAATGATATCATGAAAGAATGATAATCACTATAGTGAGAACGTCGGGTTATTCACTACGTTGACTTTCATTTTCCCGAACACCTAGGGGAAATATGGATGTATATGGGTGAGGGGTAAATGAAATGGGATATGTGGGATGAGGTAGGATGGATGGATGATATGATGGATGTGTGATGCGATGGGAAATGGATGGATATGTGAGAAGAGTGTTTAACACTTGAAGAACACGTGCCTTTATTACACAATAACTAACTACAAACTCTCTTTTTTTCTTTTCTCTTTTTTTTTTCTTTTCTTGTTTTTTCTCTTCTTTTTCAATTTTTTTTACTTCTATTTTTGCTATTTTTATGTTTTTCTTTTTTCTTTTCAAACCAACAAGGAAGACATTTAACATTTGGAACAACACTCTTGTATTTGAAAATTAAATATGATATGGAGATGATAGGTGATGGTGTGGGGAAATATGTGAGAATATGGTAAGGTAATGGGTGAAATAAATGAGAAATGGTATGAAAAAGGGGTGACTGTATGGATGAAAATGTAGTGATCGGGAAAAATTTCAAGATACGCGTTTCCTTCAACTCAAAAAAGATGTCGTTCTCAGTAATCAAGACAAAAATAACGAATAATGAGATCATACAACGATTAAAGTGCGTACCCAAAAGAAGTTGAATCCACTTGTGACTCGGAGATTGCGTAAAACACTCTGAAAGGGTGAAAGGTACAAATATCACAAGCTAAAGTCTCTACTAGTGATCCTTAAGGTTCTCTTGAGAATTGTAGTACGCTTCAACTCTAAACTGTATTGACATGATAAGTGCGCAAATTTTGTTGAGTCTAGAAATTCATGGTGCAACATGCCTTGTTACGTATTACATAAGCTATTTAGAAAAAATATTCTCTAGCTTGATTCCTAGACTTTGAAATATGGATGATTGAAAATTCATATCAATAAATGAGATGAAAGAAACTACACGAAAATTTAAAAAATCAGGTTCAAAAATAAAAAAAAAAATTTAAAAGAGGTACGATTTTGATAAAATTTCCCACCCCCAAACAAAAGGGAACATCGTCCTCGATGTTAAATAAAATAATTTTTAAACTTGAGAGCATAAGGTAGGAAAGAGATTACCAGAATTAACCGCTAATGAAGTGAATAGATGAAGCCAAGAATAAACCTGAATAAATCATAAGAGAGAAAAAAGGTGTACAAGTCTATAAAGCATGTAAAGCATAGGGTGATGTGAAACACCACCCCCAAACAGGATGAGACTCATACAAGAAGCGTGGGATGCCTCCCGGTAGCGCTAAGTTTAATATCTTCAGCCAGATCGAACGGATCTCACCCTAAGGATAGGATCTATGAAAGTGTAGGGAGGCAGAAGAATGGGTGATGAGAATCACCCCCAAATAAGACTGAAGCATCAGTCTTAATGGATGAAAGCTAAAATGGTCAATGCACCAGTATGGCAAAGTGCATCACGCGATGCAAAACATCGGTGGATCATGGGCGGGTGGGAAAAAGGGCAAAGGTGAGGGTGGAAAAGGCATGGGTGATTAAGCATTGATCACGGGCCTTATTGAACCGGAAGGTGAGAGTAACTAGGGCCCTATAAGAATGGTGCTCAAGTTGGTGAGGGAGACAAAATGGTGTGGAAATAGTGATGGAGTGGGGCTCATAGAAATGAAGCGACCGTTCTATAAATGGACGATGATAATGGTCGCGCTGTGACACGCCAGGGAGCTGTCGATAGGAAAAATCAACACCACAAGAGAATAGCAGGCATAGAGTAACAAGCTCGGTGTCACGGTGGAGAGTAGCACCAAAAACACTCTCATGGATGGTGGAGGATGGTGTTAGGTGAGGATCTAAAAATGTGGATGAAAACTTAAAATATATAAAATCAAGATCCAAACTAGGTGGTGGGGTGAAAGGGGAAATGGGTGGATCGGGTGGGATAAATGATGGAGGAAGATGATCTAACTCAAGAGTAGGAGACACACACTCATTGGGAGGAGTAAAGGAATACTCACAAGGGAGTGTGGTTTCTAAAGATGGAGTGGTCAACTTCTCCATAAGAGTAGCATCGATGAATGTGGTGGTTGGGTAAGACGAGGCACCAAGATCAGAGATAGAGGAATCACTAGAAATATCGGGCTCAAAGGGAGCCATACATGGTGGTATATCATCCATATCCGGATAGTTATGAACTATCACGGATTCTATCTCGGAAAAATGGTGAGCACTCGTAGCCGGAGCTAACCTAGGATAAATTTGTTCCTCGGGAACACAAGGGTGAAACTCGATAGGTGTAGACTCGGGCATATATTTGGATATCACGAGAGTGGGAATGTGAACCTCAAAGTGGGGTTCAGGTGGACATGGTGGGATTGGATCAGGATCACTATCGAAAGGTAAGTTAGCAAAATTATTGACTTGGGGACCGGACCATGGGATGGTCTCAACATCGAGATTCTCGGGGTGGTAGGGTTGGTCACACTCAAGGTCAGTGGCCCAAGACGACGCGTCATCACTCCACGTGGGGGCAACAATGGGTGGATCCATGAGAATGTCCGACTCTCGATCATACTCAATTTCATTTAATCTTTGTTCAAGCCGTTGGAGGGCTTGATTTTGAAGTTGAGTGGCGTGCTCTTGCTCAAGTATGAACTTTTGCAAGAGGATTTCGAGAGAGGAGGTGGATGGTGGTGGTGATGGAGTGACGGGTGGTAGCGGTAGGTGAGGTGGACACAACACGTTACTATCATGACTATACGGAAAACACTCAAATAAAGTGTGTGGAGTGGGGCCAAGTTTATCATACACAAAAGGATCGCCTTCACGATTGGAAAATGGTTGATACTGATGGGGTGCGTAGTGAGGGTACTGATCGTGAATGGGTGCATAGTATTTCCATGACGACTGTTGTAACGTGTGAGGATCCACAATATCGGGTTCGGATTCGTATTACGTGGAAGGTTGATCAAGCCTCAACGAATAGCTAGGGTACTCACACAAGTCGAGATTGGATATATCGTGATAATAGGTCGAGGTGGGTTCCGCAACAGTGTCATATGGATACATATGTTCCATGGTGGGTTCAAATGGATATGAAAAATATGGGCACTAATGGGATAAGTGTTTGGCATTGGAACAATGGGTGCACGACAAGGTATGCGACACATCGACACTTGACACTGAGGGTGATGGAATAAGAGGTGTGTGCATGGACGGGTCAAGAGTATCTACTGGACTCATGAGAGAGGTGAGACCACTAAGGATATCATAAAGAGATGGCTCGGGATCACTCTCACACATGTCGCGTGACAATGGAAAATGACCAAAGTAGTCCCGTAATGGACACTCTTCGACCATGTGGAGAGAAATATTTTTTTGGAGTTTTTAATTTTTTCAGAAGGAAAGAAAATGTTTTTGGATTCTTTTTTGAAAATAAAGAAAGAAAATGTTTTTGGATTTTTTTAAATAAAGAAAGAAAATATTTTTGGATTTTTGTGAAAAATAAAGGAAGAAAAATATTTTTGAATTTTTTTATAAAAATGAAAGAAAATATTTTTGGATTTTTTGGAAGGAAAGGTGGGGGAAAATATGGACTCATAAATTTGGGACGAACTAACTAAAACCGACTACCAAAAAATGAATTGGACACACGCAAGCCAAAGAGAAATCCTAACTAGCACATAGCCAATTTTATCTTCAAAATTTAGTGAAAGGGGTAGTCAAATTTTAATTAAGTCCGCGGACGATAAAAATTCACGGAATTTTCTTTGTGATCGTCATTGAAAAAATGGTCTCCTAGTGGGATACCTAGTTAAATTAATTTTAAATTTAGTGATGGCTTGGGTATTACACAATTGGTAAGCGAGTGAGTGAGTCGGGTGATGAAATCCCTTTTTGTGAGTGACCGGGTCTAGGTCTTAGTCAATTAATTCATCACACCATTCAAAAATAAATGCGAGAATAAAATCAAGTAAGAACACACAAAGCACATAAAAGAATTGACTCGCTAACAGGAGAGGCGCGAGGGTTTAGATATGTACCTCCCACGGTTTTTAGGCCGTGGGGTGCCAAAAATTTTGAGTCGACCGGGGGGAGATTATGCCAATCTCAGTCGGCCCGGGGAAAGAGGCTTCTTTGGGAGTCCTACCGACCCAAAGTAGAGAGGCTTATTTTCCTCACCTTTGATGCCCTCTCTCTACCTTGTTCGGTTTCCCAATCAAGCTTATCTTCGATTATTACAATTTTTAAAATGAAAATTAAAATAAAGGTGTCTTTAGGCACTGCAATACAAGCAATGTAATAAAATCCTAAATACAAGCCTTCTAAAATAAATAAATAAATAAATAAATAAATGGTACTAAATTTGAAAAATGAAATACAAGTAAATCAAAAAAATCAGAAATCCTCTCAAGCACGTCGATCTCCAAAGCCCGGCAACGACGCCATTTGATAACTATGCTTTTGCATCCTCGACAACGGCGCCATTTGATAACTATGACTTTTGCGTGTCATTATTGAAGCCAAGTCAATCAAAACCTTAAAATACCTACAAAATAATATCAATCTAAAGTGTAGAGGTAATTAAGGGTATCAATCCACATCAAGGGGGTAAGCTAGAGACAAACTCAATTGCAATTCAATTTTTATTTTTTATTTGGACTTTTGCTTTTTTCTAATTTTTTTATGTTTTTCAAATATTAAAACACTTTTTAGGTGAAAATGTGAGGTAACACTAAACTAAAATGAGAGATGAAATTAACAAACTAAAAAGTGGGATAAATAAGAACTAAGTAATAAAAATGAGATGAACTTGTAAGGATATTTTTACCATGTCCGAAATATTACATTTGTGTATGTCGTACGCCGCTACATTTGTCACGTCCCCACACGATCTCACACGACGGCCTCAATCTAAATTTTGGGAATCAAGCATCCATTATCTCCATCATGTGTCTCACATCTGCCTCAACGACTTCACGTTCCATGATTTTAGGGACTTTAGGCAAGTGGTACGCAAGATAAGTCAAAACAGTGAAAGAATGAAAGATATAGATGTTCAAGGGCTTTTTGGTAATTTTTCATCCACTGTACGGAGGTCCGGTCAACTGGAAAGTTGTAGATCTCGTCGCAATGAAGACATGGGAAGAAATAGAACCTCAATTAGAGCTACGGTGAAGAAGTTATCTCCTTTTGAAAATGGAGAAAATTTATAGGAAAACTCTTGGAAAAATGCTAAGTGTTTACAGCCCCACATACCAGCGAATTTCTCCAAATCGAAGCCAAATCGGTTCGGGGGGAGAACCGGTTCACGGTACACCCAAACCAATTCAGGTTACCTATACACTGGCAAAATTTTAAAATCACAAAACTCTTTATTGGTTTCCCTATAAAAGCCAACTTCGGGGGAGTTATTTGATAAGACTTTGAGAGACGATTTTGAGAGTCCAAATACATCTAGTCTTCATATTTTTGAGTCCCAAGACTCATGTTTTGATTCACACAACTTTTCCAAACCTTTGTGAATTCGTTTGTAACCCAAGAACACAACCTTGTGTTTTCTCAACCATTGTGGAGAAGCCGTCTTCCTTCTTGATTGCTGCTCACCTGGAGTTCCCGAGGGAAATTCCAGTCATCGACTACAGAACCGATGCCTGCGGGTATTTTTGTGTCACTGTATATTTACTTTAATTCGTGCAACCATTCCTTACAATATCATAGTGAAAATACCCTTTGGGGGATTTTTCCTCACATATGTGTGTTTGAATGTTCTTGCATGATTTTATCTTATTCAATCACACCTAGATGCATGTTTAGGACTAAATTGATAAAAAATTAGTTTAATTAAATAATCTTTCTATTTGAACGCACGCGCACTCTTTCAAATTGGTATCAGAGCCATTTACACAACTTTACCGTGTAATTTTTTGCAAAATTTTTCTAAGATATCAATTTTCTGAAAAATTAACTTTTGAAAAAGAGCGTGTTCATAATGGAGAAGTTATATAATAAAATGCCAATTTTTGACGGGACAAACTATGCATATTGGAAAGCCTTCATGAGATCTGCATTAAAAGACATTGATGAACATGTCTGGATTTTGGTTGAAATATGGTGGACTCCTCCTTCTGTCACTGTTAATAACGTGATTAGTTTAAAACCTGACACTACATGGACTGAAGAAGAATTTAAATGGTCATCTTTTAATTCTAAAGGTTTAAGTGCTATTTTTGGACCTGTCACACAAGATGAGTTCAAACGCATAATGACGTGCACCACGTCAAAAAAGGCATGGGATGTTTTACAACTTACACATGAAGGAACTAATGCTGTAAAAGAGTCTAAATTGTAAAATTTAATAACTCAATTTGAAACAATAACCATGCTTGAGTCTTATTGTTTTGATGAATTTTATGCCAGATTTTCTGATATTGTAAACACTAGCTTTCATATTGGTGAACACATTCCTAATGCTAGATTTGTTAAAAAGATTATTCGTTCACTGCCTAAGCGTTTTATCCCTAAAGTCACCGTGCTAAATTCCATTGGTAATTTAAATACGCTAAAATTGGAAGAACTTGTAGGAGACTTGCAAACGTATGAAATTGATATGTTTCCTAAATCTATCAAGTTTAAAGATAAAGCAATTGCACTTAATGCTCAAGAGATAAAAAGTGAGGGACTTTGATTTAGATGATTTGGCCCTCCTTGCTAAAAATTTCAAGAAAATTCTCAAATTCAAGAAAAATGGTAATTTCAAAGATAAAAAGAAGTTTGAGAAAAATAAGTTTGAAAAAAATAATCAAAAAGATTTTAAAGATCCTCCTAAGAAAGAGAGTGAGAGATGCTTTGAGTGAGATGGTAGGGGTCATAGAGCTTTTGAGTGTGCCACTAGGCTGAACAGAGAAAAGGGCAAAGTTGTCCTTAATGATACCCTTAGTGACGACAGTGAGGTCGAGTCGGTGGATTCGAGAGATGAGTCACCGCATGAGTGTAACTTCACAGCATTCATAGCTAGTCATGTGAGAAATTCTAGTGTTCCTCATGACGATGAGGATTCTAATTCACAAGGACACCTCGATAGTGAGAGGGATGTGAGTGAGGGGGGATGATGCAAGTGAGAGCGAGAGTAATCTTCAACGCGCCTACGCCGAGTTATATAATGAGTCATTTAAAACTAAAAGGCATAACAAAGTGTTAGTTCTTAGGATCACCACGTTAGAAGAAGATTTAGAATAAGTGAGAGAGAGAGAGAGAGATTACTCCACCTAAACCACCTTGAGAGAGATAGAGTCTGCCTGTGTTGAGAAAGAGAGTTTGTTTAGAGAGAGAAAGAAACTGTTTGGAGAGAGAGAGATTGATTTTGAGAAAGAGAGAGGGGACTTGACTAAACAAGTGGTTGTCTTACGAGTGAGCTCCATTCCTCCCTGGAGAATCGAAAGAAACTTGAATCCCTTGTATCCCATCTTATTCATGATCTTGAGAGAGCACGGGAAGTCAAGGTACAAATTGAGGACAGATCTGGTAAGATGGGAAAGATGCTCCTCAGCCCCGCTTTAGGTTTTGGTGATAGGTAGGGAATAGGTTATGATGGTGCCTCCATGTCCCAAATTTCACCTGGAACAGTTCCTAAGTTTTCTACGACTCCACATGGCCATCGTCAAAAACCAGGTAGGAGAGTTCGACCAAGAAAAGCAAACTCATGTCCGCCTAATACTGCGTTCTTCTGTACGTACTTTAAAAAAAAGGCAACCTCAGGGAGTTTTGCTATTGTTTGGGTCGAACACGACATACTACTGCTCCACAACATCATACTGATGATTATTTTTCTAGTCTGAGAGAGCGTAATGAGTTTTTAGCTGTCAATTCACAGAGTTTGATGGAGGAATTCCGACGAATGTCTCTGTCGTCGAAGAATAATTCTCACTTCTTGGCTAAAACCAACAACAACAAGGGTAAACAAAAGGTTACCACTTCTTGGGTACCTAAGAAAGATAAGAAAGCCCTTGTTGTTCATGTCTCTCTCAAAGCACATAATACCTCACAGTGGTATTTTGATAATAGGTGCTCCAAACATATGACAGGTGACGTCTCCTTTTTTACCTACTTAGAGGATTATAAGGAAGGTAGAGTCACCTTTGGATATGGGAGCAACTCTAGCATTATAGGACGAGGTACAGTAGAGTTACCAGGATTTCTTAAGATAAAGAATGTTTTGTACGTCAAAGGTTTGAAATCAAACCTTCTCATCATTAGCCAGTTGTGTGACGCTAACTTTATCGTAAAGTTTGTCCGGGACGCATGTAATGTCTATAATCAAGCCAGTAAACTTTTAGTACGAGGGGTGAGGACAGAGGATAATTGCTATGGGACTGAGCCCATGTCCTCACTTGTCTGCACCAGCGCCACGATCACTCATATGGATTTTTGGCACCAACGCCTAGGTCATGTGAACATTAGAGATTTGACTCGTTTAGTTAAAAAGGACCTAGTACATGGCTTACCATATCTTGGAAAGTCAACTTCCACGGTTTGTGGACCTTGTCAGTTGGGAAAGCAAATTCAGAGCCCCCATAGGAAGTTGCATTCCATTACCACCTCCCGTGTACTTGAGTTGATTCACATGGATCTGATGGGTCCTACTCATACTGAGAGTCTGGGTGGTAAGAGGTATATCCTCTTGATGGTGGATGATTTCTCCAGATATTCGATTGTAAATTTTCTGAGAGAGAAATCTGATGGTGTAGAGTTTTTAATGACCAAGTGTCATGTCCTACAAACCCAACACGGAGTCACACTTAACAGGATATGTAGTGACAAAGGCACATAATTTAAGGAAGCAAAGGTAGATCTTTACTGTGATAGCCTTGGGATCAGACATGAGTTTTCTGTTGCGAAGAATCCTCAGCAAAATGGGATTATTGAGAGAAAGAATAGGACGATCCAGGAAATGGCTAGATCTATGCTTCTAGGTTGTAGAATTTTGTATGAAATTTTGGGCAGAGGTAGTGTCTATTGCATGCCACACGGTGAATAGGGTTTACCTGCATCCACACACACTTAAGACGCCTTATGAATTGTGGACTGGCAAGAAACCCAAATTTGCATATTTTCGTGTCTTTGGAAGAAAATGCTACATCCTACGAGATAGAGTGCAATTAGGAATGTTTGACTCTCGGAGCGATGAGGGAATGTTGCTAGGATATTCATCAAGTAGTAGAGTGTACCAGTTTTTAACCTGAATAGCTCTAAGGTTATGGAAACAATAAGCGTCAATGTGCAAGATAACGAACCCCTAACGGTTATTGATCCTAACATTCAGTGTGAGGATGAGGATTTTTATGATAGTGATTTACTTGTCACTCACCCACACTCTATGGACCCTACTCCTCTGTTAGGGGACACACCATCTTGGGTTCATAAGAGTCATGACCCGACCTCCATTATAGGCGATCCCACTTTAGGGGTCAAGACTCGTGCTCAGCTAGAGAACATTGTTAGCCATTTTTTCTACACGTCCAAAGTCGAGCCCAAGAATCACAAAGAAGCACTCAAGGATGAATACTGGATACATTCTATGCAAGATGAGTTGCTTCAGTTTAAAAAGAACAATGTTCGGGAACTTTTCCCCGACCTAGTGAGACTAATGTGATTGGTACCAGGTGGATTTTCAAAAATAAAATCGATGAAAATAGTACCATAATCAGAAACAAGGCTACGTTGGTCCCTCAAGGATACACACAGATAGAGGGTGTAGACTTTGGGGAGACATTTGCTCCTGTTACGAGGCTTGAGTCTGTCCGCTTACTACTCGCCATCGCATGTCATCTACGCTTCAAGTTATATCAGATGGATGTCAAGAGTGTCTTCTAAATGTCATTCTACAGGAGGAGGTTTACGTGGAACAACCAAAAGGGTTTAAATACCCTGAGCACGTCAACTATCTGAGAAAATCCTTGTATGGTTTGAAGCAAGCACCTTATGCTTGGTACGAGAGGCTTACTTCCTATTTCTTATCCCGTGGCTTCAAGAAAGGGGGAGTTGATATGACGTTGTTCATCAGGAGAGATGACAGTGCTATTTTGGTTGCCTAGGTCTATGTTGACGACATAGTCTTTGGATCCACGTGCTCCCAGCATGCTCACCACTTTGAGGAGGAGATACAAATTGAGTTTGAGATGAGCATGGTTGGTGAGCTTACGTTCGTCCTTAGTCTCCAGGTTCGTCAGCTAGAGGATGGGATGTTTATCTCCCAATCCAAGTATGCTAGAGACCTAGCGAAGAAATTTGGTTTAGAATCCGCTAAGAATGCACGTACACCTATGTGTACTTCTATCAAGCTTAGTAAGGGCACTTCAGGCAAGGACGTAGAGCAAACCTTTTATCGGACTATGATAGGTAGTTTTCTCTACTTGACTGCCAGTCATCCCGACATAGCCTTTAATTTTGGAGCCTGTGCGCGATATCAGGCATTCTCAAAAGAGTCACACTTACTCGCTCTAAAACATATTATCAAATACATGAGTGGGACTCTCACATACGGTATTTGGTATTCTTTTTATACCAATGACCATTTGTCCTCCTATTCGAATGCAGATTGGGCTGGGGATGTAGATGGTTGTAGGAGTACTTCTGGTGGGTGTTTCTATTTTGGTTTTACTTTTGTCTCCTGGTTGAGCAAGAAGCAAAACTCTATCTCTTTATCTACTGCAGAGGCTGAGTACATCACCGTCAGGAGTTATTGCACGCAACTCTTGTTGATGAAGCAAATGCCGGAGGATTATGGGATATCACATGACACCATCACCATCTCCTGTGATAACACAAGCGCGATACACATATCCCGCAATCCAGTCTAGTATTTGTGCACAAGCACATCGGGATACGCAAGCACTTTATACGTCAGTTAGTTGAGGAGAAAGTCGTACCCCTGAGTTTCGTTCCCACCGACCGTCAGTTAGCCGATATTTTCACAAAACCTTTAGATGCCCTTAGATTTGAGAGTCTTAGGAAGTCTTTGGGGATTTGCACAGTTGATTGAGGGGTTGGTCCGTATCTAGGATAGGATGCTTTTTCATGTTCATATCATATGCTTCCTATTGATAGCTTGTATCATGTGTATTATTACTTTTGTTTTCTTTATTTTTTTAGAAAATATAAAAAGATTTTAAAAAAAAATCTCAAAAATATTTTATTCTGATAAATTTTTGAAAAGCACAAAAATATTTTTGTAATTTTTTTTGCACCTTTTATGGATGATCATTTAAGATAGCCAAGTCACAAATTCATTTCATTTATCCACGTGATTGTTTGATAGTGTTTTGAGACGCTACATCATTTCATCCATGTGCTTTACATTGTTTGGAGTCTTTGAGATGTGATTAGTGATATCTTTCTACATGTTTGACTCCTATCTCCTTTATTGCACAAATGCACGACTATATTTGATTATTGTACTTGTCTATCACATATTGGCTCGAGTGTTTCCATCTCAATTCTGTCTATACAATGTATAATATGCGATAAAACTTGACAAGATTGGAATGCATGTAAAAACCGTGTGGTGAGACTGTGTGTTTATTTGAAAATGGGGAAGGGTTGCGAAAGGTTCATTTAGCCTTTGCGAATACTAAGCCACCATTAAAAAGGACCTAAAAATGGAGGAATTTTATTATCCGGGGTCCAACAGGTTAAAAGATCTCAAAAAAAATTTAAAGGCAATAAAAAGCAATACCTGCCAAATATGAGCCATTAGGTTTCACCATCAATTCTCCAAAGTTTGAGAATTTATATCACCTCTATTCAAAATATGAATCTGAGGGAGTTTGGTTGGAGAATTCAAATGGGTTTGCACTTCCTTGAAAGTCCTGAAAAAACATGAAATCGTTTTGGACGTTATTAGTGTGGAAATCATTTTGATCTTTGATTTGTTGATTTGATTGAGTCAATGTCTCATATTTCATTTTTTTACACCAAAGGAATATTTTGAGTTCATTCGTTTGGAGTATCCGATATTCACCGTGCACATATTTCATGTTTGTATGCATTGATTTTCCTATCGAATTTGATCACACCCATACCTTTACGCCATCATAGACTTGGTTTTTTTATGTTCTTTCATGGTGTGTTTCTTTGTTTATATATTTTGTGTGAATTTTTTTTTTTTTTGAAAAATTCAAAAATAGAAGTTTATTTCCTTGTGACATTCTCCATTTGCATTTATTTCTCCTTCTCATATCTGTCTATTTGGGGACATAATAAAAAGGGGGAGTAGAATTATCATATTATGGGGGAGTTTTTGAGATTTGATATTTGTCATATGCTTTCATCATAAATTGGTATATATGTTTATCTCATTTCAAACTCGATACGTCACTAGGTATTTTATTTATCTCATGTGTGTAGGTACTACATTGATGATCAATGAATTGCACACCCTGATGAGAAAAGTTTTGAAGATTTGAAGAACAAACGATGAAGTCTTATTCATTTGTATCTTTCCAGTTTTGGGTTCATGGGAGGGTAGATTTGTATAGGTAATTTTGTCATTTGATAATGTGGATTTTTTATGTATGTATCGGCATAGACATAGGGGGATATTTGTAAGGACATTTTTATCATGTACAAAATATTACATTTGTTCATGTCGTACGCCGCTACATTTGGCACGTCCCTACACGATCTCACACGATGGCCTCAATCCTAATTCTGAGAATCAAGGATTCATTATCTCCATCATGTGTACCACATCTACCTCAACAACTTCACATTCAATAATTTTAGGGACTTTAGGCAAGTGGTACGCAAGAGAAGTCAAAACAGTGAAAGAAGGCAAGATATGGAAGTTTATGGGCATTTTGGTAATTTTACAGCAATCGTTCGGATGTCCGGTCAATGGGAACGTTGTAGAGCTCACCGTAACGAAGACACTGGAAGAAACAGAACCTCAATCAGAGCTATGATGAGGAAGTTATGGCCCTTTGAAAATGGAGAAAATTTCGAGGAAAACTTTTAGAAAAATGCTAAGTGTTTACAGCCCCACATACCAGCGAAATTCTGCAAACCGAAGCCAAACCGGTTCGAGGGGCGAACCAGTTCGGGGTACCTGTACGCTGGAAGAATTTGAAAATCACAAAACTCTTTATTGGTTTCCCTATAAAAGCCAACTTCGGGGGAGTTATTTGATAAGACTTTGAGAGACGATTTTGAGAGTCCAAATACATCTAGTCTTCATATTTTTGAGTCCCAAGACTCATGTTTTGATTCACACAACTTTGTCAAGCATTTGTGAATCCATTTGTAACCCAATAATACAACCTTGTGTTTGTTAAACCTTTGTGGAGAAGCCGTCTTCCTTCTTCATTGCTGCTCACCAGGAGTTGCCGAGGGAGATTCCAGCCATCGACTACAGAACCGATGCCTACAGGTATTTATGTGTCACTGTATTTTTACTGTAATCCGTGTAACCGTTCCTTACAATATTATGGTGAAAATAAAAGGTTATTCCCCTTTGGGGCATTTTTCCTCACATATGTATGTTTGAATGTTCTTGCATGATTTCATCTTATTCAATCACACCTAGATGCATGTTTAGGACTAAAATGATAATAACTGGGTTTAATTAAATAATCTCTCTATTTGAATGCACGCACACTCTTTCAGAACTTAAATTTGAGAAATATTCAAGGAATTAAACTTAACCTCCACTTTGTCAATTAAATGTGTTAATTATTCTAGTTTACTAATTTTCCAAATATTAATTTATTTTAACAATTGATTGTCATCATTTGACAAAACAAACTAATATAAAATTAGTCAATCTAATTTTCATCCCCACAACTCAAATGAATAATTGATTTAGAAAAATTATATAAATCATTAGCTAGAGTAGATTCATATAATAAATCATAAATCCAACAAAAATTTAATGTATGAGTATAATAAAATATAATATACTCTAATTATTGGGTCATTCTATCTCTAGTTTGAATCCAAAAATTAAGAGTATATTAGATTTTATTCCTTTCTCAAGGATAGTTTACCATTTCTCAATGCATAAACTCATGTAGGAATGAAAAGAAAATTAACTAAATGTAAGAAAGTAAACTAGATTGATTAATACATTCAATTGAATATATGGGGCTTCATTTCACTACTTGAATGGAGTGATTAACCAACCATAGTCATAATTCAGTTAATAACAATCTAATAAAAGTTACTAAATGAAATTAAAAATATAGAGAGAAGAAATTCAAACCAAAATGTAGGAGAAAATAAATTTCACTTGCATTAAATCCAAGCTTCTCTCAATTGTGTACAAACACTAACAAAGTTGAAGTAAAATTTAATTCTCCTCTCTACAATATTTTTTTCTCTCTAGAATTCTTTATTTTTCTAACCTAGTCTTTCCCTCTCTAGAATTATCTATTCTCTAGTCTTCCAAATCTCCCTTTTTATGGAGTGAGGCCTTGTTTTTATAGTGGCTTATGGAGCTAAAGGGGTATTTTTGGGTAAATGGGCTTGAGTGTGCATCGAAATGGTGAGAGGAGTGTGAGGTCATGTGGGTGAGGGGATTGGAATAAAACAAATCAGATTTAGTTAAGGGTTATTTTTGAAAATGGTTTAAAGTTGGTAGTTGGGGGGAATTTGGGGTAAATGGGGATAAGTGGGTTTATTAGGCACATGTGGGAGATATGTTTGGCTTGATTTTATTTGTTATTTAGCTTTGTTAGTTTTGGGAATTGGCAGGTTTAGCAACTCACGATTTTGGTTTGGGTTTGGAATGAAAAATGGGAAATGGGTGAAAGCTTGAAAATGGGTAAGGGATTGGACACGGAACGAGGGTTGTGAGTGGTTGCCACGGGATTGCAAAAATAGGTTCGTGTGGCGGGTTGAAGGGGGAAAGGTCGTGTTTTGGTTTTTCGACCTTGGGTCGAATCTGGACGGAGCTGGGGTTTAAGGTGTGCTGCCGGAGTGGGCTGGATCAAGTTGGATACTCGAATGGTGAGAAAGGGGCAATCGGATTAGGGATGTGGGCTGTCCGATTTTCAGCGGGTGAGGGCGGTTTTGGGTTCGACTTTGGGTCGTGCCATGGTAGCAGGCAGGTAATGGGCTAGGTAGGGGGCTGGCAATGTGGTTGTATGTTATGGAGTGTGTATGAGGGTATGACACAGAGAGAGAAGGTGTTTAGTGTTTTGGTTATGGGGGAAGAGAGAGGAGAGAGGGTGAGTTGTTGGGGAAGATGAAGTTGAGGGGGGTTATTGTGTGAGAGAGTGTAGGAAAATAGGATGAGGGTGAGGGGATGTTTAGGTGTAAGATAGGGTTTTGGGTTTTTAAGTTGTGAGTGTGTTTAAATTGCGACCCTTAAAATAACACTAAATAACTAACATAAAAATTAGTAAAATAAAATAAAAACCTAAAAAAATAAAATCCAATTCTAAAATAAAACAAAGACTCAAATAAAAATTGAAACTTAAAAGAAATAAAAATAAAAATCTATTAAACTAAAAACTAAAAACTAAAATCCTAAAAAAAAGTAAAATTTAATAAAACTAATAAATAAATGAAATCCTAAAAATTCTAATCCTAATAAAATAAAAACTAATCAAAATAAAAGTAAAATAAAATTATACTAATAAAAATAAAATAGAAACATAGAAAATAAAATCTAGAAAATAATAAATAAATCTAAAATAAAACGACTCAAAATAAAAATCTAAATAAATATAAAAGGACACAACCTAAATATACACGGGGTTCGGGGTAGGTTTAGGCTCGTTTTAGGGTAGGATAGGATATGATACGGGATAAGGGTATACCTCCGTTCAACGCGCATTTTCCTTGATATATAGCTTTTAACACCGCAAATGGACATTTGACCTATAAGATAAACATTTAAGCGCATAAGATCCGTATTGCCGAGAATTAGCAACTAAAGTACGTATATTCGGGGTATAAAATGTACAGTTATGGGTGCTTATCACCCCTCCAGTTCTTCTCCTGTGAGTACATGTAACACCCCGTGTTTTTAATAGTTAATTAAATTAATTAATTGGGAAATTCGAGAAAAAAAATTTTGGATTTAATTATTCTTAGTAATTAAATATGTTGGTTTTTATGTATAAAATAAGGTTTTAATCCGAATTTAAATAGGGATTAAAAATTTGGAAATTATAACTTTTTGTATAAAAATCGGGGGAGGATCCGAGCTAAGGAGGATAAAAATAATATTTTTAGAAATCCGACCGTCCGATCAAGCTAAGTTTTTCACAGCAGCCCTGTCTCACCGTTTGCTACAACATATTAAAATTTCATCGATTGTGATGGTCCGATCGCCCATATTGATTTTCGAGTCTTTGTGTTTTGATTAGGACTCTAATTCTTTTTGGTATTAAACATAAAGTGAAGAGTTTAGGTACTTTAAAACACATTTTAGCCTTCTCAAAAATCAAAAACCTCTCATCTTCTTCAACCTCCAAGCCCTAGCCCCATTATACATAACTTTCAACTCAAGTTTTCTCAAGATTAACCGGATTTTCTCAAGGCGCGTCAAGAACGAATCTTTGTCAATTTCTTGAGAGGAATACACATTCAAGATCAGATTTCTAAACCAACTTTTATTCAGTCATGAATACTCTATTATTTTCCTTTAATATTGTGCGTTTTAAGTGTTGCCTAAACCTAAATTCAATGTTTTCTTAAAATCAATTAGCAATCTAATTAGAGAAAGTGGACACATAAAACTTGGGGATGTTTTTATGAAATCCTTTAATATGATTAATATTTATAACCATTGGGTACGTAGGATTCATAAGTGAATTTTGGGTTTTGTTGGTGTAGGTTGCATGTAAAAAACTCTAGTTTTGAAATAAATGAAGTTGGGGGCATATAACTAATGTAATTTGAATAGAGATAATGAAATTTGGTTTTTGATGCATAAATGATGAAAACTCAGTATATTTAATTTAAAATAATTAAATGAGATTAATTGGGTATTTTTACGTTGTGATAATTAAATTAAGATTTAATTGAATTGGACTATCACGCGTAGTTTTATACGTTGATTAATTATGCTTGTTTGTGTGACTTGTTAGTATTATTATATTGACTTTGTGACGATGGGTTGTTGGGTAATTTTTCTCTCCTTATATTTTAGGATGCCTTCTAGGTATGAGACTAGTGGGTAGGCCTTTTGATAATTTACACATTCTAGGTATGGGACTAGTGAGGGTATACTATTGCGGCTTTATTATGTCGGGGGTGGGCTGATTTTTGGTACTTTATCGTCATTACGCTAGCGTAGGCATGAGATTAGGTCGAGGTTTAGGTTAAAATTCACCGTATACATAGGGTAGGACAAATTGATAACTTGAGGACCCTTAGGTATGGACCTAAGGGGTATTTTGAGGATCTCACATCGATAAAAGGATGGGGTAATTTATAAATTATGAAATTGAGAAATTGAGGATTAATGCTTAAGATAAAAACTGGTATTAAAATTTGTGGTGATATAATGTGTTAGGGCCGACAGTTTAAACGGGTCAGAGGATGATTTATGTCGTGTCATGTGTCAGGGCCGACGGGTTAAACAGGTCAGAGGACGATTGACAAGAAGAAGTGTGACACTTTGGTGGATTACCACCTGGGACGGGAGGACCGTCATAATTAAAAGTGAGAACAAAAATAAAAGTTGAGTTAAGTTAAGTTAAGTTAATAAGAGATTAATGTAATACCCCGTATTTTTATGCTATATTAATTTGGGGATTTATTAAAGTTAATGTGAATGAATTATTTAATAAAAATCCAGAAATTAATTAGGTTATAATTATTAACGTGACGAGAGTTAGTAATTATGAGAAATTTGTTGAATATTACTAATGAGTAAAGTAATATATTATATTGGTTATATTGAATGTCATGAGTGAGTTAAATGACAATTTCGGAAATTTAAGTCGGAACGTGCTCGTGTCGCGTCGGACTAAATTTTGATAAATAAAAAGTGAATATTTTATAAGTTGACCGTATGGCCGAGATAGTTCGAAAAGTGTACCCGGGGGTGTAGTTTGGGTCTCAGGCAATTTTTAGGCCTAATTAGTAACCCGGGAGGGCATTTTAGTCATTTTACGTATTTTGGTAATTAAACCCACGAAAATCAGCAACCTATATCAGCCATTTAGGTTAACCATTTAGGGTTAGAATATTCAGAACCCTAGTACGGACATTGGAGAAGAGAGGAGAAGGCTCTCAAGGCAATTCAAGGCCAAAAAGTCACCCATTTGCACCGCCGTCACCGCTAACGCGTAGATCGCGAGACGGGGAACGCAACCACACCGGATTTATCTACAAACCAGACTTCTGAAAATCCCAGGCAAGTCTTTATCTTGCGTATTTTCGTTGGTGCAATTTTCATATTAGTTTAGGAATGATTAGAGATGAAAAATATGGAAGAAAACCCAATTTGTGATAGGAAAATCCATGTAGTATTGAATTATATGAAAATTCTGGAAGCCTTGCCATGTAGAGGAATGTAACCACAAAATTTTGATAATTATAGGAAGGAATTTCTGAAGAAAATTGGTTAGAAACCTGTTTAAGAGAATTTTAGTGTTCTTGATAATTAATTAACTTTTGGGGCTGTTAATCCTTGATTAAATGATAGAAATACCCATGCCTTACATTGGAAACATCTGATATATTGTTATAATGTTAGTAGTAGCATTTTGGGACGTTTGGGTTTGGAAAAATATGGATTTGGATGAAGAAAAGTGTTAGAACCCGTAACTGCAATTCTGCAGAAAATCAAAATACCTGCTTGATCGATCGATTGAGCATAGAGCTTCGATCGATCGAAGGTTCGATCGATCGAGTCCCAGACCTCGATCGATCGACCCCTCCTGGAAGACTCCTATTCCCCTTGTTAAATTAGTTAAACTAAATTTATCGTGAAATAATTCTTGGGTATTCTTAATAAAATGTTTTGGGAGATAGGAAGGGCCAGTAGGACATATGAATAAGTGTTGGGAACTTTATTATAAGACGAGAATTTTTCTTTTGGGATAATTATATAATGAACGATGAAACTACGTATTTTAAGTGAGAGATTTCGGCGAATAGCTATGATAGTGAATAGAGGTATACCTACTGAATTTTCTACTTGGAAGGATAGAGTCCACGAGTGTCATGTAATAAGTGAGAAAACTCTTCGAGTTAAGGTTAGAGATGAAACCTTATACGTAATACTAATAATGTGAAATTAAGGATAAATGTTGTAATTATGGGTGACGAGAGGAACCTATATTAATATGATAAAAGTGGTATATTTATATGATTGTGTGTATATATATTATATACATGTGAAAAACATACCGTGCTACTTGCTATCCTTGAGGTTACCGCGCTGGGACAGTCTTATCTCGATGGGACCTTTATGGGGGATATTGACTTGTACCCTAAAAGATAGATATCCTTGGTACAGGCTATCGAATTGATAGTTTAGACCGTCCTAAGAGACGCGAGTATGTGCCATCCTCTTAGAGACCTGGAATCTATGCTTCGCCTCGATATTGTTTGTGTATGTGTTAATACAGTTCGAGAGTGATTCCGAATTTGTATTCCTCTTGATATGAGTGTTATGGGGTTTGGATAGTAGAAGTATGCATGCACCATAGTTTTATTTGGGGTGCGGTTATTTTATATATATTATACGAGTAGTTAATATATATATGAGATTTGGAAATTTGAAACTGCCTACTGTGATTTGATTAGTAGGACATGGTTGATGACTCAAATAGTAAATACTTATTTTGTGAAAGTATAATATGACACTGGGAAACTTTATAAATTAATAAAGCTAAAACGAGAGTTGTGCTACTAATTGGAAGTATTCTTTTTAACAATGATATTGTTCGCCTTTGAAATCTTATGAGTGAGTTAAGATCAGCTAAATTATTGGGAAGGTTAGTATGATAAAATGATAAGATAACCGTTGGGAAGGTTAGTACGATAGGTGTGCACATTAGAAGAGAGGTGAGAATTTCTCAAGAGAGTGTCGCTCTAATATGTTGTTGCATTGGCCTGTATCAATTTAAATACTTGCTATACGTATTTTAAATCAAACACACTTTCGGGCTCTGACCCGTTTCTCTCTCTCTCTCTCTCTCTCTTGTATATATATGTATGTATTACAGGTGCCCAGTCATAGGGGCGTCCTGCTTAGGATCTCTTGGAAGGAACGCGCTGCAGCTTAGGTGGGAGTTGCAGGTCTCTTGATTAGACGACTTCATTCATTCGAATCCACTCTTAGTACTTTCATTTAGTTGCGCATGTTTAGCTCTTTCCATTATTCCGTTATTATTGGATATTTGTATTTCAGTTATTTCCAGTATTGTTACTATGGGTTTTATTCAGTTTGATTGTGTTACTTTATATTTCGCATGTTGACATTCGATTGACAAATGTTTTAAATTAATTGTACTATGTTGCAGATATTTAATGTGGTGTGATTCTTACTTATCGAATGTTGTTAATAAAATAAATGATTTTCTTTAAATAAAATTGGGAAAGTAGGTATGAAAATGGTTTTGACACTTAGCTTAATTATTTAGGGTGTTAAATTGGAAAATTTATTTTTCTCAACAGTGATGCTGAGAATGAACCAACTGTTCACCTTGATTTAATTTAATAAAGGAGTGATCGCCCGGTATTTAATTAGGCGGAGTGTCACAATTAACTTTATTGGACTTGAGAATTTAAAATCATATTGGTGTGCCTTATAAATGGGGATCTCTACGGGTAGTTAATAATTTATATTTATCGCGTTTAATTAGCCCGTTTAATTTAAAATATTCTATTATGATATTTATTGCGTATAATGCTACTGTCTGGATTCAAGGATCCTATTTGAGGGGAGTAGTGCGTATTCATGCTCGGGGCTCTGACCTCGTGCGTTGAATAACTTTTCAGGATAAGATTTGGAGAATATGCATAGGATTATCGAAGTTATCATTTGGAGGTGCAGCTGGAGTTATTCATTTTATGACATAGTTTAGTTGGACCTTCCATTTTCAGTCGTATTTAATTATGAGACTTCATTTGAGTTTTATTGGGTCATTCGGTTCCAAAGTTATTTAGAGGATTTCTGTTGGATTATTCAGATTTTATTTAATCATTATTGGAGATTGGTTTATTCGGAGTTAACATGTGATGAATTTTTTTAATTTCTTAGTTGTTTATGATCATTTGAGGTTGATTCAATTATTTATCTTATGGACTGATTTATTTATGTCTCATATCCGTCTCATGCTAAGAATGGTATTTATTTAGTTCACGTCCGACATAGTTCGGCGGTGGTGGCTGTCCACCTCGTCTGTCAAATTTTGCGGGGTGCGACAGTACTGACACCTAAAATTCCGTACATATATTGCACAATACAAGTAATCCTACATGGTTAAAGGTTACAAGTCTACTGTCCAAATACTAACTTACTTACCTCCTAGTTAACTAACTAGATTCACATAATTAAAATGGTATTAGATTATAATCTTACTGTAGTCCACATCCCAATATACAAAACACCATTAATCCACCATGCTAAAGTCCCAATACCTCCAAACACCATTAATCGAACATGATAAGGTCCCAATGCCTCCAATTTTATTCTATATGGTTATCTTAACCTCACGAAATCCATTTCCTAGCAATCTGATCATTTTTAGTCGGTTCCAATATCATTTATGACTTATATTTCCTGGTCTACAAGCTTATAACCCTAGATTATAATTTCATCTCTAAAATGCCACATAATATAATTAATTCACGCCTATATGATTTGGGGTTTAACTCCACAAATATTTACCTAATTAACATCTATTAATTAATCTAATTACTCAAACTAGAAATCTCCCTATCGAGTTACACTACCTATTGAGTTACACTAACTAACGAGAGAATTATCACAAACCATGGTTCTTAACATAATCCCCCAAATCATGGTTTAAACTTATGGAAAATGGGAAAGTCGATCGATTTTCAACAGATGGATGAAATTTCGGCCCAACGTGTTGTTCAGAAAATAATCTTAAGATATTTAGTAAAACTTCAAAACTTACAAAATCAAAGTTCACACATTCTTAACTCAATTTACTTAGGACCTTGTTTTCCCAACAGACATATTTATAGATATATTATGACAAAAACAACCTAAAAGTACTAGATTTGCTCCATTTTTTTCACACTATGTGTTATTGATCAAATAATCATAAGATATTTTACGCAATTTCAAAAATTACAAAACTAATGTTCCAGCATTATTAACTCAATTTAACTAGGACTTTATTAGTTCATGAAATTCATATTCCCATGTACACTACACCGAAAATGTCTTCAAAGTGACTGATTTTCTCAAGAAAATATTTGCATAATCTAAACCTCCATTAACGACCCTTTAAGCTCTCAATTCACCACCAAAACTCAATAATTGTCAAATCTAAGTATGCCAATATTAATCTTAACCCACAACTATGTTATTTAACCTAATATTATACATATTTTAGATATAACACCTATTATTATCTCAAAAACCCTAATAGATAAATTGATTTAAATTAAACCCAAATATAGATTAATTCATGAAATTATTAAAGGACGTCTGTTCTCTAACTTAAATATCATAGCCATTTCATCAATTTAGTAAACTTTACTCTAAATCATGATAAATCATCTCAATTTCATAATATATTAAGAAAATGGATTTATAATCTAGTTATACAATTAACATGATTCTAACAATTGTTATATAGGTTGTATAATTCATATTTTTTTTACTATTAGGTTAAGAATCAAATGGATCATTATACTGTAATACAACCTCAATTATATAGTTATACTAAATAAACTCGCCTCTAAATCACGTGGGGTGCATTCCTATGTCAAAATACCCAATTCTTCTTCTCCTTCCCTTAGCCTCTTTTCCTTCACTCTAGGGTTGTCTCCAAATATATAAAAATGATTTAGTATAAATGAATCTCTAATTTATACTAATTACTCATGAAACTAGGCTTGGTCTCCTCATGAACCCTAACCCATTAAGCAAAAAACTAGTTTTAATTAGTCCACTGTCTAGCCCAAGGCCTATATTAATCGAAAGGCCTTAAAACCCCATCTTTTAAGGTGCAACTGGATCTTCTACACGTTCCAAAGTCATTCAAATTATTTTACAAATTTTTTTGTTTTTATTCACTAAAAATTTATTTGATCATTATTTTATTTTAAATTCAACTCAATTTGAAACAATATCATAAATCTAGTGACGCAACTAGTAACTGCAGATAAATACACACAAATATATTAATTTCATTTAAATTATGGGCTATTACAATATCACTCGATAGTATGAGTTTGAATATCATTCCTTTGTGAAATACTTAATAGCATATGGATTTAAATATTTCCCACTTTTATGAATCACAATCGTGACATGTGCAGAAAAAAAGTTATTTTATTTCCATTCATCACATGAACACATCCCTTTTGATAAGTAAATGCAAACGCTAAGCTTTAAATGCAATTCTAATAAATATTTTGATGCCTCACTAACCATCCAACTTCTACCTTCGTTTAACGAATTCCTCAGGTGATAATCAATTCAAGACATACAACCATATTCCATCCATATGACAATTGCCTTGGATCACTCATAATTGACATCAATATTTCACGAATGCAATCAATAAGATCATTAATAGGAAAATGCCTAGATTCTTAGATCTATGAATTAAACGACACAATTACATCAGATTGAATCGCCCCATTTTTTTTTACTTTTAATGTATATTCTTGTTGATACCAAATTTAGTCTGCTGACATGGCTCAATAAAGTAAAGACACGTGTCAATCTACGTGGCAACAACAAACACTTTCGAGGAACTCACATGCTCCGAGGAACCATATTACAATGAGGAACACTGATTCCCCGAGGAACTCATACGCTCCGAGGAACGAGAACTCTCCGAGGAACTCTTGAGCACCGAGAAGCTTAGGCGGTCCGAGCTGCACCTCGAACAAAGCATTAATAGCAGGATAACCAACAGTTTGACTGTTCATTAAATGCTTATCATTCATACGCATACGCATAAGGGGCATTGAATGTATTACCTTTTCATATGTACATCATTTAATGTATTACCCTTTCACATTATAGCCTCAGGGCTATAAATACATTGTACAATCCTCATTGTAAAGGGACGGAAATTTCTTGATAGAACTGGTAATCGAGAATTCTCAAACAATCAGCAATACCATAATAGTGGACGTAGGCCATTCTTATAAGGCTGAACCACTTTAAAAACTCTTTGTCTCATTTATTTATCTGTGATTGAATAATTAGATATGATCTAATTTTTTACATCAACAGATTGGCGCCGTCTGTGGGAACGACTGGTAATATCGTTTTCCATCAAAAACAATCCATCACAAATGGCTGATATTCCAGAATCTAGCAATCGAAACGCTGGAAGCCCTCCCCATCCATCTGATCCGCCAAATATTCCAGATCTGGCTGGAATAATGACAAATCTGGCTCAAGGCCAGACCGTCATGCAAGAAACTATGCGTCAACTCATACAAACCCTCCATGGCGGTGCACCAACCCATTCAAGACCACGAAGTATTCAAATAAATACCCTTACACCTTCTTCACGTACTAGACGTACCAATTCATATCGCAATGAGGAGTCTGAAGATTTTTCTTATCAACCTGGACGAACTTCATTAGTACGAGCCACAGATATTGAACAACGTATCACTCTCTCCCCAGAATGGACCAGTGCGCTAGAAAGATTAAGCAGAGTATCTCCTTTCGATCGATTAGGTCCTAGGAGGAGAAAAAGTCCTCCCAAAGCCCCATCGAGGAGTTTTCGATGACCATCAGACTTAAGGGAAGGATCTGCCCAGTCGCGACCAGTTGCTCGTCAAGATAGATCCCAGGAAGCCACTTCAACGCGATCAGCGGCTTGAACCAACAGGCCCGAGGAAGTAAATGATGCATGGAAGGGCTCTATTCAAAGGCTGGAGGATAGATTGGGGGAAATGGTTAAAGCTAAGAACCCTCTATAACGAAATTTTGTTCGAGGAACACCTTTTATCCAAGCCATTGTAGATTTTCCAACACCATCAAAGGTCAAAGCACCTGCTGTGATCCCCAAATATGATGGAAAGACAGACCATGTCCTTCATATAGAACAATACCAAGCTGCAGTCGATATCTATGTTATTCCAGATGAGATGAGATGTAGGGCATTCTCGGTAACTCTTACCGGATCTGCTCAAATATGGTATAATAATCTTCCTCGGGGTAAGATCTCAACTTTCTTTCAACTGGATGAATTATTCATTGGGAATTTCTGTTTTGGGGCAAAGCCAGTTAAACGACTAGCAAATTTTTTAAGTGTTAGACAAAAAGCTGGTAAGAGTACAAGAGATTATATAACTCGTTTTAATAACGAGAAACTTGAAGTCATTAATTATGAGGAGAAGACAGCGATTACCTCCTTGATGAGTGGACTACTGCCCAATAAGTTGTACTACACTTTGGCCAAAGATCCACCTAGAACCATGTCAGACCTCATGGGAAAAGTGTCCAAGATTATGAATGCCGAGGAGGATATGGCTGCGAAGAAGAACATGGATGCCAAAGAAACCAAGGTGGAAGGTGATAAAGCTAAGAAGAAAGAGTATAAGAACAATGGTAATGACAAACATTCAAGAATAAGGTCGGTATGGGATATAATGAAGAAATTCGATAATTATACTCCTTTGAAGAAGGATATCAACCATGTTCTAGAAGAAATCAAAAGCAACGAGGAATTAAACTGGCCAGAGAAAATGAAGGCAGGCCCTGACAAGAGGAATAAGGAAAAGTATTGCGAATTTCATAAAGATCATGGCCATATGACAAAAAATTGCATATCTTTTCAGAATGAAATTGAAACACTCATCAGACGAGGAAAGCTGGCAAAGTATGTTGATCATGGAAGCGAAAGAAGAAACAACGACTGAACAAGAGAGAGGTCTAGATCTCGTCATCGAGCAGAGGAGAACAAGAAAAAAAACCATGAAGTTGATCCCGAAGACGACCCTGATCTTCCCAAGAGACCAAGGCAGCCAGAACGAGAGGTATTTTCAATACGCTTTGGGTCATTTGACTGTAATGTCATAACAGGTGGAGATGCAGGAGGAGGAGACCTTACTGCCGAGAGAAAATCTTACCTCTGTGAGGCTCAAGCTTGCTCGTACATTTAACGAATAAATATAGCTGAGGAGGATCGCCCGAGAAAGGTGAACAAAGAGAAATTGGTCATTAGTTTCTCAAAGAATGACCTCGCAGGTGTTCTGTATCCTCATGATGACCCATTGGTGATCAAAATGAGGATGAAGGAAGTAATAATTTCAAGAGTACTAGTCGACAATGGTAGCTCGGCAGACATCCTCATGCTTTGATAGTTTAAATCAAAATCTATCTCAACTGGAGCCTTATCATAGACCCCTCATCGATTTTTCTGGCGAGAAAGTATTTCCACTTGGGACGATCAAGTTGGATATATTCATTGGTACGTGGCCTTCTTGTTGAACAGAAAGAATACATTTCTTCGTGATGGATAAGAATGTTCAATCATCATACAATATCATCATGGGAAGAGTAGGATTGAAGAAGTTCGAGGTTGTACCATCTACAGTACATCAATGCCTAAAGTTTCCAACAAATTTTGGAGTAGGAGTTGTGAAAGGTGACCAGAAAGTAGCTCGAGAATGATATTATTCATCCGCCAAGCAAGAGGAACTGGAGGAATCAAGGAAAAAGACTATTACTTATCAAGTGGAAGAAGGGGCACAAATTGAAACATTGGATCCTAGATATGAGTCGTAACTCGTGAAGGGTCAAGTGGTGGAAGATACTGAAAACATCATTCTGGACGATGAGCACCCTGAACGAACTACTCAAGTAGGTTCGTCGTTGGAGGCCTCACTAAAACAGGAATTGATAACTTTCCTTAGAAGCAGAAAGCAAACTTTTGCATGGAGTCATGAGGATATGCCCAGAATAGATCCAAATTTCTTATGTCACAAACTCAATATGAATAAGGAGATCAAGCCAGTAAAGCAGAGAAGAAGAGTGTTCAGCCCCAAGAAGAATCAAGCTATACAGGAGGAAGTCGAGAAACTCCAGAAAGCTTGCTTCATTGAAGATGTTAAATATCCAGACTGGTTAGCAAATGTGGTGATGGTGAAAAAGAAGAACAACAAGTGGAGGATGTGTGTAGACTTCACCGACCTCAACAAAGTATGACCAAAGGATCATGATCCATTGCCCCGAATTGATCACTGGTGGATGCTACCTCGGGACATGAGCTGCTAAGCTTCATGGATGCTTATTCTGGCTACAATCAGATTAAAATGAAACCTGAAGACAGGGAACGTACTTCTTTCATTACCCATAGGGGAACTTATTGTTATAATGTTATGACTTTTGGTTTGAAAAATGCAGGTGCGACATATCAGTGGCTGATGAATAAGGTATTTGCTGACAAAGAGCAAGAAAGCTGTCGATCATCTAGTTGACTTAAGTCAGACTTTTGATCAACTAGATAAATATCAAATGAAGCAGAACCCGACGAAGTGCATATTTGGAGTACGAGAAGGCATGTTTCTCGGATACATAGTCAATCAATGAGGCATTGAGGCGAATCCTAAAAAGATCAAAGCTCTATTAGGGATGCGATCTCCGACGACAAAGAAAGAGGTGCAAAGTCTTACATAATGAGTAGCAGCACTCAACAGATTTGTATCACGAGCAACTGATCGATGTCTCCCATTCTTCAAGACACTCCGAAAGAATTTTGAGTGGAATGATGAATGTGAGAAGTCTTTTCAAGACTTGAAGAAATACTTGGGAGCACCTCCACTGTTATCCAGGCCAGTGATGGGAGAAAAATTATACTTATATCTAGCAGTATCGGAGAATGCAGTTAGCTAGGCGTTGATAAGAGTGGAGAATGGAGTACAAAAACTAATCTATTACACAAGTAAGGCCTTCCGAGGAGTAGAGATCAGATATCCAAGGCTAGAAAATTTAGCACTGGCACTGATTGAGGCGAGTAGGAGAATGAGGCCATACTTCCAGCCTCATACTATAGTCGTATATACTGATATACCATTGAGGCAAGCCCTTCATAAACCAAAAAAATCACGGAGATTGATGTACTGGGCAATAGAGCTTGGTGAATACGATATAGTTTATGAACCCAGATCATCGCTTAAAGGGCAAGCTGTAGCTGATTTTATAGCAGAGTTCACCTATCCTGATACCCCCGAGGAGCAAAAGTTTCTCGCTGATCAACCTGTGGATGTTACAGGATCAACAAACACAAGCTCAGACCAACTCCGGTTGGTAAAAGGGCAAGTGGATGTTATAGGATCATCGAATTCGAGCTCAGACCAACTCCGGTTGGTAAAAGGGCAAGAAAAGATGATCGACGCAGAGCGAGAAGTATCATGGGAAGATGAAAGGAACCAACAAATATTTCACCGAGGAACTCTGTCATATCAAAAGTTTGAAGACGAGTTACCTATATGGAGGCTATATGTAGATGACTCATCTTGCACAACAGGCAGTGGGGCAGGGATAGTTTTGAGCACTCCGGACGAGGTCGACATGGAATACGCCCTACGTTTCCAATTCAAAGCTTCCAATAATGAGGCTGAGTATGAGGCTATGATTGCAGGTCTTAATTTGGCAAAAATTATGGAGGCGCAACAAATTATTGTCTTTAGTGATTCTCAATTAATTGTAAATCAAATGTTGGGAATATATGCAGCCAAAGGAGAATTAATGATCAAGTACCATGAAAAGGTGATGGAGTTGGTATTAGAATTTGCTGCAATTTAGCTGGTCAGAATACCAAGAATGGAGAATGCAAGAGCAGATGCCCTAGCTCGATTAGCATCAGCTACTCGTACCGAGCTACGAAGAACAATCCCTATTGAAGTTTTAGCTGGTCGGAGTATAGATGAAGATTATAGATGAAGATTTGGCGATGAACTTTATCACCCTTGATTTAGGACCATCGTGGATGGATCTCATCAGGGCATATATTGAAGAAGGAGAATTACCAATTGACAAGCTCGCAGCTAAGAAACTGAAGTTTAAAGCTGCTCGGTATGTATTAACTAACGATATTTATATAAACGAGGAATTATGGCAGGTTTGCAAAGATGTGTACATCCCTCCAAGGTGAAAGAATTGATTGATAAGATCCATGAAGGGTCCTGTGGAGCCCATGTAGCAGGCCGGAGGCTTTTGCAAAGGATGATGACGCAGGGATATTACTGGTCAAAGATGAGTCCTGATTGTGTAACCTATGCCAAGAAATGTGATAGGTGCCAATGCTTCTCCTCCATCCGAATAACTCCACAAGAATTGTTAACACCCATCACTTCCCCTTGGCCATTTGCCATATGGGGAATAGATTTGGTCGGGCCACTGCCAACGACCAGAGGAAGGTTCAAATACCTCGTCCTCGCAGTGGATTATTTTACTAAGTGGGTAGAAGCTGAGCCTCTCATTGATATGACGTACGAAAAGGTGTACCAATTTATTTGGAAGAACATCATTTGTCGATATGGTCTTCCTCATGCTTTCATCACAGACCATGGAACACAATTTGATAACGAGGAGTTCGCTGCCTATTATCATCAATCAAATGTGTTGAAGATCCACTTAGGACCAGGCCATCCTCAAAGCAATGGACAAACTAAAGTGACAAACAGAACACTATTGAATGTCTTGAAGAAAAGACGGGACGATGCGAAAGCAAATTGGATCAACGAGTTACAGTCAGTACTGTGGGCTTACCGAACTACTCCCCGAGTAGCAACTGGAGAATCTCCATATATGCTAGCGTTCGAAAGTAAAGATGTTATACCTTCCGAGTTGGGCCTCCCAACACATAGGGTATTGAATTTCAATTCCCCTATCAGCGACTTAATGAGAAGATTGGATTTAGACATACTCGAGGAAGTTAGAGAAGAAGCAGCCATCAGAAATGTTGCATACCAACAACGAACTGCTCTATTCTATAATAAGAGGGTGAATAAGTGCGACCTGAAAGAAGGAGACTATGTGATAAAGAAAGTGATTCAAAAGCACAACAAACTGGAGTCAAACTGGCTTGGACCATACCGAGTTACAGAAGTTGTTCGACCAGGAACTTACCGAATAACAACTTTAGAAGAGGAGGAGTTTAAGAATGCATGGAACGCAGAGCACCTGCGCAAGTATTATCATTGATATGTATTTTCCCCTTTTATTGAAAGTTTTTTGGGGAATACTAGTGCTACACACTACTCGGCGAAACTCGGCAAAACTCGGGCTACTCAAAATTTTTCTTGAAAACGCCAGCTAAGGTTGGTCGAGAAACAAATATATTCCTCCGGGAAGTAAAACTTATATTCCTCCGGGAAGTAAAGATACATATATTCCTCCGGGAAGTAAAGCTACCTATATTCCTCCGGGAAGTAAAGCTACCAATATTCCTCCGAGAAGTAAAGCTACCTGTATTCCTCCGGGAAGTAAAGCTACCTGTATTCCTCCGGGAAGTAAAGCTACCTATATTCCTCCGGGAAGTAAAGCTACCTGTATTCCTCCAGGAAGTAAAGCTACTTGTATTCCTATGGGAAATAAAACTTGTATTCCTACGGGAAATAAAACTATATGTTCTTTGGGAAGTAAAACTTTTCCTAAAAATGCCAACTTATGTCGGTTAGGAAGTAAATATATTCTCGAAAAGGCCAACTTGAGTTGGTCGGGAGGTAAAATTATTTCAAAAAGTGCTAAAAGTTGTTCCCAGAGGAAAAATCCACTAACTATGGCTGGTCGGGGATAAAAACCCACTAACTGTAGTTGGTCGGAAACATTTTATGAATACGAGAAAATGATCAAGCAAAATTATTGATACTCGTGACTTTTGAAAATTATTAGTAAGTTGGTCGAGAAACAACTTAGTGAGTTGGTCGAGAAACAACTTAGTAAGTTGGTCGAGGAATAACTTAGTAATTTTTATGACTACTACAAATTCTACTAGTCAACAATAAGTTGATCGACAAACAACACAACACAATATTGTTATCTTTTTAACAGACATACATGCACAAATGTAAAGTATTTTACAAGACAATAGCGATTAAGATTGAGAATAAAAATAAAAGTCTTTCATTAAATCCAAGAATAGATTACATTGATAACGAAATGTATACTAACTATTACATCAAAATTCCTACTCTATTGGTTTCTTCGCCTCTACTTTTGAGATAGGTTCCTCGCCAGCAGGCGAATCATTTAAAGCAAGAGGAGAGTTTATGAAGTTCAAATCTTTTAACATCCTGATATTCATCACGGATGGTCGATCTAGAAGATGCTCGGGACGAGATATCTCAACACTTGAATGGAGATTATAGTCACCGAGATACTTTGAAATTAAGCATCGAGGAATGGCCCGAGAAGGGTTTAAGCTCATATCAAGTTTGAATGGTGGCACGGGTAGGTCGAGCAGCCCAGGATCATGGTAATCGCATAGGTAATGACCCTGTTAGAGTTTCAGTACACCTAAGGCATTTAACCAGCCTTGCTTGTAGCCCTCATTATTGGCATTCTGGATACGATCGTCCAAGTGGTAAAGAGCCTCGTTGTACCCAGCCATCCAAAACTCCCTGGGTTGTTTGTGGAATTGATATGTCAGTCTTTCCAGCTGCTCGTGGAGATTTTTAATGAAGAGTTCCTTATTCTCCAAGACTGACTGCTGCACAGAAAACTGCTCTTCCAGGTTCCTAATGTTCTTTGACATTTCAGCCAACGCCTGGTTCTTTGCCATTAATTGGAAGGCTTGGTTCTCTAAGGCAGATTGAGTCCTCTGTTCCTCGATAGGAATTCGAACTGCTCTTGCTCGTCCCCGAGGAGCTCTTGCTCATCCACGAGAAGATGTAGAGGGACCATCTCTCCTCAAGGTCTCCAATTCGTCCCTCAAGTTGGCGTTCTCGACCTCCAAGAACGAGAATCCCTCATCATTCACTAGGATCAAGGCGTTTGAAGTGGAAGCTGCAGACTTCAACTGAGACAACTCTTTTTGAAGGTTGTTATTTTCTTGCTCTAACAGTTCAGCTATTTTTCTGTACTCCTCGACCTCACCCCTCAGAGTTCTCTCCCTCACATCATAGCCAGCAAAACGCTTCTCGTACCCCTTGTCAGCATTGATTTGCTGATACTTCTTCTTATACCCCTCGTGCAAAAGGGCAGTGGATTCTTTGTATTATTGCTAAAGGTCTTCAAGAATGCCTTGGAGATCCTCGATCATATCATAATAAGCCACATTATTGGCCACTGCACGATCAAGCAGGGTCTTCAAGTATTGGTAGGCCTCAACCGCCTGTTTCGAAGCATCTTGGCCGAGGATGTCGATAATCTGCGCTGCACTCGGATCTGTGTGACCAGCCTTAAAATAATCATTGCATTGCGCCAACAGCCTGGTGTCATGAGTAGATAGTAATTCCATCCTGGCTAGAAACTAGTAGAGAAAGAAGAAGCAGTTATCAATAAAAGTACCAACTAAGCATGAAGAAGAGACAACAGTATGCAAGAACAAAAGTTCAAGTTTTATTATATCAAGATTCAGAGTTACATGTTCATGGTTACATTTGACAAAAGAAAAATATAAAGAGAAAACTGAACAACTCTACACATTTTCCTTGTCTCCCAAAACCTTCTCGGGAGGCTGGGACGAGGAAGTAGGTTGCTCGAAAGGAACAGATAGTATCTGGGGAAGTGCTGGAGGTTGCTCGGAGGAAGTAGCGAGCTGCTGAAGTTCCTCGGTAGCAGGCTGGATGGCTGGGGGATGATCTCCCATCACCATAGAAGACTCTTCGGAGGAAGCTTTGTCCTCTTCTTCTTCAGGAGTTGGAGGGGTACCAGGGATGTGTCACTGAAAGAGTTCAGAATTTTCATCCACTTTCATCTCCTGTAGAGCAGTGACTCATCCATCCCTGAAGTACTTGAGGCTGCCATATTCTACTTGTGACATCATGGCAGCCAAGCCCTTGTTCTATCCCTTGTCCCAGCCAGCGCTGAAAGACTTCTTTACAGCCAATTTTTTCTTCAACTTCTCCGCGGAAAGCTTCTCGGACAGAAGGTTTTCAGCATTCTTCAATTTATTTTCAACCTCCTCCTTCTGCCGATTTACCTCCCGAAGCCGACCCAATTCTTCCTCAGCAACCTTGAGTTTATTCTCAAACTCTCCACCATCTTTGAGCTTCTTGTCGAGCTCTTTATTTTTCCCTTCCAAGTCTTTTATTCTCTTCTCCAACTCCTGTGAAACTTCATAAACTCGAGCCTTCTCCTGCTCGGTGGAGGCAAGCTTCTTCTCCCAAGTTGCCTTATCATCAACATATTTTTGGCGAGACTCTTCCAAAGACTACCTCACGCCCATCAAAGCTTCCTCTACACCAGACGATGAGCTTGAAGCTTTAATAGATTCATCCTTCTTCAAAATTGTATTGAAGCAGCTCACCAACTGTGAAAAGAAAATGAAAGCGAGTCAGAAACAGATATAACAAAGGGAAGATGAAAAGTTCAAAGTAAAAGGACTTACAGAAGCAATGTGGCGAGCTGCCAAAGAGGTAACCATATCCATAGAAAGGTTTTCTTCTATACCTTGGATCTCGGGAATGATCCAAGTCTTCATCGAGCTCATGGCAGAACTCGGGGGAACAAAAGTGGGAACTCCACTAGTCGGAGGCTGAGAGATAGTGTCAGCCAAATTGACTGAGGATCCCTTATTCAGCTTCCTCAGGGGAGCAGAAATAGATTCAACCAAGGAGGAACTCTTGGTCGGTGATATTACAATCACCTCTCCTGGAGCAGCAACCTTGCTTGGGGCAACTGGGGCTTCTCGACAACCTTCACAACAGGGGCAGCCGAGGAAGGTGCATCAGTTTTCTTTGTCCCCTCCACTGGGATGTCAATCTTACTTCTTTTTGCCTCTCCAGCACTAGAGGCAGTTTTCTCAAAAAGGGTGGGAGGTCTTCTCTTCTTCATCCTTTGACTTAAAGGAATGTGAGACTCAGGCGAGGAACTGGTAGAAGCTGGTAATGGTTCTACTTCACTTATCACCGAACAAGCAGTGAAAGAAGTGGTGTAGCTCTTGTACTGCAGCAGATACGAGGCTGACCTAACATGCTCATCGGCAACACTCTGATGCAAACTCCAGATAAGTTTTAAGTGACTTATATTCACTTCTGCTTCTTTTGGACACTTTCTTTTGCTATCAACTGCAAATAAATAAACATTAAAATATCAGTGGCACATTTTATCAAACATAGAAGAAGCATAATTTCAAAATAAATAAAATGAAATAAAAATAACCTATCCCATTGCCATAGGGAGGGCATCTGGGACCCTGATACACTTCATCTCCTGATAAAGGAGCATGTTGTCAATTTTTTATGACAACCCCATGCTCAAAATAGTCCCTATTAGCATCCGGGAGATTGACCACTAAAGCCCTATTTAAAAATCTAGTTTTTAAATAAAAAGTGTTATCACCAACTGCCCATCTATAGCAAAACATGATTTCTGGAATTCCTATGCGAGTTCCATGGATTTGATTTAACCTATGCACCCCATTAAGTATTCTCCATATATTGGGGGCTATTATTACAGGAATAACATCAAAATATTGACAAAATTCCAGACATAGAGGATTGAGCGGAAAAGAAAATCCACACTCAGCAACAAAGAGACTGGAGAACCAATGTCCCTCAGCCAAACGGAAATAGTCAGAAGGCTCTTCCAGAACAACCCAGGAGGGAATAGAAAAATCAGAGAGAAACTTATCAAGAGATTCAACAGGGTAAACCATGATGAATAAAGGAAATGAAGAAGAAGGAAGAAGATCTTACAGAAAAAGAGTGGATCTGTTGACAACAAACGATGAAAATGATGAACGCACAAGAGAGTATGACAATGGAAAGTTCGAAGATACAAATTTGAAAAGGTAGAAGATGATGGGAGTGTCTGTGAAGTTTAAATACTCTGCCTTGGAAAACGGTAAAGTAATGATTACAAAAATAAACAATTACGCTACCGACGGCTAGAAAGACAAAAAGGGCGCGACAATCGAAGCGATAAGAAACGATTACGCTACCGGCGTCTAGAAGGACAAAAAGGGCGCGGCAATCGAAGCGAGTATAAAAATTCAAAAAATCCTGATTCTGTGAATTTGGAAGAAAAAATAAATACAAGGGAAACATTCCTAAAAATCAGGAGGACCATTTAAAGCTACCATATTCCGAGAAAGAATTTTCCATACTCCTCAAATTTCGAACTATGAAACATTGGGGGCTTCTGTTGATACCAAATTTAGTCTGCTGACATGGCTCAATAAAGTAAAGACACGTGGAAATTTACGTGGCAACAACAAACACTTTCGAGGAACTCACATGCTCTGAGAAACCATACTATAACGAGGAACACTGATTCCCCGAGGAACTCATACGCTCCGAGGAACGAGAACTCTCCGAGGAACTCTTGAGCACCGAGAAGCTTAGGCGGTCCGAGAAACTCAGGCGGTCCGAGCTGCACCTCGAACAAAGCATTAATAGAAGGATAACCAACAGTTTGATTGTTCATTAAATGCTTATCATTCAGACGCATACGCATAAGGGGCATTGAATGTATTACCTTTTCATATGTACATCATTTAATGTATTACCCTTTCACATTACAGCCTCAGGGCTATAAATACATTGTACAATCCTCATTGTAAAGGGACGGGAATTTCTTGATAGAACTGGTAATCGAGAATTCTCAAACAATCAGCAATACCATAACAGTGGGCGTAGGCCATTCTTATAAGGCTGAACCACTTTAAAAACTCTTTGTCTCATTTATTTATCTGTGATTGAATAATTAGATATGATCTAATTTTTTACATCAACAATTCTATTGAAATATTAAATAAAATTTCATCAACATAGTATATTATTGAGATTACCTAATAAAGGAATTATAAGAACTGTGTACCTAAATCCATAGTGATGATTGAGGCTAAGGGGTTGGAGGTCTTCCACAGACTAGTCCATATCACTATGAGTTCTCTCTCATTGATGTGAATGAGGAGAAGAGTCTTTGAGTGCATTAGCCTTAGGGACCAGAACCCTTCATTATATAGACATCTAATTAGAACCCCATAAATTCTAATTAGGTGACTCTTGAGTAACCAATAGGCGACTCTTGAGTAACACGACTCTTGAGTAACCAGTAGGTGACTTTTGGGTAACCACACATTTCGAATTCCATACTTACTGTTTATGGCTTTTGAGCTTACCTAATTAGATCACTTCATTTACCCAATTTAAATTGAAGCTCAAATATAATTATCATTTTAATATGTGATCCCACATTAAATTATTTGAAATATATAAAATATTCCAAAAATCTCCCACTTGGGCTAGATAATAATTCTGAATATAATTATATTCAATAACCTTATGTGCGCACCAAATTGCTTTCTATTCTTAAGACATCTCCCGAATCAATCTCATCTATCTTCTCTACTAGTATAAGATAAAAGAGATCTTCGTTAAATTTATGTGGTAACTCGATCTATCAATGATCACCACACCAAATATATTTAATGAGATAGATCAAGTTTGGATGTGTGGCTAGAAATTACATACAATGTGATCTTAGACATGTCTATTTACAATTGGTCCTAATTTTATTCCGTAATGAGATCAAACCTCAATCTTTTAAACCTTATGTTATACCACAATTAAAAGACAATACATTCAGAGTAAACAAAAAAATGAAAATACCATCAACTTTATTCTGCAGAAAACTAAAACATACATAAAGTATCTAAGTAGTGTCAAATGAAGGAACATTAACTTGAATACAAACTCCCACTAAAGCTGAATATCATCAAACTGAATAACATCCATATGGGCAGTGTGCTCATGAAAGACCTCAGGTGGTAAGCCTTATTAAGAAGATCCGCGAGCATGTAGTTTATTCTTGTATGTTCAATAGACACTATCTTACTCTGAACTATTTCCTTAACAACAAGAAACTTAATGTATATGTGCTTAGACTTCAATAAGCTTTTGTTGTTATTCGAATATAGAACTGCTAAATTATTGTCATAATATATCTATAGTGGTCTTTCAATGCTATCCAAAATATGCAGCTCGGTGACGAAATTTCGCAGCTATATCACATGATTTGTTGCCTCATAATAGGCTATGAACTCTGGTGCCACAGTAAAGGTGCAATAAGTGATTTCTTAGCACTTCACCGAAAATATCACCTCCAGACAACATGTTTACATAGCTAGAAGTGGATCTCTTAATGCCTTGGCAACTTGCAAGATTGGTATCAGAATACCCAATCATCTCCAAATTATCTGACTTCCGATAGATGAGCATGTAATTTTTTTTCTTCCCTATAAATACATCATAACCCATTTGGATGCTTTGTAGTGATCCATTATAGGTTTACTCATATATCTGCCTAACATACCGATTATGTACACTAAATCTGAATGCGTACATACTTGAGCATACAGAAGTTTCCCAATAACTAAAGCATAAGGAACCTTTTTCATTTCTACACTTTCAGCCTCATTCCTGGGGCATTGACAAAGACTAAACTTATCTCCCTTAGTAACAGGAGTATCTCCTTGTGAACAATCTTTCATGTCAAATCTAGAGAGTACCTTCTCGATATAGATCTTTTGGGATAATCCAAGGATACCCTAAGAATGATCTCGGTGTATCTTAATTCTCAATACAAAAGAGGCATCCCCAAGATTTTTTCATTTCAAAATTCTTAGTTAGAAATCTTTTCGTTTCGTGCAATGAGGTTATATTGCTGCTGGCCCATAGTATGTCATCGACATAGAGCACAAGAAAGATAATTTTACTCCCACTGAACTTATGATATAAACATCCATCTACTTCATTAACCTCAAATCATATGAGATAATTACTTGATAAAACTTGTGATATCATTTACGGGAAGCTTGTTTGAGACCATATATGGATTTCTTGAGTTTGCAAACCATGAACATTGGATCAACTGAGTCAAAGTTTTCTAGTTGCACCATATATATGGTTTCCTCAATTTTACCATTGAGAAAAGTCATCTTAACATCCATTTGATGATACATCTCTAAATCAAAATGATTTACAACTGATCATGAGGTTGTTGAGTTTGGTCTTCTGGAATAATTCTTATATTTTGAGTAGGGAATTCCTCATTGTTATCTCCTTCAACACTTTCAGCAGGCTGAATAATGTTTGGGAGAAGAATTGATTCCTCTTCAAAGACAACGTTCTCATTCTTAATCGTATCTTCCCCCTCAAACTCAACATCCTCGAGAAATATCTCAATTACCATCTCGAAAAAAAGATTTAGTTGAGGGATCATAAAACTTGAAACCCTTCGCCTATTCAACGTACCCATCAAAATAGCAGCTAATAGTTCTTAAGTCTAGTTTCTTTTCAATTGGACTATAAGGTATTGCCTCAACTAGACACCCCAAAATGTATAAATGATAGTTTTTCAGCCTATCCATAATTTATAAGGGGCTTTAGCCACCGCTGTACAAAGTACTCTATTTAGAATATATATTGCAGTCTTAAGTGCCTCTCCCTAGAGTAAAATCTAGAAAAGAAGAATTATCAATCATACTTATTACCATTTCCTTAAACATTTTGTTTCGTCTCTAGGAATTTGGCAAAAGATTCAAGACGCTATTCACCTGATCTATCATATTTGCCATAGTATGCACCGCCACAGTCAGATTTGACAACTTTAATCTTCTTGCCTAGTGATTTTAAAATTAGGTTTTGAAGGCCTTAACACGTCCAAAGCTTGAGACTTCTCATAAATTAAATATAAGTACCCATAACGAGAATATTTGTCTATAAAAGTGATAAAATACTATTGGCCATTCCATGATGCCATAGGGAATGGACCGTAAATGCCAGAATGCATCAATTTTAAGACATCCTAACTCCTTTTGGAACTTAATTTCCTTAGCTTTGTCTATTTCCCCTTTATACGCTCAATAAAAACATAAAAGTCTGTGAAATTAAGGGGTTTAAGTATTCCATCTAATACAAGCCTTTCAATTCTTTTTTAGGAGATATGACCCAAACGCTTGTGCTATAAAGCAACGAAATTCTCATAAGTTAATTTTTTTTGCAAGGTTTCATTAAATGAAGCATTGGTGTTTAATAAATATAATTTATCAACTAAAGAACGAGTCGCAACCAATGTTTCAAGTGAATGAGAATAACTGTATTTGTCAAAAATAAAAACTGAAACCAAGTCTCGTCTGAAAAATAGTACTGCATAAGTCTATATTAATTCAATTAAATGATTAGTCTCAAAAGCTAATTTGAAAGTCCCAATTGCTTCAACTCCAACTGTTGTGCCATAGCCCACATAAATGAATCTTTCACCATCATTTAGCGGTTTAGCTCCATAGGCAACCGTGCATAGACATACTTACATGAGTAGTAGCATCCAAATCTACCCACCATGGTTAGGTACAAAAGCCAAATTAACTTCCGAACAAACCAAAATGAGAAGTGTACCTTTATTTACACGCCATATGGCGTAATCAGAATAATCCTTATTCACATGCCTAGGTTTTTGGAAAAGAAACAAGCGAATTGTGAATCCTAAACTTGTTTCTTCTATTGAACTTTAGGTTTGGGTTGTGATGTTACAACTGCAGTACCCTTATCATTAGTCCTTTTCCTCTTTATGTTCCTTGAGGTAGATGCAACATGAGCAATTTCAGTTGTCTTTTCTCGCTTCAACCTTTCCTCTTCTTGCACACAATGTAAAATGAGCTCATTAAGAGTAAATTTATCCTTTAGAGTATTTTAACTCACTATAAACTTTCCATAGTGTGCATGAAGAGATATCAATAACAAATGAACGAGCAAGTTACCATACAGCTCTAACTTTAATACTTTAAGTTTTGAAGTGATGTTAGATATCTCCATAATGTACTCCCGTATATTTCCTTTGCCTTTATACTTTATTTGGATAAGGTTAGCTAAAAGCGTCCTTATCTCAACCTTTTCGTTATTTGCAAAATGTAATTCAATATCTTGAAGGAAACTTTTGGCAGTTACCTCATCGGACATACCGCCCCTGAAATCTTTTAGAACATTGTGATTTAGCATCATTAGACTTAAGCTATCAGAAGTTTGCTTTATTCGTAAGAGGAGAGGGTTATTCCTTCCTTATCGCATAGTTTAAATTTATGCAAGCGAAAACTATAAGAATGTCATCTTTCTAGTTCTTAAAGTTTGTACCATTAAGCACATGAATTGATGTCATGTTGGCAGTAATATTGACAGAATAAGCAGTAACTTAATTCGAAAGAACAAATAAATTATAAAAACTCCAATTTAAAATTTATCTCATGGCATATTATAATAACATAACTGATAAATGCAAGACATAAATTTTATATAACTGTAATGGTCAAATGGTGGTCCCATCAATGAGAAACTTAGCACAACATTAACATTTAGTCTTTGGACATAAATATTAACTTGTAAGTAGTACTCTCAGTCCAAAAAAATATTGATAATAAATCCGATCAACTAACCCTCCTTTGGGATGATTAATTGTCCACATGAAACTATAGAATTATCATATATTTAATTATGCATGTATATTTATTATTCAGCCAAATAATAATCTTCCTTTGGGCCGATTATTACCCGCATGAATAATAAATATATTAACGTCATTTTTATATCTCAAAATAAATTAATCTATGCAATAGAGGTTACTTTGGCAAAGTATTACTTTAATTAATTCATTTGAAGATATAATACAATTTTGGTATTTTTTTTAAGAAAATGCCCCAAATGGGAATCAAACTTTATTAAAAATATGAAACCAAATGATTTTTAATTAAATATGCAAGTATTTGGTACATCTAATTTTATACTTTCCCTAGTTCCCAAGAAAAAATATGCATTTGGAAATAATTCTCACAAAAAAAAAAACTGATTTCGAAATAATTCCCACCAACATTAAGTTAAAATTAATTCCCCCAAAAAAAATTGAATTGAGTGCTCATTTATTTTTCCAAAAATGGAAAATTTTGAGTTATCACTAAAGTGACATATATAATCACTTCAAGATCACTCTCTTATTCGCGGAATCGCAAAATTAATTTTTAAGCGAGAGTTATAAGCATTGACATTATTACAAAAAAATGACAAAAAAATGCGTTTTTAGGGATCTAAATGATGTCAATTCGTCGAGATAGGGTGGTGCCCATTATTTACAATGGATTTTGTTTATTTCGACGTGTCTAGGTGACTACCAAAATTTCATAAAATTCTAAATAAGAAAACGAAATATGTCGTTGAAAACGTCCCTCAAAATTCTAAATCAAGATTTCAACAATTCTCATATTAATCTTGAAAAAAACTGAATTAATCCATCAAAATCCATTATGAATTAAACCCTTTTGAGGAAAATCAAAAATCACCTTGGATTAACAATCCTTAATCAATTTGGGACTGTGATTATAAAAATTATCACAAACCATACATAAATTGTACATAGAATCATAAAAGTCATATGAATTCTAACTAGATCATATATATGATAAATTAAACAAAATCACTTCTGAATTACCATCACAGTACCAATCCCAATAATCTAATATGAAGAAGCTCTGATACCACTTGTTGAAATATTAAATAAAATTTCATCAACATAGTAGATTATTGAGATTATCTAATAAAGGAATTATAAGAACTGTGTACCTTAATCCATAGTGATGATTGAGACTAGGGGGTTGGAGGTTTTCACAGACTAATCCCTGTCTCTATGAGTTCTCTCTCATTGATAGGAATGAAGAGAAGAGTGATGCATTAGCCTTGGGGACCAGAACCATTCATTATATAGATATATAATTAGAACCTCATAAATTCTAATTAGGGGATTCTTGAGTAACACGACTCTTGAGTAACTAGTAGGTGACTTTTGGGTAATCACATTTCGAATTCCATACTTACTATTGATGTCTTTTGAACTTTCATAATTAGATCACTTCATTTGCTCAATTTAAATTAAAGCTCAAATATAATTACCATTTTAATATGTGAGTCCACATTAAATTATTTGGAATATATAAAATATTCCAACATATTGTACTCCAATGATCTTCACCCAAATCATACAAAAAATCTATACAATTTCTTTGCCTTGATTAAGTAACAAACCCAAATTATATTCAAACTTTCCAGACCTTAAAAAAATTAATTTGCACTTGCCTCGACAACACTCTGGATAAATGACTCTTTAGATTACATTTGAAGCAATAAAGAAACAACTTGGGGATTGAAGAAAGAAGCCCCTTATTTTGTATAAATGAAGGTAATTTGATGATGAGGATCAATTATATATGAAAATTCCTCCAAAAATCATGCTATGTTTTCTTCTATAACTCCAAATACTAGGGGATATATTCTTGTATTAAAATCAATCAAGTTAATAAAATTCACATAACATATGATTTATTTGCACTTAAGACTATAATAACAACATTAAAAGATGTACCTTTATTCCTATTTTTACCTATTGGAATAACAAGAATTCCTTTATATCACAACTTCGAAAAATATCCCATCAAGAAACAATAAAGGCTAAAAATAATTATAGACTTGAATGCGTGCATCAAATCCAATCAATATTCTTCTAAAACACCCACTGATATCCTCACATTCAATCTCCAGTCGATTGTCATGGTTTGTCTGAATTGTAGAATCAATTTATCACTGAAGTATATTCAATGATAACAATTAATCACCATATAATTCTTTCTTTGACTTCTCCACAACCCACCACACCAAATGATAACTAAGAATCAACCCACAACCAATGCTAAAAAGATACATAATATCATTTGGATGTGTGAGGCCTCTTAAGAATCTGATCTATAATCTAGAGACACACAATATCCGAGCTCATCCGTAGATTTTTTTATTGCCCTATATGACGCACCACGTGAATGTTCATTCAAAAGATATCTTACATAAACAACCCATTCCATTTTCAACTCACACACTTTCAAAGTAACATTCTGCTGCGACCCAAACTTAAACCTAACCTCAATGGAACACACAACCTGTGCCTTTAGAAATTCACAAACACTTCCTTAATAAAAATTCCGTACTTGAGATATTCCAACATCGCAACTTGTCGTTAAAAACACTCTCTCTTCATATAAAAAAAATGATTGTACCTAACTTACATTGTAATCCTTCTCACTTTCAACAAAAATTCAATATTCTACGAATCATTACTCTTCAACCACTTGCTGGAAACTATTTTCCACGCACAAATTTAACATAAATACTACGAATCCCGTGGAAATCACAATAATAAAACATAAATTCCAAATCTTCATCACAATCAAGTGCACAATACGAAATTTCGGTCAATACATATGACATCCGTACAAAATCAAAGCATAAATGATTTCATTTTCGACATATACTTTTCACCAGTTAATCAAACAATATATCACCATAACACTATAGAAAATACATATGTTTACTATATTTTGACATCAGTATGACCAACGAATTCATCAAAACCTAAACAAAAATAAACTTATCACACAACGTTAACTATCCTAATCATTTCCAACCCTACAAACACAATTGCATTTATCTTACTATTTACACAAATTTACAAAGATATATTTTCATAAAATAAAAACCATTTATAGAATTTTTATAAAAAATGCATACAAAACTGAAAAAGCAGAGCACAAAGCAAACAAATTCAGTGGTACCAATAAGTTTTAAGTCAAAAGCTTAATTTGATTTAAAATTAATATTGCCAATTTAAAAATTCTATCCTCCTATTAGAATAATCTTTCTCCAATCGATTTTTAAATTGCACTTATGTTCGGATTTTAACAAAAAACAAAACTTCAAGATCTAACAGCAACTTCACAAATATAATCAATTTGAACCGATAAATACGTTAACGTCTAAAAAATGGTATATGGATTTTATGGGATGTAGCTGATTAATATCAATAATAAAATATAATAAATAAATAGATCAACGGCATAGATTTGAGAGAGATGAGAGACAAAACGGGGAATATGAGATTAACGTGGTTCAGTCCAATGAGGTGTCTACATTCACAGATTCAATATTATTTTTATTAACCATGAAAGAGTGGATATGTGCTCTCAAGAATCCCTCTAGGTTTTGTACATGGTTGCTAGTTGAATATTTTCAGATTCCATTTCCAGTGTTCCCTAAAGTGCTATTTATAGGTCGTTTTATATGAGAGAGAGAGAGAGAGAGAGAGAGAGAGAGGGGTGGAAGGGGTGCAGTGCCTTTATAAATTAGGCAGTTACAAGTTTCAATATTCTAGGATACGACTAATGATGAGCAAATCACAATTAGCTGAAAAGACTAACCCACATGCGGGTAATGGAAGTTGTAAACATTCCCATATATGACCCATATGTGCGTTTAGTGAATAATAAGACTACTTCGTCTCAGTCGACCACCTAATCAAGCAAGGATTATACCATGCTAAGCAAGGAAATGATGTGCCGATCATGTTCATTGAATAAGATGAGCATCTTATGATGACAAGTGTCACAATACCATTGGTCCACATCACACTTCATATTTATAATATAATAAAAGCCCCAGGACATCATTCATGATTGGAATGAATAATATCTTGTCTGGAGCATAAGAACTTCAGAGTGGTTTGGAATGTGGAATGAATGGATGGAGTGTTAACTGGTAAGACTTGATCGGCTTCAGAAAAAACCCGTGATAAGTCTTTGTGGTTTGGTCATTAGAGACGCTTGGTCGGTAGGTCGTCTCTGAGAGTTGGTATTTTGGGGAAACTTTATCCTCCCAGTGCAGTGGTAGTTTTGTAAATATTGGTAAATTTTGGGAAGCAAAGTGCTTCAAGGGTACGTTGGTAATAAAATGTATTGGGAAGCGAACCATCATCAAAATAAAGATACATATATTTTTAATCACATCATTTCTAGTAAACTATGTACACGCCATTTAGGCTTCGAAAGTGTTATTTTCCCCTGGATTATTTCATTTCCTATTCGAAAAATCTCCTTCCTCATCTCCAAGTTTTTCTACTATTTGTGAGAACTTAGTGTATTTTTCATTTTCACTATAAGGATTATTTCCCACTTCTTCTAATTCCTATGTAATTCTTTCATATTTTTGTTAAAATGTGGTTTATGTTGTTGGCGAGAGTTTAATAGAATCTTTTAGGGTTACACACAAAATCCCTCCGTAAATAATAATTGAATTACTAAATGGGGCCTATGAACTTTATACTTTGGCTGAGGGTCATTGGTTATCTTCCATATTATTGTTGAGTGTAAATCCACTTTTTCCCCTAATCATTTATTTTTAGTATTCAGATGATACTTTGATGTGGCCCTTGCCCAAGTTGCCCCAAATACTTGGAGATTCATTAATGGGGTCGACCGTATTAATGGCAGTATGGGGCTCATATTGGGATTATAGAGTTAATGTACCATTACCATTGGGGAACCACCAATGAGAACATGTATTATATGAAGACAAGGCAGTCAAACAGGGAATTGGTCATAAATTTAATTGATTCCAGTAATGATTATTAGGACCATGGTTTAATGTGAAGAATTAGTAGTTTGCTCCTCTTTCTAAGGGTACTGATACCCACAAGAAGGCCAGGGAATAGCTTAGGACATACACACTTAAGATATTTCTATTTGACTTGAACTTTCTTTTCCTTTACTGATTTTGTATTTTTTTATTTATGTTTTACATTGAAGAGTAAGAAAAAGATCCCTTATACCGTTAAGGTTAATTTTGTTAACTTGGAAATCGTGTGGTAAATCTAACAAAGTCTTGGTATAGAGTACCATCCTAGGTCCACCTCTTTTATGTTCAAATACAAGAGTACAACTACTTCTTTTATGGCTAAACTAACTAAGGAGATACCACTTACTCTCATCTCTTTAGACGACCCAAAAGCCTCTACCTCTAATCCTCAAACTCTGGCTCTAAATCCTCTCATAAAGTAGGGGGATATTTTTTTACAAAAAGTACTTTATCTTCCTTCGAGCCTTTCGAAATTGCGTTAGGTCCATACAACATCCCTTCGAAGGTGATGGTGTAATGAAAGATTCCCAACCTCGTTACTCGGACTAGGTCACCTCCTCATGCGATAAAGAGAACTGAAGCTAGACCTTATAGTAACCCCTTCATTGTGGATCGGTCTTCTACCAAGGAATATGAACATCTATCTAAGAGGGTGAGAAGGCACTCACCTCCTCCAGGTGAGAACGTCGAAAATAAATCACCTAACAGGGGCAAGGGTACGATGCAATCCGTTGCAGTTTTCCCTGAGCTTGCTCGAGATTTAATTAGCGCTGGAGTCCTTCCTTCCGATGAAGCAACTGCATTTTCTCTTCCTCATTTAAGATTAATAGATCGTGCAATATATAATCTGGCCCTTGTAAGTTGGTTGTTCATTGTTTGACTTTCATCTGTACTACTTTCATTCCCTCTTCTAATATTTTTTTCTATCCATATTCCTTACAGTTCTTGATTGACCACGACTAGCTGTTAAGAAGGAATGACAAGATGAATGAGTCATGTTATGTAGTTGAGGGTGACTTCAACTGGTTGCACCAAATCCCTAAAAGCTATTAGTCGTGCTAATCAGCCCTAGATGAAAGAGATGAAGAAATTAGAGGATAAGGTCCAGACTTTGGAGCAGGAGAAGATAGTGGCAGGTAGTGTTGTGATCACTACTAAAAAGGAGGCTGAGAATGCCAAGATAGCTTCTGAACATGCTAGAAGTCATGTAGTAGAGTTGAAGACCAAGTCTTCCAAGGAAAAGTAAGATTCCTTCACAAGGAGTTAGGATAAGGCATTCTCTAATGCCTCTATAGAGGTTGACATTTTGAAGAAGGATGTCTACAAAGTGGTTGGGATGATGCCCTGGGAAAAGTCAATAGTATTGGAGATTTTGAACTTTTCTAATTACACCACCCTCGTACTCTCCCTCATATTGATAAAGAGATGTATATTGAGTAAGAGGTTGGAGATCATGCTGATAATGAACAATTAGTGGTCCTTGAGTAGGTTTAGGGTCGTGATTCAATTGATAAAGAGAAGGTGGGGAAATAAACCCCTGTAGTCTTGCTAAGAGTTTTATTTATGCTTTAAGTTATTACTTTCTTTGGTGTATAAGGATTTCCTTGATATAACCTATTTTATAATAAAATAAAGTTTTTTTCCATATATTATTGTCACATTTAAATTCATTTAAGTTTTTTCGATAATTACTTATATCCCACCACCTGCTTTTCAGTTTAATGCGAGATTTGAAGCTTTGGTCATCACTCAAAATTACTTTCAAGAATTATTTAATCAACTGTTTGGCCCTAGAAACAGTGAGATTGGCGAAGATGAGATTGAGGAGTTACTTAGTCCTAATAAATCTATTCAGGCCAAGGAGTTATATTTAAGCATGCATCGTCTTTTTAACCAGGTGGTTGCAGATAATTCGGCCTATCATGACATGATTTTTTATCTACAAAAGAGACACAATGAATGAGCGGCAAGTATTCACGTCGATCATGAGAAGAAATTGTCCATCCTGTAAAAAAGTAGTGGATTTGACCAGAAGTCTCTTTATTTGACATCAGCTTACTCCAAGAAAGAGTACGTTCATAATGTTGAGCTGAAAAGTGCCAAAGAGGTCTCCACAATGATTGAGCAAGAAAATAATGCCTTAAACGTTAAACTTGAATGTCTTAAGAAGTTGGGACTGCCGACAAAAATGAGGGTGTTTCCTTTTCGGAAGAAGATAATGCTCACCCGAGGGAAGAATTGGAGAATGTAAAGAAATCTAGGGGCCAACCTTCTCAGCAGGGGGGATTGAGATATCTTTGTCCGACCAAGCTACGACTATCGTGAATCAATTGTCCACTATTAAGAGGCTGACTGAGAAGTATATCATCTCACATATCAATGTCATAAGCAACCTCGTACTATATGCATGGACAGTTATGATGAGCCTATCACACACTTAGGTACAAAACTTGAGCATTCTCTCATGGTCGGTTATAAACAAGGTTAGATCAATGTCCTAATAATGATAAAGACGCAAAACGAGAATGAGTTATGGTATTGGCATTGTGGCCATCCCGATCTCTCCCTTTTCTCGGTGGTGGAAAAAATGGGGAGAAAATGGTCTCGCGCCCACTTTCTCTAGGAGAGCTTTGGCCGTCATCGGTGTGGGTATGAATGTAAAGAAATGAAGTCGCCAGCCTATTTTGTAAAAAATGGGAAAAATAACATGTCACCACTTCGAGAGAGCGGCATCAAAGATAAACTGATGCTTACAAAATCAATAATTCGAAGGTTTCAGAGCTAAGTTATGAAATGGGAAGGTGTTAGGCACACATCTTGCCCTTTCGATCTCTTATGGTCTTATGTTACTATTTTCCTTAACTTTTCATGAAGTGTATGTGCGTGTATATATAAATGGAGATAAAAATTTCCCAGCTCATATCATGGAAAAGATAGAGTGAGGTCATTGATAGGAATATTCCCAAAATAATATCTACAAAATACGATGTATGCGTTTATCGAGATATTGATCGTTATGATGAAACGATAATATATGTTAGATAAAACGCCAATATGGATCATAAATACAATATATATATTAAATAATGTATAGATGAAAAGGTTGCAAATGCGAAAAATGGGAAAATTGAGAAATTGAATAATTGGACTTGAGTCTCAAGTTTTAATCGGAAACGCCTACGTAGTCTATAAAGGCATCAAAGTCAATGTAGTTTGCATCCGACATAAGGGTGGGGTTTATCCCATAGATTCTAATGCGAATTTATTATATTCGTGTGTGTAGAAAATGTATTTTTATCTTTGAGAAATTAGGGTGGATAATCCCGTTGGAATTTATAGGTGTAATCCTCTTTTTCTTTGTTTTTTTTAATAAAAAATAAAGTATGTGCAATATAAATAATAAAGGATGATGTATTAATGTGTATGAGCTAAAGTAAAAGCTAAATTAAGAATTTATGTAACTAATGTGAAAATAAAGAATTTAAAGAGAGAGAAGGATTTTTGGACCTTCTTTGGAGAATTGAGGCAAGATCTTGATCCTTGATGAGATCCCTTGAATGTTGAGATGAATGTTGGATGAGAGATAATGAGATTTTGCTAAATTGGGTGTGAAAATTATGGGAATGAAAGATGGAGAGGAATATCACATAAGGAAACTTGGTTGATTGCAAGAGAATGTTGCTAAGATCACTGATATTGACAGATCTGAGGTTTGCTCCGTGAGTGAGGTCATGCCCTCTATTTATAGGCTAAGGGGGTGTGATTGGCATAGCCCTAGACCCTCCAATTAGCAGGTAACCCTTTCATTTCTTTCTTTACCTCAGACTAACTGATTTGCTTTTTTTTCCTGTAGAAGCCGGGTGCTAACTACTTAGCTGAAAGATATCCGGGATTGGGTGGCTTCCACGAAGGCTCATATTCGGGACTTGATCTTGGTTCCTTCTTTCTGGGTGACATGTGCTTCGTCTAGGGAGGGGTTAGGATTGGGTAATGGAGGCTCTTCAACTTGTCGTCGGGGAAAGCACGTACGCCGCAGTGATAAGGGGTCTGAGAGAGGGAGAGAGAGAGAAATAGAGAAATAAAGAGAAGGGGTGTGTGTGTGTGTGTGTGTGTGTGAGAGAGAGAGAGAGAGAGAGGATGATTTGGGGTATTTCGAGCCGAGTCCCGTTGTTTTTATGTTCTTCCTTTCTTTCAAGACAAATGTAATGAAGATATATATATATATATATATATATATGCAATAAATGTATTTTATCTTTTTTTCAATGACTTAATGCACTTTACTTTACTGCTGAGACCATAAAAATGGATTATAAAAGGAAATGAATTTATAAAATCAAATTTTGAGTTTTGTATTTTGACAAAGAAGGAAAAAGAGAATTTGCTAAAAGTAGGGGGATGGCGATCGGCGTACCCCTTGTCCTGTATATCGGCAGGTTAGTCCAACCCAATCATCCCAATGATTGATTTAACATTATTCAACTACTTTATCCTTGATGGGGTAGGGTTTCATGTGAATTTTGCAGACCCTTGTCTCTAGCCAAGTTTTTCAAGTATAGAAAGGGGTAATAGTGGAGTGTTTTCTTAATCCATCCACATTTCCTTTCTTTTGCTTATTTCTTGCTTCTTGTCTTATCATTTCCAATGTAGTCCTTCCCGAAAACTTTGAATTCACCTCTTACCTATAATATTTAGAGGCTATGTGCTCATATAATGTACACTACGACACCCTCAACATCCGTCGGGTTTCCTTCTGCTGCAACTAGCCTATTGACTGGAACATAATGATGGTGACGGTATAATTCTAGTACCCCGAGGATCATTCATTTCACTTTAGCTTGGACGAAGTCTTCCCGACTTATTAAGAGTATCCTGCTATGCTGGGGTAAACCCTAGTGTTACGACAACCATGCTTGAATTCTCTCGGTCTTCTCGAGAGGACTTCTATATATTACACCCTCGATTGTTCAATCATTTATCATGGGATGAATGATCTCCCTCCCGACTGTGCTATATTTCGTGTGTCTATAGGACATTGGTGATGAAGGCTATGCCAGAGCCTTCATCCTTAGCTTAACTTCAAAATTACTATTTTTGATCAGGATCTCTTGTTAGACCCTCAACTTATTACTATCAATGCGTGGATGTCATACCATCGCAACCCTATGACGATGATGCTAACAGAGACCCTGAATGATCTAGTCTCTTGGCAATAAGGTTGTTCTGACTTGTTGAGGGGAAGCCCCATTATGCTGCTCGTGTGGCTTTCAGAGAGATTCGGTTTGGTGGCCCCTTAGTGATATCCCTTGTTATATGAGATAAACTTCTTCACCCATAATTTCATCAGTTTCAACCTGCATGTCGAGAATGGGAAGAACTAGTTTATAGAGCATGGAGCTCGATGTCTGCGCTGGTCGGTACCATACGGGGGGAGTTGCAGCGCATTATAGAATTGGAGGAATATCAGTATATTAGGTTGGTTGGCCTCCGAAAGACCTCTTTTTACTTTCCTCAGAGGCTCCTGTGACAAGTAGGTTGGGAGAAAATTCTCCCACCTCGGACACTAGACTTCTTTCCTGTGGAGGATTTGACTGAATGCATGTTCATGAAGTTGAGTTCTATGTGGGAGAATCATCAGCCATCGACCCGTCCTTCCCAATCTATTGGCAGAGTTAGGCATGTTTCCAGGGACTACATAGAGTGGTTATGGAGGAGGCTGGTGGCTAAGATGATGGTAAAGGTGGCTTGCCATGTTTAACACCATGGAGGGAGGTGTTGTGATTTTTCCTAAGCTGGTCCTGACTTACCTAACTATGAAGAACCTTTCGTATTCCATCCAAGAAGGGGAAGTTTGTGGACCCCAAGATGTAGATGACGATGGGTATGGTCCTTTTGGATTCTACAGGTACGATCCCCGGGTAATTTTATTTGTGAAGCTTTTGTGATGGTATTGTTGTTTGGTTATGTATTTATGGGATTCAATTTGGAAGGGTTGTTTAGGAGTAGTTTCACTTATTTTTTATTTTTGGGAAAATATGGTTAGCGGGGGAAGTTGTTTAACTACCTACACTAATATTTTGTGTAATAGTATCGAAATTTCTAATCAATGAAATAAATATGGTTTCATTATATTGTTGTGCCTCTTGATGAGTTTTTTCATTTTATTATCTATACCAATCGCTAAGGCATACATAATTCGTTTATTCATGTAAATGATAAAAATGAACCCTCGTTCTCGAAGATAAGAAAAGTATAACATTTTGTGAAAAATAAGGGGGTCATGCTCATGTAAATCGTATGATCTGCCTACGTACCTCTAGGGATTTTAAAAAATTTTGAGTTTCATTTTTGAAAGTAAAAAGATTTTTAAAGGATAGGGCCCCACGTCGTTCTGAGTAGAGGGAAATGAAGATTTTTTTAGAATAGAATGGAGATGAGAAGAGTTGTAGCATTCTAAGATTTCAAACTAAGGGTGGAATTCTTGAGACGGTCCAAGTTGACTGAACAATCCATCTTTTCCCCATTGAGGTCGGTGAGCATAGAGGCGCCACAAAATAGGATCTTCTTCATAATGTAGGGGCAGCTCCAATTGGGCTTGAATTTCACTCTGGGTCCCAAATGGGCTCTACGATTTCTTTAAGTTCTAAATCCACTTCTCAGACACCACAGTCCTTAACTCTATTATTAAATAATAGTGTTATTCGGTGATGGTACCCTTGTATATGATATAGAGCTTTCAATATCCTTTTGTTCAAGAGTAACAACTCGTCAAGACGACTCTAATACCAGTCTTCCTCACTGAATTTGCTCTCAATCATGATGCATAGTGAAGGAATTTATAGCTGAACAGGTAGGATTGCTTACATGCCATATACTAGAGAGTAAGGGGTAACCCAGTAGATGTTCGAACTGAAGTGCAGTAGCCCTATACGGTGTAAGGGATTTAATTGGCCTAGTTTAAGCAACTCTCGATTATTTTGCTTATGATTGCCTTAAGGTTCTTATTGGCAGCTTCGACAGCACCGTTGGTTGACGTCGGTAGGGAGAAGACTTGTGCCTATGGATCCCATATTCACCTACCACTTATGTGACTTCTGCCTTGAATTGTAACCCGTTGCTTGATATTAGCTCACACGGGACCCCATATCAGCAAATAATATTTTTTCGGATGAACTTGGCCACCTTTTTGGCATTCAGCACTGCGTATGACCCGAATTTGACCCATTTGGTGAAGTAATCAATGGCATCCAAGATTAATTCGTGCCCATAGGAGTCCTTGGGTGTAACTTTCCTTGTGATATAGATGCCCCATATGGAGAACGGCCAGGGAGAAGTCATGTTCTACAATTCTCGCAGGGGCAAGTGCTTGATATTGGAAAAATGTTAGTGGTAGTCCAATAGTATCCCTGTCGGATGATTTTCTTAGAAAGAATATGGCCATTTATGTGGGGTTCGCACTCCCCACTATGGATTTTTTGCATCATCTCTTCAATGTCATCCAGTGCGATGCTGTGTAAATGGGTTCCATCGAAGTTTCTCTCGAACAATGCTTTATAGCAGATAATGTACTAGCAGTCAGTTTACGGGGGGTTGCTCGATCTTTATTATTAAAATCTTTGGGATACCTACCATGCTTAAGGAGGTGCTAAATATCATAGTATCAGTAGTCGACTATATCAGGATCTTCTTTTATGACGAGCTCAATGTGGTAGCAATGGATAGGTTTAGGTTGCTTTTGAACTAGGAAGAGGGCCATCATTATACCTTAGGGCATGTCAATAATGAAGGCAAAGGTAGCAAGGGCATCGATTAAGTTATTCTTTGCTTGGGTAAGGTAGTGGAAGGTGATATCTTGTAATTCAGAGGCCAACTCTTATAGGTGGGGACGGAAGGGTAAGAGTTTCGCCCTTGACTTTCCATCTTCTGAATACTTGACCAATGATGAGAAATAAATACCCGTAGACATATAGGTATTTAATTACTTTCTTGAGAGTGATTTTGAGGCCTACCGGGCATGCCTTATACTCGGTCAAGTTGTTAGTGAAGGGAAAATCCATCTTGATGCCAATGGGAGTGTGAGAGTTATCATGGGAAATCAGGAGGATCCTAATGCCACACCCTTTCTTACTAGCAGCACCATCAAAGAACATTTTCCACTGAAGGTCTTCTTGGGAGGTACAAAGGATATTTTCATCTGAGAAATCATAAATACAAACATCAGTTTCTTCCATAGGGCAGTCAGCGAGGTAGTGAGAGATATCTCTTCCTTTCATGGCGTTCTGCATGATATCACAATATCAAATTCGGCTAGTAGCATAAATCATCAAGACATTTGGGACACAAGTTTTATGGTAAAATCAATCATATAGTGCCGTAATTTTTGGGTGACCCAGACAGGGCGACACATGCTTTCTCCAAAACAGTGTAGTTAACTTCGTACTCGGCCAACTTATAACTGGCATAATACATGTTGTGTCTGTTACAGTTAGGTATAGGAGTAGGGTTAAACTATGTTGTGGTGGCATGATTACCGAAGGTTAGGTTAGATATTGCTTGATTCAATCGAAGTCCTCCCAGCAAGCTTCTATCCAAACCTTGGTTGAATCCTTCCAGAGGAGTTTGAAGATGGGTTCACAGATAAAAGTCAACTAGTTAATGAACCAGCTGATATAATTAAATTATACCAGGAATCCCCATACTCTTTTATCTATTTGGGGTGGTGACATTTCTAATATAGATTTCAGTTTGGTAGGAACAACTTGTATCCCTTTCTCACTAACCATGAACCCCGAGAGCTTCCTTTTGGTAAGTCTGAAAACACATTTATGTGGGTTAAGTCGCATCTGGTATTGACGCAGTTGCTTGAAGAACTTTCAAAGAGAGGGAACATTACCTTCTCGAGTTTTAGACCTGATAATCATATCATCCACATAGACCTCGACTTCTTTGTATATCAGATCATTCCAGATAATTATGGCAGCCCTCTGGTAGGGAGCCCCTCTATTTTTTAGACCAAATGGCATAACGGTGTAACAGAATGTTCCCCAAGGTGTGATGAATGCATTTTTCTCTTAATGATCTAGTTACATCTTGATCTGGTTGTATTCGATAAAACCATCAACAAATGACTTGAGAGAATAACTGGTTGTGTTATCCACAATCATATCGATATTGGGTAGCGGTTAATCATCCTTCTGACAGGCCTTTTTCAAATCTTGATAGTCAATGCACATGTGAACCTTTTTTCTAGATTTCATCACGAGTACAATATTGGCTAGCCATGTGGGATATTCGATTACCCGAATGAATTATACGTTCAACTATTTTACCACTTCTTCCTTAAGCTTAAGTGACAATTCGGTGTGGATCTTTTGAAATTTTTATTTGATCGATTTACATTCTGGGAGCATTGGAATCTTACGATGAGCTATCTCGAGATCATAATCGATCATGTCATCGTAGAACCATGTGAATATATCCATAAATTCCTTTAGTAATTCCTCAAGTCGTGTGCATTCTTACTTTTCAAGGGTTGAACCTATTCTAATATCGTGCAGTTGGCTACTAGAACCGAGATTAATAACAACAGTTTCATCTTTATTAACTTGAACACGATTATGTTATTTGTACCTTATTAATATAAGTTGAGAATTGTTCATTTGCAAAATCATCATCATCAAGAGTTTGATTAGAATCAAGACAATTAATGTAAGGCATGGCAAGATACTCAAAATCTTTGTTTATTTCATTATTGGGAAAAATAGCATTGAGAACCTCATCGAAGGAGGTTTCATTTACATTATGATAAGAACAGGGGGTAATAAAAAAAAGAAGAGGAAATGGGATAAACATCTGGGTTGGGTTACATTTCAGTAAGTGGAACAGGTACAGCATTCTAGTTGAGGAGAGGCCCATCAGCAACTTTAATAAGGCGAGATGGATTCGATGATGTGGCACTTAAGTAGATCATGCAGAGTGTCAGCCCCAGTGTCTGCAAGTTTAACGAATCCTTGGAGTCACTTTCCTTATAATCTCTGGTAGCATCTATAGTTTTCTCAATGAGTGGTTGCACAAGATGCTGGGAACTTTTGGCCCATTAATAGTTGTCTTAGAAAAATATCTCCGTTCCTGGCTTCATCTTTTTATCCACATGATCATACCACGATTCAAGAAAGTCTTAAAAGGGTAAATCTTCACCCTCTTTGATGAATCTTCCATTCAAGAAATATCTTAAGACATTTTTGGCACTTTTTAGCCTTATCTTCAACCGATGTTGTCGGAGCATTTCGAGCCTAAGCCACAAGGAATAAAGGCTTTTTTATATACTATGGGTTATAGTATTCCCTGTTGATGTCGTTCCAGCCATAATTCGGGCATGAAGTGCATGTTCTTGAACATCCGTATAACATTGATGTTTCCATGAGGGATGTGTTTTGGACAAAATCTATCTTTGAAATCATCCCTTATTGGGAGCAGAAGTGGTTCGACTCGAAAACCTAATAGAAGCATATCACTTGCCCCATGTTGTATTTCTAGTACCGAATTAATGGTTCTTGCATTCTCAATGTTATCATCGTCGCCCATGATGGTGATGACCTTCCCATTGGTAAAGAAATTCAGTTTCCGATGTAAGTTTTATGGATCCCATTACTTCCCGATGAGTATTATCATAAGTACGCACTACGACAGAGGTTGGAGGAAGGTCATTCACTTTCAGTACCAAACAATCAAGGGTTCTCAATGGGTAAACATTAAGAGTTGGTCTATTATCGACAAGAGAAAGTGGGACGATCATTCCCATAAATTCGAAAGAGATATTTTGAGCATAATTGTGATTTGGACCAAACTTAGGGATTTTTTCTTTGAAGAAGGATATCATTCTAGTAAAGGATAGAGATCCAACCAGGTTCACTACTTCTTTAAGCGTGGTGGAAGGACGGACTGTGGGACCGGTAAGTAGTTTAATCAAGGAATTTTAGTGAATCTAGGAAGACACAAAGAGTCCCCATAAAGTGATGTTGGACTGGGTTTTCTTTAACTGATCGAGGATCTTAATCTCCTCGAGGGTCATTTCTGGCACAAGAAGTTTCTCAACACCTTTTCCCTTATTAATCGCTGATGATTGTGGGTTTGGAACCTGGTAATGCCTCCTTAATCTAGTCATGTGGTTCACAGAATAGGGGAAAAATAGAAACCCCATTTCCTCATCTATCTCGGGTTATTTAGTCACCTTGTTAATCTCTCCTAGCAGCTCCTCAAATGATATCATTCCACATATACTGACTACTGGGCTAGTCTTATCTGGTCTTTGCTCTTCATCTGAACTATCTAATTTGTCTCCCCATCTTGTGGAAACGAGATCATGTTTCCATGAAAATTTAGTGCACTCCACGACCTCAACGGCCTCTTCGTATAGATCCTCCCACTCAACAGGGGGATATAGAAGTGAAGGGACCAAATTCTCTTATAGTTTTAAAGCATCAAGTAGCTCGGACATATTGTAAATATCATCGGTCTGTCGGAATAAGTCATCCATGATTTGGATTACATCATTTAAGTTAACTTCATTGGTAGGTACCACCCAATTATCTAACTCTCGGGCCCATTTCTGAGCTTCCAATAATAGCGTATTGAGTCCCTAGTAGTCAATGGTCATCTCTGAGGGTAATTTCATCCCAAACTCTAGAACCTAGTTCAGTACTACTGATAATTCCATATCTTTCACTCTGAAATTAGTACGAACAATAATGCATGCTCTTGTAAGGAGTGATGGGGCTTGATCGGAAAAATAGGTAGGGCGTAGGAGAAAATATGAGTAAACTTGGAGGGCTTTAGGGGAATATATGGGTATGATAGGCAATTTACTAGGTACGATCTGGGTAAATAGATAAAATTTTGGGTCTTCTTCTAAGAAGATAGCATTTGTATGATTAGGGAGTGGATTATGGGTAGTGTTTGGTTTAGGATTGGCTACTGGGGCGATGATACCCCGGTCAATTAGACTATGGATTACATTTTGGAGGTGGAAAATTGATCAGTGGTATGGATAACATTTGGATGGAAATCACAATGGACATCATGTTTGAAATGTTTAGGAAGTGGATTTGGTAATAGATGAGGGTCCAATGGCTTGATAATATTTTGGCTTAAAAGGGCTTGGTAAACATTAGAGAGGGGAGCGTGAAGCTCGGTATATTCCTTTTTGAGTGGGTTAGAGCGACATTCTGGTGCCTATGAAGTGGCAGGTTGAGAGATGTTCTTGATGGTTGAAACTGTGGTATTGGTAGTCTTATCATACTTTTTGAGAGTGAACTGTTCAAATACTTTCTTCGGTATAACTTCTGTCTGGGCAAGACTTTCTTCAATCTCTACTCCTTCTACCCGAAGGTCTTGGAAATGGGGGTAGTACTGTCCTACTATCATTTCTTGGACATGGGGTAAGAAGTTCTTATTTATAATACTGACTTTCTCCTCTTCGGAAGGCCAGTTGGTCATGGTGGTCGCTTTCAATCTCCACCTTGCTATGAAGCTACTAACAGATTCCCCGGGATTCCATTTAAAAAATTCTAAATCATATCGGGTAACCTCCAACTCTTCGTTATACTTATAATGTGGCATGAATTCACATGTAACGTCCTCCCAACTATAAATCCTGGACTCCGAGAGAGATAAGAACCATCAAATAGAATTGTCCTTCAAAGTCTATTAAAATATTTGGTCCAGTATTTCCTCTTAGGCACCTTGGAAAGTTATGGCTCAGTGGTAATGTCGGAGATGAATAATTAGGGGCCCACTACCCTCAAATTTCTCAATATTGGGCATTTTGAATTTATTTGGCACCCTTGCTTTAGGATAGTAGACATATGGGTGTAATCCATGTAGTTCCCATAGATTCGTAATTGATCAAACTTCTTGGTCAACATCTTAAGGTCTTCCTTGACCTTGTTCAACTCTTCTTCCTTCGAATCAATGGTCATGGGTAGGTTAGGCTCTAACTGGAAAACATTTGATATATGTAGATGATTTGGCGGTGTCCCATTAGCAGGAAGGACACATTGAGAGTGTTGATATTCCTCGGGGACCTAAATAGGCTCAGGTGCGGGCAGACCCATAACGAGAGGGAAGAGGACCTCGGGCTCTTTGAGAATAAGGACTCGATTTTGTTGCATCTCATGAACCTCTGTTTGAAGGTTGTTAATCTTAGCAGTGAGTTGGGCTAGAATCATCATCGAATTCGGTTGTACATTCAATACTTGGTTGGTGTTCTCCATGGAAAGTGGGTGAAGAAGGATTCAGAACTCGAAGGAAGTAGAGAGGGAACTGACAGAGCCTCAGGGCGGTTCGACGGAAGACCGAAGCCAATAGGGAGCCAGGCCAAGGCTCTAGTATGCGATCGACCTAAGAAGGAAAAATGATTTGAATTTATTTTTGAAAGAGAAGGGGGAAAAAATTATTATTCAAAAAGTGAGGAAAATATTTTTGACATTTTTGGAAAAGATAAGGACAAAATGTTTTGGGGTAAAAGGGAGGAAAAATGATTTTGACGTTTATGATGAAAGGAAAGGAAATGCTTTTGGTATTTTTACAAAATAGGGGAAAAATATTTTTGACACTTTTGGTAAGGAAAGAGGAAAAATGAGAAAATGGTCTCAGCATGATTATTATTACTATTATTACATTTTCACTTATATTAGGTTTACCTAAATGCTAAAATAAATGTCGAACAACACTTGAGTCTAGGAAAATTGAGTTTGAAAAATATGAAAATAAGGTTTGACTTATTACCAGGCTCACGAATAGGGTCCCGCTTTAAAAAAGAGAAAACCGCGCAAAAATTTGGGCGGCAGGCCGACCCATCATTTCGGTAGAGTTACGAGTAGTAATCTACAAACTAAATATGAGTGCCCTAGGTTTGACGGTTTTGTGAGGGTATGGAGTTGTTGGGTTAATTGGAAGGGTTCCCCCCTTTGGCATGACTTCCACGATATACATCTTACTTTTTAGGGCAATCGATACGTGTGGATAAGACATTTGATATACCTGAGTGTACGTGAATTGATTTAATATATACCTCGTGGGGACAGTACGTGTGAAAGAAAATTCGATATACTCGACGTACGTGAATGAGTTCCCTGCTATATACCTCCCGTCATGACTTCGGTCAAGTGGTACGATGTGGGGGAAACCGTTCGATATACATCAAAGGCAGTTGGTCAATGGAAGGTGAGAGTCATATTGCTTAAGCTAACTGCGACCTGTCGAACCAGCACCGATCACAAAGTGAGTCCCCAGTTACTGGATAAAATTTGGTCAATATCCATGCTCTTTGGTGTTGTGCTGTGCAAAATACATGATTATTGATTGGTATATTATGGAGAGAGTATTTTATTTAGCATGATGAGAACTATACTAATATGGAAGAATGTACAAATATAAAAAATTAAAACTATCATGGAGCATGAAGATTATACTAAGCATGGATATGTGAGAGTGAGTGACGTGTGACTATCTATAAGTGAGTGTGTGGTAGTGAACCTAATCATGGATTAACTATAAGTTGTGTGTGACAAGTGTGAATGAGCACGCATATATAGAAGTGTGATAAGTGGAGGTGTGTATTAGTGACACCTAAGCATGGATATTCTAAGTTCAACATGTGTATATAAGTGATCCTATATGTAAGTAGTGTGAAGTGTACATCGAGAGTGCCTACAAGTGTGTGAGTGAGTAGTGATATAAGCATTAGGCATATATGTATAAGAAACAATAGAGGAGAAAAAATGGAACATACCGGTAGGTTTATACGCACATAGGTACAAAATAATAACACCCATGCAAACAGAGTCTAGCCCTCTTAAGAAAGGTTCCCGACGGAGTCGTAACAGTGGCCATCTTGATCTCTCCCTTTTCCCAGTGGGGAAAAAAGGGGGGAGAATGTCTCATGCCCTTTTACTCTAGGAGCTCTTAACCCATAGTCGGTATGGGGTGAATGTAAAGAGATGGAGTCGCTAGCCTATTTTTCACAAAACAGGCAAAAGAACATGTCACCACTTCGAGAGAGTGCATCAAAGATAAATTTATGCTTACGAAACTAATAGTTCGAAGGTTAGGGAGCTATGTTATGGAATAGGATGGTGTTAGGCACCCATCCCACCGTTTCGATCTCTCATGGGTTTGTGTTACTATTTTCCTTAATTTCTCTGTGAAGTGTGTCTGCGTGAATATATATGGAGATCGAAATCGTCTAACTCATATCAGGAAAAATATAGAGTGAGGTCATCCATATGAATGGTCCCAAAATAGTATCTAGAAAATATGATTAATGCGTTTATCGAGATATTAATCGTTTATCGAGATATTAATCGTTATGATGAAACGATAATATATTTTAGATAAAATGTCAATATGGATCACAAATATAATATATATTAAATAATGTATAGATGAAAAGGATGCAAATGCAAAAAATGGGAAATTTGAGAAATTGGAAAATAGGAAAATTGGACTCGAGTCTCGGGTTTGAACCCGAAATGCCTACGTAGCCTATAAAGGAATCAAAGTCCACGTAGTTCGCATGAGACATAAGGATGGGGTTTATCCCATAGATTTGAACGGGAATTTATTATATGCGTGTGTGTAGAAAATGTATTTTTAGTTTTGAGAAATTGTGGTGGATAATCCCGCTGGAATTTATAGGTGTAACCCTCTTTTTCTTTGTTTTGTTTTTTTATAGAAAATAAATATAGATTAAGAAAGTATGAGGTATTAATGTGTATGAGCTAAAGTAAAATCTAGTTTAAGAATTTATGTAACTAATGCGAAAATAAAAAATTTAAAGAGAGAAGGATTTTTGGACCTTCTTTGGAGCATTGAGACTTGATCCTGATCCTTGATGAGCTCCCTCGAATGTTAAGATGAATGTTGTATGAGAGAGAATAAGATTTTTCTAAGTTGGTTATGAAAGTGATGGGAATGAAAGATAGTAAGGAATTTCACACAAGGAACTTCGTTAATTTAAAGAGAATGTTGTTGATATCACTGATATTAATGGATCTGAGGTGTGCTTTGGGAGTGAGATCATGACCTCTATTTATAGGGTAAGGGGGATGCCCATTGGCATAGCCCTAGCCTTGAAAATCAAAAAATAATCCTAGACACACTGTCGATAAGTAGGGTAATGGACCTGCCAATCGATAGTCTCATGGAAATTTTTTAAGAAAAAGGGTCGTAGTACGCAATCGATTAATCCAAATCACACATGGGGCATACAATTAGAAAGGTAATTCTGAGAACTTCAAAAGTACTTTGGTCCACTCCTGGATTCGGGAGTTGACTTTAGGCCAAACGAGGATCGAAAGCGCTCATTAGTCATTTAGACGGGAGATCGTCGGACAGTAATGCATGGTTCATCCAAATTGTGAGTCAGAATTGCACACATGGGGACCTTTAGAAAGGTTATTAAAGGTGATTATACATTCCAAATAACTTCACTCGATTCAAAAAATTAACTTTGGTCAACCGGGGCTCGAAAGCGTCTAGTGACCTTATAGAGTAAAATAGGTCGTTCGTCCGTATTGTAAGGTTGATTCATTCACATGACCATTGAAAAGGGTATTCAGTTTTATTTGAAGACTCATTCAGTCTTGTTCAAGATGAAGAGTTGAACTTGGTTAAACAAAGCTCGTGAGCGCCCGATAGCCTCTAGATAAATTCTTAGGAGAAAACGGATCGTTCGTCCAAACGGTTATGACGCTTCATGCATGGGGTGGACCGTTGGAAAGGGGTTTCAGTGCCTTTAGAATATTCAAATAGCTTTCTCTTTGATGATGTAGTTGACTAGGGTCAAATTGGGGCCCGAAAGCGCCCAGTGGCCTCTGGATCGATTTTTTATAGTAAAAGGGTCTGTTTGTCCAAATCGTTATGTCGATTGGCGCATAGGTCAGACCATTGGAATGGGTATTTAGAGACCTTTGATGATTTAATGATCTTTTTCTCTGATGATAGAGTTAACCGGAGTCAAATGGGGCCCAAGAGCGCCCGATGGCCTCTAGATCTATACTCGGAGCATGATCTAGGGTTTCTAGTGAATTGGGGAGGTACTAGAGACCTAAGGAGATAATGAGGAGGACCTAGAATGTGGTGTTTACAGGAATGACTGGGTTATTTGGATCATCTTTAACCTCCCTTTAAGATTAATGTCTCATGGATCTTTTCGGATGCTACCCATTGATATTGATTAGAGAATACCTTTAGGGTTTTATCCTTGATGGAGATGACAATATGAGATGACCTCATAATCTAGTGGATAGTGTTAGTTCCATCAACTAACCTAGGATTAAGGACTTATGGATGTCCATTACTCCTTGTGCCTTTGACATTCCTCTTGATTGTTTTGAGGGTTCAACAATAAAACAATCCTCCTCTCGTAAATGATAATTTTATCGTAATATATTTTCATAGATTTTTTACCAATTTTTTTTAATAATCTTCAAGTTATAATAAAATTTTATTTTTATGCTTTCCATCATAAACATATTTCATCAAGTTATTGCAAGCTCAATCTTGTCATCTGAATAAGTTTTTTAAAAAATGGTTCTACTAATAGTTTAGTATTAAGATCACATGGTTGGTTGTTGCCTAAATAATCTGCCTTACTAATTACCATGGTTAGACAAACCTGGGTTGTCCAATCTTAGGCTATACTGACGCCCTTTTTACGGGTTATAGGGATAGATCTTATCGTTGTAATTAAGTACCAATGTCAGTTGCCTGAAATGACTAAATGTATTAAGAATTACCTTTAATTTAACCAATTATGGTAAGATATTATCGTCCGTATAACCAATGGAATTCTAACATTTGGTGAACCTCTTATTCTTGGTCTGCCCTAATGGTGAGATCATATATGAAGTAACTTTGGTAAACTTCTTGTTCTTGGTTTATCTTAAAGGCGAGATCATACATGAAGTAACTTTGGTGAACTTGATGGTCTGCCCTAAAGGCGAGATCATACATGAAGTCATTTGGGTGAACTTCTTATTCTAATGTGTTGATGAGATGAGATGTCTTTGACTTTGACTTTTGGCAAGGTTTTTAGCACATCTCCCCATGCTGACAAAAACATAAACATAAACAAAATGACAACATTCATTAATAGAATAGATTTTGTTTATCACTGAAAGCGAGTTATAGGAAATAAAAGATCTTTAAATGAAAAGAAATTACATGTTTATTGATAATATTTCCTTAAGTGTTCGACATTCTTAGCATTTTGGAGATTTTCTCCTTCCAAGGTTTCAATTTTGTAAGTATTTGGTCAAACAAAAATAAAAAATATGTACGAACCATCCAGTTAGGCTCCAACTTAGTCACTTTTTGAATGATTGTATTCAACACATAATCTCCCTCCTTAAGAGTGCTCAGTTTTACTCTTTTATTGTAAAATCGAAAAGTATGTTATTAGTATGCTTCCACCCAAAGTGTTGCATTTTCTTTGACTTCCTATACTAGGACTAGATTTAGATTTCTTATTATGTCTCTCTTTGGTGAGTAAGAATTGAGGACATAGTAACTTGGCAAACCAATTTATGTTAGGATGACGACCTCTATTCTGGGGGCAAACATATAAGGAGTCTCACCCATCACTATCCTTTTCATTATTAAATATGCCTAAAGGAAACTTTGGAGCTCATTGATTCAATTTCCTTTAGAATCCTCTAGTCTCTTTATCATTTCGTATGTTAGAGTTTTATTTGTTACCTTTGTTTTTTTGTTGCATCGTGGATGGCCAGGTGAAGAATGTAGCTTCTGAATTTTAGATCGAATGTAGTAGTCAAACTCCTAATTGTCAAACTTTATACCATGGTAGGTTATGAAGGCATGCAAAATTACATAATGAAAAATAATGTCCTTCCAGATGAAATGGAAGACCTTATCGTATGGCATCTCCACCAGGGGCTTAGCTTCCACTCACTCGGTGAAATAATCTACAGTGACGGCCAAATATTTGAACCACCTCTCATCTTAGGTGAACGTCTGACACATCTATTCCCAACATTACAAGTTGATAGGGAGATGTTATCGGGATAAGAAAAGACCCCTAACTCTTGTGAATGTTGACGTACTTATAAGACTTTATACAACTCTTTGCATAATTTGTACAATCACTTTCATTATAGGCCAGTAGTAGCCCTGAGTGGCTATTCTCTTTACCAATGATCAACCGAATGAATATGCTCCACAAGAGACTTCGTACTTAAATTAAGTTATGGACTTCAATTGGATGGACGCATCTCAGTAAAGAAATAAAGAACCCTCTTCTAAATAGGGTGCCCTAGTCAGAAACACATCTCCTTGCTTTGTACCTGAGCTTTGAGGATTTTTTAGGATATACTGGGAGGATGGCAGTCTCTGAGTATGCTCTTATTGGATTCATCCATGATGGGCCCAAGTCCAGTTCCATTATATTGGGAATCCCTTCGTCTGGACTCTGGTGCATGAGGATTTCCATTAGGACTGTCCTTCTTAACTTTATCCTTGTAACAGTCACCAATCGGGCAAGTGCATATGCTTGGGCATTTTCTGACCTTAAAACATAGACCATCTTAATCGATGGGTATTCTGCTAACCAATACTTAGTTTTATCCAAGTAATTTTCCATATACTCCTCTCTTGACTCACAGATTCCTAGAACTTGGTTTACTCTGAATTGATAATCGATGTGTGTTAATATATGTTCGGCACCAAGTGATGATGCCAATCTAAACCCTTCTATGAGTGCTTCCAAATCTTCCTCATTATTAGAGGCCTCAAATTGGAATATAAGGGAATTTTCCACATCGATGTCATCTGGAAGTGTAATGATTAAACCTGCTCCACTGCCAGTGGTACATGATGAACCATCCAGTACCATTTACCATACAAGAGCTTCATTTTTAAAATCCCTCCAATCAAGTTGCTATAATTAAATAAGTTTTTCATTTGCTCTAAGGTGTAAGAAATTTCTTCCTATTTGGCCAATGACTTGGGAACTTCAGTACCCTACTCATCCAGGTTAATGTTTAAGTTTTCTCCCATAGGAGTATGGTAAGTTGATTGGATTTTTTAGCTCGCTTATGAAGAAGTATGATCTATCTTCTTTGGGGTTGAATTTTCTTCCATGGAAGTCTTTTTCATCGATCTTGTCATTAATCTCTCTAACGTAGAAGTCTGCTCAGTGGGATTTTCTTCATATGTGAATTCAACTATAAAATCTGTCAAAGCTTAGCCATTGATATCCGTTCTGGATTCATATTTAATATCATATTCTCCTAGTTCTATAACTCAAGCCATCAGTCTACCGGATTTTTCATGATTATGAATAGTTTGGCATAGAGGTAGGGTTGTATAGACAATAATAGTATGGGCCTAAAAGTATGGATTCATTCTCGTGAAATCCTCAATAAAGGCCAGTGCAATTTTTTCTGGTCTTGGATATCGAATCTATGCTCCTTGGGATGCTTTGATGGTATAGTAAACTAGTTTTTGTATCCCATGTTCTTGTTCTATTAATGCTAAGTTGATCATTGATTCAAATATGGCTAAGTATAAGTAAAGTTTTTCTCCCATGATAAGTCTTGAAAGTAGAGGTCACTACAAGAAAACTGATTTTTTTTTCGACACTTTTTTCTCGGTATTTTTTAAAAAGGCTGAGAATTTTTTTTTTCTCACCATTTATTTATAAGTATTGAAAATTCACTGCATTTATGTTGACGTGCCGCATAAATAGAGATTTTTTTAAATAATGTCAAAATAAATGTTGTATTTTTAAGGCATTTCATAACTAATGCCATTAAATTAAGAGGGAAAATGGCATAACCTCTTATTTTTGGCGGAAGTTCTTTTTATAAAAAAAAAATAAAATTGGCGGGTCTTAATTTTTGGCAACACGTTTCCTTATCTCAAGCTACCTATCCTCTATCTTCTCCTCAATCCCCTATTTCCTAAGAATGTTATACATGTTTCTTTTTTATCTCCCTAAATTTCATAATGTAACCCCCTCCTCACTCCCCTCTCTCTCCCTAAATTTACACATTTTTTACCTAACCCCATCATCCCCAGTTGGCATACTCAGACTGTGTTGATACCAGGTAATTTATTGTTGTCTAATCTTTCTTTTGTTATAATGTGTGTTTGTGTGAGATAAGGATTGTTTTTCCATTCTTTAATTGATATGTACCATTCTTCTTCTTCTTCTTCTTCTTCTTCTTCTTCTTCTTCTTCTTCTTCTTCTTCTTCTTCTTCTTGTTGCTATTGTTAAGTAAGAGCTTCTAAGAATGTAGTTTTAGATATTTTACCAATACCATGTTTATCGGTGTGCTTTGGTGTCACTTGTTCATTATTTATTTAAATTTGAAAAAAAGATATGTAACATTGTTTAATTGATATGTGTGTGAGCAAGGGATTTTTTGTGACTTTTCTGCTGAATTTTTTTGTTTAGTTTCTAAAGAATTGTAATTAGGTAGTCTCAAATCAATATATATATATATATATATATATATATATATATATATATATATATATATATATATATATATATATATCATATGCTTGGTTATAATCTCCTGATATATAATTGTTATTGTTTGAGTGTTTTTTTGTGTTTGAACCTTTAGCCCTAGCCTCACCTCTCTGGCCCTAGCCTCGTAGCCCTAGTCACCCGCCATCGCCAGCGCCCTAGGTAAGTTGTATATTGCTTTATATTTTTTTTGTTACTCGAATTACATATAGATCCGTGTTGGGTTCAATTTGTGATTATTTTTGTTGATTTTTAGTGGTGATAGGAGGTTGAGGGTGAGCCAATTGAAAACTCGGATTGTCAATTGGTTGTTGTAGTATAGTTTTAAGATTAATTTATAAAAATAATTGTATACTAGTTTGCGTGAATTTTAATTAGAATTATTGATATGTTTGTTTGTATTAATTAATTCATGTCCTTTGCAAGTATTTCATGCCATTAATTTGATATACTATTCGATTATAATTTTATTTTGTAATATATGTGATGGGGGGCCCAAATTAATTCAAACATGCATCACTGTTGAAAAAATTCCACAATTTATGATAACATTTTGTCTCATATATCTCATCGTCCTCTCTCATTTTGATGTCTTGGTCCAGTATATTGTCAAAAAACAAAATTTTATGTTTAACGTTGCACCCATTGACAAAATATGAAGATTATCAGTGCCATCCTTTACTGCCATTTTCAAGAATTTCGGGCACACAATAGCGAGGAAGAAATGTCACTTTTTTAAAATTGTTATCAGGTTCTTTATTATTCTTTTCTCCCCATTTAGAAATATTATAACATCATCTACAAAACTAAGGTGTGAAATAATCACACTACCAATAGGAATTGCATATGGTTTCGCATTGTTCTCCATAATAAGGAAACATTGAAGTAACCAAACAATGAAGGAATCATTAAATTCTATGGTCATTTTTCTAGGTTTTGATTGATTTGGAGATCACATGCAACATGCCAACTCAAGTCTTAGTTAAACATAAAGACATGAGTTTTAGCCGCAACCTATAATAGGGTTTCAAGAAATCATCTTTAGTTTGTTGGATTTCAATATGTATTCGAAATTTGGTTCTAGGGCTAGTAAGTTTGACACTGCTTACTTTATTTCTTTCTCCTTGTATGTTTGATCTGTATGTATGTATGTATGTTATATTTGTATGTATAATATTTGTTCAAATAAAGGTTTAAAATTTCAGATATGTATGCATATATACTTATTGCCAAATTGTTTTCTCAAATCTGTGTAACAATATAATAGTTATGGTTGTAATCCAATTTGTTCAAACCTGATTCTTATGGTTTTAGTGTGGTCTTGAAATCGATTATAGTTAATCTCATTCATTCAAAATCACGTGCTCATGAGATTTTGTGAGTCCATTGAGTATCGGGCCATTTTGTCCTATATATAAAAATCTCAACTTCTTGTGTGTAAACCCCTTGATTGTTTATTTGTTAGAATGGAATTTGTTCCTAGTTTTGTTGTGTTGAATCTTAATTAACTAATCTTGTGCTATGTTATTTGTTTTAATATTGGTTCTTATGAATTATATAACAAAAAATATATATTAAGAACTAAAAATCGAGGAGAACATCATACTAATATTTTCAGGAATAAACAAAACCATGAAGTTAATCCAACAATATGTATGAAATACATTACAGAATATCCAACTGTGTGTGCAGACACGCATGTATGGTTGCACACACACACACACACACACACACACACACACACACACATATATATATATATATTCCTCCCCTTCCTCATTTGGGCTACTACATTTGTTTTAGTAATTCGATTAAGGTGTGAACCAAAATATGTATCTTCCTCCCCTTCCTCGTAGGAGATGTGGTAGTTTACTAATGGTTAAAATGGTTGGAAAAATCGGATGACCAACGCCTCGCATTGGTCATCTGACATCTGGTAAAGAACTTGCGTCGTTCAACCAACATTTGATCTTTAAACGTTGGTTGGCCAACCTTTGATAAAGAATCTCACATCGATCAACCGACATTTGATCCTAAACATCTATTGATCCTAAATGTCGATCAGCCGACATCTGATAAAGAATCACACGTCTGTCAGCCAACATTTGATCTTAAATGTTGGTTCATCCTAAACATCGATCAACCGATATTTGATCCTAAACGTTGGTTGACCCACACCTCGTGTTGGTTAGCCGACATTTGATAAAGAATCTTGTGTCGTTCAAGCAACATTTGATCCTAAACGTAGATCAGTGTGTGTTTGTAATGATTGGTTATATATTATATGTGTAATGATTGGTTATATATTATATATTATTAGATACACATTGTACTTAGATTCAATGGTTTCTACAGTGTGAGTCTATGTAATGATTTGGATATCGAAATTACTGTATAAGTAATTAAACACGGTTAATATATTCCCTAAACAGAGTATGTAACTGTGTTCATCCCAGTTTATAAATCAGAATAGATTACGCAAAGTATATCTAAGAACAAATCAAAGGGATGCTCATAGTAGGTTCTCCATTTCTCAATGGCATAGACTATAGCCCATAATTCCTTATCCTAAGTGGAATGCCCCTTTTTCTAGCGGGAATTATTGCTTCAGAAAATAATAGGCCTCCATTCCTGCATTGGAACAACACCCTTTCCCTCATTACTAGCATCTATCTCTAGTGCGACTGTCCAGATGTCTTTTTAAAGTTGGGTAAAGCTAATACATGTGTTGGTAAGGGCTATCTTGAGTGAATCAAAAGCCTCCCAAGATAGGGGAGTCCAAGTGAACTGATTTTTCTTCAACATGTTGGTTAAAGGCCGGATAATTACCTCACAACCTCTTAGAAATCATTTATAGTAACTAGTGAGTCTTAGGAACACTTTTAAATCTCTGATAGTTATGGGGAATGGCCAATTTAGCAGAATGGCCAATTCAGCACTGCCTCCACCTTGGATTTATCAGCTGCCACTCGTTCTTGTGAGATTATATAGCCTAAGTACTCAATCGGGTTTTACTGAATGAACACCTGATCATTTTTTTGCATAAAGCTGGTGTTATTGCAGTAGCTCTAGAGTGATACTTGAATTTTGTATGTTTTATATGTTCCTTTAATTTAATATTATATACTAATATATCATAATAAAACAAGGATATATCATAAGAAAGGATAAATTTTGTTAGATGGTCCTTGAATACAAAGAATGAGAGAGAAGATTACTTTAAAAAACAAAGCAAAATAGGAAAAGCAAAAGTTATTGATAAGAAAATTGCAGTGTTCTGAGACTGGTGTTATGTTTAATGGAAATGTAATGAGTTCATTTCCCACAAAACCTACAAGAAGAGGATAAACAGACCCCACCTAACCAACCCATTAAGTAAAGTAATCTTGAAAAAAATAACATCTCCTATCCTTCTATTTTATTTAAACTAAACTCTCTTCTTCTTCTTTGTTTCTCTTTGTCTTTCTTGTGAATAGTCATGGTGGGTGAGAGGTCAATAGTAGCAGACCATATTGGATATAGAAAACCCAGAAACCAAACAGATCCAAATCAAAATCAGACTCCTCAAATCCCTTCTATAATCCAATCCACTCGTTGTAAATCAAATATTTCCTCTCTTCTTCTCTCTACAATTACTAGTACTACTAGTAGTAGCAATGAGAACTCAACGATAAACAAAAAAAAATGTGACGTTTAGGGGGTTGGGGTGTGCGGCGTCGGCGCAGGTATCAGTGTCGCCGGTGATAAGGACGTCAGCGAACTAGGAAGGGAGTAAGGGGAGGAGGAAAAAGCATAAGAAAAATAAGGGGACTAATCAATATTTTCCTAGTGATGTTTGGTGTGGGCCTGGGATTGGTTTTACTACTGATGCTGCTGCCTCTGTGGATTGTGTTATCTCAAGGAGGCCTATTTCCAGAAGAGGGAAAATTGATGATGACAAGATCAATCACATGGAGAGGTCTTCATGTGTTTCAAGGAGAATGGTGAACCCTGAATAAACTAATTTTCTTTATGCCGACCCTGCATTGGGAGTGATGCACCCTCGATTAGATGTATTTGGAACTCGTCATCGTCATCATGTTCGACATTCTTTACCTAAAGAGATAACGGAGATTGTGATGTTTTAGAGTAGTTTGATGATGGGAGGAAGGTTGGATGGACTTGATCGATACAGAGGATGTCGATAACATGTCCTATGAGGAATTTCTTGAGCTCGGTGATAGAATTGGATATGTAAGTACTGGTCTAAAAGAAGAAGAGAACATCCGATCTCTCAGGAAAACCAGTCTCTCCATTTTGGATCACTTGTCATCTCATTTTCCAGCGGAAATGCAGTAGAAGTGCAGCATTTTTCTGGAGGAATATGAAGCAGATGATGAGATGGGCAATCTGGACTAAGGACACTCTTATCACATCCATTGCATAAAGCAGTGTCTTATGCAGAAAAATGCTTGTCATGTCTGTAAAACTGAAGTTGCGTCTCAACAGTAGAGGGATGAACCTTTCAAGTCTTTCAACAATCATGTTTTTGCGGACAGCTGCTTCACTCTATGTATAAATTTCATCTTCAATGGAAGCAAGAAAAAAATCTTTATCATCACTGGGACTAACCATATAAGTTAAGAACAACATTTGTTAGAGTTTGTAAATGATGTCATATTATTGCAAAAATCAATAGCTCCTTAGACTAACACTTATCTAGATTTCGTACAGATGATTATTCTTGACTTTTGGTGGGAAAGAAAAGAACAAAGATAAAAGATCTTGGAAAGAAACTAACCTTGAAAAGGGGGGCGACTGTGAACACGGATAATGTTAATGCTGAATTTGTTTTGGATAACCTAGAGGAAATGGACCTGAACCAGCCATAAATGACCTCAGCTTGGTTTATAAACCATCCCAAACACTAGACTTCCAATAAACCAAAGCTGGGAAGATATGATCGAAGAGGAACAAGAATGGAAAATAACTAAGCAGAAAACTGAGAAACACATAGACAATCTTGCTGAAGAAACTGAGAACAATCATGTAGTCAACTCTCCAAGCCCCTGTCGTGAGGCAGATCACCAGATGATTGACTACAATGGTAAACCAAGCTCACAAAATCAAGAATTTACACCATACTCTCTAAAATACAAATGAATAAAATCAAATTAAAAGAAAATATGTTAAAGCATCACCAAGGCCCTGACTAAACAAAAAACTATCAAGGAAATTGGAAATTATAATCTAAGGAGCCTACCCTCAGGTTCTAAATGAAAATTTTATACTGGAACATCAGGGAGGTTTCTAAACCTCATGCCAAAAGAGCCTTAATGAATCTCCTCTCTCATAACAACTCGAACTATGTGTTCATTACTGAGCCCATGGCTAAGCTTCAATCCCCAATTTGTGGAGCAGTGCTAACCTCAATTTTGTGTGTGGAAACCATAGAGGAACCAAAATCTCAAATATTTGGCTTTTCCATTCTAAGAATGTCCCCCCCTACTGTTATCCTCAACACCAATCAGCTCCTTACAATTGACATTCAACACAAACCTACCCTATTAGAATTTCCTTGATCACTGATTTTTCCTTTGCTTTACCACCGAGTATGTATATATTCCCTATTTCGACAATCAGTGGTAATTACTTACACTGAAGCTTATATTATTTTTGTTTATTTTATTCAGGTGTTGTAGCTGGAGCTAGAGAAATCATGTTGGAAGCTAGAGTGTGACTTTAATAATTGATTAACGATCTTAAAGTAACTGATCGATTACAAAATTTGAGTTGCGACTGTAAGTTTCACTCAGTTTTTCTATTAATTATGTGTAATTTTCTTACTTTGTGATGGAATATTTATTTATTAATCAATAGATGTGTAGATTTTATAAGTGTTTACTCCCCCAAATTCACAATTGGTTTTTGCGGATATAAGTTAGTAACCAAAAAGTCACAATTGGTGAAAGTCCTTAATATATAGAGAAAACTAGCTGGAGACCTAACTTAAATTAATAACTAGAAGACAAATAAGGATTTTAAATAAAGAAATTAACATAAATGTAATAACCTAGGGATAATCTAATGGATACTAACTGAAAATAATATAATACAATGAGGTAAATCAACTCTTTATTTCTATGTCAAGTCATGCGTACAAAGTAAGTAAAAATGTAAGTAATGATTAAGTACAAGAAGTCAACTTGCCCCAAACAAAATATATTTCATTTGAATGATTCATGAGAATGTGAATGAACTATGATTCTATATAAAAACGTAAACTCTTACAATATTAAGTGTGATGCATCGAACCAAGGAAAAAAAATAAACAAAAAAAAAATGTCTGAGCCTGTTGGAATGACTCGAGTTGTAGTGCCATATATAACTTTTGAGTGATGATGCGCGACCCTGTTAGATATCTGAACAATATGCTCGTTGGGATGCATAATCCACCCGAAGGCAGTGAGGGTGTATCTCGAGATCTCTATTGGGATGAAGAACATTATTCACCTACGAGACCTTCTTCAACTTCATCAAGTTCCTGCACATTATCATCTTGTGCAGAGTACTTCCTCTCTGAATAGAATGAAGTGTAGGTGAAAATTTTATTAGTGTTTTCCTTATTCTCATTTGAAATGATGTTGACATTATGATTCTTTAAGTAGTCAGTGAATGAAAAGACCATACAAGATGGAGGGGCGCTTCTTCCCTTTCCTGGTGATCACATCGCACATCGACATGTACATAAGACAAATTATGTACAAAGTCAAGACTTTACCAATATCATACAAGAAAGTGCAACTGAAAGACAGGGCAGAGTAGTGGCGACTGTTAACGCAGTCAGAAAACATCATACGGAGAATGTAGTAAATCTTCACGAGATAATTTAACGTCAATTCATTCTTCTCGTTTATGGTAACTCGACCAACGGTAATCTCATGAAGCATAGTGTTGTAACTTTGAAATGTCTTTTTAGTGTAAGGCTACTCGTTTTAATATATAATGTTCAGTCTAAATGTCTTGCTAATGAGAGAGGGAGTGATTGAACTTGATTTGACCCACCGAACCAAAAATATCTGAGTCAGCCTCTAAGATCTGATACCAAAGTCTATTCACATATGTTAACTCACTAGAGTCTTAAATCTAATAAAAGACACAAGGATAAACCAAGTAACAAAAAAGATAATTCCTTAACTATTTCCTAAAAGTAAAAAAATAAAACTTATGACTATAAAACTTATGCTGCACAACATGAAACTTATGAAATAAATACATATTAGATAAATCAGTCAATTATCATCATCACTTACAAACATTTCACCCACACTCAATATAAAAGAATAATGGCACTCGAAAATATTATCATTCATTATATATAGGACAAAAAATAAAAAAAAAGGCATTCCAAGATATTATCATTCATTACATCTTCAATAAACCAAATAAAAAACTAGAAGTAACAACTTGGAACATATTTGAATGTGAAACCTTCTAGAATCACAAATATGCAAATCAAATAAAACAAATATGTCATTCTCTATCTTGATTATTTCCATCATATTCTATTTGGGCAAAGAAATGTCGTCATAAAGAACAAAGTAATGAATAAAACAGTCATGTTCTAAGCTTTCATCGATGATCTCCATTTTATTATTACTTCACAAATAAAAATAATGAATGGTGTAATAAAAGCCATATGCACGAGAGACTTCAAAATAATAGGTACTTATGTGTCTATATGTTAAAAAATAAGGACTTTGACAACAAACCCAAACCAAAAGTTATTAAGACAATGACAATACTTCTTGGGCATTTTGTCAACCAAGTATAATACAAACCTAAACACTGAATAAATGCCCATAAAAAATTCAACTATACATTCGCAACTTGTTAAGTATTGGGGAACACGTGAGGCAAGGGTATGAATGTGTTATCAGCAGTAAAGTTTTATAAATTCAAGTTAAACATATATTTTAAATATATTTTTGTAATAGAAAACGAGTCGAAGAAATCGTTGAACTCGTAAGAAGTAAAGAACACCACATACTTCCAGAAGAAAGATTCATGCAAATGTTGCTCATAAGGGGTTTTATAAAAGATTTTGATTGTGAATATTATTTTATGTTATCAAACTTATATATCTAATGACTTATGAGTCATTGAGTTTATGCAGATGGAGGCTGATCAAGGGGAAAAGGTTTCGTTGGTTGATTTTTATATCAAAATAGACGAGAGGAGCGATGGCTCAGCCATCGATAAGGATTTAGCTGAAGCAATGGAACAAAAATATCATCCATGTTCCTTCCCTTATTTCTTAGAAAATCTCAACGACGCCATTTTACTTATCAATCAAAATTATTATTCAGTTTATAGGTCTATTTTGTAACCCGAGCAACAATTAGAAGAAACCAAGTAATTTTAACATGTAGTGGTACCACTATCAAATCACCATGCACTCCATCTCAACAGGTAAGTAGATAACTACTTTTTAAAATCATAATGTAAAACTTTACATTTTCATGACAGAAATAATTCATTTTTTGTAGATTTCAAATTCTCAACACTTGGCTGCCTCCGAGACTGCCGCTCGTGTTAGTGAACAAACGAATGCTACTTGAGTTCAGGTATGTTACTAATTTAAAGGATTTTAAAGGGAACAATATATCTGTGATTTCTTGGGGAGTTTATGTATACTTGACATTGGGGGGTTGGTTTATTTGGTTATATATAGTCTTAAAATTTTTGAGATGTCTTAAAAACAAATAAAACTCTGTCGATTTTTTTCCAAAAATATATGGTTGATGACATATTCATCTTGTTTGATATAAGAACTATCAAAGAAGAATAACAAGCACCATCAACCATGATAAATGGTCTCAAATAATGCACTTTCTAAAACTGTAGAACTTATTACTTCCGGACTTCCAAAAGTGGTTGTGGCAGGTGGATTCATTGTGAGCAACGACCTTTCAACCAAAGTAGGGGGTACGCCATTGGGTGAAGACTTTTGGGAAGTATATATTGAGAAAACATTTGTAATACCTTATGGAAACACGTCAACAATTAGAGATGCATATCATTCAACTGTAGCATGGCATATTGCTAATGTACTAATTTTCAATTTTAATTTTTTAATTAAAATACTAGAGAATAAGTATCAATGACTAATGATTGACTTTTTTATTTGTAGGTTGAAGAGGATGTTTAGCTTTGATGAAAAAGGATCGTACATTATATAAAATTTCATTTCGCTTCATGTTTCCTCGTTTTTTCTTATTGTACATGTGATACATTTTATTTTGTGGATGGATAATTATTCCAAGCACAATTATGTTTATTTACGATGAATGCTATTAGTTTTAATTTAATGATGTTTTAATTGAAAACTGTCCTCTTAATTTAATGTTATGGTAATGTATTTTCACATAAATACAATACTTATTATAAATGGTTTTTTAACACTTGTTCCCAGCCAAAAATTGCAAAATAATATCAACATTTTGTTTAATGCCGCTATTATCATTCTCGGCATTTTTTTAGTGTCGCCAAAAGTGTGTTGAACATTTAAGAGGCATTGCCAAAGGTTGTTATCAACATTTTTTCAATGCCGCTAAAAGGTTATTACCAGCATTAATATAAAGGCTTAACAATACCGCTAACTTTTTGCCGCATTTTTTAAAAACGTTGTTATTCTTTTACCACATTGGCTGCCGCAGTTGTGGAAATGCCGCCAAAAGTTCCGCTAACTTTTCGCGGCATTTTTTAAAATGTCGTTGTTCTTTTACCACATTGACTATTACCGCACTTGTGGAAATGCTACCAAAAGTGCCGCAAAAAGTGTTATCGGCATTTTTAGTGCTTTTCTCGGCATTTAATTTATGCCGAAAAAATCAATATTCTTGTAGTGGATGGTGATACCAGATTCTTCAACTCTAAGAATGCTACCTCACATTCTTCAGTCGATTCAAGTATATTTCGTAATATTTTAAATAATGGTAGGCATTTTTCGGTAGCTTGTGAAAGAAATTGGTTTAATGTAGCCACACATCCAGTTACTCTTTGCACTTTCTTTTTGTTCACTCGAGACTGTATGTTGATTAATGCGTGGATTTTATCTGGGTTAGCCTCAATTCCCCTATGATTGACTATAAAGACCATGAACATTCCTTCATTTACTTCGTAGACACATTTTGTTTAGGTTGAAATTCATTTTGTGTTTCTCTAACTGGTCTAACATATGTTCTAAGTCTCTAATGTGGTCGGCGATTGTTTTGCTCTTTGTCAGCACGTCGTCAATGTAAAATTTCGTGTTTTCTCCCATATGATCTTCAAATACTTTATTTACCATCCTCTGATACTTTACTCCAACATTTTTTAGTCCAAAAGGCATGACGTTGTAGCAGTAAGTTCCCCTGCTGGTGATGAATGAAGTCTTATCCCAATTTTTCGGCTTTATTTTTATCTAATTATACCCTTAGTAAGCATCCATGAATATGAGTAGTTAATGCCCTGAAGTAGCATCGACCAACTGGCCAATCCTGGGAAAAGGATAGTGATCTTTTTAGGCACGCTTTTTTTAGGTCGGTGAAGTCACCACATGTACGCAATTTGTTATTCTTTTTCCTAACCATGACCACATTAGAGAGATATTCCAGGTACTTGACGTCTTCTATGATGTTTTCCTTCTACAAATTCTCTACTTCTTCTCGCACTATTATATTTTTCTCCTCGCTGAAGACATGACATTTCTGCTTAACTGGCTTAGCATCCTTGACTATGCTTAGCTCCTGACAAATGAACTCTAGATTAATCTTTGGCATGTCCTCATGACTCTAGGAAAACACGCCCCTCCATTGCTTGAGAAAATTAACTAAGCCTTTCTTGAGGGTAAGCTCTGGTGGTGAGACGGTCTAAGTCATCCTCTCAAGGTGCACGTCATCCAAGATAATTGACTCAATCTCCTTTACAACCTACCCCTTAACCAATTTCTCCTCGTCCCACAGATCCTGTCTCCCAATATGGTAGGTTATAATCATTTTCCATCTTCTCCTCCGAGTCGAATAAGGTATAATAACATTCCTTGGTATCAATTTAACTTTTTTACCACACTGACCCAATAATAACTGGGGAACTTCAGACATTAGTGCACAGTAGAAGGAACTAGTTTGAATTCATTCAACCCTACTCGATCACATATAATATTATATGCTGAGTGGACGTTCTTGTTTATGATGAAAAACTGAATCTTCTTTATTCTACAGATGGTCCACATGTCTATCACAACTTTTAACTCAATTATGCCCAAATGATATACCTTTTCTCCTGAAAATTTGATAAGTGGTCAGTGATAGTTTTCAAGCTTGTTGTCCCTCAATCGTAGACTTTTAAAGCAATTGTAAAATAAGACGTCGATTGAACTACCATTTTCGACCAGAATCCATGCCACCTTTCACTTATGCACCATCACAGAAATGAGTAATGGATCATCATGCAGATATAACACACCAGACATGTCATCTTTTGATAAGACAGCCACAAGGCTATCCTTGTTTACATCCCTTATTGAGATAGGATTTCCTCTCTATAGGCTTGTCACCTCCTATAGCATCCCCTCCTGCAATGAAGTTACATCTGAAAAAGATTATTTTCACCTCATGTATAGGTTCCTTGGGCCTCTTGGGCAGATTTGGGTCATCCTTGGAGTCATCATCTACCTCATTTATTCTCATTAGTCTTCGATATGGAGACTCCGACCATCTTTTAGGCTTCTGCTCATTTTTTTGATCTTTTCGGCCACCTTTGTTCACATGCTTCGATAATTTCCCCCTCCGAATTAGATTTTCTATTTCAATTTTCAGGCCTATGAAATTATCAATATTATGGTTATGATCCCTATAAAACTCACAACATTTTCTCTTGTCCCTTCTGTTGGTTGGGGCTTTCAGTTTATGGAGACACTTCAGGTCCTTACTTCCATAAATTTTCTTAAGGATATAATAAATGTGGATAGTCAAAGGAGTATATTCACCGTATCTCTTGGTTTGTCAGACTTTTATTTTTATCTTTTTGCTCATACTTCTTCGAGCTTTTGCTAGTGTTGGCTCTGGAGCTACCAACCTCTTTAGTAGTCATAGCTTCTTTGGCTTTTAATCCTCCCAATTTTTTCTAATAACTTAGTCATTGTCTTGGGTGGCTCCTTAACTAATTCCCAATATAACTTTCTTGATAGAAAATGACTCATTAAGGTTTCAATGGTTGTTTTCTTGTCATAATCGATCACACTTAGGTTTTCATTCTTTAAACGGGTGATGAACTCTCAAGTTGTCTTGTCTTCCTACCAAACATTCAAGAGATGAGTTACCCTCTAATCGGGAATATTTCCAAAGAAAAAATTACTGACGAAGAGATATGACAACTGATAAAAATTTGAAATTTGTCCTCACGATATGATATTGTACCATATTTTCACGGATCTCATGATCGTACTAGACAATGCCCAAAAATGTATCTCATCTGGTATAGAATAAACATCGAGGGTAGCCTGCAACTGTTTTACATACAACACTAGGTCAGTATTGCCACCATACTTCAGGGTCACTACTGCCAGTTTGAACTTTGCAGGCATGGGATAATACGCAATTGATGGTTTGAATGGGGATCTATTCATAAAACCCCTGTGAAAATGATCCTTTGATTTAGCGATCTCCCCTAGGCAATTTTTCGGATGCTAAATTGATCCATTCTAGGGCTGGTCATCCTGTTTGGCCACAACTGTGACGGTTCCTAGTCCACTGTGATTTTTGCCAAACTCTTTTTTCGAGAAGTATGTTAGACTTGATCTGGCCTACATGCCACAGATCTAGGTCTGGTCAAATATTTTATCCACCGGACAGCAGACCTTAAGTCTCCGTGTTATTTTGATCCAGAGGGATCTCTAATATGTTACCTCATCACTGATTATGGTCCTAGGTTATCAAATGCAAAACCTATGCTCAACCTTTACAACACTCTATGCCTTTCTTTAAGAAAGTTTTGTTCTTCATCAAAACAAGTTTTTTAGATACGATGTATCCATTGGGCAGTACGATATATCGTTTTGAGATTCGAAATATTTGGATCTGCTTTCTGCTTTTTGTGATCACCCACTTTTCCTTCTTGGAATCTATTGGTGCCTTAAATTGGTATAGAGATTATAATGAGTCTTAGGTTAATTATACCTACAATTATCTACCACAGATAAAGAATAAGTGATTATAAACTAGAGAGAGATGAGAGCAAAAGAATGAGATAAATGTTTTTACGTGATTCAGTCCAAAGAGGAGCCTACATCCACATGTTCTAAGTCACTAGGTATTAAATTTGGTTATAATCTCTCAAGAACTCTCTAGGGTTGAGTGTATGTTATTTTTCATTTATTCCCCAACTAAGGGGTGTAGTAAGCTATTCATAGTAGTGGGGAGGAGAAGAGGCGAAATACCTTTATAAATTAGGTATTTATGCACTTTTATATTACAGATAACAACTAAGAGTGAGACAATATGTTCTTCACGTGCATGTGCATGGATGACTATAAAAATTCCGAGATGTGCCTGTTTCACTTTGCTGATAGTTTGCATTCCTGAAGGCGGTCGGCCATTTTATGGAACAGTGGGGATCATAATCTAACCATACTAACATCATGGGGTTAGGATCACATGATGATGATATGTGTTAGCTTATCACTGGTCCACGTCCTACTATTATTTTAGGTTACATAAAAAATCCCATAATACTTCATTCTTGATTAGAGTGGGAAAGACCGATAAAGTTAAAGGATGGAATATTATCCGTCACGAGTTACTTGTATTTATGAAAGACCTGGTCGCCTTCAGATATCTGGGAGTTTGCATTTTTTTATTTTCATTCTTTGAACCAGTGGAAATTTCTTAAATAATGGCAAAAATAGCGAACCATTTAGGGGTACGCTGGTAATTTAATTACTTGTGAACTAATACATCGTCAAAAGACGAAGCGGTGGGTACATTTAATAACATAATTTTGTCCAACTCAGGAGACGTCATTGGGTTCTATAGCATGCCAGTTCCCTCCTTTGTTCCCTTCACCTTGAATTTTAAATACCTTTTTTCTCTTTCAAGATTTTCATTCTCTATTTGTGAGATATGTTCTTCCAGTGAATCATTTTTACTGTAAGAATCTTTCCATCTTTGTATTTCTTTCTTTTTACTGCAGATATGGTGTACAATGTTGATGAGAGTTCATCAGATCTCTTTAGGACTACCCATAAGATCATTCCATGGGTTAAAATGGAGTTATTAGTAAGTCATTGTGACCTTTGTGCATTGAAAGAGGGTCCTTGAAACCCTACGATATTTATTACTTAATGTGGGGTCACCTTTCCTCCCAATAATTTATTACTTGAGTTTTGTCAATATTTTGGTGAACCCCCTACTTAAGTGGCTTCAAACACTTAGAGAGTTGTAAACAAAGTGAACTGCATTAATGAGTAGTATGGGACAAATATAGGAATAAAGGAATTGATGTATACTTATAATTAGAGAACCACTAACGAGAATATTTATTACTTAAAGACGAGATTCTCAAATAGAGCCCTTGTCGTGAACTTGTCTGATTCTGATAAGGGATATTGGGATCATGCTCTGATAGTGAAGGATTAGCGATTGTCCCCACTTGTTTAAGGTGAAGAGTACAATGGACCTCGTTGCCCTTAAGAAGGCCAGAGCATAGGTCGACACTCACATACTCCTGTATATTTTTCCATCTTTTTTAAGCTTCATTTGATTCTATTACTAACTACATACTCTTATATTTCTATTTTGCTGAAAAAAGGAAGAAAGATATACCCGAGTGGTTAAACTCAATTTTTTCGATCTCAAGATCATTGGTCTATTCAATATAGGATTGGCAAAAATCATCATCATTCAGCTTCTATTTTTCTTGCATACCGTACCTCTGTCACCTTTTTCATTTCTTTCCCTATAGAAGACATTTCAATAACTCGTATTTTTCTTAGAGGACCATGCCTTGTCCTCTTTTAGTGTTGTATCCGCATCCCCCATAAGTAGAGGGTAACTTCTCTTCAGTGAGCACTTCACTAGCTTTCGAGTTGAGAGAGCTACTACACCGGAATAAATGCGACTACTCAAATAAACCAATTTTAATTGTGTATCAACAAAATGAGATTTAATAAAACCCAAGTTTTAATTTAATCCTAGAACATGCATCTAAGTGATATGGAATCATAAAGCAAGAAGCATGTAAAGGTTGGAAACACCAAGTTAAGGAAAAAATCTCCACAGGGTAAAAATCTTTTATTTCCACTACAATTTGTAAAGTAACGGTTTATAATCGAATTATAATAAAAATACAAATGACATATGAATACCTGCAGGTATCGATCACAGGGGTCATCAGTGGATCACTGCAACTATCCCACAAGAACCACAATCCTACTCTTCAGCCCAAGAATACCGCAACACTCCCTAATGTTGACCTCAATCTGGTATAGGTTTATCCTCTCTACAAAGAGTTGAACAATAGCAAAGATCTATTCTTGGGTTCCAAAACAATTCACTAAAGATTGGAATGTCTTGTGAATTGAAAAATGAGAGATTGTACTCTTAAAAGGTTGGAGAATAAAGTAAAACACTCAAAATTGTATTTTGTTTAAAACCAGTGTTTCTCCACACGAAATCCATTAGTCTGACACCCTTTAAATACTAAAACTCAAGGCGGTGACATGTTAGAAAATAACTCTTCTCGTTCGAACGACATACGATGTTGTTTGAACGTGAACCTATCTCATTTGAACTACCTATCAAATGAGTCCATAATTTTAGATAATTTCAATACGAACGCATCGCCTACAGTTTCGTATTTTTCTGATTTTTTATGAATTAGTTATGAATTTTCTATGGAAAGGTGTTCGAGAACCAAATCTTTAGTTAGTATGAATTCAAAAAACAATTAATAAGAACTCCATCACTCAGAAAATATTTTGTGAAAAATAATCCCAATACTCTAAGTACATTATTAAGGTACTCTAAAACGTAACCTTGCCAAAGTTAACCTTGCGGAGACTGTTTGTTGAAAAACCTTGATTATTCGGATCTGTCTTGATGTGAAGGTGATCTTGATCTTCTTCGACGGTGTAGCAGTATACGACATATAAATTGATAACGGACAAAAATGTCCTTACAAATTTACCCCTATGTCTATGCCGGTACAAAATAAAAATATTCGAATTATTAATAAAAATATGACCTATACAAATCTACCCTCCCATGAACCCAAAACTGAAAAGGTAAATGACAAGTCCTCAAACTTTCTCAATCTTCAACAAACGTTAAATCTCAAATATTTTCTCATCAGGGTGTGCAATCCACTAATTTCCAACTTTGTACCTACACACATGAGACAAAGAAAATACCTTCGTGACATATCGATTTTGAAATGAGATAAACATAAAGTCAAATCAAAACATATATAAAATCTCAAATCTCCCCCATAATTCAAAAACTCCCCCCATAAAGTCATAATTCATTCCCCCCTTTTTATTTGTCCAAAATAGACATGGTAAGAATAAACACAATAAAGCAAATTGGGGTGTCACGGGAAACAAAGCAAGCAAACTATTTTTGAATTTTTCAATATTTTCATACAAAAATGTAAAAATAATTTTACAAAAATCACACACTATGAATTTTACTAAGATAGCCAAATTACGGAAACAGAATAAATGGGTGTAAACAAATTCAATAGGTAATAAAGCTAAATCAAGCATATGTGCACGATGTATAAGTTTACTCCTATCGATTGAACATAAAAAATATCCTTAGGTGTAAAATTGTTGAATTTAGATAATATCGACTAAATCAAATCAACAAATAAAAGCCAAAGTGATTTTCACACCAATAGCGTTCAAAATATTTTAGTGCCGTTTCGATTACTTTTCAAAGGATGTGCAAACCCAATGATTACTTTCCAACCAAACTCCTTCATATATAATAAAACACTTTTTATATCTAATGAGGTACTAAATTCTCTACTTAGCGAAAACCTATTGACCCAAATTTAGGCATATTTCATATTTTTTTTATTGCCTTAATTTTTGTGCGGGCTCTTTTCAAACAGTGGCTTTCACGACGTGATATTTATTCACTCGCAACCCTTTCCCGTGTCACTCCTCATTTTTCGAAATTCAAATAAATTCCTCACAGGAAATGGTTTTTACATGCATTAATTTTATTACTCTCGTATTATTGCACTTGGTTCATTTTAAGAAAATGATTGAGATGAAAACACTCGACCATCATATGATAGACAAGTACAATAATCAAACAAATCCGTGCACGTGTGCAATAAAGGACATAAAGTGTCAAACATGTAGGAAGTAACAACTAATTAAATCTTAATGACTCCAAACATTATAAAACACATGGATGACATGATATATTGTCTCAAAACACTATCAATTTGTCACATTGATAAATGGAATAAAATTGTGACTCGATCATCCTAAGTGTACATTCATATATGGTGTAAAACAAAATACAAAAATCTTTTTGTCTTTTTAAAAAATTTTCAAAACCGAAAATCTTATTAGTTTTGTTTTCGAAAAGTATATGACAAAAGTAGTACAACCAGTAATATGCATAATATCAGCATGACAGTCATCCTATGCTATTAAAAAAAATCACACAAATAAATCATCAATCAAAGATGGTGTGATTAAACGAGCAATGCAGTATAAGCAATTGAGCATGAAAACTAAGAATAACTGCATGAAAACTGTTCAGAAGCAACCTGTGGTACAAAAAAACTAAGCAGATGAACACAGGGTACTGTAAACAGAGAAAAAAAATCTCAAGGGGTCGCTCGAATGAAACAACTTATCGTTTGAACATCATCTTCTTCGCGCGAGACATCGTCTCGTTCGAACGAAATTACAATTTTTTCAGTTTGCCCAGAAAGTCATGTAGTGTTCCCCAGTGAATAAAATCCCAAAAAAAGATACCTGAAAGGTGCTGACAGAGTCCAAAACAGTAGCATACATAAGAAAAGCAATGTAAACTACAACAAAGTGAGTCATAACACTAGTAAGAATATATTAAGAAGCACAACTAGCGTATGACAAATGTCAACACAATCATTCAGAAGATCTCACATGGGGTGAATCATGGGCAAGTAACCAAGACTTGTGCACAAAAAGACCATAAGCCTCTAAATCGATTTCCTAACCCAAATTGATGTGTAACGGAGTGTGGGGGTTTTGGGAACTGGTGTGACTCTCTCTTTATGTTTCCTAGGTCCATTCAAAAGCTTATAGCAGAAACGCCTAAGATGACCTTGCCTACCGCAATGTGTGCAAGTGTAAATCGGGTGGTGAGTGTTGCCTAAAGGTGGCCTTCTCCTCAAATTCCTAGATGGTTCTCCCTGAATTTTGTCTAGGTGGCTATGATCATAGGAGGCTCTCTTACGATGTTCCTAGGGGCTCTTTCCTAACAAACTTAGGTGCCTCCTTCTTAACAATCCTAGGAGGTTCTCTCACACCTGTGGGAATGGGTGCAACATGTTTTTCAAAACCAATCCCACCCCTATCCTTTTTTATTTCAACAGTGCCTAAAATCTTATCAAGATTTTTAGACCTAGACTCTAAATCAAATTTCACCTTACTCCAATGTTTTAATTTTTCTTCTAGCTCACCTATCCTTGACTCGAGAAAACACCTAGAATCCTCAAACTCAAGAAGCTCCTTTTTATAACCTCCGTCACAACTCGAAGACTATCTATCTCTCCCTCAACGTACTCAAGCTTCTCTCTCAAAACTTTTTCACGTGCCCCAAGATTTTCAACTAGAACATCATTATTTTTTAAAGCACATTATTTCATTTGAGCTTTCAATTTCAAATTTTCTTTCTTTATTTTTAAAGATTCAGTATAAAGTTCATTAAAAGACGCTTGCAAGTCACGCTCATCTACACTCCAATCACCCTTACTTTCATGATATTCACTACTAGTGGCTGAGTCATGTGAAGAAGTATCATCATCATTCTCAAGAGTAGCCACACAGTTTGGAAGGACACGCTTACTTGCACAAAAAATTTCTTCACTTGGGTCACTCTCGCTAAGGGTGGCAACATAGGCAACTGGTTTACTAAAACTCACCCTAACTTTAGTGGGGCAGTCATCTGTGCTATGGCCCATCCCCTCACAACAAAGACATTTCTCGATTCTTTCCTTTTAACGAGAGTTTTGAAAGAGGATTTCAAACGAGATTTCCAACTAATTCCGTTAGACAAGTGATATCTAGAGTCATTAAATCCTCCAAAAGGCATATTTAAGAAAAACAGGATCAAAATTGATTTTTTCAACATAATTTTTTGAAAAATAGGATCAAATATTTTAAATTAGTGATGCCCGCTCTAATACCAATTTGAGAGAGCTGCTACAGCGGAATAAATGCGATTACTACAATAAACCAATTTTAATTGTGTATCAACAAAATCAGATTTAATAAAACCCAAGTTTTAATTGAATCCTAGAACATGCATCTAAGTGATATGTAATTATAAAGCAAGAAGCATGCAAAGGTTGGAAACACCAAGTTAAGGAAAAAATCTCCGCAAGGCAAAAACCTTTTATTTTCACTATAATTTGCAAAGTAACGGTTTACAGTCGTATTATAATGAAAATACAAATTACATACGAATACCCGCAGGTGTCAGTTACAGTCGTCAGCAGTGGATCACGCGAAACTATCCCACAAGAATCGCAGGCCTACTCTTCAGTCCAGGAATACCGCAGCACTCCCTAATGTTGACGTTAGTCCGGTGTAGGTTTATCCTCTCTACAAAGAGTTGAACAATAGCAAATATCTATTCTTGGGTTACAAAATAATTCACTAAAGATTGGGATGTTTTTTGAATTGAAAAACAAGAGATTGAACTATCAAAAGGTTTGAGAATAAAGTAAAACACTCAAAATCGTATTCTATTTAAAACCAGTGTGTTGATACAAAAATTAGTCAGCTAACGTGGACCAATTATATGAATACACGCATCATCCAATATGTTACAATTTAAATACCGAGTTATACAGAGCAACTTATTGGGAATGATAAACGACCAGATAAATTTAATGCTTATTGTATTACATTCATTCCTTATTATGTACAGATGTAAACACATATTTAATAAAGGCACACTATCTATTCACATTGATATCCCAAAGGCTATAAATACATTGTAATACCCTCTTAGCAGGGCAAGCGAGAACAGTTGAAACCAAGACAAGACAACCAGTAATACAAATCAGTGGACGTAGGCAATTTACTTAAGGCTGAACAACATTAAAAATCTCTTGTCTTATTTCTTTACTCATTTTTATCTGTGATTAATTAATTAGATCAAATCTAGTTTTTTAAATCAACAGATTGGCGCCATCTTTGGGAAACGACTATACATAACGTTTTTCACCAAAAAATCATCACTAATGGCTGAAATCCCATAATCCAACAATAGGGATAATGAAGGGAATCCTCCCAATCCTTCTGCCCTGCCAAATGCGAACGATTTGATAGGAATCTTAACTACTCTAGCTAGGGGATAAGAAATTATGCAAGAAACTATGCGATAGTTAGCTCATACCTTTCAAAATGAAGATAAAAAAGCGTCTAGAGAAGCGTGCATCCTCCGCCTTTGTGACACATTGAGCCATGATCTATGTCATAATCCAGACATACTGAACTCAACTATTCAGGGAATTCAAGATATCCATCTTATATCCCCGCTGCAACTTCCCCTATAAGAATTTTGGATTCTCAAGAAGACATCACTCTAACGCTAGAGAGACCAAGTGCTCTGGAAAGGTTGAGTAGAGCCCCTCCCTTCGATTGCGCCCCAAAGGGAATATAAATCTTCCTCAGTTTGCGTCGAGAAATTCTCAATGACCAAAGGATTTAAGGGAAGGCTCAGCCCAATCACATCCAAACTCGAGGCCTGTAGCTCGAAGAGAAAGATCCCAAGAGGAAAATTCTGCGCAATCTGTTGCTCGGGAAAATACTAATAAGTCAGGGGCTGGAAATGATGCATGGAAAAGATCTATTAAGAGGTTGGAAGATAGGTTAAAGGAGATATCTAAGGCCAAGAACCCTCTCCAAAGAACCTTTATTAAAGGATCACCATTTATACAAGTGATTATGGATTTTCCCACACCATCAAAGTTCAAGGCTCCTGTGGTCACACCGAAGTACGATGGAAAGACAAATCCTACCTTTCACATAGAGCAGTACCAGGATGCAATAGATATTTATGCAGTCCCAGATAAAATAAGGTGCAGGGCATTCTCAGGGACCATTACTGAATCTACTCAGATATGGTACAACATCCTTCCTCCGGGGAAGATTGCAACCTTCCACTAACTGGAAGATCTCTTTATAGGTAATTTATGTTTTCGTATAAAACTAGTTAAAAGGGTAGCCCATCTATTAAGCGTTAGGCAAAAAGAAGGTGAAGATACCAAAGACTACATCACTCATTTCAACAACGAGAAACTGGAGGTCATGGACTATGAGGAGAAGACACCCATCATAGCTCTCATAGGTCTTTTGCCAAATAAATTGTATTATACCTTGGCTAAGGATACACTGAAATCCATGGCAGAATTAATGGCCAAAGCAGTAAAAATCATGAATGCCGAGGAAGCTATGGCTGCGACAAAAAATGCTGAGGCAAAAGTGCAGAATAAAGACGAGGGTAGATCGGAGAAGAAATAAAATTAGAATAATGGTGGAAGCAATCACCCAAAGGGAAAGGAAACATTAGATCATTTGATGAAGTATAGTATCTATACTCCTTTAAAAGTGGGAATAAATCATGTTCTGGAAGAAATCAAGAACAACGAGGAATTAAATTGGCCAAAAAAGCTAAAGACAACCCTTGAGAGGAGAGATAAATCCAAATATTATGAGTTCCATAAATATTATGGCCACACAACCAAGCAATGTATAGCTCTCCAAAATGAGATAGAGGCACTCATTAGAGGAGGAAAGATGAATAAGTGTGTTGATCGTCAGAATGGAAAAAAGACCAACAACAGAGGTCGATAGAGATCCAAATCTCCTTGTCGACCAAGAGAAGATAAGAAAAGGGACCATGACGATGATCCCAATCTCCAAAAAAGGCAAAGACAACCTGAGTTGGAGGTATTTTCGATTAGTTTCGATTCATTTTATTGTAACATAATTCCATATGGAGACACAGGAGGATGTGATCATACCGCTAAAAGGAAAGTTTACCTCAATAAGGCTCAAGCTTGTTCCTATATATAGTAAATAGAACTGGCTGAAGAAGATCGCCCAAGTAAAGTTAACAAAGATAAGCTGGTCATTGGATTTTCTAAAAGTAATTTGGAAGGAGTCTTATATCCTCGTGATGATCCTCTGGTGATCAAAATGAGAATGAAGGACATAATCATTTTGAGAGTGCTGGTGGATAATGGTAGCTCGATAGATATCATGTCTTACCCTTGTTTCGATAGTTTGAACTTGAAACATAATCAGTTGGAGCCGTATCACAGGCCCCTTATTGGGTTTTCTGGAGAAAAAGTTTTTCCACTTGGAACGATCAAGATAGACATGTTGATTGGTACCTAGTGAGTTAGTAGAATAGATAAGGTGCGTTTCTTTATGATGGACAAGAATATACAGTCATCCTATAATATAATCATGGGAAGCATTGGCCTGAAAAAGTTTGAAGCAGTTTCATCCACAGTGCATCAGTGTTTGAAGTTCCCAACTAAATTTGGGGCTGGGATTGTACAGGGAGATCAAAATGTAGCTCGGGAATGATACTACTCTTCCACTGAGCAAGAGGAATTGGAGGATGCTAGGAAGAAAACAACCACTTATCAAGTGGATGAATCTGATGAGTCTGAGATTGAAACCTTAAACCCAATAGATGAAATGGAACTCATTAAAGGCCAAGTCATGGAGGTAATATAAAGTATTATTCTGGATGACGAGCAACTAGAAAGAAAAACTCAGATTGGTGCTTCACTCGATTCGTACTGAAGCAAGAGCTGGTAGCATTTTTTAAGAAAAGAAAATAGGTATTTGAATGGATTCACGAGGATATGTCGGGGATAGACCCATATTTCTTATGACACGAGCTCAATGTCAACAAGGAGATCAAACCAGTCAAGCAAAGGAGAGGAGTTTTTAGTCCGAAGAAAAATCAGGTTATCCAAGAAGAGGTAGAAAAGCTTCAAAAATCTTTGTTTATTGAGGATATAAAATATCCTGATTGGATGGCTAATGTTGTGATGATCAAGAAGAAGAACAATAAGTGGAGAATGTGTGTGGACTTCATAGATCTAAATAAAGCTTGCCCGAAAGATCATTTTCCTCACCTAGAATAGATCAACTAGTGGATGCAACTTTAGGACATGAGCTGTTAAGCTTCATGGATGCTTAGTCTGGGTACAACCAGATTAAAATGAAGCCCGGAGATAAGGAAATTACATCTTTAATTACCCCCCCGAGGAACATATTGTTATAACCTTATGCCTTTTGGTCTAAAAAATGCAGGTGCTACTTATCAGTGGTTGATAAACAAGGTCTTTAAAGAACAAATTGGAAAAAATATGGAAGTATATATCGATGACATGTTGACTAAAAGCAAGAAAGCTGTCGACCATATAATTGATTTGAGCTAAACATATGATCAGCTGGAGAGGTACCAAATGAAGCTAAACCCGACCAAGTGCATTTTTGGCTTACAAGAAGGCATGTTCCTCGAATACATTGTTAATCAAAGAGGTATTGAAACAAACCCTAACAAGATAAAAGCTTTGTTGGAGTTACAATCTCCAGCCACCAAGAAGTAAGTGCAGAGCCTTACGGGGCATGTTGCAGATCTCAATAGATTTGTCTCCCGTATAATTGATAGATGTCTTCCATTCTTCTAGGTGATTAGAAAGACCTTTGAGTGGAACGAGGAATGCGAGAAGGAATTTTTGGAGTTGAAGAAATACTTGGGGACACCTCCTTCACTATCCAGACCAGTAACATGAGAAAAATTATATTTGTACCTGGATGTTTCAGAAAGCGCGGTCAGTTCTACCTTGATCAGAGTTGAGAATGGAGTACAGAAGCTGGTCTATTATACTTGCAAAGCATTTCGGGGAGCAGAAATCAGATACCTCAAATTGGATAAGATGGTGTTGGCATTAATTGAGGTGAGCAGGAGAATGAAACCTTACTTTCAAGCTCATACTATAGTGATGTATATTGATATGCCCCTTAGACAAGGTTTACATAAGACAGAAAAGTCTGGAAGGTTAATGTACTGGGTAGTGGAATTAGGGGAGTATGATATTATTTATGAGCCAAGGTCTTCTTTTAAAGGCCTGACAATGACAGATTTCATTACTGAATTTACTTACCCAGATGTCCGCGATCAACAAGGGGCTAAGGAAGAGCAACTAAAGGAGGCCAGAAAGTCTACTGAAAATACCCCCGATCAACTCCTAGTAGTAGAATTGCCAGAAGGGATGGAAACTCATCAACCAGAATCCTCTAGTAAAGTACAAGAGTTAAAAAAGAAGTATGAAAAAATGAAGGACAAGATATTCCATCAAGGGATTCTGACAGACTAAGGGTTTGATGATAATATTCCTATATGGAATTTATATGTCGATGGTTCTTCATGTGCAATAGGCTGCGGAGCCGAAATTATTCTCAATAGTCCAGATGGGATAGATATTGAATACGCTCTGCGTTTCCAATTCCAAGCTTCCAATAATGAAGTTGAGTATGAAGTCGTGATTGTGGGCCTCAACTTAGCTAAATCATTGAATGCAGAGCAAGTTATGGTATTCGGTGATTCGTAATTAGTGGTGAATCAAATGCTAAGTATTTATGCAATAAAAGGGGAGTTCATATCAAGATACTTAGCCAAGGCTTTGAAGATTGTAGCTAATGTGGTAGTTGTTCGGGTGATTAGAATCCCTAGATTGGAGAATGCAAGAGAAGATTCACTTGCTCGGTTAGCTTCATCTACTCGCACCGAGCTACGAAGAATAATCCCCATTGAGATACTTCTTAGCAGAAGTATTGATGAAGATATAATTGTGAATGTTATAGCATTGGAGCTGGGACCATCATGGATGGATTCCATTAGATCTTATATTGAAGATAGTATTTTACCAACCGACCCACTTGCAGCCAAGAGGTTAAAGTACAAGGCTGCTAGATATGTTTTAAACAATGGAGTTCTGTATATGAGATGTTTGATAGCTGGTTTGCAAAAGTGTTCACCCAGCAGAAGTTAAAGAATTTATAGAGGAAATTCATGAAGGGTCTTATGGAGCTAACGTAGCAGGAAGAACTCTACTACAGAGAATGAGTACACAAGTGTCAAACAATTTTCTACTATATCAAGAACCCCTCAGGCGCTGCTTACACCAATTAATTCACCTTGGCCATTTGCTATGTGGGGTATAGACTTGGTCGGGCGTCTGCCAATAACATGAGGGAGATTCAAATATTTGATTATAGCTGTTGATTACATCACAAATTGGGTGGAAGTCGAACCTCTCATTGATATGGCCTATGAAAGGGTTTATCAATTTATTTGGAAGAACATAATTTTCTGATATGGTTTTCTCCAAGCCTTTATCACAGATCACGGTACCCAGTTCGATAATGATGAGTTTATCGCGTACTATTTTCTATCCAACATTCAAAAAAGTCCATTCGGATCTAGGTCAGCCCCAAAGTAATGGGCAAACAGAGGTGGCGAAAAGAACTCTACTGAATGGGTTGAATAAGAGATTAGATGATGCAAATGGGAATTGGATTAACGAGTTATAGTCAATGTTGGGGGCTTAACGATCAACTCCCCGAACAGCAACTGGAGAGACCCCATACATGCTAGCTTTTGGAAGTGAAGAAATGATACCTTCTGAATTGGGATTACCTACTCATAGGGTGCTCAACTTTAACTCTCCAGTAAGTGATTTGATGAGAAGGTTGGATTTGGACATGCTGGAGGAAGTTTGGGAAAATGAAGCAATCAAACATGCAGCCTACCAGTAAATGACTGCCATGTTCTATAAGAAGAGGGTAAAAAAATGTGATCTAAAATAAAGTGATTATGTGCTCAAGAGGGTAATTCAAAAGCACAACAAGTTGGAGGCAATTTGGCATGGACTATATTGCATCACATCAGTTGTCTATCCTGGCACTTATAGGATAGAAACTCTAGAAGGGAAAGAATTCAAGAATGTATGGAATGCAGAGCTCCTGCGAAAGTACTACCAGTGATGTAACAGTCAATATACCCAATTATTTCAATATGAATGAAAAAGATGATTTCCCGATTCGTTTTTTTTCAAAGTACTAGTGCTACACACTACACTTAACAATAACATTTGAAAATCAAAACCAACTAAATAACTAAATGTTAGTCAGCATCAGCATCCACTAACTAAATGTTGGTCGGTATCAATAGCCTCCATCCAAATGTTGGTTGGCATCAACAAATACACTAACAATGATGGTAAAATAATCGAGCAACACAAGTCCTCCTTGACTGAAACATGGGTGACCCAAGAGGCATCTAAACTGGGCAAGAAGTTGGGTAAAATATCCACTTCCTGGGAACCAACAATCATGTAAGACAAGTCCTACTTGACTCAAACATGGGTGACCCAAGAGGCATCTAAATTGGGCAAGAAGTTGGGTAAAATATCCATTGCTTGGGAACCAAGGAAATTATTTATCTTTACGTCTAGATAAGACGTCTAGATAAGATTGCTACAACTAAGCAGGAACATGGGATAAACATTCCATTTCATAGGCACTTATGGGTGACAAAAAATACTATAATTAGACAAATATATGGGACAGAAGTTCCATTATCTAAGCAATCAAATCAAAAAAGGGCAAACTATCCATTCAAATATATATATATCCAATTTTTGATCTAATGTTATGAACAAAGATTGAAAGAATAAAGATCATGAAATTATTTTATTTCCAAGGAAACCAAATTACAAAGAGATGATTTTCTTCATTTACAACTGATACGACGCAAATATTGCGTATTTCACCCGTTAACCTATGCGTTATTAGCCCCCTCGGGTATCTTAATCCCTAAATTTATGCTCGTTAACCAGACAACCTCGGATTTCTATGTTAACATGTTTTGTAGGGGTTAATTGAGCTTTTGTAGGTATTTGGATGCTTAGTATGAAGTTTGGATGCATTCCGGCGAAGTTTCGTAAACAATCGTACGCGCAAGGGCATTTTAGTCATTTCACAATTTGGGCAACTGGCCCAATGTCTTCACGAAAGTTGAATACCTATGAACAAGCTTCGTGTGGCCGTAAACGGTGTGCGATTCTGAGTTCGAAGGAATAAGTTATGGACTTTTTAGCGGAAGGGAATTTCAACATACCAAAAATATGGGAAGGATTCAAGACTTGTAGGTCCGAATCGATTCGGGTTGAGACAGAGTGCCAGTTCTTCCATTCCGAATTGATTTGTATTTCATCCAAATCGATTCTCCCCCTTTGCAAATTGATTTGGATTTCACCCGAATCGACTCGCCCCTTTGTCAGCCTCGAGATTTTTCCATCCGAATCGATTCGACCCAATTCCGAATCGATTCGGCCCTGCCAATATTTGTTTTTCTTCTCTTTATTTTCAAGTTTTCCATGGAATATTTTTTATATAACTCATTTCTCTCATTTGGGAGATATATCTTCATTTTTGTCTTAGTTTAGGGTTTGGTTTTGGGAGATTTTCTTCATTTCTCCTTGGGACGACAACCATTTGGGGTTTTGTAAGTTGGTTTTCATTGTCCATTCCATTAATATAGTTGCATTTATCTCTTATTTCCATTCTTGTCATTTAATTCCTTGCCTAGATAATTAGTTATAGTTATTTATTTATTTCTTTCATAGTTTAATTAGTTGTTAATTAGTTTATTCATGCTTAGCCCTTAGATAAATAGGGTCGGGGTTGTGTTCCGCCATTTACGGGTTTGGACCTCGAAAGTTAGGTTTTGTGTAAAACTTCATTTAATTGAAACCTCGCGTATTAAAGTCGGATTATTATGCGTTTAACTTTCTTTGTCACGCAATGTTAGTGTTTATAGCGATATTTTGAATTCAATCCGTGTGTGACTATTTTTCGTTAAATGTTTAATCTCACAACTTTGGATTGAATTCCTTATTATGTGATGTTTATGCTTAATTGAAAATGCTTGATTAAATTTCTTTCTACCCGGAATCTTGATTAGTAGTTGTTTCGATTCATGTGGTAGGATGTGATCCCGATCCTCGCTTTACTTTTGTGTAGCGTAACTTATTCTTTTCTTTTTCCACCATAACCATCCATTACCTTTTTTTTTATAAAGTTTACACTTTTATTCCTTAAGTTTTAAAACAATTAACATCTAAAATTCAATCACTGCCTGTGGATTTCTTACGATACCCGACTTACCTCTGTGCTTGCCTCGCAAGTGTAGTAGTAGCTTAGCTTTTTGCATGTAGAGCGGGAGCAGAAATCAATGACAGTGTCCCTACACGAACACTCGGTTTCCCTTGCATCAAAATGGCGCCATTACCGGGGAGTGTGCTTTAGATAGAAATTGTTTTATTATTTCGTAGTATTTTTCCTTTTGTATTTGTATTCTTTGTTTTAACCTTTTTTGTAGGATAGCATATTTGAGCGCTAAGAAACTTTGATTCGTGGTTTCTCACTTTCTTTCTCGGATTCTCCATTTACAAACAACGAGGTAATCATGTCCTACTATTATAGTTATTACGGTCATTCTAATGATTCTTACTTTGGGGATAGTTTTCAAGTTTTCCATTTTGAAGATTTTCTTGAGATTGAAAGACTTGAAAACATTTATTGAATGAAAATCGTTATTGGGAGCTTGAGTTGAATTCAATATTCGAATCCAATGACGATTCTTATTCCGATACTTTCGAAGACGAGTTTCAACTAAATGATGAGTTTGAGGCTCTTAGGCCAAGGAATCCTACTTTGGAAGAAATTTTTCTTCTTTACTCCCAAGGTTTGGAAAGCCTAAATGATGCTATAATGAGACTTGGAGCACTTTGCGATGAGATGAATTCTTATGCACAAAACAATGAGGAGGTGGAAACTTGTGTTTCACTTCAATTTTTCAAAGAATTTCTCATCAAATGTGAATATCTCTCCCCCGAAATTCAATCTCCTTCCGATGATATGTTGACAGAGATTGAATTTATTTCATTACCATATACATTTTCCGTCATTGAACCATTATAATTATTGATTGATTCGTATGAGTCGGTAGAAACTTTTAAAACTTCCACACTTTTTGCCGATGAGGACTCCTTGTCGGACATGTTTTCGATGGATATTATCCCCACGTGTGCACCATCTCCCATTCCATTTGAAAAATCTTTGGGAGATGAGTCTATTTTTCTTGGACCTCAAGTATAGCTTCCCCCCTTATTATCCAAATCCCCCATCATCCCCCTAAAATTTCAAAATGGCGATGGTTCACTTTTTCCACCACCCACATGCCTTCCATTTTTCAAACAAAATTCATATCTTCCAGGAGGCATATTCTCTTTGGAGGGTCCACCGTTAATCTTTCAAATTCAAATCCCTTTTTGGGTGGATCCTCAACTATTTAGAATTCTAGTGTATAGTTAGTGTGTAGTCTAAATAGTAGGTTGTATATAGTTAGCTTTTTAGTTTTCTTTCTTTAATATTTTTTCTTTTCTTTTAATTTAGTCTAGTGTAATTAGTTAACTTTTTTTTATTTATTTTTTTTCTATGTACTAACTTGTTTTGTAGATTTGTTTGGGCTTTTGCTTATGGAGATCGCTTTAATTTTGGGTAATATCGTTCTTTTCCTCCCTTTGTGTTGTGTCCTTAATGCGCATTGAGGACAATGCAACATTTAAGGAGGGGGTGTAGGATATTCTATCCATTTCATGTGTACTCCATTGATTTGCTTACTTGTTAGTTACTTAGCATGCTTTTTGTTAAATATTAAAAAATTCCAAAAATATTTTCTTTCTTTTTTCTCCTTCGTTGGGCATTTTGCCTTGTTTCCGATGATAATTTTCAATAATTGCCCAATCCAATTGACAACTCAACGATGCATGTTCTCGATTTTAGATGTTAATAGACTTTAGTCCTCATATCATTGATATTATAAATAACTTCATGAATTAAACTTTATCCCATGACCACATGAACTTTTCTTGTTATATTGATTTGGTTTAAGATTTTTATAACTCGATATTCTTTTGTTGCATTGTATATACTTACACTGAGTAAGCTTTGTACCTTACCGTCGTTTGTGAGTGTATACACTATTCTTTCCTCTTTGAAAACATTGAATTCGTCGGTAATCTCACTATTCTTTCATTGATCGTTAATTAATTGAGTTTATATCTTGAAATGTGTTACTTGAGCATGATTTTCATATATTGTTTTGACTCGAGAATTTTGTAAACTTTATGAAATGATCATAGGCCATCTTTGTTATATCACCCATATTATCCTTGATCTCACCTTATATGTTTCCCTAGTCAACCCCTTTCAGCCTAAATATTAGCCTTTCATTTCATTACCCAAAATTCCATAACCAACTCCAAATTGGAGTTTTAAACCATACATACACCTTCTATACCTTTGTTTGGAATGTTTCTTGGGATTGAATGATGTTGTTGGGTTGCGGTTGCGATTTAGGCATATGAGAGTGAGAAAAGTAAAGAGAAGAAAGTGTAGTGAAAAAGAAAAGAAAAAGCAAAAAGCAAAAGAAAAAAAACAAAAAAGTGAGAAAAAGAAGAAAAGAAAATAGAAGAGAATGTTTGTATATATGTGTTATGCATAGCCAATAATTCTTGTTACTCTCCCATTGCACATTTAATGCTTGTTTTGGAAGTTTTTTTTCCAATTTTGATATTGCCCACATTTTCTCATTATCCCGAGTGTTCATTCCAAACACTTTGAATCCATACATACATTCCTTTCATTTTGTACCCTAGCCTAACCTACATTATAACCCTATTAAAGTCCTATGTGATCTTAGGGTGAATTTAATTCAAAAGTTTAAATAGTTTTGATAATCTGTGAAAATTCATTTCGCCTCTTTTAATGTGCGATATCTTTCATTGAGATTACAAATTTTTCATTTCCTATATAGATTTCTTCATTTGTGATATGTGTGCGGATTAGTTTCCATTTACATTTACTCTTTATGCCCGCATGTTCCATGTGTTACCTCCCTATTTCAAGTGAATTCACTTGATGAGTGTAATGCCCGTGAGGATTGAATATATGCCTCATTTATTTAGTATGGATTTATTTAAGTTTTTGCTAAATCATACTTTGCATTTGCTCTCCCCCCGCCCACTTTTATAGTTTCAATTCCATGAGGTGCATTCAACCTGTTAATAACAACGGACTTTAGCTTGAATTCATTCAATATGCTAATAATGGGTTTGAAATCTTTTTTGTTGTTGTTGAGTTTATCGCATGTTGGGTTGGGCATATTTTGAGGAAACTATATGATGTTTGTGGGTTTAAACCCTGAAAACCCTCACGAGACGACACTCGTCCATTAGAGGTTTAACGGCTTATTGCATACGCTAAATGCAATCGTTCGCCCGCAAAAGTGGCCTTATCTTTTTATTTCTTTTTCATCTCATTTTGTGCTTGTATCCTGTTTTTGGTTTACTTGTAGTTCTTGTTGTTTCCTATTTCATTGTCGGGGACTAGCAATGTGTAAGTTAGGGCGTGTGATACGATGCAAATATTACGTATTTCACTCGTTAACCTATGCATTATTAGCCCCCTCGGGTATCTTTATCCCTATATTTATGCTCGTTAACCAGACAACCTCGGATTTCTATGTTAACATGTTTTGGAGGGGTTAATTGAGATTTTCTAGGTATTTAGATGCTTAGTATTAAGTTTGGATGCATTCTGACGAAGTTCCATACATAATAGCATGCGCAAGGTCATTTTAGTCATTTCACAATTTGGGCAATTGGCCCAATGTCTTCATGAAAGTTGAATTCCTCTAAACAAGCTTCGCGTGGCCACAAATTGTGCATGATTTTGAGTCCAAACGAAGAAGTTATGGCCTTTTTAGCGGAAGGGAATTTCAACATACCAAAAATAGGGAGAGGATTCAAGACTTGTAGGTCCGAATCGATTCGTCCCAAATCCGAATCGATTTGGGTTGAGATAGAGTGACAGTTCTTCCATTCCAAATCAATTCGGATTTTATCCGAATCGATTCTCCCCCCTTTGCGAATCGATTCAAATTTCAACCGAATCGATTCGCCCCTTTGTCAGCCTCGAGATTTTTCCATCCGAATCGATTCGCCCAATTTTGAATTGATTCGGCCCTGCTGATATGTATTTTTCTTCTCTTTATTTACAAGTTTTCCATGGGATATTTTGTATATACTCATTTCTCTCATTTGGGAGAGATATATCTTCATTTTTCTCTTAGTTTAGGGTTTGGTTTTAGGAACTTTTCTTCATTTCTCCTTGGTATGACAACCATTTGGGGTTTTGTAAGTTGGTTTTCAATGTTCATTCCATTAATATAGTTGCATTTATTTCTTATTTCCATTCTTTTCATTTAATTCCTTGCCTAGATAATTAGTTGTAGTTATTTATTTATTGCTTTTATAGTTTAATTAGTTTATTTATGCTTAGCCTTTAGATAAATAGGGTTGGGGTTGTGTTCCGCCATATACGGGTTTGGACCTCGAAAGTTAGGTTTTGTATAAAATTACATTTAATTGAAACCTCGCGTATTAAAGTCGGATTATTATGCATTTAACTTTCTTTGTCACGCAACGTTAGTGTTTATAGCGATATTCTGAATTTAATCCGCGTGTGACCATTTTCCGTTAAATGTTCAATCTCGCAACTTTGGATTGAATTCCTTATTTTGTGATGTTTATGCTTAATTGAATTTGCTCGATCAAATTGCTTTCAATACGGAATCTTGATTAGTAGTTATGTCGGTTCGTGTGGTAGGATGTGATGTCGATCCTCGCTTTACTTTTATGTAGCGTAACTTATTCTTTTCTTTTTCCACCATAACCATCCATTACCTTTTCTTTTATTTAGTTTACACTTTTATTCCTGAAGTTTTAAAGCAATTAACATCTAAAATTCAATCACTCCCGTGGATTTCTTATGATACCCGATTTACCTTTTCTTTTATTGTGTGATGTTTATGCTTGCCTCGCAAGTGTAGTAGTAGCTTAGGTTTTTTCATGTAGAGCGGGAGACGAAATCAACTACAGTGTCCCTACACGAACACTCAGTTTCCCTCGTATCAACAACAATAATTACTAACAAAATACAAATAGCCTATTCTATTGGTTTCTTTCCTTCAGATTTTGATACAGGATCCATTCCAGCTTGAGGGTCATCAAAAGCAATTGATAAAAGTCAAGTCCTGAAGCATTCTAGTGTTACTTGAACTTGGTCGGTCTAGCAAATGAGAAGTTCAAGATATATCAAAGTCTTTATGAAGATCGTAATCGCCTAGGTTCTTAGAAATAAAAAAAATGAACGATGGAGCAAACTGGAATCTAATTAACATCTAGCTGGAAAGGTGGTACTGGCAGATCAAGTAGCCCCGGGTCATACCAATCCCACAGTTCAGTTCCTTGCTCAAATTTCATTACAGTTAGAGCGTTCATTCATCCTTTTTCGTACCCTTCATTATTTTATTGCTTCAATCTGGCATTAAGATGATATAAAGCCTCATTGTATCCCTCCATCCATAATTCTCTAGGCTGATTGTGAAACTGATAAGTTAGCCATTCAACATGTTGGTGTAGTCTTGTCAGCACACTTTCTTTGTTATGCAACGAAGAACTCTGAGTGGATAGTTTCTCTGTAAGAGTTTGAATTACCTCGGACATCTTTTCCGGAGCTTGAGTTTTTACTTTTCAATTGAGAATCTTGATTTTCTAAGACTTGCTGAGTTCTAGTCTCTTCAATGCTACTTCAACCTTCTCTTCTCCTACCCCGAGAAGTGGATGCAGGTCTAATACTTTTCAGAGTTTCCAACTCTTCTCTTAACAAAGCATTTTCAGTCTCCAAAAATGAAATAACTTCATCACTAACCGGGACTATAGCTCAAGAGGAAGAATCAGATTTTAGATGTCTCAATTCTTCTCTCAAAGCATTATTTTCCTCCTCCAGCAGTTTGGCAATGTTTCTATTCTCCTCGATTTTAAATTTCCACACACTCTCCCTTTTATTATGTGCATAAATGAATGTATCATAGCCCCGAGAAACGCTCAACTTTTATTATTTTTTTCTCATATCCTTTATGAAGAAGAGCAGTGGCTGCATTGTGTTGAGCTTGAAGTTCATCAATCATTCCTTGAATATTTTCAATCATTTCATAGTAAGCTACATTATTCTCTACTGCACGATCAAGTAAGCATTTCAACTACTCATAAGCCTCAATTGCTCGTTCAGAAGCATCAGGACCACGGATGTCAATTATTTATGCTTCGATAAAATCTGTATGACCATCTTTGAAGTAGCTTGTACAATTCTTCATCAACTCTATATCATGAACTGATAATAGTTCTATACTGGTAATAAACTAGCAAGAAAAAGTAAAAATAGATCAACAACAGATATATTCAATAGTAGAGGAGAAGTTCAGATTAAGTAATAAGTTAATTTTATTGATCATAACAAATGGGAGTACAACCAAAGGTGCAAAACAGAGGAAAGAAAAGAAAAACCGCTAAACAAATCTACACCTTTTCCTTATCACCCACCTACTTCTCAGTTAATTTAGAAGTGGGAATTAGGGTCTAAGGCTGTCTAGAAGAAGGAGTCGGTTGCTAAAGTTGCTCGGAGGGAAGCTGATGTAGACTAGAAGAAATCATCGTATGTTGGTCTTTCTCGGCAGACTGAGGGACAATAGCAACAGGTGTTTGCTCCACCACCATCGTAAAAGATTCATTAGACCTATCCTCTTCTTTATCTTCTTCTCCAAAGATAGGAGGAAGACCATGGACATGTTTCTGAAATAATTCAGAATCTTCAATAATGTTCAACTCTTTCAGCGTTGAAATCCATCTATCCCTGAAGAATTTCAAACTTGCATACTCAATTTGAGCAAAGGCAGCAGTTAGATCTTTATTCCACCCTTTGTCCCAGCCAGAGATAAATGAATTTTTCAGATTAGACTTTATCTTCGTCCTCTCTGAAGAAACCTTTTCCCTAAGTAGGTCTTCAACAGATTGTACCTTATGCTCAAGATCTTTCTTATGCCATTCAACCTCTTCAAGATTGCTCTCAGCTTCTTCCTTGCTGGTGATAACAACCTTCAGTTTCTCCTCTGTCTCATTTATAGCATCCACAACTTTTTGCCCGGCTGTTTCAGCATCCTTGATTTTATTCTTCTATGAAGTTCTATCAACTTTATATTTTTATTGGGAGTCCTCCAAAGATTTTGATAACCCAGCAAGGGCATCTTCTAATTCTTTGAAAGAGAAAGAAGCTTTGATAGCTTCATCCTTTTCCAATATATTATTGAAATACACCAAAAACTACAAGACAAAGAGAAGCTCAAGTTAGTATATGAAAATTAAAAGTAGAATTAAAATGTCAAGGTAAAATAACACTTACTGAAGTAAGATGTTGGGCAACCAAATCATAGACTTTCCCCCGAGGAGTAGAGGTCTAGAAGCTCTGTGATCTTAGAGAGTTCCAAACCAGATCAATTTCCTAGCCAAACCAAGAGTAATGAAAGCTGGAGGACCAGCACATAAGGAAGGTAATTCAACCCTAGCAATTTGGGCAGCAGCATCAATGGCCCTTTCAGCAGTCTTCTCAAAGGTACAACATCTTCAATCAAAGGTTCTGCCTCTTTTTGAATAACATGGGTGCTTCTTGGTAACCTCCTTAACAGATGTAGTTTCCCCCCAGATGGAGCAACATCCTTTTTCTTAATCCCTTCAGTTGGGGCATCTTCTTTGTTCTTTTTGGCCCCTTCAGCACCAGGACAATCTTAGCAAAAAGATCAGGAAATTTCCTCTTCTTCATCATTAGATCAACAAGGAAGGTACCTAAATCAGAGGACGATTCTTCAGTAATTGAAGAAGATGCTGGATCTTCCTCATGATCAATCACCAAAGAAGTAGGAGCAATAAGCTGAGCAATAAATGAAAAAATGGTGATATTGTATCTCAACAAATTAGAAGCAAATCTCACGTGTTCCCTAGCAACTGATTGTTTCAAACCCTAGATAAACTTCAACTTTTTTATATTAATATCACTCTCTTTGGGGGGTTTTCTTTTACTGTCAACTGTAAATTAAAATCATAGAAAACAAAAGTTAGTGAAACATTTTATCAAACAAAAACAAAGCTAGTTTAAAAATAAAGAACAAGATATCCCATTTCCATAAGGCGAACATCTGGGACCTTGGTACAAATCATCGCCATTTAATGGAGGGTGTTGCCAAATTGTCATCACAACACCATGATCAAAATAATCCCTATTAGAATCAGGGAGATTGACTACCAAAGCTCTGTTAACATACCTAGTTTTTTAATAAAAAAAATGGTGTCACTGAGGACCCATTACATAATTTCAGGAATCTCTAGGTGGGTTACATGTATTTGATTTATTCTATGTACGCCATTAACTACCTCCATGTATTTAGAACTACTCTTATAGGTACAATATCAAAGTATTGGCAAAATTCCAAACACAAGGGATCATGAGGGAAAGAAAAATCACATTCAACCATAAAAATGGAGGGAAACCGGTGTCCCTTTGCTAAAGAAAAGAAATCATAAGGATAAACAGGTTCTTCCAAATCAACCCAGGAAGGAATCGCAAAATCGATTAAAAACTAATCCAATGACTCAATAGAGTAAACCATGGTGACTAAAGCAAAGACAAAAGAAGGAAGGAAGAAATTCTTACATGAGATTAAGGAATCAGCTAAGACATATTATAGAAAGAATGTTCCTAACGAGAAAAAAATGAGAAAACAAGGACTTTGGAAACAAAGATAGCAAAAGGTAGAAGACAATCAGATTTTACCGCCTTTATATATGTCGCCTCGGAAAATGATAAAAGTATTAAAAGTGACGATGGTTGCGTTCTTGAAGGCTAATCAAAGGAAAAAGACGCAGATACCCAAGTGGTCATCAGAATTCAAAATATTTACAAATTTTCTATTTTGCGCTCAAAACTATATACAAAGTGAAAAATTTTACAAAGTTTTGAAGGTCTGTAACTAACTAAGACATGGGCAATGTGCCCAAACAAATTTTTGGGAAAAATATTCCAAATTCTCGCATCCAATCTCAACTGTGAAACATTGGGGTTTTCTGTTGATACCAAAATTAGTCAGCTGGCGTGGTCCAATTATATGAAAACACGCATCATCCAACATGGAACAAGTTCAAATCCCAAGCTCCTCAATGTACCGAGCTACTCAGCTTATTGATCAACTTATTGGGAATGCCAACCGACCAGACATATTCAATGCTTATTGTATTACATTCATTCCTTACCATGTACAGATGTAAACGCCTATTCGATAAAGGCACACTATGTATTCACATTGATAGCCCAAAGGCTATAAATACATTATAATACCCTCTTGGCAGTGCAAGCGAGAACAATTGAAACCAAGGCAGGACACATAGTAATAAAAATCAGTGGACATAGGTAATTTCCTTAAGGCTGAACCACTTTAAAAATCTCTTGTCTTATTTCTTTACTCATTTTTATCTGTGATTACTTAATTAGATCAAATCTAGTTTTGTACATCAATACAGTGTTTCTCCACATGAAATCCGGTAGTCTGGCATCCTTTAAATACTAAAAATTAAGGCAGTGACATGTTAGAAAATAACCCTTCTCGTTCGAACGACATACAATGTCGTTTGAATGAGATTCTTTTCTCGTTCGAAAAACAAAATATCTCATTTTAACGACCTATCAAACGAGGCCTTGATTGTAGATAATTTTGATACAAACGTGTGGCCGCCAGTTTCGTATTTTTCTGATTTTTTATGAATTAGTTATGATTTTTCTACGAAAAGGTGTCCGAGAACAAAATCTTTAGATAGTATGAATTCAAAAAATAATAATAAAAACTTTTAAAGCTCTGCTCCAACACTCAGAAAATATTTTATGAAAAATAATCCCAATGCTCTAAGTGCATTATTAAGGTACTCTAAAACGTAACCTTATCAAAGTTAACCTTATGGAGACTATTTGTTGAAGAACCTTGATTATTCGGATCCGTCTTGATGTGAATGTGATGTTGATCTTCTTCGACGGTGTAGCGGTATACGAGATATAAATTGATAAAGGAGAAAAATGTCCTTACACGATTCTTTGGACATTTTCCTGGTGCCTACCGACATTAGTTTTGTGGAAATAGTGAGTGAAAAATCCCTAACCTCCTGGATGACTCTAAGTCCCTCCTCCTTCTGAAATAAGACTGACGCTGGCAGCTTCAACTAACTTGTTGTGGTGGAAATTATTCAAGGAAAAAAAATTAAGAACCCTAATTTAAGAGATTGAAAAGGCTTCCAAACCCTACCTTGGAGTTGACTGAAAAAGGATTGTACAACAAGGGCAAAGGCAATGTTCAATCTGTTTCTGTGAACCCCAAGCTTTCTCGCAGTTTGATTGGGGTAGGAGTCTTTTCGACCGACGAGCGTGCAATGCCGTCCCTCTCTCAAATAAGGCTGGTTGATCGAGCTAACCATAATCTGGTTCTAGTGAGTGTCATTTTCTAATTTTTTATTTATCGTACTCATTACCATTTTTTTCTAATGCTTTTTTTGAATGTTAATATTTATAGTTCTTGGTTGACTATGACTAATTGCTAAGGAGAAACGAGTTAAAGTAATCCTCTTCTGATGTGGAGGAATCTTTTAATAGCATGCCCTAGTCCTTGGAGTTCGTTAACCATGCCTACAAGTACGATAAAAAGAAAATGAATTATAAAATAAGGGATCTTGAGGATGGGAAGACACGAGTATAGTGGGCTTCCAGTGATGCTAAGAAGAGGGTCGACTGACCAGGCCAAAGTCCAGGTTGCAGAGATAAAGGATAAAAATGACAGAGATGCCTATACTTGATGATGGGATAAGGTATTTATATTAAGGCCATCTAGGTAGAGTATGTGAAGAAGTCCTCCTTCAAGAAAGGATGGTATGTTTCTCTAATCCAAGTCAGCATAGTTGTTGGCTCAAAACTATTTTTTCAGCATAACCCAAATACTCCTCCCCAAATTGAGCAAGTGGTTGATGATGATGATGAGATAATAGCAGAATCTGTGGTGCCCGAGGACCAAGTGGTGTTAGCTACCCGATCAGAAGGTGAAACTGTGGTGGATAAGGAAAATGTGTAATGATATGGGCTTTAAAATTTTTGTTTTGTGTATTTCTGATATATTTTTTTTGATTTCCTATGATGTAATATGTTCATATTTTTAATGAAATTCTACCTTTTCCTATCATAGTCTTGAATAATTTTTGCATATTCCTTCATTTATTCCGCTATTACTTAGTACTATCAAATTTATTTCAGTTTGACTCTAGAATGGACATTTGGTCACTATTGAAAGTGAATTTTACCTAAGGAGTAATCAGTTGCTCGGTGTTGGCCACGAAGAAATAGATGAGGAAGAGGTGGAGGAATATCTCGGCTTGGACACATCTAACCAAGACAAAGATGCCTATCTCAGTATGCGTAGGTTGTTTCATCAAGTTATAATGACCAATGCCTCTTATTACGATATCCTTAAGCTCCAATTGAACCATAAGGATGTTGTTTCCATCTTATATACCTATTATGAGAAGAAGTTTGCCATTCTATAGAGTGAGAGTTGATTTAACTAGAAATTAAAAGATTTTGATTTAACATTTTCTAAAAAGGATTTTGTGTTGCAGTCAGATTTAAAGAGTTCTCGAGAGGTGGAAGGTCTTTTTGAACATGAGAACGGTCTATTGAGGGATGAGTTGGAAGGACTCAAGAAGTCAACTATGACCAATCAGAGTGAATGAGTTTACTTTTTGGAACATGAGAATGCTCGTATGATGGAAAAGTTGGAGCAGTTGAGTAAATCAAAATAGGGAGGTCAGTCTTCTTAGTAGATGGTTGGGCCTTTCTAGTCAGTGGAAGAAAAATAAACCAGGAAACTTTAGCCAACCAGGAAAATATTATAAAGAATAAGTTAGCCACTATCAAGAGGTTAATTGAGAAGGTCAGTCTTATTATCTATCACATTCACAAATAAGCTCACACAATATGGATGGATGGTTATGATGAGGAATAAACACACTTGAATGAATATCTTCATCAGTCCCGTAGAGAATGTTATAAGTTGGGGTGGCTAAATGCCGTCACTGTGATGAAGTTGCTGAAAGAAAATAAGTTATGGTATTGGTATAATCCTAATTCTCTAGACCAGCCTAGTCCTCCTTTCAAATTGGATGGCTCATGGGTTTCTCCGGATGAGATCACGATGAGCTTGATCAAAAAATACCTTGGGGACTATGGTTTTCATGATGATGATACTCTCTGTCGACCACTGCATCAGGTGAACAGGGAAATTTTAGCTATCAATCAAGGCTTAGGGATCTGAGCACAACTGTTATTCCTTATGCTCTAGATGTTCCTAGAATGGAGAAAGCATTGAGCAATTGTCCTTCCGATATGGCTTTGACAATTGATACATGGTTGTTATTTCCATTTGCCGGCTATTTCTTTGTAATAAACTTTTACTTTTGAGTTTATGGATTAAAACATTAATTTTTTATTGTGTAATCATGGTCTACCAGTAGTTTAGTCTTTCGATTGTATGGTCGGCAGTAGGCCGGCTAGTCTGCCTTGCTAGTTATAGATATGGAAGGACCTGGGTTGTCCTACATTAGGTTATACTAATTTGAAATCTTCTGTAGCTGCCCAAATGGGTCTCGTTGTTTTAATAAAGTGTTAGCGTTAGTTACCAACGATGATCAAATGTGCTTGGATTTTTCCTTAATTTGATATGGTAATTTTTTTTTACTTTGTGGGATAATACATGAAGTTTTCTGCTTGGGACTTCCTGTTCTAGACCTTGTGGGTCATACATGAAGTCGAGTTTGTGACTTGTTCGAAGACGAAGACATATGAGAAGTTTCAAAATATATGACTTCTTCTTCGAACAGAGGACCGAACAAGTCACAAAATATTGTCAATTTCCAGTACTTGAATCTTCCCCTTGTCTTCAACAAAGGACCGACTAAATTGATTCCGAATTTGTCAAATAGCTAAGGAGATTTGATCGATGTGAGTGAATCCCTCAATGTTCTTTGTATTTTAGCCCATTTCTAGCATTTATCATAACATCTTGCATAGTTGGCACGGTCTGCCTTTAGAGTGGGATAATAATAACCTTATATGGATACTCGCTTGACTAAACGATCTTTCTGCTGAATGTGCCCCGCAATAAACTTCTTGCATTTACTTTATCAGGTTGCTTACCTCAGCTGGATGGATACATCTAAGCAAAAAAATAATGAATCCTCTTCTGCGTAGGATCCTTCCTTCTATAACATACCTAGCTACTTTGTATCTTAACTTTCTAACCTCCTTATGATCAGTTGACAAGATTCCCCTTTATAGGTTTTTTACTTATTGGATCCATCCAAGATGGTCCCAAATATAATTCAATTATGTTGAGGTTTTATTCATTAATAATAAGTTGCAAGAGGATCTCTACTGGGATGGTCCGCCTCAACTCCATTATATTCGTAGAGGTGAGCCGAGCAAGTGCATTCGCTCGAGCATTATCAGTCCTAAGAATCCCTATCACCTTGAAAGTTGGAAATTTGAATATCATGTCTTATGATTTAGCAGGTAATTTGTCATGAACTCTCTATTAATTCCATAGACACCCAAAACTTGATTCATAATCAATTGGGAATCACTATGTGCTTATGTCTATTCGACACCTAAAGAGATTTCTAGGTCAAATTCTGCTATAAGTTCTTCATACTCTACCTCATTGTTAGAGTCCTTGAACTGGAATCGGAGGTCATACTCAACATTTATTTAGTATGGAGTGTTTATTATTAGGCCCACACCACTATCGAAGGCACATAATGATCCATATAAATACATCTTTCAAAATAGAGGTTCCTCCTTGAAATCTTCATATGTCATGGTCCTATGGTTGAACACCTTTTTACTTTGTTCTAGGAATCTCCTAATTTCTTCTTACTTTGATCATGATTCTAGTATGTCTTCCACCTAGTCTGTTACATTGGTTATTGAGCTATCGTTTGAGGCAGTCTGCTCATTGGGTTGAACTATTGATCTCTATTTTGGAGAAGTATCCTTGATCAATTTTACTTGTTGAGGTCTCTTCTATGGGAGTCTTCTCAGTAGGTTTTTCCTCATAAGTGAATTTTTCTACGAAGTCAGATATTATTGGCCTTTTATCACCGTTCAAGGCTCATATTGTATATCATACTCCCTTAGTTCTATGGCACATGCCACCAGTCTACCTGATTTCTCAAGTTCATAAATGGCTTGACGCAGAGGCAAGTATATATAATCCAGAATGGTATGTGATTGGAAGTACGGATTCATTCCTTGGGAAGCCTCAATTAGGTCCAGAGCTAACTTTTCTATACGTGGGTAATGGAATTCGTCTCTTCAATAAGTCTCTCTTATGTATTAAACAGGTCCCGATATCCCATTTTCTAGTCGGGCCAACATCGAGCTAATCGTTGACTCAAATAAATCCATGTATAAGTAAAGTTTCTCTCCCATGAGTGGTCTTGAGAGTAAGGGTGGAGATACCAAATATTTCTTAAACTTCAAGAAAACATTTTCACATTCCTCATTTTATTCAAAGATCTTTCTCAGTACCATAAAGAAAGGAAGGCACTTTTCAGTAGCTCATGAGATAAATCTATTGAGAGTTATTACTCTACTTGTCTGCTTTTAAGATTCTTCTTATTTATGGGAAACTACATATTAATCATTGCTTGAATTTTATCTGAGTTAGACTCAATGTCTCTATGATTTACTATGAAGCTGAGGAACATTCCTTCCTACACACTGAATACACATTTGGTGGGGCTGAGCTTCATCTTATATTTCTCCAACTGGTCAAACGTCTCCCCTCGATATTTAGTGTGATAAGTTATATGCCCAAAGTGCACCCTCTTACTCAGAGTAACTAACCTCGGCCAGTCTCACAGTCGAGGTGACCAGAAGCCTATGACAACCATCAGCAAGGTCGTTTTTCATAAGGTCGGCCCCAGACGATGTTGCATCTACCTCATACACCAACGTCGGATGGTCATCAGTCGAGGTCAACAAAGTCTCACGGGCTCAATCATCTGCCAATATCATCATCGGCCCCAACCGACATTGCAGCTACCTCATACCTAACCTCGACCTGCCCTCCTGGTCGAGGTCCTCGTGGTTAGATAAGACAAAGAAACTACATCTAACTCCACTAACCTCATATTCGTTCAGGACGAGGTTACATCAGTTAAGGTCACAGAGCCGAGAATTTACAAGCACATGTAAGGTTTGGCACACGTGGACATATCAGTTATAACCGAATCATTCCCCTCATATGAGGGAATATTAAGGTCATCATTATCTATATGATATCAGCTAGGTGTCATTCTTATACGAGTTCGATCCTCACGTACATGCCCATTGCATGCTTGGGGGTTATATTACACCCCTCAAACACTATATATGGGGGTCATCCTCTACCTTGTAAAGGGATCCATAATTGCAACCCTAGCTGAAACATTATTAGTTTACACAGTAGAGAGAAAAAGCTTCAGAGATTGTATATATGGCCATTAGTGCCTTTATCTAGTGATATTACTCACACACTCACAGTTGACGTAGGCCCGATTGGTTGAACCACTTACATACAAGTGTTCATTTTCTTTTCCTCACCTCCTTCTACTATATATACACTCTTATGCTGCCATTGTTATTGCTAGTTTGATCTTATCAACACCTCATCCGGTGGTGCTGCTTCCAGCATCATCATTTTGGCACTGTCTATGGGAACAAGAAGATTCATCTCTTCCTTTTTGCAGCTTAACCTCACCGGAGACTCTAGTGGTGAACCAGGCCTCACCCCACGTGTGAAGATGTGTCACCATTAAAAAAGGGTCCTTTAAGGTATCAAGATCTCTAATATTTTCATTACAAGATCTCTAGTCTCATCACATGGCACCAGAGTTACCACCACCTCCTCCACTATCTGGTGTTGGAGGACCTAGTTCAAGCCAGGTACCACCTCAGTCTGAAATGGATGAGGTGGCAGCGGCCTTCAAGTCCTTGGATGCAATGCAGCAAGCAATGAAGAAGAAATTTTCCCAGCTAAGCCAGAATATAATAAGGCCACTTGGGGTCTCACCAGAGATGATTACTCCGGCAGCTGTTCAACCACATCTTGAGGCTAGGGGGCCACTTCAGGCACCACGAAAGGACCAACCTACACCTGATCAGCGGAGGAGGGACGTTGCTGACCCTAGGCGTTTACGCCTGGGGATGCAAGGAAACCCTTTCCCTGAGGATCGGTACGATGATATTGAGCCAGAGGATTCCCCAGAAGACTATTGGGAGCCATACGAGGCTTCAAACAACACAATACATCCTATACAGTAGAGTCGAGGTTGTGGAGTAAGACGAAATGATGACGCCCGACAAAGAGGATCATCTTTTGATCATTTGAGTAGAGGGTCTATCATTAAAAGGCTCGACCGAGTTAATGATTTGAGGCAGAGGTTATCCAGGTCAAGAAGTGAAGTTGGCTCACAAAAGAAAGGTGGTGAACATCGGCCACACCATGTCCGACCCCAACATGGCCGAGACTGTGGCCAGGAGGTCAATAGCCGATGTTGTGCAGTAGTTGGGAACCCTCGGTACACCCCTTAGAGGTGGCTGGGGACAACCTCCGCTAGGACGATGTTGCTAAACCTTGGAATGACTCCATTCAATAGCTGTAAGAGAAGATAGGGAACCTCATAAAAAGTCGAGACCCACTACAAAGGGGATTCTCAGAGGGTTCCCCATTTGTGGAAAGGATTGTCAACTTTCGAACCCCTGCCAAGTTTAAACCTCCAATGGTGTCTCCCAAGTACGATGGAAGTACCAACCTAGTGCATCATATTGAGATGTATCGATCTGCTACAGACATTTATTCTATTCCTAATGAGATGAGGTGCCAAGCTTTCTCAAGAACTTTAATGGGAGCCGTACATATTTGGTTTATTTATCTTCTGAAAAATTACGTTGAAAACTTTAAGAGGTTGGCCGAGAGGTTTAAACACAACTTTTGTTTTGGGGTAAGACCTCAAAATAAGACAACACACTTGATCTATGTAAAATAATAGATGAATTTGCCTCAGAGACTACATCGCGAGGTTCAACAAGGAAAAATTGGAGGTTGAGGATTATGAAGAGAATATAGCCATTACAACCCTCATTGGAGTACTTCATAAGGGAAAGCTACTCTGAAACCTTGTTGAATAACCTCCTAAGTCTATGGTCGAGTTGTTAGTAATAGCTAGAAAGGTCATGAATGCAGAAGAAGCAATGACTGCAAATTATGAGGATGAAAATGAAATTAGCAGTGGGAAATTTCAAAGGAAAAATGACGAAAAGAAGAGTGCGGCAGACGACAAGTTTGCACACTATACTCCTCTAACTGTGAGCTGTGTACACATCCTCAATGAAATAAAGAATGATAGGTCCTTGAGATGGCCGAAAACGATGAAGGCTCCTCCACACAAGAGGAACAAGAACCTATGGTGTGAGTTCCACCAGGATCACGGCCATCTAACTGACAAGTGTTTCTCCCTAAAGGACGAGATTAAGAAAATGTTGAAGTCTGGAAAGCTCAGAAAGTACATTGATGGTAGAGTTCCTAAGGGGAGAGAGATGACCCTAAAAAGAAGAGAAATGACAGGTGCTAGTAAGATGCTCCTGCTACAAGAGCTGAGGACTCAGATGATGATGATGATAACCCTGACCTCCCACCAAAAGATGACAATGTCCCAGTATAGAGGGTTGGTATGATCTATTTTGGTGTGAACACCGTTTGTGGAGGACTAGAAGGGGGTGGCTTAAAGGTAGAAGATCATAAATCTCATGTGACAGAGGCTAAGGTAGTGAATAAAGCCGAGATTGTAGACTTAGCATCCATAGAGGTTAAGCGTGAGAAGAGAATGAAGGTAGATATGGACACCCTCATAGTTGTCTTCTCATGACTTGATTTCAAAGGTATCTTAGCTCCTCACGATGACCCTCTGGTAATCACCACAAGGGTGCATGGGTGTGAAGTTCAGAGGATCCTCGTTGATGGGGGAAGTTCAGCAAATGTTATGTTTTGGCCCTGTTTTAAGATCCTAAGACTCAACAGAGCTAGGATTGTCCCCCATCATCATCCCTTGATAGGATTTAGCGGTGAAAAGGTTCATCCATTGGTCATGTATGAGATGGATCTTCAAATGGGAGATGAATGGCCTAAAAGGTTGACAAGAAAAATTAACTTCTTTGTGATGGATGAAAACGTCTTCTCGGCCTACAACCTCATCATAGGATGAGTAGCCCTTAAGGAATTTGAGGACGTGTCTTCGATGGTCAATCAAATGCTAAAATTCTTGACTCCCTATAGGGTTAGAGAAAGTGCAAGGTGACCAAACATCACCACGTGAATGCTACTTCAACTCTACGGAAGATAGAGAAAGGCTCACAAGAGGGCAAAAATTATATACAACATCAACACACTTGATCCTAGAGATGACACAAAGCTCAAGAAGGGAGAGGATACAAAAGAGGTAGAATCCATCGTCCTCAATAAGGAAGAGCCAGAAAAAAAATCCAAATTGGCAAATACCTAAGACCTGAGATCAAGGAAGAACTGGTGAAGCTCTTAGGGAAGAGACAAAGTGTCTTTGCGTGGAGCCATACAGACATGCCAGGTATTAACCCTGAGATTATGTGCCATAAACTCAATATTGTAGAAGATACTAAGCCCATCAAGTAGAGAATAATATTATACTCAAGATAGAAGTATAATGTCATCAGAGAAGAGGTTAGAAAGCTCGAAGTGGCCAAGTTCATCAGAGAGATCATTTACCCTGAGTGGTTATCCAACGATATCATATTACTAAAAGAAAATGGGAAATGGAGGATGTGTATAGACTTCACTAATTTGAACAAGTGTTTCCAAAAAGACAGTTTCCCCCTGCCTCGTATAGATCAGATGGTGGATGCCACAGCAGGACATGAGCTCATGAGCTTCATGGATGCATATTCAGGATATAATCAGATCTTTATGAATGCAGAAGACTCAGAGAAGACAACATTCATCATAGATAAGGGGACCTATTGCTACAAAGTCATGCCCTTTGGGATGAAGAATGTAGGAGCTACTTACTAACGTCTTGTAAATAAGACGTTCGAGGATCAGATATGCATGTCCATGGAAGTGTATGTAGATGACATGCTGACGAAGATTCTGAAGGCCGACACTCATGTGGTCGACCTTGAAAGAACTTTCGACACTATGGACAAGTATAGAATGAAGCTCAACCCAGCCAAATGTGTTTTCGGAGTAGGAGCAGGATAGATTTTGGTCTTTCAAAGGGGGATATAAGCTAACCCTGAGAAGATAAAGGCCTTGCTAGAAATTAAGACATCTAAAACTATCAAAGATGTTCAGAGGTTAATCGAAAGAGTTGCATCACTTAACAAGTTTGTTTCAAGAGCCACAAACAAGTGTCTTCCTTTTTTAAAAGTGCTTAGAAATGACTTTGAATGGGATGAGGAATGAGACAAGGCATTTAAGGAGATCAAGTCCTGACTCTAATTCCCTCTACTCCTATCTCGGCCCATTATAGGTGAGAAGTTATATATATATCTAGTTGTCTCAGAGTCAGCCATTAGTGCTGCCATAGTAAGAGTAGATGATGAAGTGCAGAGGCCAGTATACATCAATAGTAAGCTCTTCAAGGGTCAGAACAGAAGTACCCTCGGATGGAAAAATTACCTTATGCTCTGATGCATGATTCTAGGAAGATGAAGCCATACTTCCAAGCCCACTCTATGGTCGTCCTTACTGATTCCCCACTCAGACATGTCCTCTATAAGCCTGAGAAGTCAGTAGGATGTTAACTTGGGTCATCGAGTTGGGGGAATATGACATTATTTATCAACCCAGGGTTGCCATCAAGGGACAGGCACTCGCAAACTTTGTAAACGAGTTTTCCTAGGAAGAGGATGAGGTTGAAAATAGTCAAAAGGCTGCAGATAAATCAGACAAAAATTTCTTCCGAGATCCGGATGAGGTTTAGTCAAGCCAAGCCAGAAAAATAATAGTTGAGAATGAGGAAGACAGGTACCTCTTCAAGCAAGGAACCCTGTCAGAGGGGAATTTCTCTTCAAATGAAGACGTTTGGAACCTCTGCGTTGATGGGTCATCCTATGAAAATGGAAGTGGAGTGGGGCTGATAGTGTCTGCACCAGATGGTATCGATATTAAATATGCACTGAGGTTTAACTTCAAAGCTTCAAATAACTAGTCAGAGTATGAGGCATTATTAGCAGGTCTCTCCTTGGCAAAATCCCTTAGTATTGGCCAACTCCTCGTCTATAGTGACTCAAGGTTATTCGTTAACCATGTCCTGGGAGTGCATGAGGCCAAAGATGAAAGGATGGACAAATACCTGAAGAGGGTGAGAATGATGCTAGAAAGCTTCAAGGAAGTGAAGATGAAGAGAATACCTCATCAAGACAATAGTCAAGACGGTGAACTCACAAGGTTGGCTTCAACAATAAGGACACACATAAGAAGAGCAGTAACCATTAAAATTCATCTCAAGCCGACCATTGAAGAATAAGAGGTTGCCAGAACTTGCCTCAACATGGATAGGGGAGCCTCATGGATGGATCCTCTCATCAGATACATCAAAGAGGGAGACCTACCAGAGTCAAAGTCAGAAAGAAGAAAGTTGAGGTTCAGAGCTTCCAAATTCTCAATTATGGGAGTTGTCTTGTACAAGAAGAGGTTCCTACTTACTCTCCTCAGATGTATCCACCCTTCAAGGGTTCCACACATCTTACAAGATATACATTAGGGCACTTGCTCCATTCACATAGGAGGACAAATTTTAGCTAAGAGGATAATCACTCAGGGGTACTAGTGGCCGACCTTAGCCAAAGACACAGCTGCGTACGTGAAGAAGTGTGATAAGTGACAAAGGTTCTCCATTGTCCCGCATCAACCTCATCAACCTATGACTGCAATAAGCTCCCCTTGGCCATTTGTAATATGGGGAATTTATTTGGTAAGACCCCTGCCAAGGGCTGTGAATAATTATCGATTCTTGATCGTGGCAATTGATTATTTCTCCAAATGGGTAGAGGTTGAGCCAATGATCACAATCACTGAGGATAAGACCTTCCAGTTCATCTGGAAGAACATCATATGTAGGTATGGTCTTCCAAATGCCCTCATCTCAGACAATGGAACCCAGTTCAAGAACGTTTCCTTAGAGAAATACTGCGAAAGAGTAGGGATCAAGCAGTTCTTCTCTTTTCCTGGTCGACCCCGGGCAAACGGTCAGACGGATGTCATAAACCGAAAAATTCTTAAAGGGATAAAAAGTGGTTAGAAGAGGCCAAAGGGAGATGGATAGAGGAGGTATCAGCTGTGTTATGGTTCTACAGGATGACAACAAGGACACCAACCGGAGAGACTCCTTTTATGTTAGCCCACGGTTAGGAAGATGTCATCCCTACAGAGGTAAGACTTCCCACTCATAGAGTTCAGACCAATTACCCTCAGAGGAACGGGGAAGAGAGAAAACTTGATCTTGACTTGATCAAGGAAAGAAGAGAGGATGCAGAGGTAAGATAGGCAGCATACCAACAAAGAACTGCAAGATTCTACAATCAAAGGGTGAAATCAAGGCCTATAGCTGTGGGAGACCTAGTCCTAAAGAAGACATTGCAAAAGGTAAATAAGCTCTATCTAAACTGCCACAGTCCTTATAGAGTAGTTGTTGAGGTTGTGCCTCGTACCTATCGGCTAAAAAACCTTGAAGGAAAACCTTTCTCCAACCCTTGGAATGCCTACCACTTGAAGAAATATTACATATAATGTTGCAGTTGTTTTTATCCTTTTGTAATACATGTACCAGTTTATACAAAGGATGTTAATGAAAAGATAGCAATTTATGTGCCAATACTTTGTTACATTATGTTTTAACATCATTAATTTGGTGAAGTATGAGGTGAAATATTATAATTTGGTGACCTCAGACCTTTTAACATCACTAATTTGGTGAAGTATGAGGTGAAACATCATAATTTGGTGACCTGAGACCCTTTAGTATGAGGTGAAACATCATAATTTGGTGACCTCAGAGCTTTTAACATCATTAATTTGGTGAAGTATGATGTGAAACATCATAATTTGGTGACCTTAGACCTTTTAACATCATTAATTTGGTAAAGTATGAAACATCATAGTTTGGTGACCTCAGACCTTAAACATCATTAGTTTGGTGAAAAGTATGGGTGAAACATCATAATTTGGTGACCTCGGACCTTTAAACATAATTAATTTGGTGAAGTATGAGGTGAAACATCATAATTTGGTGACCTCAGACCTTAAACATCATTAAGTTGGTGAAAATATGAGGTGAAACATCATAATTTGGTGACCTCAGACTTTAAACATCATTATTTGGTAAAAATATGAGGTGAAACACCATAATTTGGTGACCTCGGACCTTTTAACTTTGTTAATTTTGTGAAGTATGAGGTGAAACATCATAATTTGGTGACCTCAGACCTTAAACATCATTATATGGTGACATTAGACCTTAAACGTTAGTTTGGTGATAATTTATGAGGGTAAACATCATAAATTTATGACCTCAAAACTTTAACATCATCGATTTGGTGAGAGTTTAAGAGGTAAGATATTCAAGCATAACATCATATGAAGCAACAGAGTCTAAACAAGATTGAAGTAATGATTATCATGAAAAAGATGAATTATAAGTCAAGAGGCATTAAAAGGCGAATCAGAAGTTCATAAAATTTAAGAGGTTCAAACAAAAGCGAAACCAAAATTACAACTCTTAAAAGCTTCACAAGAAAAGTTCTAAGTATCTGCAGCTGCAGTTGTGTCATCGTTGTTGATGTTTGTCACCTCAGCTCCATCATCCTGATAATTAGCATCTTCAATCTCAGTGACCTCTAGGGGACCAGTCTCAGCTGGAGCAGCATCAACTTCCTCAACTTCTTGAAATCCCTGTGCAAACCGGGCGTCACCAAAACTAAGACCCTCAAAGTCTGAAGCACTCAAGCTCCCTGACTCTTTCTCCTTAGTGGCTGCCCATTTTCTAGTTGCTTTGATACCTCTTTCAAGGTATTCAAAGCCAAAACTAACAAATTTGTAAAGAGTTGAGCGTGCGTTCAAATTAAGAAATTATATAATTAAACACAGTTGAACCCAATTAAATCCTAAACATGCATCTAGGTGTGATTGAATAAGATGTAAAGCAAACAAGAGCATTCAAAAACACACAAATGAGGAAAAAACCCCCAAAGGGGCAAACCCATTTATTTCACTATAATTTTTGTAAAATACAATTTACACGGATTACAATGAAATACAAGGGTGACACAGAATTACCCTCAGGTGTCGGATCTGTAAACGATGGCAGGAAGTTTACCTTTCCAAGAGGGTTGCAATGAAGAAGAGGGTCGGTCTTCTCCACAAGGATATGATCAGCAAAAAGAATTTGTGTTCTAGGGTTTCAAAACGATTCACAAAGATTTGAAAATTTGTGTGAATCAAAACATGAGTTTGGTAACTCAAAAAGATGAAGACTTTGAGTTTATGGACTCTGAAAATCGTGTATGGAAGTCTTGTAAAACCACTTCCCGTAGTGGGTTTATAAAGGATTAACTTGGCCTAAAAAATCTCTGCATGATCTGTTTGAGACTATCCCAGGCGGATCGGTCCGGGTCTGAGGTGGATCGGTCCGAGGAGGCGGACCGATTCTTTTAAATATAGGCATCATCGGTTCGCTTGCCATTCGGGGTGACTGGCTTTTCAGCAGGCAGATCGGTCCAATAAAGGGGCGGACCGATCCGGGGTCGGATCGATTCATTTTCTCTAGGCGGACTGGTCCGGCCTGTCAGCATTTTGAATCTTCCTCTTCTTTGATATTCGGATCCATTGATGACGATATGAATCTTGAATTTCTTCAATGGTGTAACGGCGTACGACATAACAAATGATAATGGACAAAAATGTCCTTACAAATCTCCCTCTATGTCTATGCCGGTACATACATAAAAACAAACATCCGAATTATCAACCAACTAAAAATGCCTATACAAATCTACCCTTCCATGAACCCAAAACTGGAAAGATACAATTGAATAAGACTTCATCATTTGCTCTTCGAATCTTCAGGAATCTCAACGCTTTTCTCATCAGGGTGTGCAATCAAATAATAATCCATATAGTACCTACACACATGAGAAAAAGCAGAATACCATGTGACATATTGAGTTTGAAATGAGATAAACATAGATACCAAAACTTCTCAAAAACTTCAAAACTCCCCCAAAATTTCTCCCCCTTTTTATGATGTCCCCAAATAGACAAATGAGAGGAATAAATCATCAAAGCTAGGGTGTCACAAGGAATAAACAACTATTTTTTTGAATTTTTCAATATTTTTCATACATAGAATATATACAAGGAAACACACTATGAACGAGTACAAAACAACAAAGTCCATGATAGCGTAAATGAATGGGTGTGATCAAATTCGATAGGAAAATCAATGCATACAATCATGACATATGTGCGCGATGGATATCAGATACTCCTAACAAATGAACTCAAAGTCTTCCTTTGGTGTAAAAAATGGAAATATGAGACATTGACTCAATCAAATCAACAAATCAAAACTAAAATTGATTTCCACACCAATAACGTCCAAAACGATTTCATGCTTTTTCAGGACTTTCAAGGAAGTGCAAACCCGTTTGAATTCTCCAACCAAAATCCCTAAGATTTATATTTTGAATAGAGGTATTCTAAATTCTCAAACTTTGGAGAATTGAAGAGGAAACCTAAGTGGCCCATATGTGGCATGAATTGCTTTTTATTGCCTTTACAATTTTTTCGGGCTCTTTTAACCTCTTTGGACCCCGGATAATAAAATTCCTCCATTTTTTCGGTCCTTTCGAACGGTGGCTTTTGCACAAAGAAGTGATAATTATCTTTCGCAGCCCCTCCCCGTTCTTAAACAAACACACAGTCTCATAAAAATGGTTTTTACATGCATTCCAATCTTGTCAAGTTTAATCGCATATTGTACGTTGCATAGACAAAATTGAGATGAAAACACTCAAGCCAATATGTGATAAACAAGTGCAATAATCAAATATAGCCGTGAATGTGTGCAATAAAGGAGATAGGAGTTAAACATATAGAAAGATATCACTAATCACATCTCAAAGACTCCAATCAATGTAAAGCACATGGATGAAATGATGTAGCGTCTCAAATCACTATCAAACAGTAACATGGATAAATGAAATGAATTTGTGACTTGGCTATCTTAAATGTTCATCCATAAAAAGGTGCAAAAGAAATACAAAAATTTTTGTGGGCTTTTCTCAAAATTTTTATATACAAAACAAAAATCTTTTTGGATTTTTTCAAAAGACTAAAGAAATAGCTGTACAAGAAAATAATGATACATATAAAACAAACTAGCAATAGGAAGCATATGATATGAACATGAAAAACATCATATTCTAGACATGGACCAACCCCTCAGTCAACTGTGCAAATCCCCAAAGACTTCCTAAGACTCTCAAATCTAAGGGCATCTAAAGGTTTCGTGAAAATATCGTCTAACTGATGGTCGGTAGGAACAAAACTCGGGGATATGACTTTCTCCTCAACAAGTTATCGTATAAAGTGCTCGTGTATCCTGATGTACTTTGTGCGCGAATGCTGGACTGGATTACGAGATATGTGTATCGCTCTCGTGTTATCACAGGAAATGGTCATGGTGTCCTATGAAATCCCATAATCCTCCACCATTTGCTTAATCCACAAGAGTTGCGTGCAATAACTCCCGGCGGCTATGTACTCAGCCTCTGCAGTGGACAAAGAGATAGAATTTTGCTTCTTGCTCAACCAAGAAAGAAGAGCAGATTCAAAATAGAAATACCCACCATAAGTGCTCCTACAACCATCTATATCCTCGGCCCAATCGGCATCTAAATAGGCAGATAAACAGTCATCGATATCAAAGGAATACCAAATGCCGTATGAGAGAGTCCCACTCACGTATTTAATAATACATTTTAGAGCAAGTAAATGTGACTCTTTTGGGGATGCCTGATATCGCGCACAGACTCCAACACTAAAGGCTATGTCGTGACGACTGGCAGTCAAGTAGAGAAGACTACCTATCATACTCCGATACAAGTTTTGCTCTACGTCCTTGCCTGAAGTGTCCTTATTAAGCTTGGTAGTGGTACTCATAGGTGTACGTGCATGCTTAGCGGAGTCTAAACCAAATTTTTTCACTAGGTCTCTAGCATACTTGGATTAGGAGATGAACATCCCATCCTCTATCTGAAGAACCTAGAGACCAAGGAAGAAAGTATGCTCACCAACCATACTCATCTCAAACTCACTTTTCATCTCCTCTTTAAAGTGATGAGCATGTTGAGAGCACGTGGATACAAAGACTATGTCATCCACATAGACTTGGGCAACCAAAATTACAGCGTCATCTCTCCTGACGAACAACGTCATATCAACTCCCCCTCTCTTGAAGCCACGGGCTAAGAGATAGGAAGTAAGCCTTTCGTACCAAGCACGGGGTGCTTGCTTCAAAACATATAAGGATTTCCTCAGATAGTAGACGTGCTCCGGGTGCTTAGGGTCTTCAACCCCTTTTGGTTGTTCCACCTAAACCTCCTCCTGTAGAATGCCATTCAGAAAGTCACTCTTGACATCCATCTGATATAACTTAAAGTGCAGATGACATGCGATGGCGAGTAGTAAGCGGACGGACTCGAGCCTCGCAACAGCAGAAAATTTCTCCCCAAAGTCTACACCCTCTATCTGTGTGTAGCCTTGAGCGACCAACCTATCCTTATTTCTGATTATGGTACCATTTTCATCCATTTTAAAAATCCATCTGGTACCAATCAAATTTGTCTCACTAGGTCGGGGGACAAGTTCCCAGACATTATTCTTTTTAAACTGAAGCAACTCATCCTGCATAGCAGATATTCAGTGTTCATCCTTGAGGCTTCTTTATGATTCTTGGGCTCGACTTTGGACGTCTAGCAAAAATGTCTAACAACATTCTCTAGCTGAGCACGAGTCTTGACCCCTAGAGTGGGATCACCAATAATGGAAGAAGGATCATGACTCTTGCGAACCCAAGCAGGTGTGTCCCCTAGCACAGGAGTAGGGTCCACAGAGTGTGAGAGAGGGATAAGTAAATCACTATCAGAAAAGTCCTCGTCCTCACACTGAAGGTTAGAATCAATAGACATCGGAGGTTCATCATCTTTCATGGTGACGTTTATTGACTCCTTAACCTTAGAGCTCTTCAGGTTAAAAACTCGTTACGCTCTACTATTCGATGAATAGCCTAACAATATTCCCACGTCACTCCGGGAGTCAAACTTTCCTAATTGCTCTCTATCCTGTAGGAGGTAGCATTTACTCCCCAAAACACGGAAATATGCCAGGTTGGGCTTCTTTCCAGTCCACAACTCATAAGGTGTCTGATGTGTGTGTGGACGCAGATAAACCCTATTCACCGTGTGGCATGCAGTAGACACTGCCTCTACCCAAAATCTCCTAGAAACTTTACGACCTAGAAGCATAGATCTAGCCATCTCCTGGATCGTTCTATTCTTTCTCTCAATAATCCCATTTTGCTGAGGAGTCTTGACAGCAGAAAACTCATGCTTGATCCCAAGGCTATCACAATATAAATCTACCTTTGCTCCCTTAAATTTTATGCCGTTGTCACTACAGATCCTATTAATAGTGACTCCGTGTTGATTTTGTAGGAAACGGCACTTGGTCGTTAAGAACTCTACAGCATCGGATTTCTCCCTCAGAAAACCTATAATAGAATATTTGGAGAAATCGTCTACCATCACGAGGATATACCTCTTACCACCCAAACTCTCAGTACGAGTAGGACCCATAAGATCCATGTGAATCAACTCAAGAACACGAGAAGTGGTAATGGAATGCAACTTCCTATGAGGGCTACGTATTTGTTTTCCCAACTGACAGGGTTCACAAATCGTCGAAGTTGACTTTCCAATAGATGGTAAGCCACGTACTAGGTCCTTTTTAGCTAAGAGGGTGAGATATATAATATTTACGTGACCTAGACGTTGGTGCCACAAATCCATAGGAGTGATTGTGGCACTGTTGCAGACAAGTGAGGAAGTTGGCACAGTCCCATAACAATTATCCTCGGTCCTCACCCCTTGCATCAAGAGTTTACCAGCTTTATTGTAGACATTACATGCGTCCCGGTCAAACTTTACTACAAAGTCAGTGTTGCTTAACTGGCTAATGCTGAGAAGGTTTACTTTTAAACCTTTGACGTACAACACATTCCATATCTTAGCAAGTCCTGGTAACTCTACAGTACCTCGTCCTACAATGCTAGACTTGCTCCCATCTCCAAAGGTGACTCTACCATCCTTATAATCCTTAAGGTGGGTAAAAAATGAGACATCACCTGTCATGTGTCTGGAGCATCCACTATCGAAATACCACTGTGAGGTATTATGTGCTTTTAGAGAAACATGAACAACAGGGTCTTTCTTATCTTTCTTAGGCACCCATGAAGTGGTAACCTTTTGTTTACCCTTGTTATTGTTGGTTTTAGCCGGAATATGAGAAGCATTTATAAACGGTAATGACATCCGTCGTAATTCCTCCATCAAACTCTGTGATGTGGCGGCTAAAAACTCAACACGCTCTCTCAGACTGGAAAACTCATCAGTATGACGTGGTGGAGCAGTAGTACGTCGTGTCCGATCCATGCTATAGCAAAACTCCCTGAGGTGGCCTTTCCTTTTCAAATAAGTACAAAAAAACACAGTCAAAGACGGACCTTAGTTTGCTTTTCTTGGTCGAGATCTCCTTCGAGGTTTTTTACGATGGCCATAAGGAGTCGTAGTAAACTCAGGAACAGGTCCAGGTGAGATTTGGGACGTGGAGGCACCATCATAGCCTATTCCCTGCCGATCACCAAAACCTAAAGCGGGGCCGAGGAGCATCTTTCCAATTTTCCCTAATTTGTCCTCGATTTGTACCTTGACTTCCCGTGCTTTCTCAAGATCATGAGTTAGCTGGGCAATAAGGGATTCAAGTTTCTTTCGAAGCTCCACAGAGGAATGGAGATCACTAGTAATACTAGCCACTTGTTTAGTCAAGTCCCCTCTATCTTTCTCAAAAATATTCTCTCTCTCTCTAAACAAACTCTCTTTCTCAACACAGGCAGATTCTCTCTCTCTCTCAGGGCGGTACAGGTGGAGGACTCTCTCTCTCTCGCTTTTTTTAAATCTTCCTCTAAGTTGGTGATCTTAAGAACTAACGCTTTGTTACGCTTTTTAGTTTTAAATGACTCAGAATATAACTCAGCGGAGGCACGTTGAATATCACTCTCGCTTTCACTTGAGTCATCCTCCCCCTCACTCACATCAATCTCACTGTTGAGGTGTCCCTCTGATGCAGCATCCTCATCATCGTGAGAAGTACTCAATGTGCTCACATGACTAGCCATGAATGTCGTTAAGTTACACTCATGCGGTGACTTATCTCCTGAGTCTACCGACTCGACCTCACTGTCGTCGCTAAGGGTAGCATTAAGGACAGCTTTGCCCTTTTCTCTATTCAGACGAGTGGCACACTCAAAGGCTCTATGACCCCTACCGTCGCACTCAAATCATCTCTAACTTTCTTTTCTCTCTTTTTCTTTCTCACAAAGACTTTCTCTCTCTCCAAACAATCTTAACTTCTCCATTATGAACACACTCGTTTTTCAAAAATCAATTTTCCAGAAAATTGATATCTTAGAAAAATTTTGCAGAAAATTACACGATAAAATTGTGTAACTGGCTCTGATACCAATTTGTAAAGAGTTGCGCGTGCCTTCAAATTAAGAAATTATATAATTAAAAACAGTTTAACCCAATTAAATCCTAAACATGCATCTAGGTGTGATTGAATAAGATGTAAAGCAAACAAGAGCATTCAAACATACACAAATGAGGAAAAATCCCCCAAAGGGGTAAAACCATTTATTTCACTATAATTTTGTAAAATACAATTGACACGAATTATAATGAAATACAAGGGTGACACAGAATTACCCTCAGGTGTCGGATCTGTAGTCGGCGGATGGAAGTTTCCCTTTCCAGGAGGGTTGCAATGAAGAAGAGGGTCGGTCTTCTCCATAAGGATATGAACAGCAAAAAGAATTTGTGTTCTAGGGTTTCAAAATGATTCACAAAGATTTGAAAATTTGTGTGAATCAAAACATGAGTTTGGTAACTCAAAAAGATGAAGACTTTGAGTTTATGGACTATGAAAATCGTGTATGGAAGTCTTGTAAAACCACTTCCCGTAGTGGGTTTATAAAGGAGTAACTTAGCCTAAAAAATCTCTGTACGATCTGTTTGAGATTATCCCAGGCGGACCGGTCCTGGTCTGAGGCGGATCGGTCCGAGGAGGCGGACCGGTTCTTTTAAATATAGGCATCATCGGTTCTCTTGCGGTCCGGGGTGTACTGGCTTTTCAATAGGCGGATTGGTCCGGTAAAGGGGTGGACCTGTCCGGGGTCAGATCGATTCGTTTTCTCTGGGCGGACCGGTTCGGCCTGTCAGCATTTTGAATCCTCCTCTTCTTTGATATTCGGATCCGTTGATGAAGATATGAATCTTGAATTTCTTCAATGGTGTAACGGACTACGACATAACAAATGATAATGGACAAAAATTTCCTTATAAAATTCATCAAAGACCTTATAATCTTCAGTGGTCTTCTCTGCAGTATCCTCTAAAGCAACCTTGACTATAGCATTCACCTTAGTCTGAAGGGCATCATCCTTAGCCTTCAGATCTATGTCGTGGTCCCTCTTGATTTTAGACATGTCATCATCCCTCTACTTGACAACCCTATTCAACCTATCAACTTCTGTATTTAACGAGGACTAAACTTTTTGAGCTTCCTAACCCTTCTCTATAAGGGGCATCTTCTTCAGAGTCCAATCAATGAGACGATGTAAGGACAAGACACCCTGCAATAGAAGGTCGAACTTATGAACATGAGCTATAATTTCTAAAAGATACGAGGTTAAGGAGAGCAAATGAATAAAAACTGATACCTGAATTGATCTGTGGAGAGTAAACTCAGCCAGCAACGGGACGTCCAAATAGCGTAAGAAATGATTATCCTCTTCAGTTATTATTGTGCTGATAGCATCGATAGCCTTTAGACTATGTCCAATGAGACTATCATTGATCTTTAGCTGAGCAAGATGAGCAGTCAGGGCATCGTCTGTAGAGATGGGAATGGCACAATCCCCTTTCTGAGTCTTGCCCGGCCTCAGATGCTCCGAGTCAGCAATGGTTTTCCTCTTTTTGGTAACATCAGCCTGGGATGTGCTGACGTTCTTCTTGGTTGTAGGAGGGGGTACATTTTTACCACCCCTCTTTTGCATCAGCTTCACCAGACATAGAACAGACATTTCCCAAAGGTCGTCTGATATGCCTTCAGATCGCTCTGCAAGAGACAAGTATCTGAGTTAGTAAGTCAGAGATGTAAAACATAATAGGTATAACATATGAAAAATTAAGACTTACGAAGATCTATAAAAGTACCACCCCCTAAGCCTGTCTAAGAGAGGTAATAGGGGGTCATCAGATGTTCATATTTTACAAGATGACCCTGCTCTCCCTAATTACGAAGATCCTCAACTTTATAGTAATTGTCCCGACTAAGTACAGGTTCGACTTTAGCAGCAAGGGAGACCTTCCCCCATCTCAGAGGGTTCCTTGGAACGGGCGTTCCAGAAGCCTCATTTGGACCAAATTCCCATGCCCCGAAAGAAAATAAATACCGAGGTTTCTAGTTATGGTTTGAAGTTTGGGTAACCAACAACATTTTCTTCTCTGATTTCCTAGCTAAGAAGTGGTAATAACTAGGGTGGTTTTTGGCAGATGATGGAACATAATAACCGGTGAAAACCCTAACTAGAAGGTCTGAGTGGTGGACAGCCCTCCAAAGGACGATGGCCCCAATCAGAACCCTCCATGCATTAGGGGATAGTTGGTAAAGGGCAAGATTTATATGGGAGAGTATAGCTTTGATGGAAGGGTGGATAGGAAGATGAAATCCTAATTTGAACATCTGCTCATAAATACAGATCTCTCCATTTTGGCCATCAAAGACCCTCTCATCCCTCAGAGGCTTCCTAAGGATGATGGAAGAGTTAATGGAATATATATGCCTAAAAGTAAGAAGGTCATACTGAGTTACGGTACTCTCATACTCAGCCGCTTTAGACGTATCAACATCACTCTCCCCATCTTCATCACCATCCCCAGCAATGTTGGCCCGGGCAGGTGTCGGAGAACCACTAGGAAACCTCTGAACTAATTCGACCCCAGTGGAAGCTGACATGGAATTGCATTAATGAGTGGTGGAAGTTCCACACTTGGCCCAATGATTTCAACATTAGAATACCTATGTGAGGTGCTAGCACCGTGGTGAGATGTGGCACGGCTCGAAACATTGGCTTCCTCAGGAACCTCACCCTGCCTAGGAGAGTAATCCATAGCCTCTTAAAAAGAGTCTACAGACATAGGGTCTTAGGAAGATGACTCAGACTTAGATATTGGTGTGGGATCCTGAGGGACCTCTGCGGGCTCAGCAGGATCGACTGGCTCAGGGTATATAACCTTCAGAGGTGGAGGAAAGATGGGTCTGAGAGGGAAGGCCTCAGCCCTACGAGCTTCCTCTTGGGCTAGCTCTATTTGCCTAATTTTCTCTAAGGTCTTCTCACGAAGAGATGGGAACTCTTCTATGAGTTGGTACAAGGGTCTGAGCATATGTGGGATGACACTACACTTAAGAATGACTCAAAACCATAAAAAGGTACTCAACTTAAAATAACTCAAGATCAAGATCAAAAGGGAGAGTTAAAAAATTTCAAATGAAGAACCTCAAGATCACTCAAGAACAAGGTCACCGGAGAAGATGATCGGAGATTCACCAAAAACCTAAAGAATGGGTATTTCTGACTGAAATAACCTCAGAGCTACCTACGATTGTCCCTAAACCACTCAACCACTGCTATCCTAGCTTTACAACCACCAACACTGGTGGAAATCCTTGTTAAAAAATGCAATGCTCGCTGGAAACTCAGAAATGATGATACAATGACCAGAAATAGAAAAGAGGTTAAAAATGATACATGGATAGTCGTGAGTGAGGGACGAGGGTGATGGAAATTGAAGGAAACCTTCAAGGGCAGTCAGCAATAGAGGTTGGAAGGAATTTACAGTTGCAAATAAAGCTAAGGCGGTAATGAATTTGGAAAAAAGGAGAATAAGGAGAGATAAGAGGGTTTTTAAACCCACCTAGTGATGGGGCGCGAGTCCCAATACCCCATCATTACCCTAGGTAATCCAAAGGATGAATCATAATTATAGCATCTTTAGGAACACGCTTCACTTCAGCAAGTGACATGTGTTAAGAATATATTGGGACCCAAAGAAATCCAGCCTCGACCTTAATTACATACCCCTCAGTCATCTAATTACATAGAAGACTAAGGGCTAGGGGTGATTGGTATGCCCAAAGTTCACCCTCTCACTCAGAGTAACTAACCTCGTCCAATGTCACAACCGAGGTCACCAGAAGCCTATGACAACCATCAGCAAGTTCATTTTTCATAAGGTCAGCCCTAGTCAATGTTGCATCTACCTCATACACCAATCTCGGTTGGTCATTAGCCGAGGTCAGCAAAGTCTCATGGTCTCAATCATCTTCCAACATCATCATCAGCCCCAGTCAACGTTACAGCTTCCTCATACCTAACCTCGACCTGCCCTCCTGGCCGAGGTCCTCACGGTTAGATAAGACAAAGAAACTACATCTGACTCCACTAACCTCGTACTCATCCAGGACAAGGTTGCATCAGTCAAGGACACATGCCCGAGCATTTACAAGAACATGTAAGATTTGGCACACGTGGACAGACCAGTTATAACCGAATCATTCCCCTCACCTGAGGGAATATTGAGGTCATCATTATCTATATGAGATCAGTCAGGTGTCATTCTCATACTGGTTTGATCCTCACGTACATCCCCATTGCTCAAGCACTATATATAGCGGTCATCCTCTACCTTGTAAAGGTATCCATAATTACAACCCTAGCTGAAACTCTGTTGGTTTACACAATAGAGAGAGAAATCTTGAGAGATTGTATATATGGCCGTTAGTGCCTTCATCTAGTGATATTACTCACATACTCACAATGGACATAGGCCATATTAGCTGAACCACTTACATACAAGTGTTCATCCTCTTCTCCTTACCTCCTTCTATATATACACTCTTCTTCTTCCATTATTATTGCTAGTTTGAGCTTGTCAACACCTCATTTGGTGGTGCTGTTTCCAGTATCATTAATCAGTTTCTTTTTTCTCTTTGTGAGCATATCAACCACATATACTTCCATGTTCTTACTGATTTGTTCCTTAAAGACTTTTTCACTATCCTTTGGTATGCTGCTTTGACATTTTTTAGCCCAAAGCATAATGTTGTAGAATTAGGTATCGCGACTAGTGATGAATAAGGTTTTCTCCTTACCTTCTATCTTAATTTTAAATTAATTATAACCCAAATACGCATCCATGTAGCTGAGAGTTCATGCCAGTAGTAGCATCGAATAATTGATCAATCCTTAGCAGGGGATAATGGTCCTTTGAACAGGATTTGTTCAAGTATATGAAATCAACACATATATGCCATTTACTGTTCTTCTTTCTAACCATGACCAAAATTGTCAGCCACTCGAAGTACTTGACGTCCTTAATGAAACTTGCCTTCTGTAAATTATCCACTTCCTCCTGTATGGCCATGTTCTTTCGGGATTAAACACACATCACTTCTATTTAATCGTGTAAGGTCAAATTTCCACATCGAGTCAATTATATTTTTGGCTATTTCCGTTAGGACAAAACATGTCAATTTGTAAGGTGTCATATCATGCTCTACACGTAAGATATCTAAACATCTAGGAATTCGAAAATTCAAGAATCATCAAAGCTCATATCAACATTCTGATGATATATTCCCAAAAGTTATAGGATCCTATGTTTTAAAAGTGTGTTCGAGAAACTTTTTATAAATATTTTAAAGGCTTTAAGTGTGTTTTCAAAATCATGTTCATAACTTAAGCCATTTTTCCTCAGACTAAGATTTCATTAGAAATCTCGTTCAAATGAGATTGCCCCATTCGAATGAGACTTCCAATAACATCCATTGATGTTGGTGCTGAGAAATTGTTAGAACCTCGTTCAAACATCCTTGTTCGAACGAGACACCCAGTCGTTCAAATGACCGGGTCAGTTATTTAAAATGGCGCCAGAATGAGCAGTTTTTTCCTATGCTCTCCACTACCCCTATCCTTTTAACCTATAAAAGAACATGATCTCAGGAAAAAGATGAGAGAATCCAATCCTTTTATTTTTACAAATCCAAAACACTTTATCATTTTTATCTCTAACAATTACATAATTAACTTGTATAATTTTTTAAGACAAAACACCCATATCCTCTACAACCTATATACACCACCTTTGTGTATGCGCGTCGGATTTCCACATGAGTTGGGGATGGAGCTTAGGCTATGGGTGGACACTGAGACATGGGACTTTTTGTGAAATAATGTTGTAGCTACATGTGCTACAGATGGAGGTATTGGAGATGTCATAAACGAAACTTATTGTGTCGAGTGTGTAAGTCTTTTGAGTCATAGTTATAAAACCGTATTCGTAGTGAATTTCTTATAGGCTTGGTCATTCAAAGTTTTTCATTATTTTGAGTTTTTCCTTATACATCATGGCGTTGTGGTTGTGTGCTTTTTGTGTTTGCATTTTTCCTCACATAGATGTACGCGTAGGACTAAAAATGCTAAAACCGGTCTAACCACATTTATTGATTAAATTCGATTCTTTAAGTACACTTGGAAATTGTTTAAGAAATACTATGCATGTACACATGGGATTAATTAGTGTGGTATCAAAAAAAATATCACACAATCAAGCAGGAAAGAAGATATTCACACACACAACACAACTATGTACGTGGTTTGGCACCTTGCCTACGTCCAGGGAGAGGTATGTTGTTTTATTAAGTATCTTTATATATGCTCGATTACATGCCCCTATGCCCCGGGACAGGGGTTACAATTTATAGACGTAGAATTTTAGTTGTTAAAGTAACTCCACGATGCCCATGATGAGCCACGAATCCCTTGAATATCTCCACGAGATTATAGGGGATTAACTTCGTTTTTGGGGCGGTGTGGACTACACATACTTGTAGTTTATCTTCATGATATGAGGACGGGAATCTATTTAAATTTTTTGGGATACTTTGTCCTTTCTTGTGGGCTAAGAATAAAATTGGTCTAAACAATTCCCCCTAAAATCCTTGGGTCGTTGCTTGGTCCAATGGATTTTACATGTGGCTAAGGATGTAGCCTTGCTAATGGCATACTCATAATTTGTTGAAGCAGGAGAGGTGTGCTTGTCTTTCTATAAGATATTGAAGCGCCAAATCTTTCTCGAGAAGTGTAAAATGTCATTTGAGTGTTTAAAGCAGGTTTGTCAAAAACTCAACCGGCAGTTCATCATCTCTGTTCATTTTTGTGCATACTATGTCCTCAGGCTTTATTCCTTACTTTTGTTATTCAAAATAAAGATTTTCTTCATCTTTCCAAGCCTCCTCTTTGTCTTTTAAGTTTAAGCTTTCTCCTTATAGTTTCCTTTCTTATGTGCATTGATCTTCTACTATATCTAGGATTTTTTTTTCTCTCATGGCGATGCTTGATAATTAGTCTTTGCCTGAGTTTAAGAAGTGTTATAATATCCCTAATTGGGTAGAGATAGAGTGTACATCTGTTCCTAAAAATGTTTGGGACCTAGAAGATGGTCACTGGATCCATGTTATGTTAGTTTCGCAAAGGGGTTTAATGTTCCCCCCTAACCCTCTGTTTTTACATTTTTTCCAATACTTCAACATAGTTCCTGCTCAATGTTCTCTAAATGTGTGGAAGATTGTTAATGGAGTTCATAGGATAAACCAACTCTATGGCACCAACTTAGGATTAGTTGAGATTTTCTATTTTTATTATTTCTTTCGCACCAGTGGGGGTCTTCAGTACTTGAAAGTAAGAAGTCCTGATAGGGTGTTGGTAGTAAATATAACTGATTCTAATAAAGACTACCGGTTTGAAGGTTTTGTTTCCAGAAATTGGTAATTTCCTCCCCAATCAAGTGGCATAAGGTACATGGGCCCTCAAATCCCTACCTTTGGGGAGGAATACATAGGTTATTATCTCTATCTCTATTTTATTGCTTATTTTCCTTCCTCTGTGTGCATTCCTTCTGATATTTCCTTCTTTTTCTTTTACAGTAAAACCCAAGAATCAAGAGCCTACTCTTCGCAAGATCCAAGCTGTCGAACTTCTAAAAGCTTGGATGATAAGAGATACTATTATCGAAGGGAAACATCCTCGGTCTACTACATTCTTGTTGAATATAGGAATACTACTTCCAGCTTTATTACCCATCCCGTATACATAATCCCTCATCTAGAGGTTCCAATAGAAGAATTTAGTGGTACTTCTTAACCCATCGATGTAGAGGACGGGGAAGAAAATAGCTTAGATGAGGATTTGGTAGAAGTCAGTGAGGAAGGGAGTGGTGAAGGAGAGAGTGGAGAGGAAGAGTCCATTGAAGAGGAGTCCAGTGAGGAAGAGATGGCCCCTCCGAGGATAATAACCTTAATCCAGGATAACGATGATGATGATATGCTATGCAATAGAATGAAGTTACTCAAGCAGAAGGCTAGAGACTTTGTTGGTATCTCCAAGGTGGTGGCTCAAGAGAAGGAGGGGGAGAGAAAGAAAAAAAGAAGAGGATAAGCGAGAGAGAAAGAGAGAAGAAGAGAAAAGGAGAGAAGGAGAAAAAATAAGGCCATAGGCCTTAAAGGTCTCGATAGTACCTTCTCTTTCTACTGCTCCTCAACTTGGCCCCTGCTGCTAGAGAAAGTAGTGCTCGCAGTTGAGCGCGAGCGCTCATCGAGCATGGGGGAGACCAGTTAGCCCTCACGTCTGTCCAATGGCTTGATTTAGTAAGTACTAATTTCTCTATACTTTTTTGTTCTATGTTTTCCTCTAACGTCTCATTCTTATCCTGTTTCTTTCATGCTTTGCAGTTTGTCTCTGACTATATTGTGTTGCTCCATGGTCGAGGTGAGCTATCAAGGAGAAACTCATAGCTGGATGAAGCTCTAAAGTCTCCCGAGAAGGCCTTTACCAACACGAAGGCTACCTTTGACAAGAAGAGGGAGAAGTCTCCCAAAGAGCTGTCTGATCTTCGCAAAGCTTACGATGTCGTGATTACGAATAAGCTAGTAGTGGCAGAGGAAAATAAGGGGCTAGTCACGGAGGTGGAGAAGCTAAAGGAGGATGCAGTGACCGTTCGAGAAAGTGGATACAATGAATGTTGGAATGAAGCGTATGACGATGCCTAACGCTAGATCACTTATATTCGGTGAGCATGTTTCAAAAAAGGCTGGGATCAAGACTTGACTGCTGATGGAGGTACTACTGACTCCCCCCTTCTCCCAGCATCATCCTGGTTGCAATCTTATTTAAGAGTCTCCTTCTGCCTAACCAGATGCTCAGGATGGCATGGACCCCATTACTGTTATTGTTAGGGTTATACTAGTTAATCCAAAGGGGGCCATAGTCCCAACTGGAGGAGCTTCCCCAGGTGCTGGCGAAGGTGAGGTTCCTGTCGACCAAGTTATTGACAAAGGGAAAGGGCTCTCCGCATATGACCAGGTTGATGCCTCCTAGGACTTTTAGGCCTTACTCTTATTTTTGTTCACCTATTGTACTTTTGCTTCTTCCATTTATCTATAATATTTTGTGCCTTTAATTTAAAGGAAAAGTAAAATTTTTGTTCTTTCACTAATACTTGCTACCTTTGATTCTTGTTTGGTTGGCTATAGCTCATTTATTTAGATGAATATATCCATTTTAACTCCCGTCTAGGCCATATTCTTAGCCCGAATATAAGTGCTCAAGCGCGCTGAGATTTTGTAAGGATTTGCAAATCCCTGAGGGCAAGAAACTGGGATTACAAAGATCAATCTGAGGTAGTCGCCAAGCTAAAATATAGGCTCGAGGAGATGGAGGAAATTGGTGCCTATATGCAGGAGGAGATGGAAGACTTGAAAGCAAAGCTTCTGGATGCATCTGAAATCATCCAGGTGGGGGAGTTATTGCAAAGAGAGAATGACGCTTTGAGGAGAAAAAATGCACACCTTAAAGAAAACACTCCATCTGGTCCTCCTTTAGTGTTGCAAGGATCCTCATTGTCTACTATAGATGTCGAGCTGAAAGAAGACGTTCGTCGAGCCTATATAATTGTTGCTGGTTTTCAAAGGGATCACGTGATTGAGATAGTTATTCCGAAAGGGTCCTAGGTAGGTTTGGGCTGATGGGTATGACCAAGGTTAGACAGACCCAGTAAGACTGAAAGAGGCTGAAGAAATTGCTTTTTCCAGGGGATGGTCGAACGTTCTTAAGGAATTTAAATTTCGTAAGGAATCCATCATGTGTTATAAATATCAGATCGTTCACTCATTTGCTCTGTGAAATCCCTTCTCTAGGGATGACTGTTGTATCTCAATAGATGTTATTCCTGCACAACTTCTAGGCCTAAGTAGGGCGATGGCGAGAATGTACCTGGTTAATGGGTCATCTGCCCGAGTAGGATTTTTCAACCAACCTAAGTCAGCGACCAACCTTGAGTTAGATTTATTGCCTAAGGATCCCCTGTAGGTGTTTTATTGTTTCCAGAGAAACTTAAGAGGCCAATATTTTTTTCAATAAAGATCTGAGGAAGGTTAATCATAAACCTTTCTTTATATATATTTTAGCTTTGCATAAAATAAGTATGGCACACTGTTGCAACCCTAGGAGCTATATTCCTTGACTAGAGCAAGTTAACCAACTTGCGATTTTTGTTATGTTTTGAAGGGGTGCATATTGATTAGAAAGGATTCATATCAAGAGACAGTTCGTATCAAGAGACATTAAACAACTAAGAAGTTCAAAATGCGTGGGCTAATCGACCTTTATTGACTAAAATGATAAATAGAAGGCGACATTAGTTTGTAAATGAAGATTTGCCTAAACTAATGATACTGAAAAATGAAAGATATAGAAGTCTAAAAGTATAACTTCTTAAGGTTGGCTACATTTCAGGCCCTTGGTATCTCCCTGCCCTCTAGCATTTCTAAGTGACAGTCCCCATGTAAGTCGTCTCTTATTATCTTGAAAGGTCCCTCCCAAGTTGGTCCTAGTTTGCCGTCAAATGGTCTCACAACACTGTCGAGGACTTTCCTTAGGACGTAATCCGCTACTAGAAATTTCCTCAGATTGACTTTTTTATTGTATTATTTGGCCAGTTCTTGTTTGTAAGATGCCAACTTAACTAGTGCCAGTTCTTGTCGCGCATTAGCTAAGTCAAGTTTAGTGAGTAATGATTTATCATTGAGGCCTAGTCGACCAAGATAGTCCCTATAGTAGGGAGTCCTGCTTCCAGTGGGATAACTGTCTCCATTCCATAGGCGAGCGTGAATGGGGTTTTCTCCCATTGCTCTCTTAAGAGTTGTACGATAAGCCCATAAAATGTGAGGTAGCTCGTCTACCCAGGAACCTTTGCCTCTTTCCAGCCGTTTCTTTAGTCCACCGATCATTGTCATATTGGAAGATTCGGCTTTCCCATTGCTCTGGGGATATGCTATAGAACTAAAGTGGTGCTTGATGCCATGATCGTCGCAAAAGCCTTGAAAGAAGCCACTTTCGAACTGCGTTCCGTTGTCAATAATGATCGTCCTTGGTATCCCAAAGAGGGTGATGATGTTCTTCCATATAAACCTCGTCATATCATATTTGTGAGTGGTTCTACCTCTACCCATTTGGTGAAGTAGTCAGTGCCGACCAATAGGTACTTACGATTTCCATATGCAGTAGGCAGAGGCCCTACAATATCCAAGCCCTATTGGGCGAACGACCGTGGGATGGTTAATGACTTGAGATCGTTAGCTGGTTGATGGACCATAGGGGATATACGGATACAACAGCGAGATAATATTATCTTTATTTTGTGATGAGCTAGTTGATCCCCTCTTGTATTTATGACATGTAGAATATGCCTCAACCCAACATAACTTCGAGCATGGGTACTAGTGCAATTATGGGATCGACCCATAGTGAAGGTGGTGGCACGTCAGTAGCGACGGCGGAAGAGGAGTCTCCAATAATTTAGGTTACTCCCCCTTCCTACAACTTTTTGTTGAGTAGAGGGGAGTTACTGAGCGTTCCGTATCGCCCTCATGCATCGGTGTCTAGTTGACAGAGCTTACAAATGATATCCTCTGACCTGATGTATTCTTTATCTTCTTATCCTATTGACTTTTCATTGCTTCTTGACTGATTTGCCTTTTGCTTATTTCTTTGCTTGCAGTATGTTCGGGTGTTGACCACCTTCTGAGGGATATCAAGGATCGGTTGTCCTCCATGTCAGGTTATATCAAGAAGTCATCTCCCTCATTCTTCTTGTCTCCATCCACTTCTAATGAGGGCTCGGGTTCTAGGAGTGGAGGATTCACCACTCTTCACATGGGAAAGTGCGCTCGTCATAGGGTTTGAGAGTTAGAGAGAGAGAGAGAGTGAGATGAGGGTTCGGGCAAAGTCCCATTTGTTTTTTCTATTTTTCTTATCTGTAAAATGTAGCCAAGTGAAGAAAAATATATATAAAGAAATATGCATTTTTTTTGGCATAATTTAGTGACTTATCCTATATGCACTTTTAATTTTTTGTTGAGACTGTTTATTTTACGCAAAGATAGAGATAAATACGGAGTTGATAATGAAAGGAAAAAATGTTTATTCTTATTAGGAAAAGGAGTAGAAGAAATTAAATCAAATTTTTAAGAGAAAATGATCTTCTTGAAACAAAAATGTGTAAATGACCCAGGGGTATTTTTTTTTCAAAATGTGGATTTATCTGAAATTAATTTTGATAAAAGAGGAAAAAAGGAGTTTTCCAAAATAGGAGGTTAACGATCGTCATACTCCTTGGCCTACCTATCAGTATGGGGATCAAATCAAACAATCCCTATGCATTTATAGTACTTTCCTACATATCAGAGTACTCCTATGCGGCTGAATTAATATTGAGTTTCTAGAGCTCTTGTCATTTGCCATAGATTTTGAGTATAAAAGGAGGTGTAGGAGGGGTTTTGTCTACCAATACCCATATTTATTGCTTTATATTTCTCTTTCTCAAATGTCTATCCCCATGTATAAAGGATTTACTTCTTACCTTGATGGTATGGAGGCCATGTTCTTATAGAATGCGGATTACGATGCTTTCAACTTGTGTCGAGTTTCTCTGTGGCGTAATTGATCCATAGATTGGAATACGTTGGCACCAGCGGTACAATTCTGGTATCCTAAGGACCATGTCTTTCGTTTTGTCCTAGACGAGGTCTGTCCCACTTATGAGGAATTTTTTCCATATTAGGGGTCATCCCCAGTGTGGCGATGACTATGTCTAATTTTTTTTATTGGAGTTTCTTCATATTTCTCCCTCAGCGTCTCGACCTTTGGTTACCGAGAGGTTCATTTATCTTCTGGAAGTTATGTATTCCATGTGCTTGAGGGGAGGATGATGGATTTACTATGGTTTTTGCCTGAGGCCTTACTACGGGGATATTACTAGTGATGGGCTACTTGATAGTGGATCCCCAGTGGCTACGATAACGGCCTGGAAGTCTTACTGCCATAATCCTACGACAGTGGTGTTGGCTGAGGCCCTGAACGATTTGGATACTTGGAAGGAGGGTTGTTCCAACTTTCTGAGGGGGAGCCCAGTAATGCTATTTATGTGTCTTGCATAAAGGTTTCATCTGGAGGCCCCTCCTGAATATACTTTAGCAGTTATGCCTGCTTTCTTTGTCTGTCCTTTCTTCAACTTTAACCTATCTGTAGAGAGTTGGGTTAACTGGTTTGTAGAGCATGGAGCCCGGTGTTTTTTCTAGTTAGTGTTATGGTGGGGGGACTTACTTCCTGTCTTGTATCTTGGAAAGTATCGGTATGTGTGGTTGGTGGGACTTTAATATAATTCCTTCTATTTACCTTGCGGGCTCCTTCGCCAATTTGGGTGGGAACAAATTGTACCCCTCGCATAACAAACTTATTCTCGGTGGAGGATTTAACTTAATCGCCGAGGATGATGCTGGGATTTTTCTGGTAGTGTCGTCAGATGTCTATCCATCCATCACAATTTGTGGGAGGGACCTGCGCATGTGTCTAGGGACTACCTGGAGGGGTTATAGAAGTGGGTAGTCGAGAAAATCATGGCGAAAGAGATCGATTAAAGGTGGCTCATTTCCTTCGATGCCATAGAATATGGTGTTCTGGTTATATCCACACTTGTCAGGGCGTACGAATCCATGGAGCGCATACAAAGTATCAACCAGGAGTGGGTAATTTGGGGACCTCCAGGAGCTGGTAACGATGATGAATCGGGGTTGTCCGGCAGTTGAAGGTTATGTCTTGTGAAGCTTGGGTGATTTTTTATGAAGCTATGGTGATTTTGGTGTATTGTATTTGGGGGTTTAGAATAATTTATGTATAGCTTGGTTTAGGGTTAGGGTTGTTTAAAAATGGTTTGGTCAGCAAAAAGAGGTTGTTGGTTTAACTCCCTTTGCTAATAGTTCTTGTAATAGTGTTGTATTCCTTATTAGAAGTAAAAGTTGATTTTCATCATATTTTTTTGTTCCTCTTGATTATTTTTGCTTTTGAATTATCTATACCAGTTACTAAGGAATACATAAACCTTTTGTTCATGTAAATGATAAAATGTCCCACCATTCTCGGAGGTTAGAAAAGAATAGAATTTTGTGAAAAAAAAGGGGGTCGAACCCATTTATGTCGTATGGGATGCCTATGTACCTCTGGGAGTTTTGAAAATTTTCATGAGTTTCATTTTGAAAATAATTTTTTTTTGAGAGGATCAGGTTCCACATAGTTCTGTATAGGGGAAATAAAGATTTTTTTTAGAATATAAAGAGGATGAGAAGAATCATAGCGAGCCGAAATTTTGGACTAAAGGTAAAATTTCTCGAGATGGTCCAGGTTGACTCGACATGCCGTTTCTTATCCATAAAAGTCTGTGAGCATAACGATGCCTCCCGAGAGAATTTTCTTCATAGTGTAGTGGTCGCTCCAATTTGGTTTGAATATCCCTTTGGGGTCCCAAACCGGTTCTATGATCTCTTTGAGGTAAAGGCCTCCTTCTTAAACCTATTCGGTTGAATGATCACATTATTCGGCGATAGTACCCCTGTATGTAATATAAAGCCTTGAGTCTCCCTTCATCTAAGAGTGATAATTCATCATGCGGGCTTCCTTCCTTTCACGTGGAAGAGGTGGTCCTAAAAATGTAGTAAAGCGACATTCACCACATCCGTATACGTCTTCACAAAGGGATTACCCAACAAATGATAGGGGATTCTCTATCTAAGACCATCAACAAAGAGTAGTACCCTCTTCTCCTCTCTGCTCACCTCATCTGATATGAAATTTTCCAATCGAGTGAATTCCTCCTTATATTCGACCACTGTCCTTCGTTCCTGGGAGATGTCTAAGAACTTTTGCCTCATCTCTATCTGAATGGAGTATAGAAAGTCCTTGCGATCGAACCTCTCCCAGAACTCTTGAATTGGCATGTTATCCCTCTCTAGTTTGGTGGTAACAGACTTCCACCACTGCAAGGTTTCTCTCATTAGCTTAAACGTAGCTAGTATCTGTCTTTGTATATCAGTGCACTCGCACATCCGTAAATGTCGCTTTATGTCCTTCTTCCATTGGCAAGCAGCAACGACATATGAGCTTCCCTGAAACTCTGGAGGATGAGCATTCTGAAAGGCATCTCTGACTCTGTTGGAACACAAGGATCCCAATTTTTAAATTCTTACAATTAGACGATATGGTTCAAGTAAATTTCAATTCAAATTTAAAAAATAAACATAAAAAAACTTCAAATTTTAATTTCTTTTAAATTAAAATTAAACTAAACGGGAAGTGAAATAAAAACTACTCAAACATTAATTTTCACTTATACCCAATTAATTCAACACAAGTCCTAAAATTTGCCTAACAATAATTAATTCATTTTTTATATAGGCTAAACCAAATTTTATTAAATTAAATTATGCCGACTTGAATTAAATTAACTTAAACTTACCCAAACATATTTTAGCACCAAAATAAGCAAGATTGCAAATTAAACCAATTTTTATCTTTTAAACCTAAGCATGCATTCTAGGCGAGTTAAATAAGATAAAAAGCAACAATGTCACGACACGGCGATGTACGAGGAAAACCCACAACGGGAAAAACCTCGGACGGCCCTTGCCTAAGAAATCCACTAGATGCGATTTTACTATTACAAGACAAAAAGACTTACATCACTCGACTTGGCTCCCTTCAAGCCCTGACGCTTCTTATTACAAATACCTCTATCTAGTTGATAACCATGACTTCCATTGTAGTCTTGGAGTCCACCAATGGATCCACAACCCACTGTCAACCACACATGGATCTTTTCACCATGTGAGAAAGTCGTCGCACAAACTTCTTTTCCTTTATCGGTAGCGAATAAACCCAAGCTTCTCTTATTGATTGTGTAGAGAAAACCCGGTGCCAAACAAACACTCCGGGAAAAATATATATATGAAAGAACTTGAATTTAAACTAACATATGGGTGTATGTGTTTTGGAAGATTTTAAACCATGGAAATCAAACACACAAAAGGGACTTTTCTTAAAGATGTTTTTTCTCAAAATGCTTTCAATGATGAGGTAAAAAGTTCGTCAAAAAATTGTCCTGAAAAAGTTAAAAACTCTCAAAAAATAGTGGGACAAGTAGTGAGAAAAATGGAGGGAAAAAAAATTGTCCAAAATTGACGACTTTCGTTCAAACGACTATTCTCGTTCGAACGAGATCGTTCGAACATCTTCTAACAAAAATTCAGAGGTTAAGAAAACATTTCGTTTGAAATCTCATTCGAACGAGTTCGTTCGAACGACATCGTTCGAACCAAAACTTCTAACGAGAAAACAAATATTGGAAAACATATCTCGTTAGAAATTTCATTCAAACGACTTAGGAATCTCGTTCGAATGAGATCCCAGTTTCGTTCGAACGAGTTTTCAGAAAATCCTAACTTAAAATTTTCACCCAAAACACTTATAAAATGTTTAAAATGATTTTTTGAAAATCTTAAAACTCGTTAGGACGAACTTTAAAAACATTTACACCCATAAAATATATTCCAAGTCTCCCTATATATATTAAATGCATTCATACATTTTGGAGACATTGGAATCCTCATGTTGATGACGTGAAATGTGGCACTAGAAACTCGGGAATAATGAAGATTTAAAATTTGGCCGCTGCGTCTTTAACTCCTCAAACATGTCATAGGCTTGCTAGGGAAAACTTCTATCCTATGACTCAAATGGTTTTGTCTGAAATTGAGACAACACTACATAAGACTCAACTGGAAATTTGTGTCCTTACAAATCTCCCCCTTTGGCTATTCCGGAATAAAACCCAACCAAAAATCTTAAAGGGTCGTCAAGCTTGTCTAGACACAACATCCCACCCAAAAAAACAAAAAAAATATAAATGCGATGACTCGGCCCAATGATGAACCGCTAAAGGAAATTTCCTGCACACTTAAGTAAACCATTAAACACATAGGGAATATCAAAAATATAAAGTGCATGAAATTAAATTCTTCCCCTTAATTAATTCTATCCCTTTATCTAACAAAGATCTACCTATAAAGACGTCTTCGCCTAAGTTAAATCTCCCAAACTAAAAGATTTGATACCACATCTCCCCCTTTTTGTTCAGGAATAGACAAAGGTTAAATAAATATTAAATAGCTTATTTCTCCCCCAATTAAAGCAAATACTCCCCCTAAACTGAACACGGGATATGACTAAGGAAAAACAAGACAAGCATGCAATGATGCATAAGGTGATAAGAACATTTAAGCATATGGGCAACAATGAAGTAAAACTAGACCACATAAAGAGACATGGGTATCAACTATGATGCAAAAAAATGATAGCAATTAAAATGTAATAAACGTAGCATGGGATATCAATAAAAATACGCAACAATATCGATACTAATTATGACTTCGAAGCATATATGGACTAGAAGGCAATGCAAAGACTCAAAAGCAAAAAATACCATATATAAGTATACATAATGAATATTACTAACGCATACGCACATATACACAGGTCTAAACACCATACATGACACAAAATACATTACGTTTTTCACACTCGTACGGAAAAAATGTGTCCAAATACATGTGGTAAATGGAAATGTAGGGGTGTGAATTAGTAACAATTAAATTAGGACCCAATCACTTAAAACATGTTCACAGAGTTCTCATTTGATTGCAAAACTTTATCACATTTAGATATAGCCTAATGTGACAATATAAATTGAACTCAATGAACAAACCTACACAATGCACACAAGCCTAGAATTTTGATGATTCTACAAACCAATAGAGTCGTGACAATAAAATCATAACTAGGATACAAAGTCATTGTGCAAACCGTTAATACATCCAACCAAACTCCTCATAATTTTTTTCCATTTTTCTTTTGAACATATTAACTAAACTATTTTTGGTATTGGCAAATATTCTTTTTAATGCCACATTTTTTAAGGCCTAACGTTCAATGGTGACTTTTCCCGCAAAGTAATTTCGTCTTTCGCAACCCGATTCCATTGATAAACTATTACGCCGAATAAACATATTTTTCTATTTTTTTTTAAATACGGGAAACGGTTACTACTTTCACAAATCCTCCATAGTCATAACTAAATGTAGATGACTAAATTGATGGGAGAACATCTCACTTTGCTCAAATATACATGTGAAGTTTAAATTTCAAAATAGCTCGTGCATGTGTGAGACGAGGCATAAAAAAATAGAATCCATTCATCAACACAAAATCCAACTACTCCATGCAACCCTGACAAAGAACATTTTAAGGATTGACAGTCTTAACCAAAAGTTCTGTCCACATGGAAGAGAAAAGGGAAAGGATTCAAACACAAGTATATGCCACATAGAGTGTGTCAAACCAAAATACACACCAAAAAATCTTTTTAAGTTTTTGAAAATTTTAAACCAACAAAATACAACTCAAAATAAAAAAAAATCTTTTTGTATTTTTCTCAATAAGACAAACAAAATAAATACAAAAGATAAACACAAATCATAATTCTAGAATCTGATTAATTATGGGGCATAGACTAGAAAGAGACAAACATACATACAACTAGCATAGATATATCACGAAGCACAAAAACACTAGAGTGTGTAAACAAAACTAACACATTTAACCTTTTGATTTAGCATAGGAGGTTTCACGTGATAGCAAATGAGAATAAAAAATCCTATCTTGTAAAGCCGCCAAATCGGATTTCCTAACCCAAACTAGTGAAATGTGATGCTCTCAGGATTTGGGAACCATGGTGACTCGACCCTTTGATTTCCTAGTATCCTTTTTTAGATAATTTTTTTCCCTAATATGCCCTTTTTAACCACAATGTGTGCAAGTAAAGACTCGGCGAAATGTAGTACCTAAGGATTGACCTTTAGTGGTTATCTCAGAATGGTGGTTTTACCTTTATTAGTGGAAGTATTATAAGAATCGAAGCCTAAACCACAAGTGTCATTTTTTACTTGGATGGTTCCTAATATTTTTTCCTAATTTAGAGGACCTATATTCCAAATCAAATTTGATCTTACTAGAGTCTCTTAATTTTTCTTCCAATTCTAAGATCCTAGACTCAAGCAAACACCTACTCTCTTCAAACATGAGAAGATCTTTCTTCATTGTTTCCATTAAACCTCTAAGGCTATATCTTCGCCTTCAACATACTCAAGATTCTCAGGAAGAGCTCTCTCACATGTCCTAAGGTCTTCCACTAAAGTACTCTCATCAATGACCTTAGCATGCTCTCTCAAACTAGCTTCTAACTTCAAATTAGACCTTTTTATTTTAATTGATTCTTCATATAACTCTCTAAAAGAAATTTAATATTCACTCTCATCAACCTCTTATTCACTTTCACTCTTTCTCTCTCTTATCCGCTCTCACAGCCATAAAAAATAAGGGAATCTTAAACTTTGGCCTCGGAAGTGTCATGCATTTTAGTTTCATCATTGGATGAGCTTTATCACTCACACGACTAGCCATGAACACACTCAATGAGGGAATCGGGTACCGCTTCCTTATCACTATCACTAAGGGTAGCAGTGTATGAAATTTAGTTGCTTGCCCTCTCTCCTTAGTTTAGTGGGACATTCAAAAGACGTATGGCCATACCCTTCACAACCAAAACACCGATTTGACTCGTCCCTATTTAGATCTTCATTTTTTCTTTAAGGGAATTTTTCGGCTTTGTCATATTTATCATATTTCTTTCAATCATTTTTAAGAATGTCTTTGTTAAACGTATGAGATTTTCTAAATTTTCTACATATCCATATCATCCGAGTCAAAATCACTCTCACCATCCGAAACTTATTATTCCTCTTTTCGGCCTTTCAAAGAGATGCCCTTATATTTATTCTTTTTTATCTTAGAGGAAAACATGTCAAGTTCATAGGTTTGTAAATCACCTACGAGCTCATCTAGTTTTGTAGAGGCTAAAGTGGGTAAAGAATTCAACAGGGTCACTTTAGAAAAAAATCTATCGGGTAACGACCTTAAATTTTTTTTACTATTCGGTCATCGGGTACCTTTTCTCCCAAATTAAAAGTTGAATTAATAATGTCGAAAAGCCTAGCATAAAATTCATCAAAATTTTCATTTTCAAGCATTTTTATGGTCTCGAATTGAGTGGTGAGGTTTTGGAGTTTTGATACTTTTACAACACTAGTTCCCTCGTGGATGAGTTGAAAAATATCCCAAACTTCTTAAGAGGTTTCACACATCATGATACGTCAGAATTCATCCGGTGTGACCTCACTAAACAAAGCATTCAAGACTCAGGAATTAAAATTTGCTAATTTAAGTTCATTCTCAGTCCATCTCTCTACGGGTTTGGGGACACGTTCATTTTCTACTAAAATGTAGGTGGAGACCACCCGGTAATGACAGACATCCAAACCCTTTCATCTATGAACTTTAGTGACAATTTCATACGCGCTTTCCAGTACGAGTAATTAGAACCGTCAAAAATTGGAAATTTTAAAAATGGGGAAAATTCCATTTTTAACCTAAATACAAAAAAAGGACCTAAACGCAATAACTTAGCGCTTTTGGATCTGATACCACTTGTTGGAACACAAGGCCCCCAATTTTTAAATTCTTACAATTAAACGAGATGGTTCAAGTAAAGTCCCAATTCAAATTTAAAACATAAACAGACTTCAAATTTTACTTTCTTTCAAATTAAAATTAAACTAAACTGGAAGTGAAATAAAAACTACTCAAACATTAATTTTAACTTAAATCCAATCAATTCAACACAAGTCCTAAAAATTTCCTAACAATAATTAATTCATTTTTTATATAGGCCAAACCAAATTTTATTAAATTAAATTGTGTCGGCTTGAATTAAATTAACGTAAACTTACCCAAACATATTTTAGTACCAAAATAGCAAGATTGCAAACTAAACCAATTTTTATCTTTTTAACCTAAGCATGCATTCTAGGAGAGTTAAATAAGATAAAAGCAACAATCTCACTACACGACGATGTATGAGGAAAATCCACAACGGGAAAAACCTCGGATGGCCCTGGCCTAACAAATCCACTAGATACAGTTTTACAATTACAAGAAAAAAAGACTTACAACACTCGACATGACTCCCTTCAAGCCCCGACGCTTCTTCTTGCAATTACCTATGTCTAGTTGATAACCACGACTTCCATCGCAGTGTTGGAGTCCACCAATAGAGGCACAACCCACCATCAACCACACATGGTGCTTTTCACCATGTGAGAAAGTCGCATAAAAAACTTCTTCTCCTTTGTGGGTAAAGAATAAACCCAAACTTCTCTTCTTGATGGTGTAGAGAAAAAATGGTGCCAAACAAACAATCCAATCCAAATATATATATGAAAGAACTTGGATTTAAACTAACATATGGGTGTATGTGTTTTAGAAGATTTTAAACCATGTAAATCAAACACACAAAAGGGACTTTTCTTAACGATGTTTTTTTCTCAAAATACTCTCAAGGATGAGGTGAAAAGTCAGTCAAAAAATTTATCCTAAAATAGTTAAAAACTATCAAAAACTAGTGGGACAAGTAGTGAGAAAAATGGAGAGGAAACAAAAAAACTGTCCAAAATTGACAATTCTCATTCGAACGACTATTATCGTTCAAACGAGATCATTTGAACATCTTCTAACAAGAATTCAGAGGTTAAGAAAACATTTCATTTGAAATCTCATTCGAATGAGTTCGTTTGAACGACATCATTCGAACCAAAACTTCCAATGAGAAAATAGAGATTGGAAAACATATATTGTTAGAAACGTCGTTCGAACGACCTGGGAATCTCGTCCGAACGAGATCCCAGTTTTGTTCAAACTTGTTTTTAGAAAATCCTAATTTAATTTTTTTCCCAAAACACTTATAAAATGTCTAAAATGATTTTCTAAATATCTTAAAAACTCATTAGGACAATACTTTAAAAAATTTATGCCTATAAAATATATTCCAAGTCTCCCTATATATATTAAATACATTCATACCTTTTGGAGATATTGGAATCCTCATGTTGATGATGTGAAATGTGGGACTAGAAACTCGACAATGATGAAGATTTAAAATCTGGCCACTACGTCTTCAACTCCTCAAACACGTCATAGGCTTGATAGGGAAAACTTCTATCCTATGACTCAAATGGTTTTGTCCGAAATTGAGCCAACACTAAAAAAGACTCAATTGGAAATTTGTGTCCTTATAGACTCGCTCCCAGGGAGAAGGAAACAAGTGTGTCCAGTATGGATCAACATCCTGCAGTTGAGGTGGAACCTGTGGTGACTTCTAAGAAAATATGGTCAAAGATGTATTAACCGTTTGTGCAATAATAGTTGCAACCTCAGCAGCGTTCATAGTTCCCTATGCCTGAGCTCGCTAGGGCTTGGGATGCGTATCTTTGGTGGCTCGTGGTGAACATCTAGGTGGCATATGAAATGAAATAGAATTTCTGCAAGGCCACAGTCTAATATATTTCAAAATAGCTAAATACGTAAATTCATAATCATGAATGCCACAATCCTAATAGTAGGGATCTATAGAGAGATCTCATCGACCCAAAGCAAAAGGGAGAGCTCATTAATCTGCTTAAAGAGTTCACTAACATATTTGCCTGAAAATACACAGAGATGCCGAGGATAGATCCAGAAGTGAGATCCCATAGATTAAATGTTCTTTCTAATGCTCTTCCAATTAGGCAAGCAACACGTATGTACAAAGCTGACCTCGACCTAAAGGTAAAAGCGAAAGTAGAAAAATTATTGACGACGGGGTTCATCAAGATTATTTGGCATTCTATGTGGCTCTGCAGCACTGTACCCATGGATAAGAAGGACAAGAGCCAAATTCGAATGTGTATTGATTTTCATGACTTAAATTGGGCATGCCGGAAGGATGAGTTTTCCTTACCCAACATAGACAACTTAATTGACGCTACTACAGTACATGAGATGTATAGTTTTATGGATGGGTACTTATGCTATAATTAGATTAAGATGGACTCAGCAGATGCAGAGAAGATTTCCTTCAGCACGCCATTGGGAAACTTCCATTATGCAGACATACAATTTGGATTGAAGAACGTTGGGGCCACATATCAAAGGATAATGATGGCAATCTTCCATGATTTGTTTCATGATATACTGGAATTCTATGTGGACAATCTGGTATTAAATTCCAAAAGAGAAATCAAGCATATACAAGACCTCTAGAGAGCGTTTGAGAGATGCCGTAGGTATAAGATGCGGATGAACCCCTATAAGTGTGCCTTAAGGGTCACTAGGGGGAAGTTTTTGGGGTTTATTGTGAATAGACTGGGAGTGCAAGTTGATGCAGAAAAAAAATCCATCGTGATGATGTCACCTATAACGAGTCAAAGGTAGCTCAAAAGCTTCTTAGGGAATGTGTTATACCTAAAAAGGTTTATATAGGCAGTAGTGGAGGTGACCCACACATTCACACCACTGTTGAAAGACAAAGACTGGTGAACCTGGGCAGATGAGCAGAAAAAAGACTTTGATAAGATAAAAAAACTCGCCTCTCCATCCATGATGATCCCTCCGGAAGCTGGGGCACCACTGCTGCTCTACCTCACTTCAACGAAAATATCCATAGCAGCACAGTTGGCTTAAGAGAAGGAAGGAGTAGAGAAGTTTCTGTATTACTTGTCAAGGGTGATCTCAGGTACAGAATCCAGATATACCAATGTGGAAGGACACTACCCTGCCCTAGTCTTCGTTGCTCAAAAGTTGAGACACTACTTTCTACCCTTCATAGTCCATATAGTCACTAAGTGTGATCCTATCAAGTACCTCATGGAACGGATGGTCCTGTTAGGTCGAGCAGTGAGATGGTTCTTAATTTTGTCAGAGTACAATCTAAAGTGCATAGTGCCCAAAGACAGCAAAAGTCAAGTGGTAACAGATCTGTTGGCCCATTTCCCCAGTGGGAATTTTGATCCCCCCAGTGAAGAGTTACCTGAGGAGAATATCCAAGCATGTGTGGCAGAAAAGTCAAAAAAGTGCTAAATGGAGTTTGATGGCTCTAGTTCTTAAGGAATAAGAGGAGCGGACCTTATACTTTCAAATAGTAAGGAGAAGATCACCCTTTTCCTTTAAGTTAGACTTTAAATTCTCAAACAATGAGGCTGAGTATGAGGCTCTCATTTTTGGAATGTTGGAAGCACTCCGAAGAGGCATCGAGGTATTATGCATACAAGGGGACTCTAACCATATGGTGAAACAGGTTAATGGGGAGTTCTCCCTCGTACATTCTAACTTAGTATCTTATAGATATATTATCCAGAAGTTATTGGGACAGTTCCTGGAAGTAACCATCGAGCAACATGCACAAATAATGAATAGGCACCCCGACGCACTAGCTACAATAGCCCAGAAGTAAGATATGGACAAGCCATAAGCAACAATCATAGTATGGTAGAGAACAGTGTCTACCATAGTGAAGTTCTTATTCCCAGGTAATGAGCAGGAAGATTGGAGTCACCTAGTTTATAAATAGCTAGAAACAAGAGAGTAGATAATGAAGATGTTAGAATTAGCTAACTACCACTTGTTGTAGGGAACACTTTAATTCAAGATCCCTGGAGTAAAAAAAAAGCTACCAAGAGGTTGACAGAGATGAATGAAAATAATTACGGGTACACTAATATCCCTCTTTATCGTCGGTTGCAGCGGGGGCCTACTATTGGCCCACTATGAGTGCAGAGGCCTATCGTCTACAATAAGATTGTTTAAAGTGCCAAAACCATTTTGACCAGCCAGTAGAAGCTAATTTTATAGAGGCCTTTAAATATTAGAGGCAACCATACATAGCCTATCTGAAAGATGGTGAGTTTCCCACGGAGAGAGCAGATAAAACTTATCTCCAAAAGATAGTCGCCCAGTTCTACTTGGTAGAAGGAGAGATCTATAGGAAAGGCTACAAAGAGGAGGTGCTAAAATGAATAGCCAAATAAGATACACGGAGAGTGTTGAAGGAAGCTCATGATCCCTCTCACATGGGATGTGCCAAACTGTACGATCAACTGATGACGCTAGGGTACTACTGGCCAACCATGGAGGCTGACTCCATGGCATATGATAGCTTGGTGAGACTAAGGAAATTCATAGAGGGAGATCTCGTATTAAAGGCAGCAGTTAAACATATTACGGGGCTTCCTCTACCAAAGTTTGCAGCGAATTGGGAGGGACCTTTCATCGTAAAGGAGGCTCATGACTCAAGTTATTGCTTGATTTATAAGATAGAGGAAGACAGACTATTCAAGATTAACAACAAATGGTTGAAGGTCTATCATGTGTAAGCAATTACGTTTGGGGCCACCGATGTATTTAACTGTTATGAATATATGAGTTCATTTTATATTTTATGCATGTTCTCTTTATTTTAATTCAAGTAGAGATCAAAGAACCACATAACATATTTCACAATTTATGTAAACAGTTATAACATAAAGAAATAGAATGGGAATAAGTCTCTCCTTTCCATTCATATACTTTTGGGAATTACAAAATTGGGAGCTATCTCCCAAGAATTACATGAGGAAAAAAAAGGAAAAAATACATATACGAAAAACTCATTAACCCAGGAGGAACCACAAGTCTGGGGAGGAGAAAAAATCTCCAGGAAGGCCCGAAGAAGCTTCTAAGCAAGACCTTTGGGAATTAATGGAAACTTCTAACCTACTCTATGCTTGCGTATGCTCGATAAGAAGTTTTTCTCATTTTAGCTTTGCCAAACGCAGAGCTTCTTCGAGGTCACCCACCTCCTTGTCAACGGCTCTGAGGAGAGGTACTAGCTCGGCTAGCTTCGCTTCCTCGGCCCTTTGATCCTCCTGATGTTTTTATAAGAGCTCCCATTGCCTATCCAACCGCTGGCTCTTCAAAGTCTTCAAGTGTGCGATGATCCAGTCAAAATGGAACCCGTCACGACCCAACTCCCTCAAATAGCCCAAGAATTGATTGAGGAAGGACCTGGTCACATTCGTAGTTGGAGGCAGTCCACCGTGAAGGTCTCAGAATGATAGCTCGCAAGTTGTTCGATGACCAAACGATGGTTGGCAGGTATTTAATGAGAACGTTGGAGTACCATCATGCAGAAGGTAGGAGGAACCAAGTCATCCAGAGGAAGCTCGCACCCATATTCACTATCCGCGGTAGCACATGTCGTGGAACCTTGATCATTATGACTCGATTCTTTGGAGGAGACAGGTTCACGATGTGGAAAGGCAATGGGCAAAGGAACTGGTAGAGAATCCTCCCGAGTAACCTCAAAATAGATAGGCAAAATAAGGAGTTTGTGGAAAAATCTTAACAAGTGTTTGCGTTGTTAAGTCACCGTTATAGGTGGAGTTTATTAAAAATCTTAACAAGTGTTTTCGTTGTTAAGTCACCATTATAGGTGGAGTTTATTAAAAATCTTAACAAGTGCTTTCGTTGTTAAGTAGCCGTTATAGGTGGAGTTTGTGGAAAATTCATAACAAGTGTTTTCGTTATTAAGTCGCCGTTATAGGTGGAGTTTGTGGAAAATTCATAACAAGTGTTTTCGTTGTTAAGTCACCAATAGGTGGAGTTTATGAAAAAAACTTAACAAATGTTTTCATCGATTAAGTCACCCATAAAGGTGGATTTTGAGAAGTTGAGAAATACAGAGAAATTAGAGAAATACCTCAGTAGCAGCAGGAGCGAGAGGGGTAATCACCACGGGGGCCATAATGCCAGAAACTGTGGGAGGCATGCTCATTACCTCTGCAGCCTCAATAGAGCCCTTGGGTGTAGAAGCCTCGAAGGAGGGAACACCTCCCTTTCCAGCATAGGGAACTATGGCCAACACGGGCGCATCATCAGAAGTATATGTTGGACCTTCGAGAGATGCCCCAACTAGAGCAGCTACTCCAACCTGGGCCTGTGAGGGGATAAGGCCGCTCAACGCGAAAGGTGGAGAAAGGATTGGAGAGAGCTACAAATGTAAAAAAATGAATGTTAGACAAAAGGAGTAATCGCAAGGGGATAAGATACAGAAATTCACTTAGCTTACCCCCGTTATGGCACTAAAGAGAGGGACTGCACTAATGGGTCTTGACAGTACCGGAAGAAGGAGAATGTTGGCTATCAGCGACGCCACTTCCACCTAAAATAGCGCAACATGTTACAATTAGGAAATAAACCGATGGGATAAATAAAAATTGCAAAGCTCAAAAGGAAACTTACCTGCGAGACACTCTCTTCGACCACAACCAGGGGCAGAGAGACCTCCTGCTCCGAGGGTGACTCAGAGGAAACTAGAACAGTTGCCTTGGGCTGTCCAAACATCTCGGCGACTCCCGTGGAGGCATCCCTGGACCGATGGGAGGAGGAACGACGTGAATAGGTGAGGCTTATTAAAGGATAACGAAGGGAGGCAGTGGCTGGAGGAGTACCGCAACGTCCCCCCCCCCCCCCCACCCCGAAACGACTCAGTGGGGGATTGGGGGGTGGGAGGACTGACCCTCACTTCAACTCCCTGCACCAAAGATATTAGGCAATAAGGACGCTGTGTCAAGAAAAGAAGAACGAGAAAATAAAGAATTCACATATACCTCATATTCGGAGGGAGAACGAGAGGATATAAACACTGGTGAGGACGGCGAAGAAGCAGGGGCAGAAGGAGCAGGTGATGAAGGTCGCTTAGATGTTTATTTCTTCTGGGGCTTAGTACCCAACATCTTCCTTCTTGATCCCGTGGCACCACCACTTTCAGGCACCTTCGACCTCCTTCTTCTTTTTACTAAGGGCTCATGGGGATCAACCACGATTTTGGGGAATGCACCCGAAGGAGGAACGACAACTGCGGGCCGTTTGAACTCAGCGTTTATTCGGGCAACTTCAGCCTCTACCCGCCTCCTCAGCTCTTTAGCTAGTTTTAGAGACATAGGAGGGGGAACGAAGGCAATTAAGAATGCCTCTAGTGGAGTTTTCGTTTGACCTTTGACCTTGGCCTTCGTACACTCGGACTTCCTGGCCCTCTTGGAAGGTGGCTCAGAAGGCCCTTCTCCCGTGGCAGCTTCGGTCGTGGGGACAGATGGTTTGGGGGTCGCTGTCGCCTTGGGTTTTAGGGTGGTAGTTGGGATCATTGGTCAATGAAGGGGTAGTTCATCAAGAGACTCCTTAACAGTTCTGCTTAAGGAAAACTCAACCCCAAGCACGGAGTTCCCCTTTAGACCCAACTCAGAAGAAGAAAAGGAAAGGACTGGGGGATAGTGAGGGGGGACTGGATGTACTCATGAATCATGGACAACTGCTCCAGATGGAACTTCATGGCAAAGGATGTGAATACGTCTCCCTTTCTAGTAGCACTCGGAAGGGTTACACGCCCATCAATGGTGGATGTCACACCAAGCACTGCAGCGGCAGTATAAAAAGTTCATGACTCAACAAAGGTGGCCTTGGAATGGTTGTCCTGGAACATAGGTCGAGGAGCCCCCTGGTCAAACACGAATTGCCTGCTGCATCTATCAGGGTTGTAAGGCTCAGAACTATAACCCCATTTAGTATAAGAGGGGAGGAACCTTGGGGTGAAAAGAAGCAATACGTCTTGTGATGGATCTTCTATAACCGGGTTAAATCTAATCGTTATGGCTACAGCAGGAAAAAAGTCCCAACTATGGGCAAAAGTGGACTCGCTATATAGCCTCATTACGAAGGAGCCTAGGTGGTTAAAAATCCCCATTATTTCCTTTCAGATTTGGTTCTTGTGTAAACACAGGAGGCGTGGGGGCTTAAATACCTTCACTCACGGGCAGGGAAACTAACTTTGCAGCGATAGTAGAAAGCGGGTATAGAGGAAGTCAGTCAATATGATGGTGTTGGAGAAATTCACCAAGTTGTAACGACCCAGTGATCGCTCCATGTCAATATGGTTTCGATCCAACCAGGTGTAGAGGTACCCCAAGGCTATGGCGGCCAAAGGTAGGTTGAATCCTCTGGCCAAATAAACGAAAATGTTTATTAGGTCCCTCCTGGGCTGATCGTTGGGCTTTCTAGTAAGAAAGAGGCGTGAAAGTAGTACGAGTATGTAGGCCAGTAGTTCCAAGGAGGTACCTCTACCATGGCCTGTTACATCACTAGCATCCTTCGGCATCGGAACTTCGAAAAAATAATTGATAAGGGGGGAAAATGTGGCTTTGTTTGAGGGACCAGTGCAACTGCGGCAGATCCGATCCATCTTAACTCAATCAGCAGCCTCTTTGGCGTCTAAAGGCTCGTCGTGATAGGTGAACTCGCCCATGGGCTCAAACCCAAGTAGTTCACAGACATCCTCCAACGTAACAGTAAACTCCCCCATGCAGCGAAGAAGGTGTGGGTTGTGATGTTCCATCGGGAGACTATCACTTGGAGTGTCGCATTGTGCTTCGAGAGAGTGAACTCGCCAAACCAATAGGCTCGATACAGCCCAACCTTCGTAAGAGCAGCAGCGTGAGAACTCTGCATATGTGTGTGCCATGCAGTAAAATGGGCTGGTGACCCCCCAGGTGCTTCGAAATCGATTTGGGAATAAGGAAATTCACCACGGTCTAGACGAAAGCGCAAAGTCCCCTCAGGGGGAAAATAGACCCACTTCGACGAATCCACTTCTTCATCACCCAATAGCAATAGATCGAACTTGGATGAGAAATGGCAGGTCTTGCACGCCTCAGAAAATTTATCATCCTCTTCTTTAAAGATGGGTGCCCGATGATAGAATCGTAGTTGCTCTTGACGAGCAACGACCAAGGTAGCGCCGCTAAGGGCGGTGGCATCGCCAGCAGCGGCGGAAGGGGAACCTGGCTGGATAGCGGTGGCAACCTTAGAAATACTTGAAGAAGCCATGAGAAAGTGATAATAATTGGTGTAGCCGGGCAACGAGGGCTAAGAACAAGAAGAGAGGAGCACAACCGCAGGTGGTGGTGCAAAAGATGAGAGAAGGAGGAGACTGAGCAAAGAAGAGGGCAATAATGGAGGTCGCACCGAGTTTCTCTCTCTAAAGGACGCGGGGAGTTTGAAGAAGATAAAGAAGATGAAGAAATAAAAGGGTTTTGAAATAAAAGAGACGTTTGAAGGGTTTCAAACTCGACGGTTGGAGTTTCCCACCATCGCACGTGTAAGGGGCCGCCTATAATCATTTTAAATGAGCACGTGGCACTTCGGGAAGGGCCTCGACAGTTAAAAAGATAGATCCACGTCATTTAATGAAGTGACACTTGGGAAAAGAAGGGGTTGTCTTCTCGAGCAAGTTTGAGTTTTGGCGCCAGAATTTTTGTCCGACATATCCAATTCTCCCAACAAAGGCACTCCCCCCACGGTTAAAAAAAGCTATAATGTCCCCTCGCCACGTGTCCAAACGTTTGAATTGTAGCGAAGACTCACAGGGGAGAATTTCACTTACCATGAGTCCAAACGAGTATTTTAGAAGGTTAGTAGGCCTTTCGGGAGAATTTCAAATAGTAAAGCTAGAACGATTGAGGCTCAGTATGAGGAAAAAATGGCAATGACCCTTCACCCAAGCCCCAATAAGTCATGGCGCTTTGGCTCAGGTACATCGGGGAGAATTTTACTTTTTCCAGGAGATTATAACATCGCAGTTCTAACAAACAGAGGGGCCAGAATTTTACGCAGAGAGGGTTCATCGGATTGAGAAGTTTCGTGCAGACATTTCTTGTTCCAACAAATCTCTCCACGAGGGGGCAAATGTAGAAGGGGATTGAAGGTAATCCTAAAATTAGGGTTAATTCCCTGATTGGCAATAGTGTTCGAGATTAAGCAACCGAGGCAGCTCAAGTGTGGCAACTCAAGCGTGGCAACTCAGCGAGGCAGCTTGGCATGGAAACTCATACTTTAGCTTGTTGTATTAGTCATATTGTATTTCGGTTAATGTCGATTGCAAGCTATAACGGTTATAATGTTGTAACGGGATTAATAATGAGTTTGTGTGAGGTCAAACAGTACTCACAAGAGATCAGGCTTGGCAGGGCCTGGGAGAGATTTCATGCTCTATCGAATGACCTCACTGTGGGAACTTTAGAGGCCCCTAGTTTGGAGGATTGAGAAGTGAGGAACCGTTGGGGCTTGTCCTGACCATCTTAGATATACCTGGTAAAAATATCGAAGGACCCTGGCCGTGGAACCTCAGGCGGAGTAGCTTGGAGTTCCATCGGGCGTTGAGTTGAGAACCAAACATCCCTCTACTTAATGTCACATCTACTGTAGGTGATGTCACTAGCGAGCTAAACAATTTTAGACTTGCACTTGATTAAATTACCGTGGTATTTGGGGCTGTTAGGCAGTTGGTGAGCCACCTACCTGACAACAGCCTCCTGACACACAGTGGTTAGGCAAAAGGCATGTCTTGGCATTTAATGTTTATGACATGGGGACAACTAGTGCATTAGGCATTTAATGTTGTGACATAAATTATGAGGGATGTATTTCACAATCTTTAATGACTGAGTTGCCTCGGGGGTGGTGTGGGGGACTATTTAAGGCCCCCAGCCACCTTTGAGGAGAGGGAGGATCTTTGGAGAGTTAGAAAGTTATTACGAGAGAGAATACACATCAGAGAGAGAGTTATTGCAAACCAGAGAGTTTACTCACTCACCATTGTTATTTATTACAAAGCTTTTAATACTTGACAGAGATTATTGAGGGTGTTTGGTGTGTTTTTACCTGCCTACCAAGGTGTATCTAGGGTGCTTACTTCTCTCTCCCTCTAGCAAAGTTACTTCTAAAGTTCATTACTATTTACTGGGTTAGACATGAGAGCTTTGTGAGTTTAAACTGAGTCTATCTTCATTGGGTTTGTGTTTGCGTGTTCTATCATTAATCCAAAGCTTTGACTAATTAGCTTATCATTACCATACTCGAATAGGGGTTACGCCTCCATCTATAATCTAAAGTACCCTTTTATAATATGTAGAAATGCAAAGATTGTCAAGTGAATGGGAACATGGTACATGCCCTTTCAGTTAGCTCATAAATCCTAGCATCTCCCTACCCTTTCAACACATGGACATTTGACCTAGTTGGAAAAATTAACCCAGCATCTCATGCCAAAGCTATTATTATTATGGCAACGAAATTTTACAGCAAATGGGCAGAGACCATTCCTCTAAGAAGGTTAACTTCCCTAGTGGTAACCCAGTTTATTAAGGAGTATGTCATATACAAGTTTGGTATACGTAAGGTGATTATAATAGATAATGGGAAACAATTCGTATGCAAAGAGATGGCCGTTCTCACAGACAAGTACAAGATTGTGCAAAATAACTCAATCATCTCTTACTCTAAGGGCAATGGCCAAGAGGAGGCCACTAATAAGATACTGATCAATATCTTGAAGAAGATGTTGAAGGACATGACAAGGGCATGGGATGAGAAGCTGCCTATGGTACTATGGGTTTATTTCACTTCAAAGAGAAAACCGATCTGGTTTACCCCATTCTTGCTGGTATATGGGACCTAAGTTGTCCTACCATTGAGTTGGCAGTACCCACATCCAGAGTTTCTCTATGCAGTGGACTCATCTCTGATCCATGACATGCGTAGCTAGAGGCACTGGACGAGTATAGAGACAAAGAAAAAGAGAACTTTAAAGTTGACACCTAATAGTTGTCCAGAGCCTATGAAAATTTAGTCAAGCCTAGGGAGTAGTTCCATGTGGGAGACTTGGTCCTACGAGCATCCACTCACCACCTCCACAACATGTCGGCATCAAAGTTCAAACCCAACTAGGAAGGCCCCTTTGTGGTAAGAGGGGTAGACAAGTTGGGTTATTACCAGATTTCGGAGTCGGAGAGTGACTGTCTCCAGTCCATCAACTTCAAATGGATGAATATGTATTATGCCTAGTTTTGTGAAAATTCATTTATGTCAAAGAATTAGAGTGGCCTAAACCAGACTAGTTCTTTTTCTTTGTAAAAAATAATAGAGCAACACAACCTTGTAAGCAGTATACAAAATTAAAAGAAATTAATGGCAACTCTCTTTTTATCATTGCATGATGATTCTTATTTTGTTTACTTACCTACTGCATGAGGTAGATTCATCAGAATATTTTTCTATATAAACACCTTCTACTAGCCTAGATGAGGGTCCAAGATAAAGAGAACTTTGCTCATTACACTTAGGGGGTACATCCATCCTGAGAGAAAAGTATATTCAACAGAGTCTCATACATACATATATATATATATATACTTACAATAAGATTACCTAGAGAACATGTTCTAATCTTCATTCTCAAAGAAAAGCTTTACTTAACCAGTTCACATAAATTGTGGAGAAAGGGGGCCTACACCCCCTGCTCTAAATTTTTAAGAAAGAGGAAAAAAGAGTTCCTAAGAAACTGTTTGAAATAAAGACCCCGCATACCAGTATATATATATATATATATATATATATATATATATATATATATATATATATATATATATATATATATATATATATATATATATTCTTACAATAAGATTACTTAGAGAACAAGTTCTAATCTTCATTATCAAAGAAAAGCTTTACTTGACCAGTTCACACAAATTGTGGAGAAAGGGGGCGTACACCCCCTGCTCTAAATTTTTAAGAAAGAGGAAAAAATATTTCCTAAGAAACCGTTTGAAGTAAAGACCCCGCAGACCAGGGGTAATATTTTTATAAAAAATTGTCATTTTTATTTATAAATTATATTCAAAGTTTGAGGGAAGGAGAAGAGCTAACCGTTTTCTCCCAACTATTTCCTAATAAATGAATCTGCATAACAACCCCCCCCCCCCCCCCACATTTAGAGGAGGTAGCTTTAAAAATATTAACTTGCTCAGATAATATGCTAGTACCCCACAGTTAGAGGGGGCAGTTGTAAAAGTATTAACTTGCTTAGATAATATGCAAGTACCCCACAATTAGAGGGTACAACTCTAAAAATATTAACTTGCTCAGATAATATACAAATACCCCACAGTTAGAGGGGACAGCTCTAAAAAAATATTAACTTACTCATATAAAATGCAAGTACCCCACTTTTACAGGAGGCAACTCTAAAAGTATCAATTTTCTCAGATAATATGCAAGTACCCCGCAGTTAGAAGGGTCAGCTATAACTTGCTGAGAAAATATGCAATTACATTGCAGTTAGAGGGGGCGGATCAAATAGATCAAGTGGTCGCAGAAAATTAGAGCAAGCCATAGTAAACAAATATTAAAGCCGAGACAGAAGTAAAGAATGAACAGTATGATAAAAATCAACATAGTACTTTTCATTAATCATGACAACAGTTCTTTAGATACGAAAAATGTAAAGGAAAGTCTTCATAACAAGCTATCTACCCGTTAGACAAGATAAAAAAATAAATTCTACCGAGAGAGCAAGTATATGTAAGAAAGACCAACCTCCTCAACAAGATGCTCCTCTAATCTATCCATCCAGACCTCATCCTCAAGATCACCAGCCTCTAGTTTGGTCAGCTTGGCTTGGAGGGACTGAATCTAAACCTGGATCCAAGATACCTCAGCCTAACGCTGCTGCACCCTATCCTTCCTGGAAGTATGAAGCTTCATCATCTTCCTCAAAGTGACACTAAGAAAATGAAAAACTGAAGTGTCAAGACAGTCTAGTTGGAAGTGATATCAGCGCTGAAGATTGTGAAGGGCCTGAAGAAATAGCGCAGTCCTTTAAGTGGTCATATCAATAGGAGGAGTCGATAAGAAATCATAGATATGGCTGGACAGGGCCTTCAAGTTGATGACTATAAGGCTATCAATGTTGAGGATGCTCTTAGAAGTAAAAGTCTCAGGGTGGTGCTCTAGAATCATCTCCAGTACCTCCCACTCATGTGTACGAAACCTAGAGGGCAGCTCGGAGTTCCACGATGCGCTCATGAAAGAACAGTGAGCTTATACCTTTATATCATCATAACCTGAATTATGAGACTCAAGCTCAGAAGGAGGAATTGAAGAATCCTCATCGGAACCGGTGTCACCTGTGGCCTCAGAACTTTGGTTTACCTCACCAGTCGTCTTAACAGGCTCACCAACCGAATCCTGCATAAAGAGAAGTAAAAAGAGATAAGTCATAAAGAAGGGAAGGAACCGATGGTGGAATACTCATGCTTAAAATTGAAATAAAATTCATGAAAATCTTACCCCATAGCCCAAGGAGGTCAGTATGGTGTCGCCAAAGTGAGGAGGCACTATATGACCTTGAGCACCGGCCTAACAGAAAAGAGGCAAGAGTTAGAATTTCTTTTGTTAATAAAAGAGAAAAGTATTAAGTTTAACAAACAGAAATAACCCAGGTATGACAGTTTAATACCTGGGGAGTGCGCGGTACAACACTCACTATATGTCTCGCATAGCTAGATATGGCCACCTCACTTATCTGAAATTAAGGAAATAAGAACTTGACGGTGAGCCCATTTGCACAGTAAAAGAAAGAAGAAAAGGGGGAATAAACAAGAGAGTAAGGTATGACAGTATAATACCTCACACGCAGCAACTCCTCCTAATTGTTCCAAAGTTAGGGGAACAATCGCAGCGCTAACCTGAAAATAGGGAAACAAGTTCGAGTTAACAAGTACTTACACAAAAATATCAGCTCAAAAGGTTTAAGTAAACCAAGTGTTTACCTAAGATCTCCCAACTAAGACACCCGCAACATATCCTTTAGTAATAGGAACAAGAGTGATACTAACCTAAAAATGACAAATCTAGAGGGTGTCAATAGACCCATACATAAATAACGTGAGTCATTGAAAAGAAGAATATGTGACACTATACATACCAGAGCAGTCTCCTTCGGGAAACTAGCCAAAGTCTCTTCAGACACAAAATTGTAACAATATTAACCTGAGAGTTTAAATATAGGTCCCATAAGTAAAGGGACCACATTTACAAATATTTTAGAAGAAACTACATAATGTGAAGATATGTAATTAATCTAGCAAGTAGATGTGCAAAGACTAACATACCATTCAAGAACCTCTTGCAGAATTAGGAACAGGTCCCTCAGATAAGGGTACCTCAGCCAAACTGGCTAAGGCAGATTCCTCTATAAAAAATAAGGGGAGACTCACAGGTGGTGCCTCAGAAGCTATATTTGTGGCCCTCATCATAGGAACCACAGATGAGGAGGTCTCACTGACACCGCCCTACAAATGGAAGAAAGATATGAGTGATTATAAGTTATTCGTAGTAATAAAGTTAAAATATGTATAAGAAAGGCATAAAAAAGTTAGAATAATTATCGGGATAGGTGATATAATAATGCCTCCCATAAAGATAATAGCTGCAGGAGCTTCCAAGCAGTAACAGGGTCTACTGAAGAGGAAACTGAATAAACGATCGGTGAAGTGACAGTACTGGTCAACAGAAATATAAACAAATAAAAATAGAGTATAAGAATGAAATCACAATGATAATAGGCGTACCTGAAGTCCTTATAAGAAAGAACAAGGGAAGAAGGTCGACGAGATAGTTACAACTGATGTAGTGGCCTAATCATTGTAAAGTTATCAAAGAACTAAATAATAGGTAAAGAAGGAAACGAAGCCTAACATTAGTAAGTGATACTTGAGGGGTAGAGCTAACCTCTGTAACAGACTCATAAGATGCAATAGTGAAAACTGGTCGGGAAGAAATAGGCTGAATGTGAGGCTTGTTGTCCATAGGAATGAAGACCCGGGAGATGGGAATCCTCCTCAAAGGTGATAGACCTGGAGTATTGCCTCCAATGAGTTGTGTTATATCCCAGCAGAGGAAGGGCCACTGAAAGATAATCCATGTAATAAAGACAGACAAAGACAGTAAAATCATAGATATAAAAAATATGACGGAATAGAGAAAGACAATGAAGGTGATAAACTCAAAGTACCTCGGACAACCCGACAGAAGAACTTCTCACCACAGAGGACGGGGAGGTAAGGAAATGAATCTAAGAGAAAACATTCACCTGTGTATACAAAAGAAGAATATTTTAAAAGATATGCCTCAAAATATGATAAGTAAAAGAAAAAGACTAAAGAGAGCTAAGGATTACCTAAACCGAAGAGGAGGACACAGAAGAAGTCCTCGTTGTCATCGGAAATACAGTAGATAGCTGTAAAAGTTAGATGGGAGCATAGACTGTATCAGTAAAACTGAAAAGAAAGAGGACAATTACTGAGTAGGGGAAAGTCACAAACCTCTCTAGATAGACCCAAAGATGGGACTGATATGGAGTTCCTCGCTCTAGGAAAGGGACACTAGGCAGGAGGCGGAGGGGAAGGATCACTTGTCGCAATGGAGACACCCTTCAAATGCTAAAAAGATAAAGATAATTTACATGTGAACTAGGCATATGTAAATGTACAATAAACAATACAAAGAGGTTAAGACAAGAGACTTACAGCGGTGGAGTGGGCAGTCTGCCCATATGGTAAATGCCTAATAGTGGGGACAAACTCTATCTCTTAGCTAGGAGTAAATCTCGGTATCTCCTAGAATAAGTCGGCAAACTCACATACAACCAGAATCGAATATAGGGAGATCACTACCCCCTTAGAGGTCTCCTCCTCCATATAGTATAAGTGGGTCGACGATCCTCCTTCAGGATGGGGCATCGCCATTAAGAACATCTCCTGGTACGAAATCTCAAACACGATGCTCCTACTGTAACAATAAATAATGGCTCTATATGCTACTCTCCAATCCATGTCAATAATGTCATCATACTTTGGCATATCTATCACGAGCATATCGGCAGGCAAAATAAGTCTCCCAATGTCTATACTCACTCCCCGATAAATAAAGAAGATAAGTTTCCCGTTACCCAATGGTGAGTATACGCACGTGACTATACTATCGGTCATTTCTAACAACCATGTGGCTCGTGAAAATCCAGTGGCTATAAACGAGTGTGAAGCCTAGTGTCAAATAAGATACGCCCTGAAGTACTATGTATAAGAAACGTACCCTCAACTGTGGGTAGCGCCTATAGAACTATGGCCTCATGGATGTTGTACACACTTCCATACTATAATTTCTCCTGCTATAGGGATGCTGGGATGACTGGTATGGCAGGTAGTGTTGGTGTTGGAAGGGTGGTGGGAAAAATAGGCTTCTGGGGCTCCTGGCGAGCTCCCTGCTCCTGCGAAACCCTGCCCCTGGCACAGAAATCCTGACATTTATGGCAATTCTTGCCTTATGTGAAGCATCTACTAGTGAATTTCCCCCTCTATGGACTTGTTGGACGGTACCACCTCTCTTTTGGCCCTCCTAAAAATGTTGTTGGCCCTGCTGACCCTGATGACCATGCCTGGATCCACCCTGCCCCTGCCTGAAATCTCCTGATAAAAAATGCTCAGTAGAATTCCCCAAATAGGAACCCGACTCAACCAGTCTCATCTGAGTCTGAGTCAATTATTCCCCACTAGCACTTCCACCCCTATCTTGCCCTGTTGGTTGGACTCTCCTACGCACTGGCTTCTTTTCATGTGGAAGCGGTGATCCTGACTATATAGTAAAGCGGTATTCACAACATCCGTATATGTCTTCATAGCGGGATTACCCAACAACTGATTTCAGATTCTCCAGTGTAGGAGTGTAGTGTGACTGGGGCCTAGTAAGAAACTGAAACGGGTGAGGCGTGACCCACTTTAATGAACTCTGCCTTTAAGGTTTTCAAGAACTTATAGAGTACCATCTGGTAAAACCTTTTCCTTTTGGTAAAGATGGAAGCAAAGCAAGAACTACTCCATGTAAGAAGATGAACTTCACAACAATAAAAGTAACTTTTCTCAAGAGGATCTCCTGAGAAAAATGGTTGTCAATGTGGGAGTGAAAAAATAAGAACTCAGCACATAGACAAAGAGTAGGGAGAGAATATTAGGTGGTCTGGTGTGATTTTGACAGAGTAACGGTATGACTTGAGTTTTTGAATGTGACTTGACCTTGACCATGGGTCCTATTTATACTTGGACACTAGGGCTGAGTTCACACTTTTGGGTGCTAAAATTAAGGGAGTTAGTGAGGGACAAGGTCTGCAATGTACCATTTGTCCCTACCTATGTGCAGCTGCGTATCCCCTCTGACAGGTACCACCTCGTGTAAACCAAAGTCCAAAAGCAAATATGTCTACACTTGCAGACAAAATATCTTATTTGGTAAATAAGTTTTGAAATGGTAACTTATTGTACATACTTCGTAAGCTTGAGTAGGGTCTGAAGGACCACCTCCTCTAAAATCTTTTATAAACGTGAGAAAGGTCTCAAGGACCACCTCCTTTAAAATCTTTTTATAAACTATTCATTTCTTGTGAGCAACTTCTTAGTTGCTCACTTCAGTTATGACTGGGTGTGACTATGTAAGGACTGGGTGACTCCTATGGTCTTCTACTAGTATTCTCTCAATCTAAAGTGCTAAGTGGTTGACCTTGCTCAACAAACCTTATTCCTTAGCCACCAAGCCAAAACTCCCAAGAGATCCCAAATAGACTATTTGAGCCCTGCTTTCTCAACCAGGATACCTGTACATGAAAGTAACATGTCGGTACTTTAATATATATTTGAATGATAAATCTTGGGGAGGAGGTCCCTCTAGGTGGACCTCCTCATCCACTAGTTCTTTTAAGTAAATCATTTAGGAGTAGAAGGATCCTTCTTGGTAAGCCTCTTTACCCTTTTTTCATTTTTGTTACATGTCAACTGGGGTAGAGGGGGCTTCTCGCAATGAGTCCCCTTGCCTTAGCCTTTTTATGTTGCTTGAGTGTATGACAAAGAGCTTCTTTCCAAGGTCTTCCTTGTTTCTATTTATTTCATCTATACTCTAAGCTTTGAGGATGAGGGATACCTCGTGATGGTCCCATAACATGTAACTTCATTCATGTGACCTTTGTACTTCTATGGACTAGGATGTCCTTATGTGGGGATCCTCGCCCAAATTTCCTTTCCATGATCTTTGAGATTTTTGGGACGAGCATCTCCTCATGGCGGGCCTCCTCGCCCAAATTTCCTTTATGTGTTCTTTGATCATTTTGGGACAAGGAGACCCTTGTGGAGGGTCTCCTACCCAAATTTTATTTATGTGGTTTCTGAGATTTTTGGGACGAGGAGCCCCCTAGGGTGGGCCTCCTAGCCCATAATTCTATTTTATGGTTTCTGAGGTTTTTGGGACGAGGAGTCCCTCATGGTGAGCCTCTTCGCCCAAACTTTACTTCTGTGATTTTTTAGCTTCGAGGACGAGGAGATCCTTCTATTGGGCCTCCTCATCCTATTGAGTCTTCTTTTTGTCTTATCTAGGGCACTCTTTAGGGGAGGTGCTCGTGATGAGGCCCCCGACCATATGGACCTTCTCGCCCAAGTGTTTGGGTAATTGAGTGTGCACCCCTCACCCATCTACATTAGTCCCCTCATATAAAAATCTATGTGTTGGGTATACCAAAGGTTTTTGTACGCAATAATTCACTATTTCTTGGTATACGAGCAGAGTAACTCAATCTCATGATGATATTTTTACATTAATTAGGCCTGTCACATCTGCCCACATTTATGGTCTCGGGGTGATACATGTCAGATGGGGAACACACATCTCATCATTAGGGATGATTTGCTCCCTTTTTATGTGCAGGGTGCGTGTGGCTTAATAGCGTATAAAAGACCTTTTTAAACTTTGATTTCTTTTTTTTACCTTAGCATTTACTTTCAAACCTGAGTTTTTTAGAGAGAGAGAGAAGAAATTTAGAGAGCTTCCATAGCAATCGTTATTTCTTCCATCTTTTACCACCGTAAATGGCCTCATCCTTCCCTCAAAACCTGGTTTCCACTATCATCACTGCCACTAAAGAGGTGCTAATGGGTGTGGTGCCCATTTTTGTCACCGTCTTGACAGTTTTGTCCACCAGAGCTACCACTATCATCTCTGTCATTTTGGATTATGCCGCTGGTCCTTTGGGCGGTTCATCTGTTGGGATGTCCACAAGGGAGGGATCCTCGTCTGTTGGGATGCCCACAAGGGGGCTCCTCATTTGTTTCCTGCTCAAAATCCCAAATATAATACTTGGCTTCTTGCAAACAAATAGATTTCAGCCTTTATCATCTGGTGCCTTATTTTGATAAAGAGGACACCATCACAGCCTCCCTCGCAAATTTCAAGCAGGAGTTTGTACCGAAGATAAACGAGCGACCCCATGTGGTTCTAGGTGAGTCATCTGACCTTCCTATTTTTTTTGCCTGATTCAATTCTTAGGGTGCGAGTGGAAAGGGGTGATTTTCCCTATTCTAACATTGAGGTCAAGTGATGTTGGGGCTCGAAAGAGGAATGGGGTCTTTGGATAGATCATTTTTTATCCACCCCCTTGCACAAGGTTGTCATTGAGGGGTTTGGTCTTCTGACCACCATCAATACCCTCAAGTCCTCCTCCATCGCCAAGAAATCCCCTGGTTTTACTTTACTAACTTCTCCCTGGAGTAGAGATTCACACACTTTCATTACTGGTTGGGGTGAATTTACTATTAATTAAGAGGATATCTGCGAGCTACTCGCCCTTCCTTACTTGGGGAGTCATGTTCTCACTGATGGATCTGAGGATGAGATCGAAAAGAATATGGTGGGAAATTCCACTCTGATTTAGGTGAGTGCTCAAAAGATGTTGCTATCAATTTGACTGGGAGCACCAAACATTCTTTCACCAAGTGGCAAAGATATTGGTTCAAGGATTTCAAGCAGCTGCCCAAGGTGAATGTTTGAGAAGGGCCTTGAGGAGTCAAGAGGGCCAAAAAATTAACTCCCCATCATACTTGGCACCATTCTTTGTTACGTTTTTTAGTAGGTTCCTTCTTCTTGGGAGGCCAGATGATTCTCCTCATGAGCTTATTTTCAATATTTTTATGAGTCTTTCTCGAGGAAGGATAGTCCCCCTCGCAGCTCTAACATTGGGATCTCTATACACTTGGTTAGGCAAGGCCCATGTGGATGTTGAGCGTCCTTGTGGGTGTTATGGTTCCATCAACTTTGCCAACACTTTCATCATCATGTCCTTTTTATTCGAGAGATTTCCTAACTTTGCCCCAGAAGCTAGGGCTTGTCATAGCAGGACTGCTCGTGCTGAAGATGGCATAAAAGGACTCCTAAGACTTATTAAGGGTCTTTAATAGATAACATTAATGATTTTTCCATCAGGCCTTACTGTAACCCCGTTGGTGGTATTTTTACTTGGAACTCTTTATCTTCTTTTGGGGATACCTTCTACTGCCCTGCTGATGCCGAGTCTATTCCCACCTGCCCCCACATATTTCTGACTATTATCCTTCTACCATGCACCTTGCCTTCTTTGATTGATTTGGTCCAAGGTGTACATTAATTTTTCTAAGATAGAGGTTGGTACTTGGAGTTCCATTATCTAATATTCAATTCCCAAAATTAGACGAGAAGACTCGATCTCAAAACACAGAGAGCTAGACAGATTTAGTGAATCCATTCGGAGCATGTTCCATTAAGTTCAACAGTCCTCACTCGGGATGTTGAGGATTATCCCAGGATAGTGTCCCTTACTGCAGTAGTAGGCATCCTTGAAGCTCTTCTTTCATCCAAAGAAACTTGGTCCCCTTCCCTATCCTATGCCACGTTGTTATAGCCTTCTAAGTTGGCTAGCTTTCCCTTCTTACTAAACTAAAATAGTGATACATGATAGAAATAGCTACAGATAAAATATGGAACCGATCATTATACTAAGGGGTGAGACATGACCGTGACTTAAGATTCAAGTACTGTTAAAAATACTAAAGGAACGGGGTAATGACTACCTGTAATAAAGCACAGGCTAATACTAGCCGACAAGAAGAATCAAAGCTTTGATTACCAAATCCTGGACACAATCTTCCTAGAGATGGTGATCCCCTCGCCTCGCCTTTTCTAACCTTCTACCATTTCGAGAGAGTGAGGAGGCAATTTTTTTATGATCAAGGGGTTCACACTCATGTTTGCCTCCGAACTATACCTTGAGGCCTTTACAAATTTATGTTTGAGGGGATGGTCCACAGGGTTAGCCATCTGGGCAATCTATTTGTGCCCTCTCGAGATTACTTGCCTTCTTTTAATCATTCGTGGTTTACCCTTTAGCAGAGTCAGGTCCTCCTTATTCAAAATTGTGTGAGGGATGTCCTTCATGAAACTATTTCCACAAAAATTCCCAACAACGATAGGTATTTAGGCAAGAGGACACAAAAGAAACTGTAGCACCAGAGCACTATCCATAAGGGTCCTTTCGAGTAGATCACTCCAATCTTAGTGAGGCCTCTACTCGATGAGTATATTTATTCTAAACAACCTAAGACTCAACCTGCTAAGCCTAAGTCAAAAGGTAAGGTAAGATCCCATGCTGCTTCAAATAGGAAGCATCCTGATGTGGATGTTTTCGACTTCATACCAGTTACTACTACCCCTGCTACTATTGTTACTACCACTATTGTTGTTGTTGCTCATACTGTCCCCCCCCCCCCCCCCCCCCCCCCCCCCCCCCCCGACTAGTAAGAACATACCAAGGGTCTAACACTGATGACCTTGGGGTGGAGGAGACATGCAGGACTGTGCGAGAGTAGGGTTATGAAGCCCTTGGGTTACCGGCTGAAGAGCTTGATGCTACTTCTATTCCCATTGGCGAAGGTACTACACCTTACTACTTTTTACTTAGTGAAACTAACTTTTACAGGGTTTCACTTGCTGGTTCCCCTTCTCTATCATTTGAAGAGGAACTAGTCGATTATAGAAGCACTCCCTCCTATGATGATGATGATGGTTCTTCTTTAAATGAGATGAGTGTCACTGATCCTTATGATGATCAACACCCTGATACTTCTTCTTTGTTACCAATTTTGGGGTAGTCCTCTAGCGACACTGTCATGATTGATTCTTCGTCTTCCAGCAGCCCCACTACTGGGCATATACCATATGGGCATGTAATAACCCGTAACTTTTTTAATGTTGTATTTTTAAATTAATTCAGAATTTTTGGGTAAAAATAATATTTTGGAATTTATTAATTTTTAGTAATTTAAAATGTTGAGTTTTAATATTGAAAAGTAGGACTTTTATCGAAATTCAAATCGGAGTTAAAATGGGAATTTAAATTGGAATTTGTTTTTATTTATCGTGACTAAATCGAACCGATGGGGTTTGGGCAAGACCGGTTCGTCGGTCTATTTCGCTCGAGTAGTTTTGTTTTTAAAGAACTCTTTTACTACTCAAACTCTTATTTATTTTTGGTATAAAACCAACTCGGGGCAAGGACTTTTAAAACATATTTTCATCAACCCTTAGAGTAGAAGTCTCTCATTATTTGCATCTTCTTCAACCTCTAAACCCTAGCCCCATTTTACATAACTTTCAACTCAACATTGTTCAAGAACGAGTTTTGATGGTTTCGTGAGAGGAACGTAGTAGTAGTAGAATCAGAATTTTTGGGCTGGATTTTTATGGCTTTCATGTAATGATTTTCAGGTACGGGACTTACACAATATGCTCCTAAATTCTCTCGAGAGTATTCCATTTGTTTCATGTGTTATTTGCACTCATGTTGAATTGTCGTGTTCATTGGAATTCTATGAGATATTTGTTGGAATCTAAAATTTTGATTCGCTGAGATATTGTATTTGTTGATGGGCATGGTGTCATGAGATTTTTATATGGTATGGATATGGGCACCCGCTAATAGTCCAAACGTCCAATAGCCACGATAAGGCTTTACGAAGCTTGGGTGAGGTGAGGTGAGGTCTGGTGACCCATTGATGTGTTATTGAGAAATTAAATTGGTGCAATGCTTGAGTATTGCATTTGATTCATATATGCAGATTCGTATTGTTGCACTTTATTCACCATTATTATTTTTGAGCATCTATTCCTGTCATATTGTGTACTTCCCTGTATTTTTCTTTTAGTGGCAAGTTAGCGTGGATTTGAATGCTATGGATTATTTGGAGGATTTTAAATCTTGGAGTATGGTAGATTATTTTTGTATAGTTTGGCAGTTAATTTTATTTGGTGAGTTTAGTATTATTTTCGAGAGGAATTATTGTAATTATTTTGGAAGTGTAAAATTTTGGATTCATTGTATTTATTTTGTGGAATATATATGCGATATACTAATTGTTGAGGAATTAGCTTAGTTTTAATCCTAGTATCGCCTCGTGTTTTTTGTAAGGTGTTACAGGGCAGACTTCCCGCTCCACCGCTGTAAGTCTCTTTTTTTAACTTCTTTTGTAATGTTTATTGTTCGTTTACATATGCATAGTTCAAATGTAAATTGTCTTTATCTTTGTGTTATTTGTAGGGTGTCTCCATTGCGGCGAGTTATCCTTCGCCTTCGCCTTCGCCTCCTGCCCATGGGCCCTTTCCTAGAGCAAGGATCTCCATGTTAGTCTCATATTCATATTTGGGCCTATCTAGAGAGGTTTGTCTCTTCTTTACTATTCAGTTATTATTATCTTTCTTTTCAGATTTACTGATACAGTCCATGCTCTCATCTAACTTTTGCAGCTATCTACTGTATTCCCGACGACAACGAGGAATTCTTCTTTGTTCTCCTCTTTGGTCCTGGTAATCATTAGCTCTCCTGAGTATTTTTCTTTTACTTATCATATTTTAAGGCATATCTTTTAAAATCTCCTTCTTTTGTAAACACAGGTGATTGTTTCTCTTAGCCGCATTTCCTCACTTCCCACCTCCTCTGTGGCGACAGGTTCTTCTGTCGGGATGTGTGAGGTACTTTGAGTTTGTCACCTTTATTGTCTTTTTTTATTTTGTTATATTTTCTACATCTATAATTATATTGTCTTTGTTTGTATTTATTGTAGGGATTATCTTCTAGTGGAACTTCCTCTTACGAGGAATAGCACAGCTCATTGGAGGAACTGCCTCGGTCTATCACCTTCGAGGAGGATTCATATCTCCTGGGTCTTCATGCTTATGGACAATAGGCCTGACATCTAGCCTATACTTTCCCGACGAGTTTTTACTATTGAGTCTAGTGAGCTTATTACACAGGCTAGCTCTACCCTTCAGGTATCACTTACTCCTGTTAGGCTCTATTTCTTTCTTTTTCTATTATTTGGTTCTTTGACAACTTTATAATGATTAAACCACTACATCTGCTATAACTGTCCCGTTGGTTATCTTCCCTTCTTCTTCCTTAGAAGGACTTCAGGTACGTCTATTTCGAATCTTTCGTCTCCCGACTCATTTTTTCGTGCCATTGAGATTTCATTATTGTACTCTAGTTCTATCCATTTATATTTCTGGTGACTGGTACTACCACTTCACCGATCATTTCTCCAATTCCATCTTCAGTATACCCTACTACTATTGGGGAAGATCTTGCAACTATTATCTCTATGAGAGGAATTATTATAGCACCTGTATCGGTAGTTATTCTAACTCATCTGTTCCTTTCTTCTACATATTTTTTCTTTATTACTATGAACAATCTTTTAATCATTCATATCTTTCTTACATTTGTAGGGCGGTGTCAGTGAGAACTCCTCATCCGCGGCACCCGTGATGAGGGCCGCAGAGACAGCTTCTGAGGCACCACCTGTGAGTTGCCCTTTATCCTGAAGTCCCCTTCCTTGAGGGGCATGTTCCTAGTTCTGCAGGAGTAGCTTCAGTGGTATGTTAGTCTTTGCACATCTACTTTCTAGATTAATTACATATTCGCACATTATGTAGTTTCTTATAATATATCTGTAGTTGTGATCCCTTTACTTGTGGGACCTATATTTGAACTCTCAAGTTAATACTGCACCATTTTCTGTGTCTGAGGAGACTGTGTCTAGTGTCCCGAAGGAGACTACTCCAGTATGTATAATGTCATATATTCTTCTTTTCATTCACTCACATTGTCTATTTAGGGATCTATTGATGCCCTCCAGCTTTGTCATTTCGCAAGTTAGTATCACTCATGCTCTTTCTCCTACTCATACGCCTTCTACTAAGGGGTTTATTGCAAGTTTCTCACCAGGGAGCTCCCATGTAAACACTTGGTCAACTTGAACCTATAAGCTTGCATTTTCTGCGTAAATACTTGTTGATACTAACCTGTTTCCCAATTTTTAGGTTAGTGTCACGGTTGTTCCCCTAACAGTGGAACATCTAGGGGAAATTACTATGGGTGGGGTATTATACTTTCATACCTTACTCTCCTCTCTATTCCCTTTTTTCGTCTTCCTTTTACTGTGCAAGTGGGATCACCATCACGTTCCTGTTTCCTTGTTTTTAGGCCAGTGAGGCCGTTGTCCTTAGCTTTGTGGGACATACAATGAGTGTTGTACTGTGCACTCCATAGGTATAAAACTATCATACCTGGGTTGTTTCTGTTTGTTAAAGTTAGTACTTTTCTCTTTTTTTAGCAAAAGAAATGCTAAGTCTTGCCTATTTTCTATTAGGCTGGTGCTCAGCGTCATGTGGTGCCTCCTCATTTTGGTGACAACATACTGACCCCCTTGGGCTATGGGGTAAGATTTTCATAATCTTGGTTTAAATTTGAGCATGGTTATTACACCACCTACTCCCTCCCTTTCTTTATAACTTATCTCTTTTTACTTCTCTTTCTACAGGATTTGGTTGGTGAGCCTGTTGAGACGACCCGCCCTGAGACTTTTACTTCTCAAAGCATCCTAAACATTGAGAGCCTTATAGTCTTTAGCTTGAAGTCCATGGCCATCCATCTCCTTAATTTCTTATCTACCTCTCTTGCGGATATGACTACTCAGGGAGCCGCTATGTTTCTTCAAGCTCTTCATGATCTACAACGATGCTATCACTTTTAACTGGACTGGGTTGACATTTTTGTTCATCATTTTCTTGGTTCTAGTTTTAAAAAGATGAATAAGTTTCATACTTCCACCCAGGCCAGGGTGCAACAGCGTTAGGTTGAGGCACCTCAGATCCAGGTTCAGATTTAGTCACTTCAGGACAAGATGGCCAAGCTAGAGGTTGGTAATGTAGAGGATGAGGTTCGTATGGCTAGGTTAGAGTAGTAGCTTATTGAGGAAGTGGGTCCTTCTTACACATACCTGTGCTCTCGGTAGGATTTATTTTTTATCTTGTCTACTGGGTAAATAGTCTTTTATGCATAATTCACTTTCTATACTTTTTCTTATGTAAAGAACTATTGACATTATTAATGAATATTCCTTTGTTGGCTTCCATTATGCTGTTCTTTATCTTCTTATGTCTAGACTTTAATATTTTCTTACGATGGCCTGCTCTAATTTTCTGCAACCACTTGATCTATTTGAACTGCCTCCTCTAAATGCGAGGTACTTGTATATTATCTGAGCAAGTTAGAGTTGCCCCCTCTAACTGTGGGGTGCTTGCATATTATCTTAGCAAGTTAATATTTTTAGAGCTTCCCCCTCTAACTGTGGGGTACTTGCATATTATCTGAGCAAATTAATATTTTAAGATTTGCCCCCTCTAACTATGGGGTACTTGCATATTATCTGAGAAAGTTAATATTTTTAAGATTTTCCCCCTCTAACTTTGGTGGCATTTTATTATGCACATTCATTTTTTTGGAAATAACTGGGAGAAAAGGGTTTGCATTTCTCCTTCCCTCAAACTTTGAATAGAATTTATAAATAAAAACTGATCATCTTCTATAGAAATATTTCCACTGGTCTGTGGGGTCTTTATTTCAAACAATTTTATTAGTAACTGTTTTTTCCTCTTTCTTAAAAAATTGAACTAGGTGTTTTAGTTTCGCTTTCTCCACAATTTTTGTGAACTGGTCAAGCAAATATTTTCTTTGAGAACGGAGATTCGAACTTATTCTCTAGGCAATCTGGTTGTAAAAAATATATATTTATTATTTTTTTTATCATTACTTTGAGGATGTCCTCATACTAGTATGGTGATAAGGCTGAAACCATTTGTCTATAATATCTTAAAAGACTTTAATTCGTATATTTTTCTCTCAGGATGGATGTACCTTCCAAGTGTAATGAGAAAAGTTCTTTTTATCATGGACCCTATTCTAGGTTAGTATAAAGGGTTTATTAAAAAACTATTCTGGTGGATCTACCTCATGCAATAAGTAAGCAACCAAAATAAGAATCATCATGCAATGATAAAGAAGAGTTATTATTCATTATTTTTCATTTTGTGTACTATTTATAAGGTTATGTTTCTCTATCATTTTTACAAAAAGAACTTTTCTAATGTTATAGAAAATCTCTCAAATTCTTTGACAAAAATGAATTTTCATAAAACTAGGTGTAACACATCTTCAGCCACTTGCAGTTGATAGATTGGAGACAGTCACTCTCCGGCTCCAAAATCTAACAGTACCTTGACTTACCTACCCCTCTTACCACAAAGGGGACTTCCCAGTTAGGTTTAAACTTTGACACCAACATGTTGTGGAGGTTATGAGTGGATGCTCGCAAGACTAAGTCTACCACCTTGAACTCTCTGGGCTTAACTAAGTTTTTATAGGCTCTAGACAGCTGCTAGGTCTAGATTTTAAAGTTTCTTTTGCTTTGTCTCTATGCTCGTCCAGTGCCTTCCGCTGCATATATCATGGATCAGGGATGAGTCCGTTGCTTAGAGAAACTATGGTTGAGGGTATAGCCAACTCCACTGGTTGGATAGCTTCGGTCCCATATACCAATGAGAAAGGGGTAAACTCATCGGCTTTCTCTAAGAAGTACGATAATCCCATAGTACCATGGGTAGTTTCTCATACCATACCCCCAGCATGTCCTCCGGCATATTCTTCAAGATATTGATCAGGATTTTATTGGTGGCCTCCGTTTAGCCATTTCGATTTGGGTAGGAGATAGTTGAGTTGTTCTGCACAATTTTATACTTGTCTGTGAGAAGGACCATTTCTTTGCATACAAACTGTTTCCCATTATCTGTCATAATCACCTTGGGTATACCAAACCTGCATATGATATACTCCTTGATAAACTAGGTTACCACTTGGGCAGTCACCCTTCCTAGAGGAATAACCTCTGCCTACTTGATATACAATTCCGTAGCCATAATAATAAAAGCTTTGCCATGAGATGTTGGACTGATTTTTCCAACCAGGTCAAATGCCCATGTGTTGATAGGGTAGGGAGCTGCTAGGCTTTGTAAGCTGACTGAAGATGCATGTACCATGTTTCCATGAAGTTGATAGGATTTTCATTTCTTCACATAACCAATGGATTCAGCCTTTATGGTTGGCTAGTAGTACCCTAGCATCATTAGTTGATTATAAAGTTTGTCACCTCCCATGTGAGAGGGCTCATAAGTTTCCTTCAACACTATCCATGTATCTTCTTTGGCTATACATTTTACCTCCTTATCATTTTATCCTTTCCTATAGAGCTCTCACTCTACCAAGTGAAAATGGGCTACTCTCTTTCGGAGATAAATTTCATATGCTCTCTATATGGGCAACTCACCGTCTTTCAGATAGACTATGTATGTTTGCCTTCAATCTTTAAAGGACTATACAAAGTTAGCTTATGTTGGCTGGTTAAAATGGGTCTGTCACTTTAAAAAGCCTTATTCCACTCATGGTAGTCCAATAGTAGCCCTCCCTTTGCAGTCGGCGATAAAGAGGAATATTAGTGACCCGACAATGCTTTTCATGCATCTCTACCAACCTCTCTGTAGCTTCCTTTTGATACAACACACCTTGCTAAGAACCCTCTAGGGCTCTTAAAGTAAATTGCTCCCTACAGCAGGTGGTAGTAAGCCAATTCTAACATCTTCATTATCCATTCTCTTGTTTTTAGCTGCCTCACAACCAGGTGCCTCTAATCTTTTGGATTATTTCTTGGGAATAAGGACTTCACTGTGGTAGGCACTATTCTCCGTCGTACTATGATTGTTGCTTCTGTCTCATCCATGTGTAACTTCTGGGATAGTATAGCTAGCGCGTAAGGATGCCTATTCATTTATCGTGCATGTCGCTCAATGATTACTTATAGGACCTATCCCAGTAACTTCTAAATGATGTATCTGTAGGGTGCCAACTTATCATGTTTAAGGGCGAACTCCCCAACATTCCCAAAATGAGAGCCTCGTACTCAGCCTCATTGTTTGAGCATTTGAAGTCTAGTTTGAAGGAGAGGGTGATCTTCTCCTTGCTATTTTAGATTATAATGCCCACACCTCTAGTTCCTTAAGAACTAGAGCCATCAAACTCCATTTCACACTTATCAATCTCTTCTTCCATGCATGCTTGGAAATTCTCCCCATGTAACTCTTCATTGGGGAGCTCAAAATTCCCACTTGGAAAATGGGCCAACAGATATTCTATCAATTTGACTTTTGATGGCTTTGGGCACTAAGCACTTTATATCATACTTCAATAAAATTAAGAACCATCTTGCTGCTCATTCTACCAGGACCGTCTGTCCCATGAGGTACTTGATAAGGTCACACTTAGTGACCATATGGAGTGTTAAGGCTATCAGGTGGTGTCTCAACTTTTAAGCCATGAAGACTAAGGCAAGGAAGTGTCTCTCCACATTGGTATATCTGGATTTTGTACTCGAGATTAACCTTGACAAGTAATACACCAGCTTCTCTACTCCTTCATTTTCTTGAGCCAACAGTGCTCCAATGGACCTTTCTTTTGAAATGAGGTAGAGCAGCAGTGGTGCCCTAACTTCCGATGGGATCATTGTGGACGGAGAGGCTAAAATTTCTTTGATCTTCTCAAAGGCTTTCTTCTTTCAATAGGGGTGTGAATGGGTGGGCCACCTCGACTAGCGTAGATATGAACCTTCTTAGGTAGGACACCTTCCCTAAGAATATATTGATATGCCTTTGACACTTCGAAGGTGGCATCATCATGATGGATTTCTTATTTTTTGCATCAACTTGCACCTATAGAATTTCACAACAAACCCCAAAATCTTCCCCAAAGGCACACTTCGATGGGTTCATCAACATTTTATACCTACAGCATCTCTCAAACACTCTCCAAAGGTCTTGTATATGCTTACTTTCTGTTTTGGACTTTACTACAAGATCGTCCACATAGAATTCCAGTATATTATGAAATAGATCATGGAAGATTGCCATGATGGTCTTCTAATACGTGGTCCGAGCGTTCTTCAATCCAAATGGCAATAACAAAAGTGTATCCCGTACTCCTTCTAATTCATCTACTCAATTAATTCTTTTCATCAATTAAACTAACAATTAAAGTATACAATTATTAATTTACTAATTTACAATGAGGGTCAATCCTACTTGCATATGAAAGGGGCACTAATTATTAATTTACTAAAAAAATTAACAACCAATCAATATTTAATCAATCAATTCTTTTACAAGGGGCACTACTTGCATATGAAGGGCAATATCTAATAAACTAATAAAAAATTAATTAAAAAAAAATTAACAAGCACCACCCCTACCACATTTCCCCTGCCCCACCTTCTTCCCACCCCACCCCACCACACATAGAAGCACACACGCACACAACCCCACACACACGCACATATACACACACATGCATATATACACACACATGCACACACACACATATATATACACACACACACGCACATATACACCCCCTCCTCCCATCCCTGCCCCCCCCCCCCCAACACACACACACATATGCACATTTACATACATATATATATATACAAGCAAATGGAAGAGAAATAGAGAGAGAAAACGTATCAAAATCGTAGAGAGAGAGATAGTGCAGTCGCTCAAAGAGAGAGAGAGAAATGGAGGGAATATAAATCGGTGGGAAAAAAGAAGAGGGAAGGGTTTTTCACTGATAGAATTATCACGAACATGTCACGGTCAATGACCGTGACAAGTTAATAAGATTTATCACGGTCATTGACCGTGACAAGTCCGTGACAACTGTACTTGTCACGGCGTTGTCAAGGTCAATGACCGTAACAAATCTTTGTCACGGCATTGTCATGGTCAAAATGCGTATTTTTTTTTTATCACGGTCAATGACCATGACAAGGTTGGCCGGTTGAAGGGTGTCAATTTGACCATTTTGGTGTAGTGAACTAGAGGTGATTAAGGTTACTCTTTTAGAGGAACTTATTTTAATTAATAAAGAAAAGATTGACTAGAAAAATTCTTTATCTCGTGTTTCTGAAAATCTTCGTGAATCTTTGGAGGCTCGTAAAACACTTGAAGAAAAAATTATCAAACTTGAGAAATATCTAAAGGCCTCTCAAGAAGTTAAAGTCACTCTTGAAGACAAGTGTAGAAGAATGGAAAAATTATTTTTTGGACCCATTTTAGGTTTTAAGGAGAAAGGATATCAAGAGAGAAAAGGTATAGTATATGTAGAAGGTGAATATTCAAAGACTATATCCAAACCTTTAGCTAAATTTGTTACCAAGGTTAACACTCCAAAACCTATCCCACCTAAAAGAAATCCTTCTAAGGAATTTTTTAAAGGGACTCCTAAACAATCTTATTTTTTCACTTTTATCAAAATAAGGGGTCATCTAAAAAAATTGTTATGAGCTTAGGAAGAATTTTTTTCCACAAGCTACTAGGCCTCACTATAGCCAATTGGCTAGACTTAAAAAGAAAGTTGAGTATCTAGTCAATACTTTCCAAGTTTTAATAGAAGAATTTCTAAAATTGTCTAAACATCAAAGAAATTCATTCTACCAAGAGACTCAAAATATCAATAGGACTCATGCTTGGGTAACCAAAGATAAAACGGAGAAGGCATTAGTTGTTCATATTGCGCTAAAGGCTCAAGATATCCTAATGGTATTTTGATAGTGGATGCTCTAGACATATGACTAGTGATAGATATCTTTTTACCTTTCTTGAGGATCACAAGGATAGCAAGGTCACCTTTGGCAATGGAAGTAAGTCTTAAATTATTGGAAGAGGCACCATTGAAGTTTTTGAATTTTCAAAATTAGAAAATGTTTTATATGTTGATGGACATAAGGCAAATTTAATCAGCATTATCTAGCTTTATGATGAAAGCCTACCAATTAAGTTTAGCGAGGTCGAATGTAATGTCTATGATAAATCTAGTAAAATTATACTACATGATGTGATGACTAGTGATAATTGTTATTGAATTATTCCAAAGTCTTCATTTGCTTGCAATAGTGTCAAGGTCTCTCCAGTTGACCTTTGGCATTAAAGATCAGGTCATGTCAATTTTAGACTTCTTGAGCATTTAGCTAGAAAATACCTAATTTTTGGCCTGCCATCGTTAGAAAAATCAACTTCCACAATTTACAGTCCTTGCCAACTTGGAAAGAAAATTAAGAATCCTCATAAGTTGAACTCAATTACAACCTCTCGTGTCCTTGAATTGATTCACACGGACCTTATGGATCCCACTCGTACCGAGAGTATTGGAGGAAAGAGGTACATTCTAGTGAGGGTAGATAACTTTTCAAGATATTTTATTGTTGGATTTCTTAGAGAAAAGTCAAATGCGGTTGATTTTTTTATAGTTTGGCGAGCCCTTTTAAATCAACATGTTGTCACCATAAATCATTTTTGAAGCGATAATAGCACTGAATTGAATTTAAGAAATCTAGTGTAAATGCCTTTTGTGAAGAAATTGGTATTAAGCATGAATTTTCGACCGTTCACACACCTCAACAAAATGGCATTGTTGAGAGAAAAAACTGAACAATTCAAGAAATGCCAAGGTCCATGCTTCTTGGTCGAAAAGTTCCTCGAAAATTTTGGGCAAAAGAGGTAAGTACCGCGTGTTACACGATGAATAGGGTATACTTACATCCCTATACTAATAAAACTCCTTATGAATTGCGAATAGGTAAGAAACCTAATCTAGCATATTTTCGAGCCTTTGGAACTCCGTGCAATATTTTAAGGGATTAAGAGATTTTAAGAAAATTTGATTCCATAAGTGATGAAGGTATTTTTTAAGGTTATTCACTAAACAGTAGAGCTTATAGAGTTTATAATTTTTCTATCTTTAAAGTCATGGAATTAATAAATGTAACGATAAAAGATGATACTCCATCCACATTTATTGGTGCCAATAAAAATCCCTCTTGTAAGAACAATGCACGCCCCAGTGATGATTACATTGATACTCACAATGATTTGGGGGATCCCACACTTGATAAAATAGATCCATCATCTTGGGTTCGCAAAAGTCATTACCCCTCTAATATTATTGGAAATCTTGACGTAAGTGTCAATACTCAAGTTCAACTGGAAACTGAGGTTACCTACTTGTGTTACACCTCTAAAATAGAACCCAAAAATTTCAAAGAAGCACTCAATGGTGAATATTAGATAAATGCTATGTAAGAATAATAGCTTCAATTTCAAAAGAATAATGTTTGGGAATTGGTTCCCCGGCCTAGCGATACTAACATCATTGGCACCAAATGGATTTTGAAAAATAAAATGGATGAAAGGGGTGTCATAGTTTGAAACAAAGCTAGGTTAGTTACTCAAAGGTACACCCAAATAGAAGGTGTTAATTTTAATTAAACGTTTGCTCTTGTTGAACGGCTAGAATCCCTTCATCTTATACTAACTATTGCGTGTCATCTAAAATTTAAGCTTTACCAAATGAATGTCAAGAGTGCCTTCCTAAATGGCATTATTTAGGAGGAACTCTATGTGGAACAACCAAAAGTGTTTGAAGACCTTAAGCACCCTAACCACGTATTTTACTTAAAGAAAGCCTTGGACGGAGTGAAGCAAACACCGCGTTCTTGGTATGAAAGTCTTACTTCATACCTCCTAGATCGTGGCTTCATAAGAGGGAGAGTGGATATGACATTGTTTGTCCACCAGGATAAAAGCATTATTTTGGTTGCACAAGTATATGCCGATGATATTATTTTTGGTTCCACATGAGACAAGCATACTCAACTCTTTGCAAAAGAGATGCAAAGTGAATTCGAGATGAGTATAGTAGGCAAACTTACTTACTTCCTAGGTCTTCAAGTACGTCAACTCGAGAATGGGATATTTTTATCTCAATCTAAATATGTGAAAGATTTAGTGAACAAATTTAATTTACACTACACCAAAATGGGCAAATTGTCACCTTTCAGCCGGCCAGCCTTGTCAAGGTCATTGACCGTGATAAAAAAAACACGCGTTTTATGTCACGGTCATTGACCTTGACACGACCGTGACAACGAATTGTCACGGTCAATGACCGTGACAAGACCGTGACAAATTTACTTGACACGACCGTGACAATCTTCGCAGCAAAAACCCTATCCCCCTTCTTTTTTCCCTCCCGCGCCGTTCCCTCCATTTCTCTCTCTCTCTCTCTCTCTCGACGCTGCTCTCTCTCTCTCTCTCTACTTTCAGGTCCATTTTCTCTCTCTCTCTCTCTCTTTCATTTATATATATATTTGTGTGTATATTTGTGTGTATGTGTATATATATATGTGTGTATGTGTGTGCGTGGAGGGGGGCAGGGGGTGGGGGGTGGGGCGGGGTGGGGCAGGGTGGGGGAGGGGGTGGGGGTGGTGGAGGGGGGCAGGTGTGGGGCAGGGTGGGGCGGGGTGGGGCAGGGTGGGGGAGGGTGGGGTGGGGTGTGTGTGTGTGTGTGTGTGTGTGGTGGTGTGTGGTGGGGGAGGGGGTGGTGGAGGGGTGGGGCAGGGGGTGGTTAGGGGTGGGGTGTGTGTGTGTGTGTGGTGGTGTGTGGTGGGGGAGGGGTGGGGTGGGGTGGGGTGGGGTGTGTGTGTGTGTGTGTGTGTGGTGAAAATTAAAAAACAAAATTTAGAAAATACCCTTTTGCTATTTTCTGAAAAACTTAATTATAACACGGAAATCTTTTAATACAGTATTTAAAAATCAGGTGTGCCAAACGTAAATTTTTATCAGAATTGTATTTAAACACAGAAAACCAAAGAGGCCCTAGATCTCATATATGAGGGTGAGAGTTTTGGAGTGGTTTACTTGTATGATATATGTACATTAGAGAAAATATTTATCAAACATTACTATACTGTAGTGAGTATGAAATTGACATTTACTTTTGAAATTCGCTACATGGACAAATGTGCAATTACTTACTAAATTAATAAATAACTGACCCAAATTAAAATATATTTTTTTAAATTCAAATGAACCTAATGAGAAATGTAAGCAACACGTTGGTTGGTGTGTGGGGTTCACATGAAGTCTACTAAAAATATCACTCAATGCATTGTTAAATTTCATTGGGTCTATTTTTTGGGGTTCATTTTTTTGGTATACCTAATATTACTCTTTTCAAATATACATTATAGAAGTTTAAACGAAAAATTTACCAAAAATCGCAGATATTGTATAAAATTCGCACATACCTTATAAAATTAATATATAGCTTACTAAATTTGGACATAAACTTTATGTACTTCACATATACCTTAATAAAATTAGCAATTACTTAATGAAATTCATCAATACCTCACCAAATTAGTAAGTAATGTCACATACACACTTAGCAAAATTGGTAAATCCCTTGTAGCCTTCTAATATCCACCCCTCCACCCCCACCCCACCACAAAAATAAATCAATTATGGACATAATGTTTACATTGTAAATGTTGTGGTAGTAAACTAAAATCATGCTTCTTGTAATAGTTTTAATTATGAACTTATTTATTTGATAAAGTCAATTTTCATTATAGACATATTGTTTTCAATGGCTAGGATTAACCCTTATTCACTATTATGAAATTTGGTTAATTGATTATTTAAAAAAAAAAAAGCAAAAATAGACTAACATATATACACAACACTAAAAGTAGACATCAATTTTATAAATAATTGATATTTTCATTCAAAATATGTGTGTGTGCGTGTGTGTGTGTGTGTGTGCGTGTGGCGGGGGTGGGGTGGGGTGGGATGGGTAGGGGTGGTGTGTGTGTGTGTGTGTGTGTGTGCGTGTGGCGGGGGTGGTATTGACGGAACTTACACATACGTTATAATATAGACGAAACATTTTTTTATCTGTACTAATAACATTTTTTTTATCTGTACTAATAACATTTTTTTACAGCAAAAATGTCTCCTTCAGATGTTAGGGCGAAGATGATGATGTTGTTTATGATGATGTCGTCGTCTGGGTTCGGTGGTAGCGGAGGCGACGAGGGCTCCTCCGCCCCTAGGCTCCCCAAATATGGAAAATTTGGGATTACCGTCGAAAACAAGTCGGAGCTTTTAGCGAGATCCCTCGAGCTGCTAAAGACGGTCATCGGCCCGGGGTTTATGAGTTGGAAGGAGGTGCCGTATGAGCTCAAGTTAGCTGTTTGGGCGGCACTACAGGTAATATTTATATGAATATTTCAATTTCAATTTCAATTTATATTTATATTTATATTTATATTTATTCGCAACTAACATTGTATTTGTTGGACAGGAACAATTCAACTTGGATCCAAAGCTACGCGATTCCGTCTTCGAGCAGTTGAGGGAGCAACACAAGACGTGGAAAAAAATATATGCGGACACGGTACTTTGGAAAAACACGAGAGACCATTTTACAATGGCGCGGATCCGTCCCTCCCAAGGAGCCGATCTCATTGGCACAATGGCAAAAGTTCATTGACAATGAGATCGAGGATCGACAATTGGCATCTCGCCAATCGGGGAGGGAAAATCGGGCTAAAAAGACGGACGTGCACTACTCCGGCCGGACCTCTTACGCTGAGGTGGAGCATAGGATGAAGGTAATATTTAATTTATCTATAACTACAGAAATATATTATTGGATATTATTTTACTTTGCGGGGCCGATACTAATTTTACTTTACTTTATTTTATTTCAGGGGGTAGGGAGTGGGCCAGGGGGTAAGCCACATAGGCTCGATACTTATGTGGCTCTTCGGACGAAGAAGGGGAAGGATAAGGAGGTGTCCCCGAGCGTCGCGGCCACGATTGTAAGTAATCCGACAGTTTAATTATTGTTAATTACGTTATAATTTTTTAGTTTACTTATTTTACTAATCATGTGCTTTTTGTCGTTTCAGGCAAAGCTTAAGGAAGTGCATGAGTCGTAGTCTGATGCCGACAAGGCATCTTTGTCCACAGACGCACTCAGCCAAGTGCTTGGCTCTGATCGCAAGGGGAGGACAAGGGGAGTGAGCTAGCGGTTGGCCAAATCTAGGATCATCGGATTGGAGACGAGCGACACCGGGTTGGCTCGAACGGTGGATTCACACGACGCGAAGCTGTCCCGTTTGGAGGCGACGGTCCAAGATATGTACGCATTCATGAAGCGTACGTTGGGTGGAGACCGTAAAGAGAAAGGTAAAGGGAAAGGGAAGGAGAAGGCGGTGGAGGAGGAGGTGCGGGAGGACGAGGAGGTGCGGGAGGACGAGGCGCAGGATGACGAGGATGTGGACCTCGCTGCTTCATCACCGACACGTTCGTACTTCGACGATCCACTTCCCTATTTGACGCCCTCCAACAGACCATTATCGACGATTGGTTGGACGAGCGTGTTCATATTGGACATATTTGATGGCCAGCGGATAGGGCGGGGGTTGAGGGACCCGGATATCATCGAGGGTGGAATAGTCCATGGACGTGTGCTTCAAGGGATGGAGTCCAGGGTGCTCGTCACGCATGTCATACCCGGGAAGGAGAACTCCCTACTATGGTTGCGTGAACAATGCGGCACGACATATATTAGTGGGTGCGTCAATTCGTATGTCGTGTGGCCTACTCACCTCCTCACATTTACCCAAGACATGTAGTAACATTATTTTTAAGTTTGTCCATTTTAATTATATTTGGATTATATCGTCATGTATATTATTTTTACTTTGAAAATTTGGATTATACTGTCATGAATATATATTTGCATTATCTTTAGTTTGTGTTGGATATATGATGTTTGGAACAGGTACAACGTTGTTATAACAGGTACAAATATACTGCTGGGCAGTGGCGGTGGCCATACTGCCCAGCAGATTTTTTTTAAATTCTGCCCAGAATTGTCACGGTCATTGACCGTGACAAGTCCTTGACAACATTTGTCACGGGCTTGTCACGGTCAATGACCGTGACAATTTTTTTAAAAAGGGTCGCGGCTTAGTCACGGTTTTAAACCGTGACAAACGTGTCAAGGTCAATGACCGTGACACGACCGTGACACAAAACGCGAGTTTTGTGTCAAGGTCAATGACCATGACACGACCGTGACAAAAAAAGTTGTCTCGCCTCGAAATGTCACGGTCATTGACCTTGACAAGGTGAATTTGTCAAGGTCAATGACCTTGACAAATGGGCAGATTTGGTGTAGTGTTAGACTCCGCTAAGCATGCTCATACACCCATGAGTTCATCTGTTAATCGTTGTAAAGACACAAAAGGAAAGGACATGGAGCACATTATTTTTAGAAGTACGATAGGTAATGTACTCTATTTAACCTCTAGTCGTCCTGACATTTCCTTTAGTGTAGGAGCTTGTGCCCATTATCAGGCTGCCCCAATAGAATCACACTTACTTTTCGTTAAACATATAATAAAATATATAAGTGGGACCCTGTTTGTTGGGATTTGGTATTCCTTTGAACCAATGATTGTCTTTTAGCATATTCGGATGCTGATTGGGAATGAGATGTTGATGGTTGCAAAAACACTTTTGGTGGATTTTTTTATTTTGGGAGTGCACTTATTCAGATGAAGCAAATGTTGAAAGATTACGGTATATCCCATGTCAGAATGAATATTTATTGTGACAATTCGAGCGCAAATCATATATACTGGAATCCCATCCAATATTCAAGAACAAAGCATATTAGAATTCGTGAGCACTTTATCAGTGAGTTAGTTGAAGAAAAAGTCATTTCCTTAAGCTTTATTGGAATCAAACGTCAATTGGACAATATCTTTACCAAACCTTTAGATGCCCTTGGGTTCAAGAACCTTAGGAAAACCTTCGGGGCTTGCTCCCTTGACTATGTTCAGTACATTTCTCTAGTTTAAGGTGAGCTTAATGTCTATCTTTTCCATATGAACTAGATTATGTTTTTATATGTTTTTTATTTTAAAAATTCAAAAATATTTTTAGTATTGTTTATTTTTAAAAAGGTTTTCAAAAATTCAAAAATATTTTGCTTTAGGACATTTTTGTGAGACATTCGTATCAAAACTTCATTCAATTGCCATGTGATTGACAATAAGTTGCTAGTCTTGATATGGTATCACTTGTGCATTTTATGCGTTATCATGACGTTTTGATGCTCGTTTATAATATATCCTTTATGATTGGTCTCAACTCATTACCTTATATGCATACACCTTTCACGAATTCGAGAGGATGTTAGTTACTCTTTATATTTTCTAGTTCAGGTTTAATCTTCTCTTATCAATCCTGTCACCTAATGATAAATAAATAAAAAAAGATTTTGTGCATATAATAACCATTGTCCATATTTATGGAATATATCAAAACGAGAGTGCAATGGAATCGGGCTGCGAAAATAAAATTCTTTTGCATGAAAAGCCACCATTAAAAAAGAGCCTAAAATAGCGACAATCTAAGGCCACGTTTGTTTTCATTGATGCTTCAAAAGGAAAAATCTAATTACTGATCCTTCATTATATAGAGAGAGTATAAAAAATTGCATATGAGAGTACTATAAGTCGAAGATCAATGGATTAAAACAAATTCATATTTTATATGATAGTTATTACTTTATTTAATGTTATCATATATAAAACATGATATTTTTGAATTTTTGGGGAGAAAATAGGGTATCGAAGTCGTCTGATTGTCATTCTAATGACCTTCCAATGAACCGTCTATCAGTCACTGTTGATTTATCATTCGAAGTATCGTTCGAAGTCGTTCTGATGACGTCATCCAAACAAAACATATGTCATTCCAACGGTCATCGTTTTTGCAGGTCGGTTCGTTTTCTTTTCTATTTGGCCTTTTGAACTCATTTTTCAAAGTCCCAAAATTGTTTTTCTCTCCAAAAATCACTCAAATCTTCATTTTAAACTATTTCTCTCCCCATTACTCAAATCCTCCATCTTCTTAGAGTGATATATAAACCCACACTAACTAAGGTATCCACCATAACTATTGGAGCTTTTTTCTTGAGTTTTTTGGATATTCTCTTTGAGGTATTACTCCATTTCTCATGTAAACCTTAATTTTTCAAAATTTTTGGTTGAGTTAATATATATTGGGTATATTTTATCAACATGCAACCATTGTTATTGCTTATTTTTAAAAAGGATCCAGTGTTATGTAAACCCAACTCATTTCAATTTTGGGTTTATTTCTACATTTATATGTAGGCACATTGTCGAACCACGTATATTCTAGTGTTGTGCGATTGTGTGATTCATTTTTCTTGTTTGATTTTAGTCGTTGGGAATTATTCTTTATAGGATTTTTGTATATACAGATTGTTTGTATGTTGTGTATTATATATTGTTCACTTACATCTTACATTACACTTAAATCTTACATAGATCTAGTTGAATTCATAAAATTTGAATTAGGATTTTTACATCTAGTGATTTGATCTAGATTTCCTTATTTTCTACTTTAATTTGTTGATCCACGTGATTCACATGCCCAATATGACTTCACCTAGTTGTTAGATGTATTGGGTTGGTTATGATTGGAAAGAAAGTTGAAATTGACAAAAAAAAAATAGGTATAATTGTGATGTAACCTATTCATCTTCGCCCCCTCTACATTTATCAGAGTAAAACACTTGCGTTGAACATACACATCCTGAGCATATCTCCTAAACCATTTGCTGGAATGAACTTAATATTTTCCAATGGTTCCTAGGAAAAAATGAGAGAATTTCTCATGAAAATATCGTGTTTTTAAATCATTAAGATTGTTGAAAAATTATTTTCATTTACGTAACATCCACACGATCAAATTTGAAATATAGAGTAGATTCGGTTAATGACAATTCAAGAAGGTTAATTCAAATTTTAAGAACGTGTTTTAATATACACATAATCTCATTTAATACATGGAGAACCATAGATTTAAAAATTTAAGGATGAAAGTGATTTAAGAACATCACTTTCACCTACTTAAAGAAATTTGGCTCATGTAATGTGATCATAAATTTCATATTCAACTCAGATTGAGATGAAAATTATATGAAGACGTCTGTAACAAAAAAAAATACTATATGGTCCCAGGCTCCCAAGCTAATTTGAAATTAGGAACATCTAAAAACTAGTGTTTTGTTTGTGAACAATGACATGATTAGATTTGTAAGTTTTGATATTTTCACGTTTCAAATAGAAAGAATCGTGAACGTATGAGATCTTGAACAAATTTTTTAGATGCTAAATTTTATGACATATACATACTAGCATTTAGGCGCTGGTTATATTATAAGAAAAATGTTAAATGTTTTTAGCCTGAAAATAGTAAGTATGAAAGCTCCACATGAGTATCTGTATCCTATTAATTGTATGTCGAAACTTTGTCCCTACTATTTTTGGGTTCTAAATGTGTGTCATTAGAGCACATGTTACCAAGACCCATATTAAAATACATATTTTAATGAGTCCTTTTAAACACCCATTGTTGAAAGTTGTGGCTGAATTAACTCTCCTTATGCAAGCAAAAGTTACAGAACTAAGTTTTGAGTTTTGAAATTCTATATGGTATCAGAGCAGTAAAGCTCTCCCGGGTGTTCTTGAACCTGATAGACCACAAGTATATTGTTTCTCCGACGACGGTAGCCACCATGCGTTGATACCGTCCGTCGGGTACAAAGTTTTGGTCTCGTAGTCTTCTCCCATCGATTTTTTTTCTCTCTCATATGTACCTTCCTCTGACATTGATTTGATCAAGCTCATTACGGTCCAATAGACCTTATATATTTTTTTTATGAAGCTGAGTATTGCACTATTGTATCTACCGCTACTGAAATCATATAGGTTCTGTTTATTTTTAAAGTTTTTGGTGATAGTGAAGATCTTTTCACTCGGTTTGATCTCACTCATAACCAAACTTTAGTCCACTCGGTAATTTTAGAATCTACTATTTGAAAATTTTCAAGATTTTTTTTTTTTGATAGTGAAAATCTTTTCGATTTGATCGCACTCATAACCAAACCTGTTTACTCAGTTTCTTTTTTCAATCTCTATACTTCAAGCTCGGTGTGTGCTTTGCACCCCACCTTGGCTTGAGGGGAAATGTTAGAAAATAAATGCATGCAAGCAATAGCTAGACGGTCAACAACAGGAACTATTCAAAGTGAAGTCGTTAAAATTTTGCAATATCTTAGGAGATTTGTTAATAACACTAGTTTAGTACAACTAGTTTTCCTTTTATTTCTCATGCACGTTTGTTAGTGTTCTTTCATTTCTCATGCTCGTTTGTCACTTGTAAGCAGTATACATACACTGCCATCGTTATTGGAAAAAAAAAACTCTACCTATGCCAGTTATCAAATGCTCAAATGAAAGTGGTCAAAGGACAATCTTTTTGTAAAGTACCATAAAGGTAATAACGAAAGATATTTGGTCAACAACTGATACAAGAGTTAATCATCTAACATTTGAATCAAGTGCAACAATAATAGCTCAAATGTTTAAAACTTATAAATATGTGACGTGGATAGACTTTATATATTCAAAATGTCTTATTTAAAGCAGGCCAGAAATATTGAAGAAAAATGTTTTCTTATTGGAATTTCATTCTAAACCCATTAGAACAACATCTATTTAAGGTTTCAAGATCATGATTGTCTGAATACAATCTATTATACAAAATTATCAAAACAGTTCCTTTCTTTTAATTGAAGTTGCTTCTAAATGCATCCTACCTGAAATATCTTACAAGTTAAGAATATATACGGTTCACTTCTTATTATTTATTTAATATTTTATTTTTGTTGCGATAGTGGGCTTTCTATTTCAGTCTTGATCCCATTTTTTGACGCGACATTTTCTACCAATATTATATATTATATTATATACAAGTATATTTGTATCCACTACTCATTAACAAATACATTGTTTGAAAATGTATTTACTTTCATATACCAAAAGAAGTTGGAAAATAAGGAAACAAAAATGTTTACACGGTTGAATATGCGACGTGAGTTTGGTGTTGTCCGATATTATTAATTGGGTGTTTAAAGAGTTTATTTATTTCTTTGAACAGGTTTTAAGAGGTTCAACACAATATTATTAGGACAAATGAATAGTAGTGATTACAAAATGTATAGTAGGCATTAATGGAATCACACCAATGTTATATATAATATATACTTTTGTGTTTTATCAAATTTAAAATATGAAATAAATCATATTTATGCAATAAAAATTATACCATTAGAACTTACAAACGAAGAATATGACCGAGTCAAGTGTTTGGCACTCTCTCCTTAAGATAAAATGCGCTCCCGCTACGGTGCTTACGGCAATGAACAATGAGCGTTTGCCTCCCAGGATAAACGGTCTCGACACGCGCAAGAAGCACTTCAGTGTGCGTGTCCCACGAATCAATTATGTTTGATACTCTATCCGACTCGATTGGGAATGAAAAGTATATAAAATATTTTTCCTCCTTATTTCCTCTCTTTAAAAAATGAAGACAAGTCAAGTATTTATAGAAAACAAAGTGTTTTTTCATGAAAAGACATGTCTTTTAGAAAACAGTCACTTTAGGGACGTTGTTTCATGAATTGTCACAACTTATGGTGAACATTCACGACCTTTAGGGACGGTTCTGAAAAACAGTCACTATATAGCGAACAGTCACAACCTTTAGCGACAGTTACAAAAATCCGTCCTAGAAAATAAAATTTTCCAATAAACTTCATACATAAAAGGAGCACTTTGATACCAAATTTCTTATTCATCATTTATCCGTTTTAAACAAATAAATATATCGCGTGACTCGTCATGCTACAAGGAACGCGCATGTACTTGGTCCTACTTTGACCAATATATTAATTTGGTCATAAAATAATTTCTATAAAAACACAATATTTTCCAACAATCCCCTACATGAATGAAATTTGGGTGAAGAATCAAATGAACATGAAGACAAATTAGACAGAGTATCGGTGGAAAAGATCTGCATCGGTAAAGATAGCTTTTGGCCTTGAATCTTTCCTAGTGAGAGACTATCGGGTTTACTGGCCAATCAATGAATGCGATGTCTTGAATTGATCAATCTTTTTTGTGTAAACCGAGACAACAGAATTCACACAGTCATTCTCCGAACATTCTTGGTTCTCACTGTTGTGTCCGTTTTGGCCTTGGACACCTCCTGGTTTTATGAGTGTGCTAGAGAATTTAACAATGTAGCCGTTGGTTATTCTCATAGAAGTGGCACATTCTCACTCACATAGGTGACTTATATAAAGAGTATCCTGCTAATACCCCACTTGACCCATATGTTCAAGATATATAAATCATTAAAAAAAATTATCATGTTACACGCGGCAGATAGTGGACTGACTCATCCTAGGAATGGAAGGAAGAATTTATTTTCTTCTCAGTGCTAACTGAATCACACATAATTAGGTTGTCCCGTTGAACCTAATTCTTGGGATCTCCAATCATTTAGGTTGGGTTTCCATTATGGCAATTCTTTTAGGTTTTAACCGGCTTTAAGACTATTCCCCTATATGTACGTATCTTACTCTCTTATTAGCGGATCCGCAATGATTTTATAAGGCCTAATGTTATCACTAACATAGAAAGATTTCTTTATGGTCTTATATCATGACTAATAATTCGTGACTTGCCAAATTACTTTATGCCTTTTCAAGCAATGATTTTCAATTGCAAAAACATGCATTAGAATTGTTATCTCAAATCATCCTCTTTTAAAATTGTCAAGGTACCTTGCTTTCTAGGAAATAATATTCATATTCCATCATAAGAGGATTTTCAAACATTAACACCTCTAATCGTGCTAATATATCACTCGGAATACGAGTCTTGAAAGTCATATATTTTTTTTAAATATATTCATAATTTCCTAATGTTTATGTCATTTGTCACTTATATCTTAGTATCGATACTAAACGACTCATTTATACTTTAGAATCTTTGATCCATTGTGTACACGCTTAATCATTTCCAACCTTGAAATATAATCAAAGTACTTAAGTATTAATTATCATTCAATCAAAGAAGTATACACTTCTCTAGACAAATGAACATTGGAAATACTATTAGTACATTAAATGTACTTATGCAATCAAATACTACACTTTCAGTAGTGTTTATCCGATTTTCAATAGGAATCATCTTTATTTCTATTTTTGGATAGAAATTATCGCCTTAGATAAATACCCCCACATTTATCATAATTCATACAAAGGTTGTCAACCTTTCCCATAATTTTTTTTTCGTGGGTTAATTTGTTTGAGAATATAACTCATAGAAAACACAATACTTACCCCACAATTTCAAACATAAATTTGAAATTATACAAAATTGATACATTTATTCTCAACCTCCAAACGCTTTATTTTTCTTTAAAATGAAATGATATTAATGTTTATTTGGACCAACACATATGTCCATTTAGAAGGTAAACATTCATTTCATTCTAAATAAAATTTAGTTGAGATAAGTTTCTCTACTTTAGTCATTTCGACATTTAATGGTATATTCCTTATTGTTCCATAGGCTTACAAATGCACTTGTGACAATTCTTAGCATTAAACTAAAGTTGTGTCACACATAATTTATATGCCTCAAAACCATTTCAACATATTCTATGATTATGGACTTTAAAAATATCATAATATAAAATATGCAATTTGGTTACTTGCCCTTCTTTGAGTTTACTAGTTGTGGTGTCTTGAGATTACGCCTAAGTCTCCAATGAGATCATAATTTGATTCTACCTTCTTTAAAGCAGTTGTGAAACCGCTCGGTCGGTTCTGAATCCCTTAATCATTTATATGGATTTATGATTTAATTATATACCATCTTTAAAGTAGACTTTAAACCGCTCGGTTCTGAATTTTGAATCATAAATTCAATAAATAAATCTGTAATCACGCCACACTAATTTTTCTCCATTGAAGAACACGTTCGACAAACGCATTAATTGGAAGTATAAGATTCTTCCAAAATGAATTTATATATTACGGAAAGGAATGTAGCACTTTATATCAACTAAAGACTCTCATAACTTTTGCAATCTTCATCGCATTTGATAACATTCAATATAGTGAAGGGGAGTAACATATTGAAATTAATCATATCCACTCTTTCAAGTCTATGAAAAATTGAGCACCACGATATCAATACAAATTGTATTTATTTTTCATCAATGTTATCATCAATTGAATGTTACATAAAAATGTAATTCTTCATGAAACATCATGTTTAACATAACATGTTCCGATGATATTTTACATTTTGTCTTAAGTTTGTTATATATAATATATACTTTTGTGTTTTATCAAATTTAAAATATGAAATAAATCATATTTATGCAATAAAAATTATACCATTAAAACTTACAAACGAAGAAGATGACTGAGTCAAGTGTTTGACACTCTCTCCTTAAGACAAAATGCGCTCCCGCTACGGTGCTTACGGTAATGAACAATGAGCGTTTGCCTCCCAGGATAAAACGGTCTCGACACGCACAAGAAGCACTTCAGTGTGCGTGTCTCACGAATCAATTATGTTTGATACTCTATCCGACTCGATTGGGAATGGAAAGTATAGAAAATATTTTTCCTCCTTATTTCCTCTCTTTAAAAAATGAAGACAAGTCAAGTATTTATAGAAAACAAAGTATTTTTTCATGAAAAGACATGTTTTTTAGAAAACAGTCACTTTAGGGACGTTTTTTCATGAACTGTCACAACTTATGGTGAACAGTCACGACCTTTAGGGACGGTTCTGAAAAACAGTCACTATATAGCGAACAGTCACAACCTTTAGCGACAGTTACAAAAATCCGTCCTAGCAAATAAAATTTCCCAATAAACTTCATACATAAAAGGGGCACTTTGATACCAAATTTCTTATTCATCATTTATCCGTTTTAAATAAATAAATATATCGCGTGACTCGTCATGTTACAAGGAACGCGCATGTACTTGATCCTACTTTAATCAATATATTAATTTGATCATAAAATAATTTATATAAAAACACAATATTTTCCAACAACCAATACCAATACCAATACCAATACCAATGATGCTCTTAAAGAAACTCGTAAAACTCTACAATCCTAAATTTGTTGCGTTAACAATTGAAGATGTGATTGAGGTAAATCAACAAGATTAAAAAGGAAGGTGTGCCATAAGTGTTGAGTTGGCTTTAGATTGAAAGTATAGTACAATTAAGGGTTGGTGTGAAAGGGAGTAAATGGAAAAGTTGGTCAAATTAGTGAATGAATGAGAATGGAAGAATTAAGGAGGCCTTTTATGGGGGGGGTGAGAATTTTTGAATGACCTCACCTTATCCTTGTCCCTGCTGGTCTAGTGCTTTTGGCCCTTTATCCTACACCATGGTGGGATATGTCTCACACCCACCTCAAAACCAACGGCTAGAGTGTGTGAGAGAGGAAATGGAATTGTCATTTTTCGAAGAATTATACTATGTGTATATTTTATTTGTGATTCTTTTTTATTATCCTTGTAATGTGTTTAATATACATTAATTGAACTTTGTGATTCAGATGGTCCCATTACAAACACTAATAAATGTATTTTTAACACGTCAACTAAGTAACAAAAAAAAGTTACAGAAAAGAATATACCTAATATTATATTTTTTGAATATATGTTGAAACTAAAATCATTGAGAAAATAAGCTATTATTGAATTGGCTGAAAGAAGAGAGCAAATAAAGACCGGAGAACTCAACAATTGTTTAGCCATGTTGATCACTCCCTCCCTCCCAAATTTGAAGAATTTATTCTTCTGTTTTTGTTTCTTCTTTAAGACTATTGTTAATAAAAAAAAAAATAGTATATTAAAAAAAGTGAGATTTAGAAGTTGACCATTCCAACAATACTCTTAGGGGAAAATAATCTTAGTACATGTCTTGTATTTTAAGATAAATCTAGAAAGTAAAATATTTTCCTGAGTGTTTCCCTGTGAAACCAGATATGAGTCATATATTTTTCTTTTCTTTTTTCTAGGTTGGGTCGTTCTTACAACGCCTTCTTTTGTTACTATTTCTTCTTTTGTTTTGTTTTTTAGGTTCATAAGGTTTTAATATTTTTTTTCTTCATGAAATATAGATCATCGAAACCACTTTTTTTTTAAATTATTAAATTGGAATGAATGGAGCATAATTTATGAATGTGATTAGTTAAGTGATTTGGGTTGACATATATATTGTCAAATATTAAAATCTTAATATGATTTTCGTATGGATTCCCAAATGCATCATGTCCAAGGGCGGAGCTAGGCTTTGGCTAGGTGGGGCAATTGCCTCAGCCAGGAATATAAAAAATTGTAAGTTTTAGATAATTTTGAAAAACTCAAAAAAATTTAAGGGTTAAATATAGAAAGTCCCCATTTCTCCTGTAACTCTCACACCACATGATTTTCTCTCCTTATTTTGGCTTGTTCTTCCTCTCACTATTCATTTTGAAGGTAAGTTAACTTTAACAAATGATTGTTGTTTTGACTTACTGTTTTAATTTGACTTACTATTTTGGCTTCCTAAATTTACCACTTACCCCATTTTAACTCGCAGTTTTAATTTTTTTCTTTTAGGGTTTGATTTTATTTTTGTTAGGTGTTTATTTATTTGTAGATTAATTAAGCATTGTGTTCATTTTTTTTTGGTAGATTGTTAATTTGCTTTTGCCTTATTATGGATTGGTGGATTTGATTCTCTTCAGATATTTTTTTAATCTCATAATGTTGTGGTTCTTTATATTATTGAGGAGGTGTTAAAATTAATTGTTGTTTCGAGTTTTGTAATATGTCTACTTTTTACAATATGCCTAATTTTAAATCTCATAATATCAAATATGAAAAAATATTTTAAAAGAACTAATGAAAAAGATTCCGATGATGTGATACGAAAGCTCATTACGTGTGACCTATATAAATTATCAATGAAATTTGAGTAAAAACAAAAAAATAACCCTATTTTTTTCCCGGGGGCTACCGCCCTCGAACCCCTGTTAATGATTTGTGCCCCACTCAGGCACAATTTCTGGCTCCGCCACTAATCATGTCAATGGATTTATAACTACGTGGTTGTCTTATTGTATGAGTAAACTCTATTAACACAATTTTGATGTTTTGATAATAATAAAAAAAATGTCAAAACCCTGTCAAATTTCCATGAATGGATAAATAATCTACAAATATATCTTATTTTTTTAATAAATTATTATTATATCATTTGTTGCTAATTTTTTATATAATTTTGTGAAATAAATCAATTTATGCAATTTTATTTCCTCATGAAATATATTAGGTTTTATATCATTTCATTGTTTATAGAAGAATATTTTGCTCAGAAAATAAGTGATAAATAGCTATATTAATGGGACTCTTTGTAAATAATGTAGAAAATAACTATATATTTTATTAAAAAAAATTGACTATTTTTTCTCTCAAAAGCATCCTGAAAATGAAAATGTGCTCAAAATTGCAAATATGAAAATTTTGAATCCCAACCTAAAATGACACATAAATACTGGACCCTAGGTTTCAAATTATCGCTTGTTTGTTACTCTAATTTAAATTGTTTTAAATTAAATATAGATGAGGGTAGTTTTTTGTCTTCCCGCACTTTTATACTTAGGTTTATGTTACTCCTACCATATTACAAAAACACATGTATTATGCCCCCCACTCCCTAACTATAGTTAGTCAAAACATTTCATAATGTTTTCATTAATTTTTATTTAAAATTAATTTTAAGGCTAGTGACATAAACTTAAATTCAAAGTTGAAAAAAAAAACATTGACTAGCCCTCCTTATCTATGATTTTTATTTGGTAATTTAAGCTTTCCCCCTCCCCACACTAACATTGAACGAATTTGTAAAGGTCCCATTTGGTTGTTCCAAAATTGTAAATTGGATCATTAATGAATTGATCCATTTACAAATTGACGCATTAATTGTGTTTGGTTTCATTAATGAAAGGATTCATTAATTGTCCCATTTTAGCTCATGTGTAAAATTTGAAATTGAATTATTTCACAAAAAACGTGAAATGAATCCATTTGAAATAGGAGTCACATAAAAGTGCATGTCCCCTCTCCCTCTCCCCCTCTCTATTTTCCCTCTCTCTTTCTCTCTCTCGCCCGATATGTATTTATCTTTTTTTCATAGAACCTTAACATCAATTTTAAATTACCAAACATCGTGTAAAATTGGATTTAACTCATTTCAAATTCACACATCTACAATTCTCTAATTCACAATGAATCAATTTCCATAATCAAACAATTTGCGCAACCAAACTGGACCAAAGTCAATGGTAAAATTATCATCACGATGATTTACTGATTTAACCCTAAAATGTTTTTCATTTAATGTCAAAACTCACATGGTAGATTTAGTATTAAAAAATATAAGAGGCAAATTTATAATTAATAAATTAAGTTCTATTTTAGACACATGTATTTGAATGTATAAATTTAAATATATATGATCTGTTTTTAATTTTATAAAATACCGCAAGTGCACGGACTATTATAGAATAGCGAGTGTAAGTACCGGTAGAACCCACAGAGATTTGTCAATTTTTTCGTTCAAAATAATTGTAACTGTCCAACTAGACTAAATGAAATAAAAAAATGATTATGAACTACACTAAATAAAAAGCAACTACGACAAATGAGGGTAACACAAGATATTTGTAAATAATTAGGAATTAATTAGGATTCAGGGTCCATTTATCACGTAACTAATATTGTACACTAATTTAATGTTGTCATTCCCTTTTTATAACTCAAATTAAATCAACTCTCCCCGCGTTTAATTCGAAAAATATGACGGTTATAATCAAAATATTTTTAACGTCTCTAATAGATGGCTAAAATCTGTATTCCCTTAGAAAATACAAGTTTTAAAGTTCGCAAATGTATTTATTTAAGTATGGACTATCAAAGCAATCAAAGTGCAAGCATAATCCATAAAAAATTACTACTTTTAAATTTCAAAACTTGATTTGACAAAATAATTTTGAAGGTTTTAAAACACACTCTCGTGTCATTTTGAAATGAATACCGAATCTTTAATAACACTTAAAACGAGTAGGGAATAGACAACAATTAAATTAACGTGACAATATTAGCTAACTATGATAAACTTCACCCAAATCCTAATAGAATAATCAAGATATCATAATGAAAGAGAAATTGCAAGAATGAGTAGATATTTTCATTAATAAATCAAACTTACAAATAGTTCTCTCAAAACCATCTTCAATCCTCTAAAAAATAATAAAGATTTGGCCCTCAAATTGAATACAATCCCTCAAAAATTACTCTCTCTAAAAGTTTTCAATTTTTCTTTTCCAAAATAATGAGCTAAAGGGTCTTATTTATAGGTTATGAATAAAGTGTTTGAGATGGAGTGAAACTCTCTTTGATTAGTTATAGTTAAGCTGATAATTATCTCTTGGAGTCTTGAAAAGAGTTGGAGATAATTGATAAGTGTTTTTCTAAAATAATTATCCGCAATTTCGGCACTATATTCACGTCACTAATTACAAAACTATCTTTAATCGCATTTTTTACCTCCAAAACTTCAAAATCTCATTTTCGTCCGAACTTCAAAGTTGTGAGTCTTGTCAAGACCTTTCCGAAAAGTTATGGCACGGCCTAAACGGACACTCGAGAGATTTCATAAAAAAATATTTAGTACACTTGTGTCAATCGTATTGTGTCATGTCGCGTCGCGACGTATATTGACAATTTTTTGCACATCGACTCCATTGTTGTCCAAATTTCCAGGTTACCTGTAAAAATGCAAAATAAAAATAATCAATTCAAATTTAGGAACATAAATATTTAAAAATTACAGAATTGCCCATCTTTGTATATTAGCCCCAAAAATTCAAAATTTGCTCGTTTTAATTCATAATTCAACCAAATTTCAGAGAGAACTTTATTTTGCCTAGATAAATACTTAAAAATTATTTTTAGGCCCATAAAATTTAAAAAATTATGATTTCACCCTTCAGGTTACTAAAACTGTATTTTTAACTCGAATTTTATTCAAACTTACATTTTTATTTTATTTTACGAAAATGACTCTAAAAGCTCATTATTTATAATACAAATGGCCTAACAAGTCCTAGATTTGGGCATAATTTATAGAAAATAATGCACTTATCAAATACCCCCAAACCTAAACTTTGCTAGTCCTCGAGCAAAACTAAAATTTTAAAATCTAACTCACTTTCGTCGAAATCACGATTGCACTTAGCATGTGCAACAAGCCGTTAAACCCCTAGGTTACCCTAGCGGACGAGTTTTATCTTGTGAGGGTTTGTAGTGAATATACCTCTAAAATTCAAAAACTTCACTCAATACAAAAGTCTCAAAAGTAATATAATCAAGTTTTAATGCAAACTTCCTAAATATAGTAGAACTTCACTTTTCAATCTCAACTTATTCTGTATGTCTGTGTATAGCCAATATAACCATCCATTTCAAAATATTTGATCATTATATTTCTTAAGTTCATTTTGATTTCAAAATCTCACAGGATGCACTCACAATCGAACACTCGAAAATTGATTATTTTCTTTTGGTATATGTGAATAAAAGAGTAAATTTACATGAACAATTTTCACATATACATGATCAAAAACAGATTTTTTTTATAATGGATGTGATCTCATGAATGAAAAATTGATCGCTTTTTGAAAACATTAAATCACATCATAGATCCTATTCATCTTCTCTCCACATTATAACGAACTTCACTTGAGATTGATTTGGACTTTCTTCGATTGTATTGTAGGCTCGGGTTTGGCTAGAAAGAATGGTTTTTGGAGTTCAAAATTTCTGAGAATATAGAGATTTTCAGTATTTTGACTTTTAGGCACTTTTTCTTCCAATCTTCATTTTTTTTTCACGTGCTCCTTTTTTTTCATTCATTATTTTCTTTATTTTTTTTCTTTTTTTCGACTCCCATTTTTTTCATCCTCTTTTTTTTCCTTCCCCCCCTCTTTTTCCTTTTCACATATCATTCTTGCAAACTTATTCTTCTTTCTTTTTTTGGGCCTTTTTCTTTACCGTGATTATTACCCTAGTATTCTCAGAAAATGAGTATGGCTTCTTTTTATTGGCTTTAAACTTATAGTTGGAGTTAGGTAGGATAATGGTTTTTCAACAAAAAAAATATTTTTTCTTTTTACCTTAAATGCGCTTGCAACGGCATAATGAAAAAAATATTAGAGTTTAGGCTTAATTTTAGGCTTTCAAACGATGGCCTAATCTCATTTCTCAAGTTTCGTTAAGTTGATTTGTGTCTCAAAACGACTTACTAAGACTTCTAGTGTTTTAAGATTCACATTTTGACCTTTTGTTTTCAGTAATCGAACAAAACAAAGAAATTGAGATCATCAACAAATATATCACTGAAGGAAAGTTTGAGTTATTTTAACTCGGATTGATTTAAATCTCTCGAAAACGATGAATGGCACAAAATCTCACCGGGTTAAAATCTCAACATTTATTCGTTAAGAATATTAACTTTCGCCTCAATATCCATTTTTGATCATATTATATGGCTAATGTGTAAAAATTTCATAAGTTGAGAGATCCATGAATTAATTCTATATTAAGAAATCGTTTCAAAACTCAATTATATTGAAAATCTTTTTTAATTTTTTAAATTTTTTCGGATTTTTTTTTTTCAAAAATATCATTCTTACCCCGAAACCTAAATTTTACATTGTCCTCAATGCATACTCAAATAAAAATATGGACAAAGAAAATAAAGTAAAGAAGTGAAATGATGATATTACCTGTGAACTTCACTTTGCTACCAACATCCAAAGTAATAAGTGTATGTTAACAAACACAAAAAAAATAACAAAAAAAGGAAAAAAAACTACACTAATTATATACAAATCCATGAAAATTACAATCATCGCCATAAATTAATAATCGAAAGAGTTGTGGGCCATTCCAATTAATAAACTTTATAGCACAAAGTTCGAACAAATCATAAATTTGATAGTTTAATCGCACAACATAAATTTCAACAATAAATCCATAGTCATAATGGTGTTCACCGACATCATCAATAATAAACACATTTGATTCACACAAATCATATGTCGATGCATCACATGGGGGTAGAAAATTACAATAAGGATCCAAATATTTACTATCCTTTTTTTGAAAGTAGTCATGTAAAATTGGAGTGTGACACCCCACCTAATAAAATACCGGGTAATCAGTCCTATATCAAATTAAACAGAAATCTCATTTGGTTCATTCTTAGCATCACTGTCGTTCATTCATTAATTACTAACCATCTAGCGTTTCATTAAGCCAATGTCAAATTTTATCTTTATTAATCCCACCAAAATTATATAATATAACAACAAACAATCCATTACGAGCATAAAACTAAAACATGCCACAAAGTAAGTCCAATAGTCTGTCGAAAAACGTCGACTACAAGCCATCCACACATGCGAAAATAAAAGAGTACTAATACATGCCAAGTCTGAATATAGATATACAAGTCCAAAAGTACAACTGAAAGGATCCCTATCTAAGATAGAATGAGATAAGCGACTACATCAAAGAAACCACATCACTCCACATAGTTGCGGCCACGTACCCTGTAGGATGGAATCACATCGGACGCCCTTGTGGGAGGACACCTAAAAGATTTTTGAAAATATTTTATAGCAACAGTTAGTACCCAAAAACATTTAAAAACATTTAGCAAAGTGAATTTAAATGCAAGAAATAAATATGTAAATGCTCTTCATATTTAAATTAATGTCGCACACTCCCTTAAGTTCACCTCACCCCTCAACTAATGTGCATGCCTAACGGATTAAACATAATGTCCCTAGCCACTTTCCTCGTAACTAGCATTTCCCAAATACTATACTAATTACCCCACTAATACACCCCAAGTGAGTATAGTATTTTACTTATTAAGTTATTACACACATTAACTTATAAAAAGCATAATTTCCCAATTAATACCATATAATTTTTTCACAAGCTATATAATTAACACGATTAGCATGATGTACTAACTCGTATATACTTATACCATATATACAAAATCATACTACAACATTCACACGTATACGCAGTAGATATGTAAATAATATTCCCCCGATCGGGAATTCGCTAGATGCTATCATAATCGAGTATTCTCATCCACCCGAAACCCTAATACGGTTAGCTCCTCGTTTCAGAACAAAACATACAATCGCTGTGGAGGCGGCCATATTTTTCCACGGTAGTGAATTAAAATTAGGCACCATTCATCTCACTCCTGAACCCGAACGATATGGCCTGGGGACTATACTCGCCTTGCTTCTCAAGCTATGGGATTCACCCATATCGCGCAACTTCATATGATAGCATTAATTGGTATAGCTTTATTATATATATAATTCACACAAATATATATATATATATATATATATATATAAATCATATATGTACTACACACCGACATATATAGAAATACCGGCTATTGGAGTATTATGCCCATACCTAAGCCTACAATATTTAGTTTTAGGCCTCGACTTCTTTATTTTTATTATTTACACATTAATTTCTCTTATCTTAATGTAACCCTTTTTAAGCAAAATCGGACTCCCCATCACTTGGCCCGAAGTTAAGTGTTTCTAATCCACCCTTTAATTTTCTACAATCAAGTTTAATCACTCTAAACAACAAGACTATAACATGCTAAATCATGAACCCTCATCTCAAATCTCATGAAATTTAGTCAAATAAATGCCAAGGTTAAGTATTCCCAAATTAACCCTAATTTAATATTAAATTTCACAATTTCAGTTGGGCTAAAATTATAATTTCCAGCACAGCAGGTCTAAACCAGGGGATCTCATAATTCGGGCAACCATCAGAGGTCGTTCGAACTAAGATCCCTGTCGTTCGACCAATAATAGATCTCGTTCGAACGAAATTATCATGTCGTTCGAACAACCATGATAATTCCTCCTCTTTCTTGTTTCTGCATAAACCAAGTCCGCCATTGATGAATTTAAAATCCCTGTTTTGAACAGATTTCTGCAGAAACGTTCCCCAAGTTCATCCTACGTCCCATTCTCCATTACAAAAAATTTAATCCCTAATAATCTCACAAATTTTTAGATCCTCAATCATCAAATGAATTATTTATCAAATCATCTACATATTTATAATCCTTATAAAGAGAAAATCCCAATTTATGTAAGAACTAACCCTAGAATTTCAATTGGATTCCACCTCTTATGATATGAATAGCAAGATACAATTTAATACTAAAAATTTAAACCACTTGCCTTAACCAAGATGATCTAGAGATTTGAAAGATGAAGTTGGATTGCAATTGCCACTTCAAGATCCCAAATTCACTTTTCCTTATGCTTTCCCTCTCTTTTCTCCCTTTAGTCTTCTATTATGACTTATTGATGCCTAACACCTTAGGGTTAAAACATTATTCACATTTTGGGCCTATAGGCTCTAATTAAAATGACTCAAACTCTCTTTATTAAGTTCACACATGTGTAATTGGACCCCAATACCCAATTTGTGTAAGTACCCACTTCGTTTTTACTATTTCGACCCTATCGGACTCAACCGCACACTTAAAATCGCCATCTGGATTATATTTCTAAAATTAACTCCTCACTCGTTAACTTTATTAAATATATTCACTTTTAATTATTCCCATTAATTAATTCTCATTAATTAAGGATCACTAATTACCGAATTAGTTGATTAAAATAACTACCCATAAATTACGAAGGTGTTACGTGGGGATGCATACTCCACTCCTAAATGTGAGATTTTATGAAAAGCGTGGGAATAAGAGGTATCACGAGGCGATACACTTGCTTCATAAAAAATAGGAGGACCATCATAAATACTTGAAGTATCACTAAAATCGAATGACGAATCCTCAAATAAATTTTTCCACATATAAGAAGAATCAATATTTTTCTCAATTAAATTAGGAGAAAAATATCGACAGAAATTAACATACAAATCATCACAACTATTATATGTGTCAAGATTATCGATTTTTTCTTCCTCACAAAATTGATTATCCCCATTTAATTCATGATTATTTTTAGAAATAACATCATTATACTGTTTGTTTACCTCTTTCCAATTGATACACTTTGGTAGACAAATAGTAATTACATGGGTTAGATTCTTATCCATACCTTCTTTAATTTTTAAAATGACTACTGACCTATCTGACTCAAATTGAAATACATAGTCATCTAAAATTTTAGTATTTTATTAAAACAAGTCCACATGATCGATTGAGGAATATGAGAAAGATGACGGGATAACAATATGAGGATCACCCATTGTAATTTACAACGCATGAATATTTATCTTTTTTTCTATTTTTTTTAATTAAGAATGCAAAGGTAATTATAATTGACTCAAAATCTAATTAGATTGCCCATACTCTTTGACAAGGAAGAATTTAAAAGACGATCAACTACGGTTATCTCCTCAAATCCTGTTTTTTCCTCCAGGTAGGTAGTCGGTACGAAGACTCATTAAAAATCACCAATCTTAGACAAGGTAAAACGGAATCGATCTGATAAGTTCACGTTGGAGTAGCTTTTAATTCTAGCACCGTTAAGAGTTTTGCCCTTAAGTCAATTTATGCAACGTGCTAAATTAAGTGCGAAATTAAACCACGTATCCGGCATGAACTTTTTACGGTCACTTCAATACGCCGGGCTAAGTTTAAATTCACGTCGATCAGGGGGACAATATTAGCTAACTATGATAAACTTCACCCAACTCCTAATAGAATAATCAAGCTATCATAATGAAAGAGAAATTCCAAGAATGAGTAGATATTTTCATTAATAAATCAAACTTACAAATAGTTCTCTCAAAACAATCTTCAATCCTCTAAAAAAATAATAAAGACTTGGCCCTCAAATTGAATACAATCCCTCAAAAATTACTCTCTCTAAAATTCTTTAATTTTTCTCTTCCAAAATAATGAGCCAAATGATCTTATTTATACGCTTATGAATAAAATGTTTGAGATGGAGTGAAACTCTCTTTGATTGGTTGTTGTTAAGCTGATAATTACCTCTTAGAGTCTTGAGAAGAGTTGGAGATAATTGATAAGTCTTTTTTTTTAAATAATTATCCCTAATTTAGCACTATTCAGGGCACTATTCACACCACTGTCTTTAATCGCATTTTTTAACTCCAAAATTTCAAAATCTCATTTTCATTCGAACTTCAAAGTTGTGAGTATTGTCAAGACCTTTCCGAAAAGGTATGGCACCGCCTCAACGGACACTCGAGCGATTTTATAAAACATACTTAGTACAACCGTGTTGTGTCATGTCGCGTCGCAACGTATTTTGACAATTTTTTGCACATCGACTCCATTGTTGTCCAAATTTTCGGGGCACCTGTAAAAATGCAAAATAAAAATAGTTAATTAAAATTTAGGAACATAAATATTTTAAAAATTACAGAATTACCCCTCTTTACATTTTTGCCCCCAAAATTAAAAAATTGCTCTTTTTAATTCAGAATTCAACCAAATTTCAGAGAGAACTTTATTTTGCCTAGATAAACATTTAAAAATTATTTTCAGGCCCATAAAATTTGGAAAATTATGATTTCACCCTTTAGGTTACTAAAATTGTATTTTTAACTCGAATTTTATTCAAACTTGCATTTTCTTTTATTTTACGAAAATGACTCTAAAAGCTCATTATTTATAATACAAAATGGCCTATCAAGGCCTAGATCTGGGCATAATTTATACAAAATAATGCACTCATCAATATATAATCTAATTTACGCGCGTGCACACACACACACACACACACACACATATAGGGTCACTGATGTACGGACTCCTTATGGAGCATATTTCGGTACAAATTATTTTTTTAAAATAGTAAAAAAATGAATTTTTTTAATGAAATTTCATAGATATGAACTCCACGGTGAGAACATTTTCTCCAATTTTTTTCATCAAAAAACTCAATAAAAAAACCATTGAGATGTGGTGATATGTAAAAAAATGGTATAAATATGCATTTTCGACCGTTGAAATTTTGTCGATCATCTCTCTCACTTTTTGACTGAATTATTTGATGAAACTTCATGGATATGATTTCAATAGTGGGAAGATCATATTCAAGAAGTTTCATAAAAAAATTTAATCAATCAAGTAGCTGGCACCGACCCAAAATTTCAACGGTCGAAAGTGCATATTTATACCATTTTTTTTACATATCACATCATCTCAACAATTTTTTTATTGAATTTTTTGATAAAAAAAAATTTGGAGATGATATTATCTCCGTGGAGATCATATCCATGAAGTTTCATAAAAATATTCATGTTTTTACTATTAAAAAAATAATATGTAATGAGGTTTGTACCATAAGAAGTCTTTACAGGAATTTATATATATATATACAATCCTACTCTTTAAGAGTGCGAACCGAACACATGTTACCTGGCGATGACTCCAGAAAAGAGAGAGAGTGTCCCTATAATTTAGATGACACATGTTTGGTCCGCATTCTTAAAATGCTGACTGGTCCGCACAAGAGCATATATATATATATATATATATATATATATATATATATATAGAGAGAGAGAGAGAGAGAGAGAGAGAGAGAGAAGCTTAGGTTCCATTTGTTAGAAATAAAGGAAAATGTGGAGATATTTTTTTCTTTCACAAGGTTATAATAGTAATTACTGTGTATATGAGTAATAAATGTTTCCCTCTCCCTCTTTCCAAATTGCTACCACTCCACTTTTCTTACTTTCACTTTTCCACCCTACTCTACCAGACTACTGAAATTGTTTTGGCTAGAAATAAAACTCATTGAGAATTGTCTGTCTTTGTCTACAAAGTTTACGAAGAGATAATCTGAAACAAAAAAACATTATTCATTTAGAAATTAAAAGGCAGCCAAATAGAGAAAGTAGCTTTCTCCAACCCCGCCATTCTCTCCTTTCCACACACACAATACACATGACAAACAATATGATCTTCACATTAATCAAAGATGACTCATCTAATCATTATTACTTGTCACGACCCCGACCCGAAAATAGTAGGGAACGAGTGTCTTGACATGCCACCAAGGCATCTAATATTCTGGCCTTAAAATTTTTCTTTTAAAATATATGTAGCGGAAGTATAATCACATGGTTATGAATCGTAAAATACTGAAAGTGAAGGAATTTCATCATCAGAGCTTTCTAAAGGAAACTTCATTTATATTAAAATATCCAAGAGTTACAACTTGACAGAAATTTTAGAGACAAACATCCTTCATTTAATAAAACAAAATTCTAATTAATGTAACAAAAAGAGCTCTAAAAGCTAAATCTTCAACATAGTCCACTTATGTTCCATCCGCTTGCCTAATTATTTCCTGAAAAATGGTTAATTATAAAACATCAGCTAAAAGCCGAATGAGATTCAATCTCCAAAAATTCCAAGGTTTTCAGAAAATAGATACCAATTTAATTTAGAACATAAGGTATATACATAGAGATAGGAATTTCAAGTAATATATATAAAGTAAATGATAATATATATATTCAGAATAAACAGTTCAGAACAGAGCAGATGAATCAATTGAGCATGTGTCAATTATTCAGTTTTAGTGGCCATGTACACTCTAATACCCAGACAGATAGTGTTATCAAATGTTTCCACCCGATAACATCACAGACAGATAATCATGATTTCTGGAACAACGCCTTGTTTAGGGCACACCAGCGATAAACCAGCTGGGAAGGTACCACCCAAATATTTCCACCCGGTAGTCAAGGCCAATATAGTAAGAGAGTTTCCATAGGCCGAATCAATAATTTTAGAATTCAAATCAGATGTTTATATGGAGAAATATAAACATATAACAAACGACGGAATCATCGGTATCAGATGCATTTTGAGAATAAAAGCATTTAACCAAAAATACATAGTTTGCATAATATAATATAATCAAACTGCGCAAGAAATTGCATAGAGTACTCACCTAAAATAGAGGTCGAAATTATAGATAGTGAGTCTTCGATCGCACGTTAATCTAACAAATACGATAAAGGTTTAAGTATACGTTCTAAACAAGATCCAGTCTACATATTGTATTTTAATAATAACTTGTTTCAAAGGATTTCTAATACCCATTTTCTTAACTTTTAAAACTCATTGATCGCTTAAAGGATTCAATTCATAGTTCTTCCTAATCAGTCGGTTCCCAGTAGAGATGGAGGGTCACAGGGGCACCGCTTAAATACCATCTCCTCTAGACAGAACATTTCCGGATTCATTCCCAGTAGAGATGGAGGATCACAGGGGCACCACTTAAATACCATCTCGTCTAGACAGAATTTCATCGGGCCTGACTTTGGAATTACTTAAATGAGATTCCATAATAACGCGCAATTACTTTTAAAAAATCATTTTTAAAAGCGTATATACAATTTCAAACAAGTTTACCTGAAAATAAAATAAACTTGGATTTCTTCTAAACTTTATGTTTTGATTAGTGAAGTCCTTAGTGTATTTTACCAGCATAACTACTAAGTAAAGCTATAAAACATTAAATTAAAACTATAAAAATACATTATAACATTTAAATAAAATCATACCTACGAAATGAATTCTTTCTTCGAACTTATAGAACTCCTTCTTAAGATATTTCCCAAGCTTTCTATCACTCTTTCTTACTATAATTCTCAAGGAATTGGTGTGAGTTTCAAATGAACCCTAAGTCCCTATTTATAGGTTTTCAAAAGTATTACGGTGTTGACACGTGTCTGGATGATAAGGTTCACTTTGGTGAGTCGTCGTTCACGTGTCGTGCAACGGATCAGCCTTGCAGTCTTGGTTTACCAAACGGCGACACGTGTTTTTTTCCTTTTTCTAGAGGATTTACATGAGTTTTATCCTTTCCTATAAAGGTGACACGTGTGCAGTGGATATGTTCAAAAACCGAGCACGAGGTGTCGAGGATAGGTATTAAGGGTATAAGGGTCATTTCACACATGAAGGGTATTTTGGTAATTTCACACTATATATTTTGAATATTTCTTAGAGGTCCTTGAAACTATTTCATTTACAAAATGGCCCATTTTATATTTTTATTTTAGTCCTTAAAGTTTCATAAAATTATATTTTCTACCCCAAAACTTATTATTTGCCTTAAGATATGTCATAAGACTTCGATTTGATCCAATTTACAGTTGATTCTCCGTAAATAAAAAATGGGGGTTAGTTATATTGATAGCCAATAATACCACATATCTAATAATACAACATTTATAAGATAATAAGTAACATAAGAGTGTAAAAACAAACTATATATAAAAGTGGGGTCATTGCATCCTACCCTCCTTATAAAAAGTTTGGTCCCCAAACTTTACTTACATAAATTTTCAAAAAGGTATGGATATCGCTCCTTTATCTCATCTTCCCGCTCCCACGTTGCTTCTTCAACAGAATGATTCCGCCATAATACTTTAACTAGTGGAATAACCTTGGTTCGTAATATTTGATCTTTATGATCCAAAATTTCCACTGGATGCTCAATGTACGACAAATCTTCTCTAACTTGAAGAGGCTCATGACTTAAGATATGTTTTGGATCTGGGACATATTTCTTTATTATTGATACATGAAACACATTATGTACACTAGAGAGTTCTGGTGGTAAGGCTATTTTATACGCAACAGCTCCTATCCTTTCAAGGATTTCAAAAGGTCCTATGTATCTTGGGCTCAATTTCCCTTTCTTCCCAAATCGTATTACTCCCTTTGCAGGCGATACTCGTAAGAACACATAATCTCCTCTTTGGAATTCTAACTGTCGGTGTCGATTGTCAACATAACCCTTTTGACGGCTTTGAGCAGTTCGAAGTCGGTCTTGTATTAATTTCACCTTCTCTGTTGTGATCTGAATCAATTCTGGTCCCAACAATTTTCTTTCCCCAACTTCTACCCAACATGTAGGGGAACGACACCTTCTACCATAGAGTGCCTCATACGGAGCCATTTGAATACTTGCTTGATAGCTATTATTATATGCGAATTCCACTAACGGTAAATGATCATCCCAATTCCCTTTCAGATCAAGTACACATGCCCTAAGCATATCCTCTAAGGTTTGAATGGTTCTCTCAGATTGTCCATCTGTTTGAGGATGAAAAGCAGTGCTAAAATTCAATTTTGTCCCCATGGATTCTTGTAGGCTTTTCCAAAAGCGAGACACAAATCTGGGGTCACGGTCAGAAATAATTGAAATTGGGGTTCCATGAAGCCTAATAATTTCCCGCATATACAACTTAGCTAACTTCTCTAAAGAATGGGTAATCTTAATGGCAAGAAAATGAGCAGATTTAGTTAACCTATCAATAATTACCCAAATAGAGTCATTACCATTTGAACTCCTTGGTAAACCTGTCACAAAATCCATAGTGATATGTTCCCATTTCCACTCAGGGATAGGCAGTGGTTGTAGCAATCCTGATGGTCTCTGATGCTCAGCTTTTACTTGCTGACAAACCAAACACTGAGATACGAATTCCGCTATCTCCCTTTTCATGTTATTCCACCAAAATACTTCTCGAAGATCCCTATACATTTTTGTACATCCGGGATGAAATGTGAATCTTGAGTAATGACTTTCCTCCAAAATTTGCCTCTTTAGTTGGGCATCACATGGCACACACACTCTATTTCCAAACCTCAATATATCATCTCGCATCGCAAATTCAGTTCTCTTACCTTCGATGACTTCTTCTCTAATCTTCTTCAGTTGTGGGTCATTTAATTGTGTAATTTTGATCCTCTCCATTAACATGGGTTGTACTTGTAAGTTTGCAATTATTCCTCATTTGCTATAGATATGTACATCTATTTCCATACTTCTCAAATCCCTTAACAGTCCCTCCTGGCTTGTAATAAGACATGCTAAATTTGGTGTAGACTTCCTACTTAAAGCATCGGCTACTACATTAGCTTTCCCCGGGTGATAGTGAATATTTACATCATAATCCTTCATCAATTCTAACCACCTCCTTTGTCTCATATTCAACTCTTTCTGAGTAAATATATACTTCAAACTCTTATGATCGGTATAAATCTCACAAGTCTCACCATACAAATAGTGCCTCCAAATCTTAAGAGCAAAAATTACAGCTGCTAATTCTAGGTCATGGGTTGGATAGTTCTGCTCATGGGTTTTTAATTATCTCGAGGCGTAAGCTACTACTTTTCCATTTTGCATTAGCACACATCCCAAACCATTTTTAGAAGCATCACTATAAATCACAAATCCCCCTGTCCCAGAAGGAATAGTCAAAATTGGGGCAGTTACTAATCGATTCTTAAGTTCATGAAAACTTTTCTCGGCTTGCTCAGACCATTCATATTTTACCTTCTTTTGTGTTAACCTAGATAGAGGTTTGGCAATGCTAGAAAATCCTTTAACAAATCTTCGGTAATAACCTGCTAATCCAAGGAAACTACGAATCTCACTCACATTAGTTGGTCTGGGCCAATCTAATATAGCCTCAATCTTTTGAGGGTCAACTGACACTCCCTCTTTGGATATGACATGTCCTAGAAAAGAAACACTAGGCATCCAAAACTCACACTCCTTTAATTTTGCATATAATTTCTCTTTCCTAAGGATTTGTAATATTGTCTCTAAATGCTTCTCGTGTTCTTCAATACTCTTAGAATAAATGAGAATGTCATCGATAAAAACAACAACACATTGATCCAAATATATCCTAAAGACTCTATTCATCATATCCATAAAAGCAGCTGGTGCATTAGTTAGTCCAAATGGCATTACAAGAAATTCATAGTGACCATATCTAGTACGAAAAGCTGATTTTGAAATATCATCATCCTTAATCTTCAATTGATGATAACCTGACCTAAGGTCAATCTTAGAGAATACTTGTGCACCTTCTAATTGATCAAACAAGTCATCTATACGAGGTAAGGGGTATTTATTCTTAATGGTTACCTTATTTAGTTCACGATAATCTATACATAGTCTCATTGTCCCATCCTTCTTTTTCACAAATAACACTGGAGCACCCCAAGGCGATATACTTGGTCTGATAAAACCCTTGTCTAAAAGGTCTTCTAATTGAACTTTTAACTCTCTTAATTCTAAAGGTGCCATACGATATGGTGGTTTTGAGATTGGTATAGTTCCAGGAATAAGGTCAATGGTAAATTCTATTTCTCTATTAGGAGGTAGGCCTGGTAAATCATTTGGAAAAACATCCATAAATTTCTTAGCAATAGGAATATCTTCTAATCTAGGATCCATCATCTCCAAACTAGTAACAGTTGCAAGAAATCCTTGACATCCTTTCTTAAGAAAACTATAGGCTTGCATTGCAGAAATAATACACATCGGAGATATGATGCCAGTTCCTTCAAAACTAAATTTTGGTTGGTGAGGAATTTGGAAAGTAACACTTTTCTCAAAACAGTCTACCTTAGCATGATGCGATGCTAACCAATCCATCCCCAGAATGACTTCAAAATCTTTAATGTCTAAAACTATCAAATCAACAAATAGTTTATGACTATCAATATCTATGGGGCAAGCCTTGTATACTAATTTACCCATCAATAACTCGCCCGAAGGAGTAGAAACGTGTATGTAATGATTCAAGGGTTCAGGCAATTGATGAAAGCGATTTAATACATGTATAGATATGAACGAATGGGTAGAACCAGGATCTATCAAAGCTTTAAAAGGCTGTGCACATATAGAAAGTGTACCTGACACTACCGCATTAGAAGCTTGGGTATCAGAAAGTCTGAAAACTCTACCATGGCTGTCTTGATCCTTCTTTGCACTTGAAGGCTTTATCGGAACCCTTGCTGGGTTTGGGCAATCTTTTATCTGATGTCCTTTCTGTCCACATCTAAAACAAGCTCCCGAATCCTTATAACAAGGTCGTCCTCCATGCATCTTTCCACATTGCTGACATGTCTGGTTATTATACTGTTTGTTATCACTAGATCCCCCAACATTGGATGTGTTCCTAAAGAAATTTCTATTATTCAGGTTCTTTGCTTTTTGTTCCCCAAACTTCCTCTTGCCATCTCTAATTCGATTGTACTCCTCACCATCCCTCTCAGCTATTGTAGCCCTAGTCACGACATCAATATATGATGTTAATTTCAGGATGGAAATTCGACTACGAATATTCAACCTTAACCCACGCTCAAACTTCTTCGCTCTTAAAACATCAGTTGCTACAACATGACGTGCAAAACGGGATAACTCAGTAAACTTTGCCTCATATTGACTAACCGTCATATTCCCTTGCACCAGACTCATGAAGTCAGCTGCCATTTCGTCTTTCACCGTTTCTGGAAAATATTTCTCATAAAAGATTACTAAGAAATCATTCCAACCTATGTAAGTATGCATTTCCTCGTGTATTCTCTTAGTCATTCTCCACCAATGTTCAGCCTCCCCTTCTAACATAAATGTTGCAAATGACACCCTTTGTTCGTCGGTACACTTAAGAACATCAAGTATCTTTTCCATCTGCATTACCCAACTTTCTGCCTCGGTGGGGTTAGGAGTACCTTTAAAAGATGGAGGATTCAACTTCTTGAACTGTTCAATAGTACATCTACTTAGTTCAAGATTCTTTGGTACTCCATTGTTCACCTGCTTCTCCACAATCTTTGCCAGACTTTCAATTGCCTTGTATGCACCTTCCAGTCCTTCTATACTCGAATCACTAGTTCCCATTGATGATCTTCTCTTAGTCATTTTCTACAGTCATGGCCAAACGTAAGATCTACTATACTACATCAATATTGAAAACTAAAAGACCAATTATAAATAATATAACACAAAGGGAGGGTTATCACATAAATTAGATTTTAATACTATCTCCTAAGGATGGAAACATAAAATCTATAACGTTCGAAACCTATGTTCAGTAGTCTACGGGTTCATAACCTATGCTCTGATACCACCTCTGTCACGACCCCAACCCGAAAATAGTAGGGAACGAGTGTCTTGACATGCCACCAAGGCATCTAATATTATGGCCTTAAAATTTTTCTTTTAAAATATATGTAGCGGAAGTATAATCACATGGTTATGAATCGTAAAATACTGAAAGTGAAGGAATTTCATCATCAGAGCTTTTTAAAGGAAACTTCATTTATATTAAAATATCCAAGAGTTACAACTTGACAGAAATTTTAGAGACAAACATCCTTCATTTAATAAAACAAAATTCTAATTAATGTAACAAAAAGAGCTCTAAAAGCTAAATCTTCAACATAGTCCACTTATGTTTCATCCGCTTGCCTAATTATTTCCTGAAAAATGGTTAATTATAAAACATCAGCTAAAAGCCGAATGAGATTCAATCTCCAAAAATTCCAAGGTTTTCAGAAAATAGATACCTATTTAATTTAGAACATAAGGTATATACATAGAGATAGGAATTTCAAGTGATATATATAAAGTAAATGATAATATATATATTCAGAATAAACAGTTCAGAATAGAGCAGATGAATCAATTGAGCATGTGTCAATTATTCAGTTTTAGTGGCCATGTACACTCTAATACCCAGACAGATAGTGTTATCAAATGTTTCCACCCGATAACATCACAGACAGATAATCATGATTTCTGGAACAACGCCTTGTTTAGGGCACACCAGCGATAAACCAGCTGGGAAGGTACCACCCAAATATTTCCACTCGGTAGTCAAGGCCAATATAGTAAGAGAGTTTCCATAGGCCGAATCAATAATTTTAGAATTCAAATCAGATGTTTATATGGAGAAATATAAACATATAACAAACGACGGAATCATCGGTATCAGATGCATTTTGAGAATAAAAGCATTTAACCAAAAATACATAGTTTGCATAATATAATATAATCAAACTGCGCAAGAAATTGCATAGAGTACTCACCTAAAATAGAGGTCGAATTATAGATAATGAGTCTTCGATCGCACGTTAATCTAACAAATACGATAAAGGTTTAAGTATACGTTCTAAACAAGATCCAGTCTACATATTGTATTTTAATAATAGCTTGTTTCAAAGGATTTCTAATACCCATTTTCTTAACTTTTAAAACTCATTGATCGCTTAAAGGATTCAATTCATAGTTCTTCCTAATCAGTCGGTTCCCAGTAGAGATGGAGGGTCACAGGGGCACCGCTTAAATACCATCTCCTCTAGACAGAACATTTCCGGATTCATTCCCAGTAGAGATGGAGGGTCACAGGGGCACCGCTTAAATACCATCTCGTCTAGACATAATTTCACCGGGCCTGATTTTGGAATTACTTAAATGAGATTCCATAATAACGCGCAATTACTTTTAAAAAATCATTTTTAAAAGCGTATATACAATTTCAAACAAGTTTACCTGAAAATAAAATAAACTTGGATTTCTTCTAAACTTTATGTTTTGATTAGTGAAGTCCTTAGTGTATTTTACCAGCATAACTACTAAGTAAAGCTATAAAACATTAAATTAAAACTATAAAAATACATTATAACATTTAAATAAAATCATACCTACGAAATGAATTCTTTCTTCGAACTTATAGAACTCCTTCTTAAGATATTTCCCAAGCTTTCTATCACACTTTCTTACTATAATTCTCAAGGAATTGGTGTGAGTTTCAAATGAACCCTAAGTCCCTATTTATAGGTTTTCAAAAGTATTACGGTGTTGACACGTGTCTGGATGATAAGGTTCACTTTGGTGAGTCGTCGTTCACGTGTCGTGCAACGGATCAGCCTTGCAGTCTTGGTTTACCAAACGGCGACACGTGTTTTTTTCCTTTTTCTAGAGGATTTACATGAGTTTTATCCTTTCCTATAAAGGTGACACGTGTGCAGTGGATATGTTCAAAAACCGAGCACGAGGTGTCGAGGATAGGTATTAAGGGTATAAGGGTCATTTCACACATGAAGGGTATTTTGGTAATTTCACACTATATATTTTGAATATTTCTTAGAGGTCCTTGAAAATATTTCATTTACAAAATGGCCCATTTTATATTTTTATTTTAGTCCTTAAAGTTTCATAAAATTATATTTTCTACCCCAAAACTTATTATTTGCCTTAAGATATGTCATAAGACTTCGAATTGATCCAATTTACAGTTGATTCTCCGTAAATAAAAAATGGGGGTTTGTTATACTGATAGCCAATAATACCACATATCTAATAATACAACATTTATAAGATAATAAGTAACATAAGAGTGTAAAAACAACCTATATATAAAAGTGGGGTCATTACATTACTATTGGTAACTATGACCATTTTATTGAAAATCTGAATTTTTTGTACTACACGAAATTCCTTATACTCAAATTGTTGGAGTTTTGTTATGGAAAGAACGAAATATATTAATTAATTTCTGTAAGGCACGTTCTTGGAACGCTTTCTTTTAGGCAAAATTTCTTCCAATCCGGTTGAGACAAAACCAGAACCGCGAGTACACTATGGGTTTTATAGAATCTGCCTTCAGGATACAATGCAGTGTATGAACAGCTATTTGATTCAAACTATGCACTGTTTGATCAAACCGATAACACTCTGAATTTGTAACTTGATAATGTCAAAATATAGAGGACGGAGAGAGGAGAAACTAGTAATTTTTGGTGTCCAAAACAGAGGCCTGGAACTCTTTTTATAGCCATTTATGTGACTGTTCTTCAACAGTTACAGCTCTTCATGAAGTGACTCAGCAACCGTTGGATCGTGCCTGTTTGGAACAGCTGCGATCTAACGGTTCAGATTAGGCGTCCCATCGTAAGCGAATGGACATCCCCTACACGAAACGCTACGAGTTCATCCAACGGTTTAGATCAAGTCATTTCGGATTTTAAACCCTTTGATCGGATCGTTTAATCACAACTGTTGATCTGTTTTACCTCGTCAAAACTTTAGGCTCCCACGCTCCAAGCGACGATGCGCACGTGCGAAGTGCCAAGTGCGCGTCAAAGCGCGCAATGCCCCCTAAGTTGCCCAATCGCCCTTTCGCGCGCCGCGTGTCGCGCTTACGCGTGTCGCGATTGGTGGTGCTTAAGCACCACCGCGATGCGTAGGATCATAACCTCTTATTTGACTTGTCAACTAAGAATCTTAGTTGTTCTTTAGTTGATATACCACTATTTTTTGTAGTATTCTTCCAATGTGGGACAATATGGGATTTTGAGCATTCCCATATCTTTCACACCCATTTGCTCATGTTTCCATCTTCTAAAATAAAATCCAAACTATGTTTAAAATAAAACACCAATAATATAATAAAATAATAACAACTAAAAATTAAAATATTAATAAATATTGGAATTTATCCAACATTCCCCCACCAATTTCAATATACACAAGAGATCAAAGCAAAAAAATAATAATAAATAACTTTTGGCATTATCGCTAAAATCTAGTACATAAATGAGAAGTGTCTTTCGAACTTGAACTTCCATATAGTGAAAATAATTCAAAGCTTCATCAAGGTGCTTTGGTGAAGGTATCTTGAACCAAGGACCTTTTGAGACTAGCCGGAACTATCATACATACCGATTTCTGAGTTTATAAGTGTTCTTCTAGCATGTACTTTTATGGCCTTGTGCTAATTCTGATTTCACGAGCACTTTAGGATCGGTCTTGATTCCATAGAAAGCGGTCACACTTTCGACACTCGTATAGGTAAATCAACTTTAGTGATTCCGCGAGTCACACTTATATGATTTATTAAGAAGTAACCTCCATCCTCTAACATGCAGAAAACCAACACTAGGCACATAGGAATGGAACTTTTTTTTTATATATAAAATTCCAAGTGTTCCATAACTATAATTTAACTTGTTTGTACCACGTTGAACTCTATCTATATTTTCAAGATATGAGTTGGGTTCCCATTAAATATAGTTGTGTTATTTAATAGACCTTAGTCCCATTCCTTTTGAGGTGATATATATCATCTCCCTAACAAGACCTTTAGTCAGAGGATCTGATAAATTCTTGTTCGTTTTAATATAGTCAACTGTAATTACTCCTTCCTTGAGTAATTTTCTTATAATTTGATGCCTTAGACTAATGTGACTAGATTTTCCGTTGTAAGTTTTGTTCGAAACTTTATAAATTGTGGCTTGGTTATCACAACTTATTATAATAGAAGGCGATGGCTTTTTCCATAAAGGAATATCATACAACACATTTCTAAGACATTCTGCTTCTTTACATGCATCTGCTAGGGCTATAAATTCAGATTGCATTGTTGAATCTGATACACATGGTTGTTTTTTGGATCCCCAAGAGATAGCTGCTCCTCCTAGCGTAAAAATCCAACCAGGAGTTGACTTGGATTTTGATTCAAGATTATTCCAACTTGAATCACTATATCCTTCTAAAACAGATGGATATCCTATATAATGTAAGCCATAATCCAAAGTCCTCTTCAGGTATCTAAGCACCCTAAAAATTGCATTCCAGTGCTCTTGTCCTGGATTACTTGTAAATCTACACAATACACTCACTGCATAAGCAATGTCTGGTCTAGTGAAATGCATGGCATACATTAGACTCCCAATAATACTGGCATATTTAAGTTGGTCCATAGCACGCCCAGTATTTTTCATTAATTTGATGCTAGTATCCACTGGTGTAGCAGCTGGCTTAAGTTCAAAATGATTATATCTTTTAAGAACTTTTTCTATAGAATGAGATTGAGATAACGCTAAAGAATTATCCTTTCTCGCAATTTTGATTCCTAAACTCACATCAGCTTCTCCAAGATCTTTCATATCAAATTTTGATGAAAGAAACCTTTTGGTTTCTTCAACATATTTGAGATTAGACCCAAATATTAACATGTCATCCACATATAAGCAAATAATAACACCAACGCCATTTTCATATTTACTATATATACATTTGTCGGCATCATTAACTTTATATCCATGGGATATAACAATATTATTAAACTTCTCATGCCATTGCATAGGAACTTGTTTAAGGCCATAAAGAGATTTAACCAATTTACACACTTTCTTTTCTTGGCCAGGCAAAAACAAACCCTTCGGGTTGTTCCATGTAAATCTCTTCTTCTAAATCACCATTTAAAAATGCAGTTTTAACATCCATTTAATGAATAACTAAATTGTGAATAGAAGCAAGAGATATTAATATCCTAATGGAAGTGATTTGAGCAATAGGAGCATATGTATCAAAGTAATCAATTCCATGTTTTTGCTTATAGCCTTTAGCAACTAGTCTTGCCTTAAATTTATTTATAGAACCATCCGGATTTAATTTTCTTTTAAATATCCATTTTCACCCAATAGGTTTAGCACTGGGGGAAGATCGGAAATAACCCAAGTTTGATTTGACAAAATTGAGTTCATTTCATCATTTATTGCTTCTTTCCAAAGGACAACATCCCTAGATGTTACCGCTTCATGAAATGTGGTCGGTTCATCTTCTACATTAAGAACAAATTTAGTTTTGTTCTTAGTCTCATTTAAATCCCCTTCAACTAAATAAATAACAAAGTCAGGCCCAAATGTTTTTTCAGTTCTTTATCTTTTACTCCTTCGTGGTTCAACATCATTCGTTGTTTCCGAAGAAGATATAGGTTGTGAATTTTCTTCTAAATTTGAGGAGTCAACAGTCAGATTATTATTTTCTAAACCTTGATTCAAAGTACTAAACTTTAGATGTTCAAAGAATTGCACATCTACCGACTCAATGATTTCTTAAGTTTCAAGGTTTAAAAATCTATAAGTTGTACTGTTACTAGAGTATCCAAAAAAATACATTTGTAAGTCCTATTTCCTAGTTTAGGTCTTTTAGGTTCGGGTTTTCTTACATAAGCAAGACATCCCCAAACTTTAAGACGTCTAAGGTTAGGCTTACGATTAAACCATAATTCATATGATGTAATATCCTTGTTTTTCAATGGAACTCTATTTAAAATATAACATGCGGATAAAACCGCTTCTCCCCACATCGACAAAGGTAAACCAGAACTGATTAACATTGAATTTATCATTTCAACTAAAGTCCTATTTTTCCTTTCCGCCATTCCATTTTGTTGTTGTGTATATGGCACCATAACTTGATGGATTATCCCATGAGTATTACAAAATTGTATAAACTCACTCGGGTAATATTCACCACCCCTATCGGATCGTAGGACTTTAATTTTCCGATTTTGTTGAGTTTCAACTTCTGCTTTAAAAATTAGGAATTTTTCGAAAACTTCATCTTTACTTTTAAGTAAATATGTATATGCATACTTAGAGTAATCATCAATGAAAGTTAAGAAATATTTATTTCCACCACGAGTCATATTACTCTTCATATCACATACATCACTATGAATAAGATCAAGCATTTCGGATTTCCTCTAAACAGATTTGAGCGACTTTCTAGTTATCTTCGATTGAGCACAAATTTCACATATAGAAAGGTTATCAAATTTACAATCCGAGATTAAGCCGTGATTAGTCATATTTTTTATACTTCTATAATTCACATGACCTAATCTACTATGCCATAAAGAAATAGACTCAACCATATAAGCAGAACTAATATCATTGATTACATTAATTTTGATCATGTCGTTACAAGAGTACCCTTTGCCAATAAATTGGCCATTCTTAGACTAAACAAACTTATCAGACTCATACACTAGTTTGAAACCTCTCTTATTGAGAAGGTCCCCAGACACAAGATTTTTACACATATTAGGTACATGAAGTACATCAATTAGAGTAAGTGTCTTTCCAGAAGTTAGCTTCAATTCCACTGTGCCTTTTCCAAGTACATTGGTGCGAAGATTATTTGCCATCTTCACTTCTTTTCCATTAATTTCTTGATATGTTTTGAATGAAGAGCAGTCTTTGCATACGTGGACCGTTGCGCCGGTATCCAGCCACCATCCACTTTCATTATCAATTGAATTTGCTTCGCAAACAGTAACAATGAGATCTTCAATATTGTTGGTTTCCTTCGACCCTTGTTTTTCCTTAAATGCCTTCTTTTTAAGACGACATTCTCGAGAATAATGGCCCGGTTTGTCACAGAAGAAACATTTTCCCTTCTTTTTCTTATTTGCACCTTGGTTCTTGAATTTTGAATCATTCTTTGCTTTAAATTTTGAGCCTTTGGTAATCTTGGATTTTTGATCCTCAACCATATTAGCTTTTGAATGACCCTCACCTTGTTCATCCTTCTTTTCTCGAATACGAGTATCATCTTCAATTCGAAGGTGACGAAGAAGGGATTCCACAGTATAAGTCTTTTCATCATGATTAATTTTCTTCTTAAAACCATTCCAAGAGGATGGAAGTTTTGAAACAATTACCCATACTTGAAATTCATCTTGAAGATTAATACCAGCGGCTTTAAAGTCACCAACAATTTGTTGGAGTTCATGGGCTTGTGCAACGACAGATTTATCATTACTCATTCTAAAATTCATATAGTTTGAAATTAGAAACTTACGGTTGCTCGCTTCCTCATTTTGATACTTTGTCTCCAAAGCCTTCCATAATTCCTTTGTCGTCGGAATCATTCGGTGAGCGCTATAAACAGTTTGAGACAAAGCATTGAGGATGTGTCCTCGACATATAAATTCTTCTTCTTTCCTCTTCACACGTTTTTGCTTTATTTCTTCGGTGTCTTCGGGTGTGGGCTCGGGAATTTATTCAAGATTATCATATAGAATGTATACAAGCTTTAGTGATGTGAGGAAGAACATAACTTTCTCTTGCCAACGGGTAAAATTTCCGCCATCAAAACGGTCGAGTCGGATTAAGTCTTGAATCATGACTTGGATAGATTGTGCCACAGTTCCTTCCATTTGAGTGGAGTAATAAGAATAAAAATATTTTGCCTAAAACTGTTGGGGTTTTGTTATGGAAAGAACGAAATATATTAATTAATTTCTGCAGGGCACGTTCTTGGAACGCTTTCTTTTAGGCAAAATTTCTCGCAATTCGGTTGAGACAGAACCAGAACCGCGAGTACACTATGGGTTTTTTAGAATCTGCCTTCAGGATATAATGCAGTGTATGAACAGCTATTTGATTCAAACTATGTACTATTTAATCAAACCGAGAACACTCTAAATTTGTAACTTGATAATGTCAAAATATAGAGGACGGAGAGAGGAGAAACTAGTAATTTTCGATGTCCAAAACAGAGGCCTGGAACTCTTTTTATAGTAAGAGTCACAGCTCTTCATAAAGTGACTCAGCAACCGTTGGATCGTGCCTGTTTGGTACAGCTGTGATCTAACGGTTCAGATTAGCCGTCCCATCGTAAGCGAATGGACATCCCCTACACGAAACACTACGAGTTCATCCAACGGTTTAGATCAAGCCATTTCGGATTTTAAACGCTTTGATCGGATCGTTTAATCACAACCGTTGATCTGTTTTACCTCGTCAAAACTTTAGGCTCCCACGCTCCAAGCGACGATGCGCACGTGCGAAGTGCCAAGTGCGCGTCAAAGCGCGCAATGCGCCCTAAGTTGCCCAATCGCCCTTTCGCGCACCGCGATTGGTGGTGCTTAAGCACCACCGCGATGCGTAGGATCATAACCTCTTATTTGACTTGTCAACTAAGAATCTTAGTTGTCATTTAGTTGATATACCACTACTTTTTGTAGTATTCTTTCAATGTGGGATAATATGGGATTTTGAGCACTCCCATATCTTTCACACCCATTTGCTCATGTTTCTATCATCTAAAATAAAACCCAAACTATGTTTAAAATAAAACACCAATAATATAATAAAATAATAACAACTTAAAATTAAAATATCAATAAATATTGGAATTTATCCAACATTCCCCCACCAATTTCAATATACACAAGAGATCAAAGCAAAAAAAAAAATAATAAATAACTTTTGGCATTATCGCTAAAATCTAGTATATAAATGAGAAGTGTCTTTCGGCCTTGAACTTCCATATAGTGAAAACAATTCAAAGCTTCATCAAGGTGCTGTGGTGAACGTATCTTGAACCAAGGACCTTTTGAGACTAGCCGGAATTATTACACATACCGATTTTTGAGTTTATAAGTGTTCTTCTAGCATGCACTTTTATGGCCTCGTGCTAATCCTGATTTCACGAGCGCTTTAGGATCGGTCTTGATTCCATAGAAAGCGGCCACACTTTCGACACTCGTATAGGTAAATCAACTTTAGTGATTCTGCGAGTCACACTTATATGATTTATTAAGAAGTAACCTCCATCCTCTAACATGCAGAAAACCAACACTAGGACATAGGAATGGGACTTTTTTTTTTTAAATTCCTAGTGTTCCATAACTATAATTTAACTTGTTTGTACCACATTGAACTCTATCTATATTTTCAAGATATGAGTTGGGTTCCCATTAAATATAGTTGTGTTATTTAATAGACCTTAGTCCCATTCCTTTTGAGGTGATATATATCATCTCCCTAACAAGACCTTTAGTCAGAGGATCTGATAAATTCTTGTTCGTTTTAATATAGTCAACTGTAATTACTCCTTCCTTGAGTAATTTTTTTATAATTTGATGCCTTAGACTAATGTGTCTAGATTTTTCGTTGTAAGTTTTGTTCGAAACTTTATAAATTGTGGCTTGGTTATCACAACTTATCATAATAGAAGGCGATGGCTTTTTCCATAAAGGAATATCATACAACACATTTCTAATCCATTCTGCTTCTTTACGTGCATCTGCTAGCGCTATAAATTCAGATTGCATTGTTGAATCTGATACACATGTTTGTTTCTTGGATCCCCAAGAGATAGCGGCTCCTCCTAGCGTAAAAATCCAACCAGTAGTTGACTTGGATTTTGATTCAAGATTATTCCAACTTGAATCACCATATCCTTCTAAAACAGATGGATATCCTACATAATGTAAGCCATAATTCAAAGTCCTCTTCAGGTATCTAAACACCCTAGAAATTGCATTCTAGTACTCTGGTCCTGGATTACTTGTAAATCTACACAATACACTCACTGCATAAGCAATGTCTGGTCTAGTGCAATGCATGACATACATTAGACTCCGAATAATACTAGCATATTTAAGTTGGTCCATAGCACGCCCAGTATTTTTCATTAATTTGATGTTACGATCCACTGGTGTACCAGCTGTCTTAAGTTCAAAATGATTATATCTTTTAAGAACTTTTTCTATATAATGAGATTGAGATAACGCTAAAGAATTATCCTTTCTCACAATTTTGATTCCTAAAATCACATCAGCTTCTCCAAGATCTTTCATATCAAATTTTGATGAAAGAAACCTTTTGGTTTCTTCAACATATTTGAGATTAGACCCAAATATTAACATGTCATCCACATATAAGCAAATAATAACACCAACACCATTTTCATATTTACTATATATACATTTGTCGGCATCATTAACTTTATATCCATGGGATATAACAATATTATTAAACTTCTCATGCCATTGCATAGGAGCTTGTTTAAGGCCATAAAGAGATTTAACCAATTTACACACTTTCTTTTCTTGGCTAGGCAAAAACAAACCCTTCGGGTTGTTCCATGTAAATCTCTTCTTCTAAATCACCATTTAAAAATGCAGTTTTAACATCCATTTGATGAATAACTAAATTGTGAATAGAAGCAAGAGATATTAATATCCTAATGGAAGTGATTTGAGCAACATGAGCATATGTATCAAAGTAATCAATTCCATGTTTTTGCTTATAGCCTTTAGCAACTAGTCTTGCCTTAAATTTATTTATAGAACCATCCAGATTTAATTTTCTTTTAAATATCCATTTTCACCCAATAGGTTTAGCACTGGGGGAAGATCGAAAATAACCCAAGTTTGATTTGACAAAATTGAGTTCATTTCATCATTTATTGCTTCTTTCCAAAAGACAGCATCCCTAGATGTTACCGCTTCATGAAATGTGGTCGGTTCATCTTCTACATTAAGAACAAATTTAGTTTTGTTCTTAGTCTCATTTAAACCCCCTTCAACTAAATAAATAACAAAGTCAGGCCCAAATGTTTTTTAAGTTCTTTATCTTTTACTCCTTCGTGGTTCAACGTCATTCGTTGTTTCCGAAGAAGATATAGGTTGTGAATTTTCTTCTAAATTTGAGGAGTCAACAGTCGGATTATTATTTTCTAAACCTTGATTCAAAGTACTAAACTTTAGATGTTCAAAGAATTGCACATCTACCGACTCAATGATTTCTTGAGTTTCAAGGTTTAAAAATCTATAAGTTGTACTGTTACTAGAGTATCCAATAAAAACACATTTGTAAGTCCTATTTCCTAGTTTAGGTCTTTTAGGTTCGGGTTTTCTTACATAAGCAAGACATCCCCAAACTTTAAGACGTCTAAGGTTAGGCTTACGATTAAACCATAATTCATATGGTGTAATATCCTTGTTTTTCAATGGAACTCTATTTAAAATATAACATGCGGATAAAACCGCTTCTCCCCACATCGACAAAGGTAAACTAGAACTGATTAACATTGAATTTATCATTTCAACTAAAGTCCTATTTTTCCTTTCCGCTGTTCCATTTTGTTGTGGCGTATATAGTGCCGTAACTTGATGGATTATCCCATGAGTATTACAAAATTGTATAAACTCACTCGGGTAATATTCACCACCCCTATCGGATCATAGGACTTTAATTTTCCGATTTTGTTGAGTTTCAACTTCTGCTTTAAATATTAGGAATTTCTCGAAAACTTCATCGTTACTTTTAAGTAAATATGTATATGCATACTTAGAGTAATCATTAATGAAAGTTAAGAAATATTTATTTCCACCACGAGTCATATTACTCTTCATATCACATACATCATTATGAATAAGATCAAGCATTTCGGATTTCCTCTCAATAGATTTGAACGACTTTCTAGTTATCTTCGATTGAGCATAAATTTCACATTTAGAAAGGTTATCAAATTTATAATCCGAGATTAAGCCGAGATTAGTCATATTTTTTATACTTCTATAATTCACATGACCTAATCTACTATGCCATAAAGAAATAGATTCAACCATATAAGTAGAACTAATATCATTGATTACATTAATTTTGATCATGCCGTTACAAGAGTACCCTTTGCCAATAAATTGGCCATTCTTAGACAAAACAAACTTATCAGACTCATACACTAGTTTGAAACCTCTCTTATTGAGAAGGTCCCCAGACACGAGATTTTTACACATATTAGGTACATGAAGTACATCAATTAGAGTAAGTGTCTTTCCAGAAGTTAGCTTCAATTCCACTGTGCCTTTTCCAACTACATTGGTGCGAAGATTATTTGCCATCTTCACTTCTTTTCCATCAATTTCTTGATATGTTATGAATGAAGAGCGGTCTTTGCATATGTGGACCGTTGCGCCGGTATCCAGCCACCATCCACTTTCATTATCAATTGAATTTGCTTCGCAAACAGTAGCAATAAAATCTTCAACATTGTTGGTTTCCTTTGACCCTTGTTTTTCCTTAAATGCCTTCTTTTTAAGACGACATTCTCGAGAATAATGGCCCGGTTTGTCACAGAAGAAACATTTTTCCTTCTTTTTCTTATTTGCACCTTGGTTCTTGAATTTTGAATCATTCTTTGCTTTAAATTTTGAGTCTTTGGTAATCTTGGATTTTTGATCCTCAACCATATTAGCTTTTGAATGACCCTCACCTTGTTCATCCTTCTTTTCTCGAATACGAGTTTCATCTTCAATACGAAGGTGAGGAAGAAAGGATTCCAGAGTATAAGTCTTTTCATCATGATTAATTTTCTTCTTAAAGCCATTCCAAGAGGATGGAAGTTTTGAAACAATTACCCCTACTTGAAATTCATCTTGAAGATTAATACCAGTGGCTTTAAGGTCACCAACAATTTGTTGGAGTTCATGTGCTTGTACAACGACAGATTTATCATTACTCATTCTAAAATTCATATAGTTTGAAATTAGAAACTTATGGTTGCTCGCTTCCTCGTTTTGATACTTTGTCTCCAAATCCTTCCATAATTCCTGTGTCGTCGGAATCATTCGATGAGCGCTATAAACAGTTTGAGACAAAGCATTGAGGATGTGTCCTCGACACATAAATTCGTCTTCTTTCCTTTTCACGCGTTTTTGCTTTATTTCTTCGGTGTCTTCGGGTGTGGGCTCGGGAATTTATTCAAGGTTATCATCTAGAATGTATGCAATTTTAGTGATGTGAGGAAGAACATAACTTTCTCTTGCCAACGGGTAAAATTTTCACCATCAAAACGGTCGAGTCGGATTAAGTCTTGAGTCATGACTTGGATAGATTGTGCCACAGTTCCTTACATTTGAGTGGAGTAATAAGAATAAAAATATTTTGCCTAAAACTTTTGGAGTTTTGTTATGGAAAGAACGAAATATATTAATTAATTTCTACAAGGCACGTTCTTTGAACGCTTTCTTTTAGGAAAAATTTCTCCCAATCTGGTTGAGACAGAACCAGAACCGCGAGTACACTATGGGTTTTATAGAATCTGCCTTCAGGATACAATGCAGTGTATGAACAGCTATTTGATTCAAACTATTTACTGTTTGATCAAACCGAGAACACTCTGAATTTATAACTTGATAATGTCAAAATATAGAGGACGGAGAGAGGAGAAACTAACAATTTTCGGTGTCCAAAACAGAGGCCTGGAACTCTTTTTATAGCCATTTATGTGACTGTTCTTCAACAGTCACAGCTCTTCATGAAGTGACTCAGCAACCGTTGGATCGTGCCTGTTTGGAACAACTGCGATCTAACGGTTCAGATTAGGCGTCCCATCGTAAGCGAATGGACATCCCCTACACGAAACGCTAGGAGTTCATCCAACGGTTTAAATCAAGTAATTTCGGATTTTAAACCCTTTGATCGGATCGTTTAATCACAACCGTTGATCTGTTTTACCTCGTCAAAACTTTAGGCTCCCACGCTCCAAGCGACGATGCGCACATGCGCGTCAAAGCGCGCAATGCGCCCTAAGTAGCCCAATCGCCCTTTCGCGCGCCGCGTGTCGCGATTGGTGGTGCTTAAGCACCACCGCGATGCGTAGGATCATAGCCTCTTATTTGACTTGTCAACTAAGAATCTTAGTTGTCCTTTAGTTGATATACCACTACTTTTTGTAGTATTCTTCCAATAAGGGACAATATGGAATTTTGCGCACTCTCATATCTTTCACACCCATTTGCTCATGTTTCTATCTTCTAAAATAAAATCCAAACTATGTTTAAAATAAAACACCAATAATATAATAAAATAATAACAACTAAAAATTAATATATCAATAAATATTGGAATTTATCCAACACAAATTGTGATATTTAGTTAAGGAAGAAAATTACAATCATATTATTTTTGTTATTGTTTCTTAACGTGTGTTATTTTGAGGGTTATATAGACCTCTATCAATTACTATTTTGAGGCTACATGTCAATTTACAGCACATGCTATTGTTTTTCTAGTTTGAAAAAAATGGACATATTATGTAGAAAATATAAATTTGTTCGCTCTCTTTAGTGAAAATGAAGATACACTTCTAATATGATGAGTCATTAATATTTCATTCAATGACTTAAAAGGATATTATTTGAATAGAATCAACAAATATAAACTGCTACCGAGGTTATATGTGTTGACCATTGTTCAAAACTCGTCAAACTTAATAATAAGATATCAAAATATATAGAAAAAAATAACAGGTCTAAGATATGTTAAATGGTGTTCCTTTTGCCTGGACAAGAACATGCAAATTTTGACTTTACAATTTAAGATGATGTTTTACTATCTCTCTCTTTGTCTTCGGCCAGACAAGATCATGCAAACCTTGACTTAAGTAGGCAAAATGTTTGATCCCGTGTTGTTTGTCGCATCCTAAATGTCATTTTTGGTGTGTTACAGGAGAATCGTGAAAGTAATATTGTGAATTCCAAGCAAAGATTCTATGTGATAAATTAATGAAGAATAGTGGCAGAATAAGACAATGAACATTGGAAATTTAAGGAGCACGGGTCGTTTTATATCAAAGTCAATAAATGTAAGCCATATAAACCAATTTTAAAGAAAAAGGTAAAAAAATTATGAATGGTAAAAATGCATGTGTATATTTTATGTGTGGGTCTGCTTGATCTATTTTGGTTCAAGACGGTGTCTATAATAAAACTTGTTTGTTATTTTGAGTCCAAAAGAGCATGCATCAACTTAAATATAAAAAACAAAAAAATTGACCCCCGCCAAAAAAACAATCTAGAGGTTTACTTATTCGTCAAATCAATTAAAAACAATTTCTAAAATTAAATAGAATTTAAAATCAATTGGTTTCTAATTTAAAAAAATTAATTGGACTTTTTCTATAATTTAAATCCCTAAATTCACATACAAATATAAGTGAGATATATCAATAAATCCCACCGTGCGTGCACGTGCACGTGCGCGCTCGCACGCGCGCGCGCACACACGCACACACACACACACACACACACACACACATATATATATATATATATATAGAGAGAGAGAGAGAGAGAGAGAGAGAGAGAGAGAGAGAGAGAGAGGAGGGGACCTTAAAACACTAAAAATGAAAAATGAGATTGGTTGAATATCTCAAAAATGAAACTTGCATAAATATCTCAAAAATGATTAAAATTTAAGACTTGGTTGAAATAAAGAGTTTTAGTAGTGAAAGATAAAATCTTGGCTTTGAAATGAGGAGTTAAACAACCTAAAATGGTGCAGAAGAGCTTGAGAAATTCGTTAATGACAAATTAATATTGGGGAATATGAACGTGATGGAAAATAATGAAAAGATGAAGGATTTAAAACATATGCTCTTGTATGAACAAGGGAGACCTCATGGGAATGAGGTCTCATTTAAACTAGTCACATTGCCATGCCAATGAAAAGCCAAAAAATTTCCCCACCCCCTAATAAAAAAAAAAAGGTAAGAAACACTAAAAAACATGTGGTTCATTAGGCTAAGATGAAATATGAACATGGAAGAATAAACAAATCATCTGTTGAGAATGTGAATGGACTTCGAACCCCTAAAAAGAATCTAAATCGAGAAGTTATTCACCCGAGCCCATATAGTGAACCCAACATTAAAATTTATGTGCACTCTACTATAATGTGTAAACATATGGGGTCACGTATGGTTCACACTGATTAGGACATAGAACTAGAATGCTCGATTGACCTATCATATATAGAGGGAGATACCATAGTTATCCTATGAGTTGTTAGAGTGTTTACGGCTTGGGTTATGTGAGTATGCTTAGAGGGATTTATTTCATGACAATGGGGAAATTGTTTATTTTGATTGATTGTGTAAAATTTTATTAGCATTATGTGGGAGTGTTGTTCATCACACATCTACTATTGTGTCTTATATGGGAGTTGGGCAATGGTGCACTATGAGTTGGATGATGATGCATCCTCACATAATGGTAACCATATTGTTATATTGGATACTACGGGGACAAGGGGAACTCTTTGGTTGATACTTTTAAAAGAATGAAATATCCTATAAGTTTGTTAGTTGTTCGTGATTTTCATATACATTGTGGTTAGAGTTAGTGCCCCATTATTTTAAGATAAGTGCAAGCCTGGTTGATTATTTGTGTCTGAGCTAATTAATATTATATTTATGATTCTGATGGTTAACTGTTGGTAACTTGATTATATGTGTTAGCTTTAGCTTGAAGCAATCACTTCACTATATGATATTGTCCAATATTAATGATAATTAAACTAAAGATTATTCAACGGTTATTACCTATTTTCCTTTAATTTTGAGGTGTGAGGATATATTTTTGTGGGAGTTCATTTATTTCTAGCCCAAAAAAGTAGCCAACTAGTCCAGCATGGGTAAGAGGAGTGCCCATTCCAAATAAGTTATTCATTAAAAACACGTATATTTAACATACACTTAAATACATGAGGATATACTCATTCGGTTACCAATAATCTCAGAGGAGATATTCAGGGACACCACAAGTTATCCACGATATAATTGAGTTACTTGTACAACTCAATCTCTTGTTTTACACATCTATAAATTATAATCCCTGATCCAGGTCAAAGGTATGTAACTTCGAGAATTGAGAGAAACTAATAAGCGCATAGTAACCTCTTTGTGGACATAGGTAAGTTATTGAACCACATATATTGATTCTGTGTGCGTGATCTTTACTTTCTGCACTTAAAATTATTTTCGTAGATCTCTATTATGATATTTCTTGCACTCACAATTAGAGCCGTCTGTGGGATACGACTCTTTTTCCTATGAAAACATTCATCAATACAAAGCCCGTGATGTCTCACCACAGTAGCAATATTCCTTAGGTTGGCGATATTTAGGAAGACCCAACCCTACTTAGGGTTAGATTAGAGATTCTCCAATAACCAAACACCAGGTTTTTCCAAAAAAGGCATCCTTCTGATGAAAGCCAAGGACCACCAGATCTACCCAGATCTCCAGGTTAGTCGACACTTATGAAGCCAGACTTCGAGAATAAGAGGAGGTCACATGCCTGTAGGTAGAAGAAAACGTTCGCCTGCAAAGGTGATTTGAAATTATCGAGAGAGATATCCATAAAGATACGAGAAAGAATCATTATATGACTCTTAGTCCTCGGGCGAGTAATACTCACAGACGAGGGAAAAACTCCAGGCGTGACCAACAGATCTGAACGTGGAAGATCAGAGCGTGATTGATCAGAACGTGGATGATTAGAGAGGAGACACATAAGAAATGGTCATAAAGATAAGAACATTTGGATTTTGGTTCGTAGAGAGATGGACCATCATCCTACCCATCGAGGAGTCAGGTCTACCAGGGAGCTATCCAAGAGAGCTCTTAACATTCAAATGAAATCCTCTTTCTTAAGGGATATAGAAGAAGAACCCCTAAATATGTTTGTTATTCCTAGGTTCAAGATTTAGAAAGGAAAGACGGATCTCATAGATCACGTTCGGTAGTACAGGAAGGCGATTACCCAGTGGAGCCACAACGACACCTTGATATGTCAAATTTATCTTCTAGTCTACATAACGTAGCACATAAGTGGTTCAAGAATTTGCCTCACAGGTCGGTTAAGAGCTTCAAGGCCCTAGCATAGGCTTTTATTGCTCGCTATATAACTAGTAGCTCCCACCCCAAGCGGATGGATGCACTTCTCATGATGAAGATAAATCCATAAGAGAGCCTTCGTGATTATGCCAATAGGTACTAGGAGGTCTTCAATAAAATGGAGGAATAATCAAAGCATGTTGTCATTACATATTTCAAGATTGGTATACCAAGAATATCTCTACTACATTAGTTCTTGACAAAGAAAAAAGCCAACACCATTGATGACCTCATGACTTGTATTGAGAAATACGTCAACGTTGGGACATGGTTCACTTCCTATCCCATAAAAATTGTTATTTAAAAATTCGACCTCTCTGGACGAATCTTGAAGTGGTTAGTCGAGCTCGGGAGGTTTGATACTCACTTTCAACCAAGAACAGTAATTAAGGGATGAATCTTGGCTAATTTTTTTTGCTAAATTTATGGGGGGCCATCCTATCAATATCAACCAACAAGAAATGGAGCAGTCAACAAACGAGGAAGCACAGTCCGTCCAAGCATTGGACCTTATATGTTGATGGAGCCTCCAATTCTAAAGTGGAAGGAGTGGGAATCATCCTCATCACACCAGAAGATGTCATTGAACAAGGAATCAAGCTGAGATTTGAAGCCTCCAACAACAATGAAGATGAATACGAAACACTGATCACTGACTTGTGTAAGGCCCAAATGCTGAGGGTAAGGTGTCGTAGCATATTCGGCAAGTCCAAACTGGTCTCCAAGAAAGTGAGTAGAGATTTTAACGTAAAAGATGATAGGATGGCAACCTACCTCACCGTAGTAAAAGAACTTATGACAGGATTTGAGAAGGTTGATATTTAAGAGTTTCCCTAGGGATAGAACAGTCACGCTGATGCCTTAGCATCCCTAAGCTCAACAGTGGACTCTGATCTCATAATAACTATCCAAGTAGAGTTCCTCGCCCAATCAAGCATTGACCAGATGGTGGTCGTCGAACAAGTCCTCCTCACAGAGAAGGCCTCAAGTTGGATGGATTATATCATTGCCTACCTATGAAGAGACACGTTGCCTGATAACAGGAGATTAGATCATCAAGTAAGGATAAAAGCAGCCCGTTTCTATCTCACCCCATGAGGAAAGCTCTACAAGAAATCATTCACATGCCTTTATCTCTAGTGCATCCATCCACACGACACTGAACAAGTTCTCAGTGAACTTCATGATGGTATATGTGGGTGTCATACAGGAGGGAGGTCATTGGCCTTTCAAGTGATCAAGGAAGGATACCACTGTCCTCATATGCATTAAGAAGCAAGTATCTACGTTTGCATATGTGAAAAGTGTAAAAAATTCTCTCCTTTGGTCCATCATCCAGCCAGCGACCTGAAATCCTTGACAAGTCATTGGTCGTTCACGCAATTGGACTGGATATTGTAGGACCACTACCTACCGCACCTGGAAATCAAAAGTATCCGCTGGTTAGAATAGATTACTTCACCAAATGGGTATAGGTAGAACCACTAGTAAAACATTCGTGATGCCGATATGACGAAGTTCACTTGGAAGAGCATCATAATGTGCTTGGGGGTAACAAGAACTATCATTACCAATAACAACAAGCAATTTGAAAGTAACTTCATTTAGGGGCACCACTTCAGTTATGTGGCATATTCCCAAAGCAATAGTCAAGTAGAAGCTTCCAACAAAACCATGCTCATTGGCCTGAACAAGAGGCTGGAAAGAGCAAAGGGCTCTTAGGTGGACAAGCTCCCACATGTTATGTGGGCATACCTCATTACTCTTAGGAGACCAATTGGGGAAACACCCTTCACGATCGCCTATGGGATGGAAGATATTATCCCACTTAATCAGGTCTCCTTACTACGAGAATCATCGTGGTTGACCAAGGCCTAAATGATAATGCATTATGAACTTAGTAGACAAGCAAAGAGAATATGCCATGAGCATGGAATGTAACCAATATCAAGAAGTTCTACTTTTAGTCTTTTTTATCTTTTATCAGCACATTTAGTTTATGTAAATTTTTATTTCAAACTTATGTCGCTTATGAATTATTATTCAATCAATAAAGGCCAATTGGCCCTCACATTCTGATCTCGTATATTGGCTACTTTGAATTTATTTATCTCAGTACTATGAAACCTTTTCCAAATGATAACTTCTCGAACCACATGAGGAAATTACCTTTGGTTGCCTTAGCCAAAGAGCTTCCTCGCTCATAATAGAACTCCTAAGGATTGCAACAAGTTGTTCAATTTGTTTCATTTAAGGAATCTCATGTGTCGAAGGGTTTATAGTACTTACAGTAAGTTAATAAAGTATTTCAATTACTACAATCCTCAGTTATATATTGCAAACACAATAGACCTCATGAGTTTACTCGACAATAATAAAATCTCTACAGGGTATCCTTAGGCAAAAAAACTAACTCAGGTTGGTAACCAACTCTGTTCGCTTAAAACCTGATCAAGCTAATTGCCCACGACCAGGTACATTCTCTCCATTATCTCACCTAAACCTAATGGAGTGATGCAACCAAAAAGGTAAGGGGGATATAATCATACTGCTAAGACATATTGGACTAGAAGAATGTTCGAACACAAGTTAGCAAACTCATTTAGTCGGTAGGATCCCAAAATGATTAACACTTGTTCTAAATTCATTTAGTCGGCTAAGAGACAAAAATGAAGTACTAAATTATTTAATTGGAAAGAAGCCCAAAATGATCACTAGTACTACATGGTTGACAAAGATCCTAAGTGGTCAGGATATACCACCAGGTTGTAAAACCATAGGAATGGATTTTTAAAAGAAAAATGAAACCTGATGGATCCATAGAAAAATATAAGGCTAGGTTAGTAGCCAAACGATATAAACAAAAGGAGGGAATCGATTTCTTTGACACTTATTCTCATGTTACACGAATTACTTCTATTAGAATTCTAATTTCCCTCGCATCCATTTATAAACTGGAAATTCATTAAATGGATATTAAAACTGCTTTTTTAAATGGGGAATTAGAAGAGGAAATTTATATTGATCAACCGGAAGGAATTTTTGTAAAGGGATTAGAAAACAAAGTTTGCAAGCTAGTTAAATCCTTATATGGACTAAAATAAGCCCCTAAGCAGTGGAATGAAAAATTTGATCAAGTAATGATTAATTATGGATTTAAAATAAATGAATCTCGTAAATGTGTGTATTTTGTGTGCCATAGAGATGCTTGTGTGATTGTTTGCCTATATGTTGATGATATGTTAATATTTGGATCACATATGAGTATTATAAAAACCACTAAGAAGATGTTATGTGAACAATTTGCTATGAAAGACTTGGGAGTTGCAGATTTCATTTTGGGAATTAAAATAATACGAGATTCTGTTGGAATCAAATTATCACAATCACATTTATATAGAAAGTGTGTTAAGGAAATTCAATCAATATGAATCTACTCATGTTAGAACTCCTTGTGATCCAAATAGTAAACTAAAGAAAAACAAAGGAGAACCTGTGTCACAATTTGAATATTCAAGAATTATTGGTAGCCTAATGTACATTATGAACTGCACCAGACCTGCTATTGCATATGCAGTATGGAGATTGAGTAGATATACTTGTAATCCTAATAATGATCACTGGAATGCACTTATTAGAGTTTTGAGATACATGAAATTTACTTTGGATTATGCTTTATATTATGTCTCATATCCTGCTGTGATTGAAGGTTATACTGATGCTAATTGGATTTAAGACTCAGAGGAATCCAAATCTACAAGTGGATATGTATTCACATTAGGCGGGGCTGCCGTATCGTGGAAATCCTCAAAACAGACATGCATTGCGAGATCAACAATGGAGTCTGAGTTCATAGCTTTAGACAAAGCAGGTGAAGAAGCCGATTGGCTGAGGACATTTCTGGCAGACATTTCAATGTGGCCTAAACCTGTACCTGCGGTACTTATACACTGTGATTGCCAAGCGGCAATAGCAAAAGCAAGCAACAAGTCCTACAATGGAAAGTCAAGACATATTCGTCGTAGGCATAACAGTGTGAGACAATTCATATCTAATGGCATTATAACCATTGACTCTGTAAGGTCAAATGATAATTTAGCAGATCCGTTGACCAAAGGATTGTCAAGAGATATCATTTACAAAACATCGAAGGGGATGGGCTTAAAGCCTAATGAGTAAAATCATCATGATGGATACCCAACCTATCTGAATGGAGATTCCAGGATATAGGTTCCATGGGAAAACTAATTGTGGATGATTATATGTGAGCGCTACAAAGACTTATCATTGTCTTATCCCTATGGTGTTAATAATAATAATAGTAGTGCTACCTATAATGAGAAAGGTTGAGTTAAACTCTTAATGAATCTATAGCTTGTATTTTCAAGCGGGATGTGACAGGACATTCTTGATAGATTCACCTAAGTGAGTGTGGTAATGGGGACGCTACCTATGAGAATTGTGGCTGAATTCTCTAGAGCGCTCATGATATTGGGATATAGTTCATGGCCTTAATGAGCAAAACTGTTGTGAACCACAAGTGTATTAAAATGTCATATGTGTAGTTTATTGAAATGGTTTACCAAAATAACTGATCAGTTCAAGATATGTAATTCATTGAATAGTTTGTAAGCCTAATGGACATACACTAAGCAAGGTTCAAGTCCAAAAGACATCTCTGCCTATTAATGACATTTTTATTACCCAAAATTTTCTTTATTCCTTCTTCTCGTATCTCATTCATGTGGGGAATTGTTGTGTGTGTGTGTATAACTTTTTGTGTGAATGATATGCTCACAATAAGACCTTGTAGCCTAGTGGTAACTTTTGTGTCCTCTTTAGGGGAGGTCATGGGTTCAAGTTCCACTAAGAGGATTTGGGGTATTTATACCTAAATAGATATATAATTATTATATTATATATCAAGACTTGGGACTTGGGTCTTGGGTCCTAATAATCAGTTAATTTTAATTTCGTCTTTAAATAATTTTATTTGATTCAATTTTAATTAATATTAAAAATCGTTTTATTTAATTAATTAAAAATTGTTTTATGATTAAAATTAAAACACGTTTTTCTTAATTAGCCGTTGGGAGTGGTTTAGTCGGCGAAGTGGTCATCCACATTTTGGGGGAGTGGGTGGTTTCTGCATTCCTTTATATGAGGGATATGTAGATCAGTTTCTAATCACTTTTTTCAATCAATCTCTCTCTCAAAAACGTCATTCTTCATACTCCAATTTTGAGCATAATCTCTTGTGTTTTTAAAGTCATCCATTGAGTGCTTCAATGAATTGTGCTGTTGAATCCTGGGGACAGTTATCTGAGGCTCGAAGCATCACTGATTAATGTGCGAGCGATATTTCTGTCTTAGGACTGTGTGTCTAACACACACCTCAACATCCAAATAATTCGTTCCAATTTATTATTATCCTTTTTATTTTCATATAACAAAAAATATATTTATGTTGACATGTTGCGAAATGCATTTGAACCCCATTGACAACGTAAAACCACTTATATAGTTCTAAGATGGGTTGGAAGTGCACGTATTTTGGCTTGCAACTGTAACAAAATACCCCTCTTCGTTTTAAAGCCGTAAGCTATGCTTCTTTTTCTTCTCTTTATAGCTTTTCCCACGTGTGGAAAGAAAGTATTTCAATTCATCTTTGCCAGTTTGTTCAACAATATATATCAGTCACTCTTTTGAGTGCTTGTTTGATTCAATTCCCTTTTATTGATTTCTGATTGATAAAGTACCATACAAAATATGAGTTTTAAAGTATAAATGGATATATTGCGATTCAAACTTTTAAAATGCAAAACTCAAAACACAAATGCAGTTAATTTGATGAACTAGTCTATATTACTGACTAGAAACTACTAACAATGCCTCTTCTTTCCAGCGTCACAGGCAATACTCTTTTCCTTCTCTTTTTGCCCTTTTCCCCTAATGTTAAAAGCAAGCAGGTTCATTGATCACCTGTTAGTTTCTTTGTTAATTCTTTGATTAATTGGTCCCATCTAACTACCCAATAAGGAATTGAATTCAGAAGTACAACTTTTATCAGCCAAATGTGAATTGCAAGGGCGACAAAAAAGTGCCAATAAACTAAACAAGCACTTTGAGAGCCCCTCTTTTAAGACACTGGGCCATGCCAATGATACCATCACTGTCATAAAAATAAAGTGAAAGTGTTTTGTCTGACTCATGATGATGTGTAAGGAGCTTGAGTTGGGAACAATTTATGACCAAGAATATAAGCTCTCCAGAAAGACCCCGAATCAATGCCTTCAATTTAACTGTCATGAAATGTTTAACTTGGCGGGAAATAACTGTTTTATGGAGAAATAGAACTTTGAATATCACTTTTTACATTCAGAAATTGGTGCATAGAAGACAAAAATCTTGAACCATGCGAGTTTAATTTTGAAATAATTGAAGATATGTACTTTGTGTAACATCCGAGTTACATGTTTCTTCTTGCAAAACACCAATTGAGTCTTGGTTTAAAGTCAAATTTAATAAAAGAGTTTATTGATACGATTTGGATTTTGATTTCAATTGAAAAACATAATTGCCTGTCAATATTGGTTGAGAAAATAATTCAGAACAAACATGAAACTAAGTCGAGGTGGGAACGCCATTGCTTTCTTTAAATTTATTTCATTCCTCTGGCTGAAACATGTAACCACACATTAAGCCCAAAAGTACAATATTCATTACCATTATTTATATGATATGCTAAACTATGGGCACTTATTTACTTGTCCTGTTTAGGTGTGAACTGAATTTGGCCTTTTGTGGGTCATATCATCCCTGTGGAATTTTAGTTAGCTTCAGACCAGCATTTCAACTTTCGGTGTTTGTAATTTTGGACTACTCGCATCCCAAACCATATTAATAGCCCATCCCACACTCTCTGTTTTTACTCTACACAATTTCTCTTTCTCTCAACACTTCACCAACACTCTTAACTCCACTTTTCAATTTCAGGAAGTTTTTTGTAATTTAAACTTCTGGGTGTTATAAAAAAGTCCAACATTAGAAGTTCCAACTAGTCATTCCAAACATTTGACATTGTTTCATACTGCTCTTATAAAAAATTGGCCTAAATTGTTGAATTTGGACATTTTTAGATTTTGGGTATTGTTGAGGAAACATTTATTTTCTGGGAATTGTTAAGAAATCAGTGGTTTTCAGCAGAAAATTTTGGGGATTTAAATTGAGAGGGAGCTAGTGGGGGAGGCTCCTTATAGGAAAAACATTGGATTTTTGTGGAAAATGAGTCTGTTGTCAAAAGGGTGCAATTTGTGGAAATTATTTGCTGTTCTTGGGAAGAAATCTTGTGTGGCAAAAAGCTTTTACTTTTGGATCTTTCAAATTTATAAATTGGTGTAAAATTCTCTAGTTATTTTTTTTTTTTCTCTTTGCTATTTCTTCATTGGTTTAGGGGATTTTTATTATTATTATTATTATTAGGGGAGTAAAAATGGGCGGTGCATCATTGCCACCAGGATTTCGTTTCCACCCAACAGATGAAGAGTTGGTTGGGTATTATTTGCACAGGAAAGTGGAGGGGCTTGAGATTGAGCTTGAAGTGATTCCTGTTGTTGACTTGTACAAATTTGATCCATGGGAGTTGCCTGGTAATCTTCATAATTCTTGGACATGATATATATATATATATATATATATATATATATATATATTTCCGTAACTCTTTGTTTTTAGGTCTCAATGAGACCCAAACCAATCTATTATAGTTTATGCCTATGAATGTAATGAGCCATTAAAAAAAAACGGCAGAGGAATTGTATATTAATCTTGTGATTGGTTTAATTAGCATAACACATCTCATCTTAAATAGCTATGAAATTAAGTAAAACTCTGGTTGGGAATGTCATTGCCTTAGCCAAATCAATCAAATTATAGTATTGTGTATGTTATTGATGTATTGTATATTGGTCATGCAAAATAATTCCTGGTTATAGTGAAGAAAATTTGTCACTATACCAGCCTGCATGTTTGGATGTTGGAAAAGAGGAGCTTATTATTGATTGTTTCTTCATTTGTTTGTGAAATGAAATAAACAAATCATAAGTATGTCCTTTTATAGCCATATCCATTTGATATTTTAACTTAACATTGTGGTATCATTAGCTTTGGAATTTGAGAATGCTAATACACGAGTAATTGAATTGCAGACAAATCTTTCCTCCCAAAACGCGATATGGAGTGGTTTTTCTTTTGTCCCCGTGATCGCAAGTACCCAAACGGGTCCCGCACAAATCGTGCTACCAGAGCTGGGTATTGGAAAGCTACTGGAAAAGACCGTAAAGTAGTCTGCAAGTCTTCAGTGGTGGGGTATCGCAAAACCTTAGTCTTTTATTGCGGTAGAGCTCCTTTAGGTGATCGAACAGATTGGCTAATGCATGAATATCGCTTGTGTGATGATGTTTCTCAAGGGACACCAAGTTTTCGGGTAAAGTCAACACACACAATGTCTTAGTTTTGTATATTATGATTAGCACAAGCTTAATGCTTGTACATTGACTATCCATAATTCAAACAAATAAATAAAACATAGAGAATGGAGAGTTTCACCTACATTGCTGTAAATTCGTTTTATGTTTCTTTTATTTTATTAACAACATAATTTAGATTTAAAGTGTAATCATAAAGAAGCACCTCTTAATCTCTCATAAAATCATATGATATGACTGCTGAATCTAATGGTTATATTACTGACTTGTGAATCTAGAAAGAAAAAAATAAATTTCTAATCTTAAACCAGTGTAGATTGAGCATACCCCATATATGGATACATATATATTGGTGTATTGTATTGACTAATAGAATTTTACAGGGACCATTTGCCTTGTGCCGGATAATTAAAAAGAATGAGCTGGCTCAGAAGACAACTGATGTTATTAAGCAGGTTGGAAGCAGTTCAAGCACTGGGAGTTTCAACTCAACAAGGAATTCGAATGAGCCCATGATCACCCCTGATGACATGTCGTTTCAAACAAGTTACATGGGCAGTGAGAGTAAATTTGCAAGTCCAATTACTTCTTCATATCAAACAACATCAATGATGGAGTATGAACCGGCTTTAATGGAGCCTAATCATTCAAGCCTATGGGTGTCACCTGATTTAATTCTTGATTCTTCAAAGGTACTATGATTAAATAGTTTGTTTCTATATTTAGAGGTGGGTTTATTCTTGATTATGAAATTCTAAAATAAATTTCTTTATGGGCCTAATCAGGAATGTCAACAAGGACAAGGCATGTCTGGATACTATCCAAATTTTGAATTTTCAAAGTTGTCACCTTCGTTGCAGCCGGATCGTCATTATGAAATAACGTCCAGTTCATCATTCTCGAATTTTACAGAGGAAATTGAACATGTCGACGATCTTGGTCTGTATGGCTATATGTCACCTTACTTGGGTCAAGGAAACTATATGGATTTTAATGGAAATTAGGATATTTGTCGCTGGGACTACACCTTTTAACGTTGTATTTTAGGATTGTTTCTAATGATGGTATAGTAGTTAAGGATTGTCTATGTGCTTGGTAAATGGTGTTTGGTAGTTGGGAAACAAAGTAAGAAAGAAATACCCCCTAGTGATAATCACTTTTATCGATTGTACTAGGAGTTGGTTTAGTTATAATTTGAACTATTGATGTGCTCTTGTGAAATAAGCTTCTCACATGGAAGTTTCTACTGTCAAATACTGTTTTATGTTGTTTCATTTATCAAAAGCTATCATTCTCCTTGTTTAGAATATATCCAAGCACCAGTTATAAGGATTTATTATGTTCTGTCCCTTTTTATCTGTTTTAATTTTTAAACTTTTAATTATGTTGGAATTTTTTATACAGTAAGGTTGTTGTATTCATTTTGTTTGTAGATTTCTATGCAAGAAACATTGTATGTGACAGAAATTTGCTTGAATTACTTGTCAAATAACCTCAAGTGCCGTGTTTGGATCTTGAAAATTATTCAGGAAAACATGAAAGAAATGAACATATTATACAAGTTATTTTAATTTTCATTATATTTTTCCTTTTCCTTATGATTTCATCTGTATTGAAGCATAGCATATGTTGTGCCTCGATAGCCAATATGTTAAGGCAACCTCCAATTAACCATGACTCTGGGTATAACCAAGATATAATGGTAATAATAACAAGCACAATAAATATTTAAAATAAGAAAGACAATAATAATAACACCAAGATATACGCGATTATCAATTTGGCTACATTCATGGCAATACGTGATTCCACTACATTTGAAGAAATTACAAATATAATACAGAACAAAGTATTAACCACATACTCTATATTCTCATACCCAAATCCTAGATAGCCATCGTACACCAATTCTCTACCGACGTGATTTCAAGTTCTATGCCAACAACCCTCTCAATATCGTGCTCTAAAGTGTTTCTCAAATATCCAATCCGGTATATCCTGCTTACCATGTAACCCGATGAAAGATCCTCACACAAAAAAATTACACCTCCCATACATGAAAAACTCATGCTCACCACTCTCTTCCACTTTTGAGAAATCCTTGGGTGAGGGGGAGAAACTCCTAACCTCTCATCCAAACCCTCACCGTAGGAATAAGAGCTCATATTCCTTTATCTCTCTAGCTATCAAATGACAGCCAAAGTTAGGGTTTAAACCATCAAAATAATCCGTTATATCTGAAACACATTTCTGGAACACCCCTCCCCCCCCCCCCCCCCAAAAAAAAAAATACCCCCACTTGCAACTTATTTGTATACAAATCTGGGTCCGTTTTGTACCGCGAACAGCAAACAAACCCTTCACTGCTCGTAGTTTTGGGCAGAAAACACAAAGCTGGTGCCAAAATTCCACAACATAATGGCCTTTCGTAGAAATGTGAGTAAGAACCCTCGTGACCATATATTTTCTTTGCTCAACCAAGCCTCTTGGCGCAGTCGTATAAGGCTGTCACTGGGACAGTCTTGGGGATGGATTGGGTTTGGTCCCCAGTTCGATCCTCAGCACTGTCAAAATAATCCTTGGTCAACGAAAACCACGAACCGCGAATGAGGATTATTCGAGGTGCACGCTGTTGTGCCCAGTAACAATCCAGAAATCAAACTCACACACAATAACAAGAGATTTACGTGGTTCAGAAATTGGCCTACGTTCACGGGGGCAGCGAAATTGTATTATCAGAAGGGGAGAATTATAGAGAATTACAAACACTCTTGCTCTCTTGATTCTCTCTCAAATAATACTCTCCATATGCTTTGTTTCACTCCTATTTGCTGGTATTCTTTTCTCTCAATACACATGGTTTATTTATAGGATAGTAAGAGGAATAATGGCCACATAAAATGGCTTAGTTGAGTGTCCACTTAGAGCACTTCTTGTGGAGAAGAAGACTCCACCACCAAATGGGTGATAGCTTTGTCATAAACAAATATACTCCACCAAATGGTGGAGAGCTTTGTCATAAACAAATATACTCCACCAAATGGTGGAGTCCTGTCATAAACCAACAATCTACACCTTCGCAAGAGTCCACCATTCAGCGCTACCCCACAAGCGCCCTTAGGCGCCACGAGCTCGAGAGATATTGATCATGTCTAAACAATGATTGAACTTGATCCCTATTACCACCTTTGTCAGCATATCTGCAGGATTACCCGCAGTCCCGATTTTTTGGAGTAGAATATCCCCTTCATCTATAATTTCCCGAATGAAATGAAAGTGGACATCAATATGCTTGGTGCGAGAATGATGAACTTTGTTTTTTGCCAAACAGATGGCACTCTGACTATCACAAAAAACCTCCACATTTTTATGAACAATACCCAAGTGATCAATCAAACCATGAAGCCAAATGGCTATCTTAAAAGCTTTTGCTACATCCATATACTCTGCCTCTGTTGTAGACAAATCCACTGTCGACTGTAAAGTTGATCTCCAACTCACTGATCCTCCTGCTATAGTGAACACATAACCAGTAGTAGATCGATGCTTGTCAAGATCTCCAGCATAATCAGAATCCACATATCCGACTAGATGCTTACCAATTATCGTGTCGCTCTCAAACTTCAAACCGACATCCACAGTACCTTGAATGTACCGTAGTATCCACTTCACTACCTGCCAGTTTCCTTTCCCTGGATTGTGCATGTAATGACTCACCATGCTCACTGCGTGTGAAATGTCTGGTCTGATACACACCATGGCATACATTAAGGCACCAACTGCATTTTCATATGGAACATGATCCATCTGCTTCTTTTCATCATTTGTATCTGATGACATCAGCGCACTCAGCTTGAAATGTGGAGCCAATGGAGTAATTACAGGTTTAGACTTGTTATCGATGCCAAACCTCTGAAGTACTTTATTCAAATACTGAGTCTTTGTCAAACTGACTGTGCCTTTTACTCTGTCTCGCTTGATCTCCATCCCAAGAATTTTCTTGACCTCTCCAAGATCCTTCATCTCGAACTCTGAACTCAACTGAATCTTCATCCTGGCAATCTCCACCTTGCTCTTAGATGCAATCAACATATCATCCACATATAAGAGCAAATAGACAAAATTCCCATCTTAGAGCTTACGAAAGTAGACGAAATGATTAAACTGACTGTGCGTGTACTTGTAATCCATCATAAAACGGTCAAATCTCTTGTACCACTGTCGTGGTGACTGCTTCAAACCATACAACGACTTGCTCAACTTGCAAGCCCAGTTCACGCGTCCAGGAGTTTTAAAACCATCTAGTTGAGATATGTAAATTTCCTCCTGCAAGTTACCATGGAGGAATGCAGTTTTCACGTCAAGTTAAGCTAAATCGAGATCAAACTGTGCTACCAAAGACAATAATATCCGAATAGACGAATGCTTAACAAGAGGTGAAAAAACCTCGTTGTAGTCGATTCCTTCCTTCTGAGCGTAGTCTTTCGCCACCAGTCTGGCCTTGTATCTAATGTTGCCTTTTCCAGGAACACCTTCCTTTTTAGCATAGATCCACTTACAACCGATAACTTTCTTACCCTTTGGAAGTTGAACTAACTTCTAAGTCTAATTCTTGTGAAATGATGCCATTTCTTCATCCATCGCCTTCTTCCACTTGACACTGTCTGTATTCTGTATGGCTTCTCTGTGAGTGCACGGGACAACATGATCGGTCACTGGAAGTGAATAGGTCACTATGTCTGTTAATTGAGCAGGTTTTCGAGTATCCGTTTTAGGTCTGCCAGTGGCAATAGAGTATGGCTGCTGATTGATCGTCGATGCTGGTGCTGGTGCTGGTGCTGGTGCTGGTGTTGGAGTTGGAACCTCCACCTCAACTAAGATTTTATCCTCATCATTAGATTCCACATCAGGGAAATTGATTGTCCTTACTGGAATATAAAGCTCCATCTGTTGTAAAGAACTTGGATTCATGTTCTCTTTCTTCGAAACTATCGGTTTCAACATTACAAACTCGTCAAAAGTAACATCTCTGATTAGAATAATTTTCTTTGATTCGGAGCACCAGATTCTATACGCTTTTACGCCAGCACTAAAGCCCAAGAATACAGCTTTCTTGGCTATAGGATCTAACTTTGATTCAGTCATATGATAATAAGCAGGACAACCAAAAATATCTAACCAATCATAATCTGTAGCAAATTTACCAAACCATACCGCCATAGGAGTCTTCTACTACACCATAAATAGGAATTTAGCACACTTTGATACTAATAATCTGGCACACTTTAAAACAGTGTCAAATTCTGATACGGTTTAATGACAATTTGACACACTTTAAAACAGTGCCAAAATTTGGCACTGTTCAAAAGTGTGCCAAAAATTGAGCACACTTGACTAAAGTATAAGATACCCTAAAAATATTAATCCTCACTTTTGATCTCCCGCTCTCTCCTCATAAGTTTCCCGCTCGTTCCTCTTTCTCATTCTCACAGGTAGTCACTCTCTCTAATATTATCTCTCTGTGATCCATCATCCACTCTCTCTCTCTCTCTCTCTCTCTCTCTCTCTCTGTAATAAACATCTTATACGTTGCTTCTTCCTCCATCATCCACACACCTTCTGCCTCCATAATCCACCATCCTCACACACTCGGGAACCATGAACCTCCTACTCCAATTCTGAAATCTAGCAAAATAGGTTCGAAATCTAACAAAAACAAATATTTCGTTTCAATTTCTCTTTTTCTGCCAACATTTTGAGATTATCATATTTCGTTTGAGTTTTTAATTAAATATTTATTTTATTTCAAGATATATTTGATTGCGTCATAAACTAAAGAATTTTTTGTTGAACTCAGATATCATAACTCATGCATTTTTTAAAATTCACCTATTCTCTTTTTACTGGCAGGTCAATTTAAAAAAAATGCATAAGTTATGAAATATGAGTTCAACTAAAAAGTCTTTAGTTTATTTTTATAGGGCTTAGGGTTTCATTAAGCCCGAGACATATTTATTATTGCTTATTGCTCGAATTGGTTCATCAATAATTCATCCTAGTTGGACATAATCTCAAGTGCTAGTTAGACATAATCCCAAGTGCTGCCCCATGTGTCAAATGAAATCATATGTTCTCTTTTAGAAGTAAGTAATTTACTATTAAAAAGCGTAGATAACCTCTTATTTTTTACTTTTGCAGTAGGATGTGTAATGTACTAATGGCGCACAATTTATAATTGGGGATTTTTGGTTAATTTCGTTCCATTTATCTGATTTTAGGATAATTGGGGATTTTGGGTGTTTGTCTTAGTGTTTGAATAATTTTGTCATTTTATTTCATTAATGATAATTTATTTAGGTTTTTCCAATGACATGTATATGTTGAGTGGTGACTTATGTTCCATTGTCCTTAGGGCATTATCTAACCCCTGCGAGGATAATATCTAAGGAGTAATATCCTAAGAGTTAATGAATCCTTTGTGCAAGTGATTCAAACCATTGATTCTTATTTTCTTAAGGCTTGTTTGGTTGCTTAAATTGTTTAGTTATATAAATTAGTCAATCTGAAATGAATTTAAATAAAATTTGTGTAGCGTTTGGAAAAGTAAAATGGAGTTATTCACCGTTAATATATATCTGAGGAGAGTGATTAATCAGAAGATGAAGTCCATTTTTTATTGACTGGACTTATATATATATTTTGTTTCGTTCTAACTAGGTTTGCCTATTTTTGAGCCAATTTTATATTAATTGGTTGTTGCCTTCTTTGATGAATTTAAATTTGTGCTTAAATAGGTAGCTCCTAGGAATACAATTGGGGATGTTCCACTAGAGTGGTACCAGAAAAAAGAACATATCAGAAAATGAGGTCCATTTTTGGTGTAGTGAAAGTTCAATTATCATAATTGTAAAATGGAAGAATTAAAATTATAACTAACTGAGCATGTCCTTGTATAGGATTCCTATATTTTGCTTCCTTGTTTTATACATTCATGGGATTTATCTTTCCAACTAGTATGCTTATGTTGAAATTCTAGTACAAAACAACTTGTTTATGTTTCTGACTTACTTAGGGAATTGTTGAAACAGGTTATTGAGGTCTCTACCTCCAAAACAGGTAAGCACGAACGGGCCAAGTGTCACTTTGTTGCAGTTGATATATTCAATGGCAATAAGCTCTACGATATTGTCCCATCCTCTCAAAATTATGATGTGAGAATTCATTTTTCTTTTGAACTCTTTTTGCAAAGCTTTACAATGCTATACATATGGTTCTTATATTGTGACGAAGTCTTCTTTTTAGGTTCCTCATATCAACCATATTAATTATCAACTGATTTATATTTCTGAAGGAGGTTTTATCGGTGATTATCTTATCAATTTTTTTTGTCTCTGGGTCATCTTTCAGTCCACATGATCTAAATTCCCAATTGTTTTAATATGGAAAGTCTAACTTTCAACTTTTGAGAATAAAAAATGCCTCTGAAAGATTAGTTTATCTAAGTTTGTCCAAGGATAATTTCATAGGTATTATTGGTGGAATGGTTTAATGGTACTATTTGGAGGTTTGAATACCATCAGAACACACCTTGCATAAAGTGAGGTGTATCACTTGCCTGTCAATTTAGCAGTTAATACTAAAACATACAAAACCTTTTATATAAATTTTCTTTCATGTGTCTTTTAACTGAGATTGGTAACACCAAAGATGACTTGAGGAGCCCATTGATGAAAATTTGCTTGGTTAGGTTTTACACAATCTTATAAAATATTGCCTTTCATACGAGTTGTGAAGGAGTTAAAACCTCTTCTGTGTGTTTATTTGCTTTTTTGAAGTCTCCTTGTTTTCTCTCCAATAAAATCAAATAATAAATCTTAACTCCAAGTTTATTGATAATTTTTTAATACACGACTGAGGCTTACACTTCAAGCCTTGACTTGAGCTGGGGCATGGTAAATTAGATTGAAGTCTTGAGCCTCATGGTATTTATTACAAGCTTGAGACTTGAGGCTTTCCGTCTATGGTTTTACTAACCTCTTACCTCAGGTTAGTTATCTCTCTTTGCTTAATTGTTCAACTAAGTACATATATAAAATATGATCATTTTTGTACCCATTGTGTGTGTGTATATATATAAATTTAAATCGTACTGTGATATAAATTTAGATCATTCCAAAGATTTTGGTTGATGGGATTAAAACTCTTCTAGACAAGCTTATTGGTCATCAAACTGATTTCATTAAAAATATCAAATCTTTGATTCCATTTCCGTGGTTTCTGAAAGCTTCAATATGCTGGATTGTAAAACTTATGTTGGCATTGAATTTGACACTCCAAAAGTATTCAACACTTTGGGAAGTTTTCTTCTTAAAATTCTATCTAAGATTGAAACTCTTCTTAAGTTTGCATACCTCTTTATTCTTATTAATGGAAGTCCTTGTGGGTATTTAAATTCTCTATAGGTGTTAGGATGGGGGAACCTCTCCGCTTTGATTTTTGTTCTTGTTTAAGAAGTGTTAAGGAAAGGTGTATCCTCTCTCGTTGATAGAAACAAAATCTGCCACATGTATTCCCATCACGGGATTCTATCACCATCTCATCTTTCCTATGTTGGTGAAATTTTGGTTTTATTACAAGGAAAGAAACCTCTAATCGAGCATCATGACTTTGCTATGTTTAGCTTTTAAGGACCTTTGGTCAAAAAGAAATTTGGGAGTTGGATGATGACCTCAATCGTTGAGTATTTTCATGTGCTACCATATGTGAGGATTATGTCTTATTTGTTATCTACCATATGGGGTTAATGATTGAGATTTTAGGCAAGCATGTAGGAATGTAGGAATTTCATATTGGTTTTGGGTTTCAAATTAGGGTAATGGGATTATTCTGTGTGTTTGAAATAGAGTATTACAGATTCAACTATGGCATTCTATTATTTTTTTTAATCTTGCAACCATCTACTTGTCAATGTCTTTTTAGATTTTTTTGTGAGACATTTTTTTATTGGTGAAGGAGGTTCTCTACGGTAGCGGTATGGCAATGGGCCTTCACCATGATTTCTCTGCCATAAAATGTTACAATTAATCTACTTGACATAATTCAGGCGAGCTGTCATAATTTATTGTGTTTCACTATTGGAATAGTTTTGTTAGTTGAAATTTTTTCCCTGATCGATTCCACCATTGGAATCTTCCATTGTGAACTGCAATGGTAAAAGTGGTGTTTGAGTACAGATTATAGGTACATCGGCACTGACACTAACTGCTCATATTCGTCTAACTTTTAAAAGTGTGAAGGCCAAAACGATAGGTAGATCGACGTTGACACTAGCTCGTCATATTTTTCAAACAGTAAAATGTGTTAAGGCCGCACTGCCGATACAACAGTTACGTGCGCTAAAACTCTTAGTTGATGCATTTTTAGAGAGAATCACATAACGTTTGGTTTATTTTTGCTATGTAAGTCCAAGAGCTCAATTGTTGCGTCGGACAGAAAGATGCTCCATTGTTGCGTTGGAGAGAAATATAAATCATGTGTATTATAGGTTGTAAGATTTCAACATTGAGACGGATAGGAAAATGAGATGTGATGAATGTCCCTTTGACATAACAACATACAAACATTTATTTGAAGTTGGAGATTACAACTTAGATTTTCCCTACAACATTTTTCATTGCCATTAGACAATCTTAAGAGTTTATATCAAAATGACATTCTAATATGGATGGAGCCTATATTAGTGAACTATAATGAGCCTATTTGGATAGATACAATAGTTGAGTGCTTAATTGTCCATCATAAGTTCACTACTCAGTTAAAATTTTCTATTAATTGATGAAATTATACTGATTCGAACCAGAAATTTGCTATAATTGCACGCTGAAATTTTCTATTAGGGGATTCTACTAGATATGTTTTTAGACATAAATCTATTTTCTAATCTAAACTAATTGAAGTAGAGTGGACGATTTATTTAAGTCCCCGCATGCCTCTACCATTCCATAAAACATAAGAGCAGTACAATTAAGCTGCTATCAATTTCTGATGATGAGGATGAATACTGCATATTGGGAGAAGTATCGTATCATGTACCCGTACCCATTCCACGAATCGAACCCACCCACGAATTAGGCATCACTGATTAGAAACACTAAACGGTGGAAATTAGTCCGTCGATCGAAAGTTTATGATCCGCTACTGTCTCTAACCCAAATTTAACAACGAATGCGTACAACTCAAAATAAAATATCATGAAGAATCCAAAGTTTATACTTCCCGATGCTAATCACAATATAAAAACATCTAAAACACAACTCTCAAATAACAATTACACAGCAAAACACACACAAAAGTGATCTATACTCATCTACGTTACTAATAACAGTAAACTCTTTTGATGTCAATCTAAGACGCCGGTGTGTGATACACGTTAAGAAGTAAAGAAATAACCAAATTATAGTAGAGAGACACATGTTGAGTTAATAGCAGACCCCGCTGTTAAAAAAAAACTTTTTTTTGAAAAGGTAGCTTTCATCAAAATGTGATAGCATGTAATAGCAGCTCAAATGATTAAGTTGTTACCTGAAAATGATGAACTCTACTATATATAATTTTTTATCTCATATATTAAACAACTGCCAAAGCATACAAAACATCTCTGCAATAAGCATATTAAACCCACAGTGGTAGTCAGGAGTACTAAACTGCCACAAAAAATAGAAACTAGTGTCTCAGAAGTTATGTATCATCTCGACGCACGAAAAGAAAAGAACTAAAAGGTAGACAAACTGATCCAGATAATGGACCATGGATATGTGCAATGGGGGCCAGAATTAAATAGTTATATTTTCTTATTCATTTAAATGTTTAATGTCATGTAGAATACGGGAATATTTATTAGGAACATTCTACGATTAATTTAAGAAAACAATAGTTTTTTATTAGGTATCCTAGGCTCTAAATTCCTCGAGCCAATAATTATTACTGTAATTCTTCAATCAAGACACAATTAATTGAATGCTACTAAGTTGTTTACTCTTTGGTTGAATGTAATTTCTTTCAGAAAGGCACTATGAAGTATCAATATTTGAACTACAATAGCAAACATATTAGTCCTTGGGCGACTTTTCTTCCTTCACCTTGCCACAACCCTTTCGGCAGAGCCCTTGGAAATCACTCTTTGAATCTTCTAACTATTAACTTAAGCTATTTAACAGTATACTTCCACTAAAATATATGTTTTACAATCTTCATTTCTTTTCATTTAGAAACAATTTAATGAACCACTCTTCATTCTGTTCTGCATTATCCCTTAAACCACGACGCTTATAATCTTATTTTCGAGTAGTATATTCGACATTCTTTCTTATCAAGATCAGGATAAAACAATGTCTTTCATTAAATTTTTATTCTTTCACTATGTCTTCATCTATCAATAATATGTTGCCTTATGCCAATTAAAAAAAAAAACTCAATTAACTTCATTTTATTGTAATTTAAAGTTAACTGCAATCTCATATGCAACCTTTTCAGTTATAAAAGACATCAATGTCATGTTCTATTATGTAACAATACTCTAAAATTTACATTAACTGCTTAATTTCCTTATTTTTCCCATATAACAGTTATATGCAATATTCACATCTGTTATATTTGTGCAATGTCACAGCTCCACAACTCAACATTTTCGCAGTTATCGATGGTTAGATGGAGTCAAAATTCAATTGTTGGTTGATATATGTAAGAGCAACCCTTACGGGTAAGGGAAATATACACTTTACTAGGCTATATTTACACGTAAAAAAAGATGGAAACTGCTGTGGGCAAAGGCAAAAATACAATACGGGTGCTAAAACGACGTCGTTTTGATCAAGCCTTGCGCGGAACATCATGTTCCGCGGTAGCTTCTTCCTATTTTCATTTTGCCCCCCAAATGTTTTACAGCTTTTATCTTTCTCCCCGAATTAATTACTCAACAACTCCACCTATATTTCAACTGCAATATTAATTGCTATCAACCTTATTTAAATCACCACCCGTAAATATTTTTTTACACTTCCAAAAAACTACTACTCAGATCGAACGCAGGTAATTCCTCTGCTTTTTTATCCTTGTAAATTATTTATTTTGTCATTTTAATGTTCCATTTAATTACTTAATTCTTACTTGTACTTATTTATATGCAAAATATCAGTATACAAAATATACAATATATCAGTAATTATTTATATGAAATTAAGTAAAGTAAATGTTTATAAACAGAATAATATTTGTTAGGTTTTTGTAAGGTTCTTTTCAAAACTGAAGTGAATATTTATAAATATTTAATATTCTGTTTTGTTTTTGAAATTAACTAAAGTGAAGGTTTTTGTAAATATTTAATATTCTGTTTTGTTTTTTTCGATTCTGTTATAAATAATTAATTAAGTGAATGAGAGAAATAATTTAGTGAGTGTTTATATAAAATTATTTAAGAAATTATATGAAATTAAGTAAAGTAAATGTTTATAAACAGAATATTATTTGTTAGGTTTTTGTAAGGTTCTTTTCATATGAAATAAACTAAAGTGAATATTTATAAATATTTAATATTCTGTTTTGTTTTTGAAATTAACTAAAGTGAAGGTTTTTGTAAATATTTAATATTCTGTTTTGTTTTTTTCGATTCTGTTATAAATAATTAATTAAGTGAATGAGAGAAATAATTTAGTGAGTGTTTATATAAAATTATTTAAGAAATTATATGAAATTAACTAAAGTAAATGTTTATAAACAGAATATTATTTGTTAGGTTTTTGTAAGGTTCTTTTCATATGAAATAAACTAAAGTGAATATTTATAAATATTTAATATTCTGTTTTGTTTTTGAAATTAACTAAAGTGAAGGTTTTTGTAAATATTTAACCGTTGAAACCATTTGAAACAGTTGGGGATGAAAGTGGAAATATTGAAAATAGGGAATTGCTTGGGCGGAACATCATGTTCCGCTTAAGCAAATAATTTTTTTTTTTTTTTTTTCTTCCTTGCGTGGAACATGATGTTCCGTTTTGGGTGCGGGTCCCACAAAAAACCAACTAAGCCAATTGTATCTTTGTTATTTTATAGCCTACGGATTTCTATATTTAACGTTTTGCCTTAACCACAGCATACCCATATAGGGTATTTATACATGTTTAGCATACCCATAAGGGTTGCTCTAACTAGACATGGGAAAGTGAGAATCTATTTAATCTTAGTATTTTAATTGTTTTCCAATGGATATTGTTGTATTTATAAAAAATATTGATTAAGGTATTTAATGGAAAGCAATAATCGATCCAATTTAGGATGGATTCACTTCCCCACAAGCTAAGAATATGCTTGCTTGCCGACTTTTCCATGTCATTTTACCCCCAACCAAGTGCATCAGCTTCTCAAAATATTTAAATGCAACCAGTATCCATTAAACTTTACTATGAACCAAATAGGACTTATGGTTCCTTTCATATTGAAGCTGCGAAATCATGTTGTTTATGAAGCTGCGGGTTCTTGTTGCTAAAGAGAATGTAGGGATCCTAGGTGGCCTTGTAAGGGAGTTATCTTTGGATTAATTTGAAAATGAAATTAGACGAATGGTTTTAATGAACAGTGACCTTTCATATCCTACCAAAAAGTTCAATAGGCAGAAGTCTCCTCAAGGCTTGCATAAGAAGGCAAGCATTACCCAAGTTTTTTCTTTCTCTGTGTCGAGAAGAATTACTAATTATTTCCAAGTTTTTATGTTACTATTTGGTTCTTGTAGGTCATATTTACTCTTCTTAGGCCTCAGATCTAGAAAGCTCCAGCTAATAGGAAGTTTTTTCTGGATTCTTATGAAGTGGGGAGCTTTGCTATGCCACTGAGCAGATATTTGGTGATTTAATGAGACTCTTTGATGAATATGAATTTCCTTTCACAACTGATGATATAACGTAAGTTTGATGTTGAAGTTTATGCAATAATTGAAATTAGTCGTGGGCATATACTATAGTAAAATAAAATTGAACCCCATTTAAAGTAGTAGATAAAGACACATGCTGAGAAGAGATGTGGATAATTGTAGGATAGCAGATTATAGCAGCATATATCCAAAAGTTAGGGGTAAGTCCCTGTCTATCATACACTGCCAAAATCTTCGTACCACAAGAGTAAAATAATCTAGCAAAAGTAAAATCAAAAGATACCTTAGGAAATTAATTTTAGGGTACAACTTCTTACTCTTCTCATTATTTAATAGGTTTGGTATGTTGTTGTTTGGTAACACTTACCTCCTGAAAATATGTATGATTGTTTTTTGGAATCTAATTATATATTAGACAAATCTATTGATTAGTTGAACTTTGAATCATTTATATATGTGTATTCGGTCTTTCTTATATCACTTATAAAAAAATTTCTACAACCAGGCCTTATTGAAGTTTATAGGGAAAAGAAAAAATGATCGGTTTTTGAACTTTCATTTGCATTCTTGTGTAAATCTTATTTGACATTTGATATAAGTCTCCCATATTTAATTATTTTCCTATCTTTTGAAATTCTGCTTCTTCTGTGCTCAGTATAATATATCTTTAACAGTTATAGTCCCAAGTGAAGATAGAAACTGATATCCTTCCATTAGTTGTAATCCATATGCATATTATCAGCTAGCAAAGAAAGTAGTCTAGGAGAGAATTCAGATGTAGCCGAACCAAGTCAGGCTGGGGAAGATGCTATATAGAGTAAGTAGCAGTTGATCATTTCGTCTTTTTTTTCCTTTTCTATTAATAATTTACGCTTAAGATGGTTTGATGATTTTCGTAGGCAATGAAAATGTTATTTCTATGGACCGTAAAGTTGAGAAAGGCAACTCAGATGTAGCACCTGGTTGTCGTTGTAGAAGTTGTATGAGAAGACTGGTGTTTTTGCTTTTGGGGTTCTATTACTGGAGCTTATAACAGGTCGATGTGAAGTTGATTTATGACAACAAAGCCTCGTGAAGTTGATGCAAGAGCATTTTATTTGTATAGAGCTCATGGTGTTTTGGATGATGGAAAGTTGCAAACTTTTTACCAACGGATCGCTATGATCCACATTTGGATTTTCTTTTTATTACTTGTTCTCCTTATATGTATCTATTTCATTCGCATCTCAAAAAATCCCCACTTTTCATTTTTTGATTATCCTTGGCTTAGGTATCATTGGTTTAATACTCAACCAAAGACTTTAGTTTCTTGTATCCATCTCTATAAGGCTTTAGGTTCTTCCATTATTTTCATTTTGGGGATTTTTTATCTGCTTATTATTCTTTTTGTTTTAATAAATTTGGCTCTTCAAGTTTTCTTTAAAAATAGTTTTCATTTGTGAATTTGCTTAGAAGATTTAATTAGCTAAAGTTACTCATCAATTATTTGTTACTCGATATGTAGGATTAATTAAATTTTTTTGTAATAATATTTATAATTATTTTTTTACTAATTCGAAAATCTGGCACAGTTCAAAACCGTGCTAAAAGCAAATTAAATTTTTGCACGGTTTTGACTGTGCTAAAAGTGTACCAAAATGTACTCAATCTGGCACAGCTACAAAATGTATCGAAAGTGTTCCAGAAATATCAAACTTTGGCACAGTTTAAAAGTGTGCCAGAAGTGAACCTATTTGATAGAATCTGTCACACTTTTAAACCGTGCCCGAAAAAAAATGTCAGTTTGGAACACATGATTTTGGCATAGTTCAAAATCGTGCCAGATTTGATCTGGCACAGTTTTAAACCATGCCAGATTGCTATTTTGGGTGTAGTGTTTCCACCAATTGCGGCTGTAGGAAGTCTATTGATGAGGTGAGAAGCATAATTCACTACTTCACCCCAGAATTCCTTTCCCAATCCAGCATGGAACACCATACACCGAACTTTCTCCACCAAAGTATGATTCATAGGTTCTGCAACTCCATTTTGTAGTGGCGTTCTTCGTACGGTAAAATGTCTGACAATTCCCTCATCTTGGAAGATTTTAAGGAATGGGTCTAAAGTGTACTCTCCACCATTATCTGTTCGGATTTTCTTGATCTTCCGACCTATCTGAGTTTCTATTATCTTTTTCCAGTTAAGGAAAATCTCCAGAACTTCATCTTTCCGATGCATCGTGTATACCCAGACTCATCTGGAGTAATCATCAATGAAAGTCACAAACCAACGTTTACCTTCCAAAGTTTCATTTTTGGTAGTCCCCATACATTTGAGTGAATATAGTCAAGAATTCCTTCGGTGCGGTGAACAGTAGTACCAAACTTGACTCGGGTCTGCTTACCCAAGACACAGTGTTCACAGAAATCAATCTTACCTGTCTTAGCTCCTTTTAATAAGCTTTGCTTTATCAAACCTTGTAGATCTTTCTCGCCAACATGTCCTAAGTACATGTGCCATAGTTTGGATTCAACTTAATCGTCTGAGCTTTTAGAGACTGCCTCTATCCCAGTGACTGTGCTCCTGTCGAGGAAATATAAATTTCCTTTTCGGGTACCTTTCATGGTTATAAGTGCTCCTCGAACCATCTTTAGGACTCCTCCATTAATGGTAATAGAATAGCCTTTAGCATAAAAGGTTCCCAATGAAATGAGATTCTTCTTCAAGTCTGGAATGTATCGTACATCTATCAGTACTCTGATTGATCCATCATACGGCTTCAATCGGATCGAGCCTATCCCTTTTGTTTTACAGGCATTGTCATTACCCATTAAAACACATCCACCGTCAAGCTCTTGGAAGCTTGAAAACCAGTCCCTGTTGGGACACATGTGATAGGAACACCCTGAATCAAGAATCCATTCCTCAGCATGGTAGGTTGATGATGAATCGATCAATATTATCTCCAGGTCATCTTCTTTATTTTGCAGAACGTTCATATTTGGATCCTTTTCCTTGTCTCTGTTCGGACAGTTTTTCTTCCAGTGCCCCTTTTGATGATAGCAGGAACATTCGTCTTTAGCAAGTTGTTGTCTATCAGATGATTTTCCCCTTGACTTTGAGCAAAATTTTCCTCCTCGTCCTCTATTGGGTGTCCTCCCTCTTACTCTCAACGCTTTTGATGATGAAGGGTCTCGATGGACCTGCAGATCCTTCTTTCGTACCTCGTTGTTCATCAAAGAATTGGAAACATCGTTAAATTTTACCTCATCTTTTCCATACAGTAAGGAAGTAGTCAAGTGATCATACGAATCAAGTAATGAATTTAGCAATAACAGTGCCTTATCCTCATTAGCAATTTCAACCTCTAAATTTTGCAAATCGGATAAAATTTTATTGAAACTATCTAAATGAGTATTCATAGACGTACTGTGCTTAAATAGGTTTGAGATAGAGCCGTTTTTCTATGCTTTTCGTCATGTACTTGTCCTCTAGCTTCTTCCAGAGACTTGTTGCCACAGTCTCCTTCATCACAAAATACTTCTGGTCTTTAGCTAAGCACAATCGAATTGTATATCAAGCTTTACGGTTTACAAAATTCCAATCTTCCTCCAAAATATCCTTGGGCTTGGAATCCAAGGCAATATGTGATCCTTCTCGAAATAACAGATCCAAAACTTCACACTGACATATGCCGAAGTTATTTGTACCATCAAATTTTTCAACATCAAACTTTGCATTTGACATATAACTTCTTTTCCAAGAGCTACTAGTGGTTATCGTAGTTTGTACTTCAATTGAATCGAAAGAAGTTTCACCTTCCATTGTTCCCTAGACTCCACAAAAAAAAACAGATTCGACGCCTGAAAGTGCTTTAAAATACCAATATATGTCCCTCTTAAGCAATACAGCAACTTAAGAGCGGAATCAACAGAAACGGAGGGCACTGTTGCGTCTGAAATGGTCGAAATAACTAGGAAAGGGTTCGACTCGGTCGAAAATAGGTCCAGAATGGACTGAGCTGGCCCAAAAATAGATTTTTGGACCGAGTTTGACTCGAGGGGAATATTTCGTTAAAGTTAACAGAATATTCCTTTTCCATTTAGTGGCATTAGCGGCTATATCAAATAGTTTTAGGGCTTGGTCAAACAACTTAGTGGCTTGGTCAACGGATTGGTCAAACGATCAATGGCTTGGTCAAATAGCTTTGTGGCTTGGTCAACAGATTGGTTGGATTTTTTTGTTTTCTCTTCAGTTGGAAATTTTAGGAGCTTCGGAGCTCCGTTTGGCCTCCGATTTGTTTCGTTGGAATCGTATCGACGATACGCTCCTCCTGGTGTGTTCAAATTTGAGATTTGAATATTTTGATTTCTAGCTAAAAAAACGAACAAAATGCCAATAATGGTTGTGTCTGGCTCTGATACCAATTATTGTGCCCAGTAACAATCCAGAAATCAAACTCACACACAATAAGAAGAGATTTACGTAGTTCGGTCATTTTCCTACGTCCATGGGGGCAGTGGAATTGTATTATCAGAAGAGGAGAATTATGGAGAATTACAAACACTCTTGCTCTCTTAATTCTCTCTCAAAAAAGTGTCTCTATATGCTTTGTTTCTCTCCTATTTGCAGGTATTATTTTCTCTCAATACACATGGTTTATTTATAGGATAGTAAGAGGAATAATGGTCACATAAAATGGCTTAGTTGAGTGTCCACTTAGCGCACTTCTTGTGGAGAAGAAGACTCCACTACCAAATGGGTGAGAGCTTTGCCATAAACAAATATACTCCACCAAATGGGTGAGAGCTTTGCCATAAACAAATATACTCCACCAAATGGTGTAGAGATTTGTCATAAACAAATATACTCCACCAAATGGTGGAGTCTTGTCTTAACCCAACACATGCAAGCTGATCCAGACACCTCATGATATGCTAATAAATAAAATTTACTTTGCTCGGCATCTAAATTTTTTTAGAATACTTCTTCCATCTACCAAATCCATTGCTGCAATAGTGAGCACTATTTCATTTATTTGGTTTGAGGTTCTTTAACATCATATGTTGCTAATATCTGACCAGTCTTTGTAAAATTAATGAAAATTAATTTCTTTTATTGTTTCTTCTTGGGGTGCAAAAAAAGCTCCTTTGGATTATTTCTACCAATATACATAAGTATTGTGAAATGATACATACGTAAAGAGTATTATTTTGAAGATTGTATACAAAGATCATTGGTTCCTATTGTTTACCATACAATTAAAATCATTTCTTTGAACAATTGCTTATATTTGTAAGTTTTAAGCATTAGCTTTCATAAAAAAAATTGTATTGTAACTAACTACTCAACAACTAGGTTCTAATCACTTATAAACAAATTTAAAAATAATTACTGCAACTAATATCAATTATGTCTTTTACTTTTTACAAGGCTTTGTAATGAAGAACGTTATGCAAAATTACATAACAGTTTATGGCCAAGTATTCAACTATTATATGAATTCACATATTGCTATTTATTACTAGTATACATTCCTTTTGACATTTTTTTATTTACAATGTATATTGATTTGGACCTTTCAAACACTGTCAGTCTTACATGCCATCTTTATTACTACTTAACCTAAATTATTTTACATTTATCATCTAAAAAAATGACTACGAATTTTATTATAGATTCATTTCTGAGTGAAGGTTAATTTACGTTGTACTAAGGTGTGTGGTTAAATAATACTGAGTTTATATTTAATTTACATTAAATTTCATTAAATATGAAAAAATCTAACTTATCTTCTTCATTCCAAAATCTACAAAACAAACTGATACACTCTCAGTCAAGAAGATTGAGGTGTGTAATGTACACATTATACAACATGTGTGATAACTTGTGGTGCATTGATATTTACTTTTCAATAAAATCTATTAATGTCTTCTCAACTTTCTATGACATACCGGATTGTAGTTTTCATCTCGCAACTCAAGAGATGCATTTAGATCAAGACATGAAAACTTTGGAAGGCTATGTTCAGGAAATTAAGATTTACACACTACGAATACGATGAAAATCCATACTTGTAGTGCCTCCAAAATAATGAATATCGTTGTCATTTCTGCAAAGAGTATTTTTCGCTCGTTTTAAGGACTACATTATTTATAAAATTCACTATGTAATATATTTTCTTTTCTAATTCGGATTTTCAGACTATGGTTCATTCTACGATATATTGGTTCTCCATTCATTTCCTCATATCCACTTTAAGTCATATTCTTTATTCACCACATTAGTTATATTTGCATGCTCATTATTATTGCTACGATCTTTTTTTTTTAAATACTGATAATAGTTATAATTTAATTTATATACTGAATAAAGTATTTCAAAACACGTTACACCTGACCGTGAAAATATATAAATTAAAATATAATTTATTCAAAATATATAAATTATTATCAGTATTTGAAAAAAGATCGTAGTCATGACCATGAGCATGTTAATATAAGTGATGGGGTGAATAAAGAATACGACTTAAAATGAATATAATAAAATGAATGGCAAGAACCATAATGTCGTAGAACGAAGCATAGTCTGAAAATCTAAATATATATATATATATATATATATATATATATATATATTTCAAAGTGAATTTCAAAATAAAGAGTCCTTAAAAGGGACGAAAACTATTTTTTGCAAAAAAGACAGCGATGTTCATTTTTTGGACCTACTACAAATATTAATTTTTATCATATTCGTAGTGTGTAAATATGTATTTTCTGAACACAACCTTCTGAAATTTCCATGTCTTGATGTAAATGCATCTCTTGAGTTGCGGAATGAAAACTACAATGTAGTATGTCATAGAAAGTTGAGAAAACATTAATAGATTTTAATGAAAAGTAAATATCAATTCATTATACATTATAACACATGATGTAAAATGTGTACACTACATACCTCATTCCTCTTGACTGGGAGTGTATCAACCTATTTTGTAGATTTGAGAATGAAAAAAATAAGTTGGATTTTTCATATTTAATGAAATTTAATGGTAAATAAAATATGAACTCAGTATTATTTAACCTTACACCTTAGCAAAACATAAATTAACCTTCACTCATTGATTTTGTAGGAAATGAATCTACATTCAAATTCATAGTCATTTTTTAGATGATACATGTGAAATAATTAGGTTAAATAGTAATAAAGATGGCATGCAAGACTTACAATTTTTGCAAGGTCCAAATCAATGTACATTGTAGATAAAAATTTCCAAAAGGAAGGTATGCTAGTAATAAATAACAATATGTGAATACATGTAATGGTTAAAACCTGACCGTAAATTGTTATGTACTTTTGCCTAACGTTCTTCATTATGAAACCTTGTAAAAAGTAAAAGATAGAAATGAAATTATTTGAAGTAATTATTATTAAAAAAATTTATAAGTGATTAAAACATAGTTGTTAGTAGTTAGTTATGATACAAAACTTTTTTACCAAAGCTAATGTTTGAAAATTACAGAAATAAGCAGTTGTTCGAAGAAATGACTATAGTTGTGTAGTATACATTGGGAATAAATGATTACTTATATACAATCTAAAAAATAATATTGTTTACGTATGTATTATTTGATATTACTTATGTATAACGATATCATGTTAGTACTTGAGAATCACTGGATGATGCATTATACATTATAGTTGAATAGTTCCACAATAGTTAATGACTATCTCGTCACTTTGTTGTGGATAGTTTGTAGTGGCCATGTCGGTGGAAGAGTGTTTACTATAGCACCTATTAGAATATCAGTTCTTGGGAAGAAACCCTTTTTATACAGTTCGCCTTGTAATTTTTGTTTTTCATAAATATGGCAATGGAGGCACAAATTTGAATCCATTTTCCTTGTTGAAACTATATCCATAACGGGTTAATATCCCTCTTCGCCTCCTCTAGTAGTTTAATCAGTTCACTTGAATCGCTTGGCTTATTATATTGAAGAATACTGTTCGTTGTAGTCTTCCGCGATTGTGGTAATGCCTCTATTATTTTGTCCATAATTAGTCGTTCAGATGTGGTTTTCTAAAATCCTATATTTTATGCCCCAAATCAACTTCTTTTATTGCGTTCTTGTGATCAAAAGTTCCTTCGACTGTTACAATGATAGAATTCATGTTTGGCAATTAGTAGATTGTAAATTCGAATTGGGTACTGATTAATACGTGGTTGTTTTATAATAAATTGTGAAGAGTATAAGAAAACTACTTGTAAAGTTTTTATAATTTGGATGACATGATATAATAATTCTTTATAAATTTGCATGTCAAAGTGATCAAAGGATACAAAATTTTAAGTTAATAATGAACATATGTTTAGAAAATAAAAATCAACAGGCAAGTCAAAAAGGATAAATAATGCAATAGTAATTTTTGTAGAGTTTTCATCGCAATACATTCTCATTAATCTAGTAACACACTTTTTTATGTAGCCATGATTTTAAAAACTTCTTTGTACACAATTTTTTTTATGAAATCAGTAGGAGATCCTTGTCGATTCTTTATCAAAATTTTCAATCCTGGTGGAAACTCATGGATTTTCTTATCATCTTCAATCCTCTTGGAGAACTTACTCTTGATAAGGGTACATACAACTGGCCATGAGAGAACACCGGGTTTGGTAGATAAAGGCCAACTTGATGGAGAGTTTGACCTTGACTTTTGTTGATAGTCATATCAAAAGCTAACTTGATTGGAAATTGTCTCCGTTTCATCATAAAGGGCGAACTATCAACTGCAGGTGATAAGTCGACACGGTTAATGAACACAACTTCATCGACTTAGACCTTGTAATTACCTTACCTTCTATTACCTTTCTCCTCATGTTGGTAATCACTAATCGACAACTGTTGCAAAACCTTAAAGATTGGTTAAGGTTTTGTAGGAGAATTATAGGACCACCAACTTTGAGTTACAATATATTATTTGGAAGCCCAAGGAATTATAATGAATTAAAAAATTCAGGAGGAAACATGTCGGGTTCATTACCATCCTATTTCGAAGGAAATAATTTGTTCGCACTATTATATACCCTAAGTGATCTAGGAAGCATTGATATCATAATAAAGTTCAACCCATCTACATTGGTGTTTTTTGGAGCCGAAATTCCACACTCATTCAGGTATGTTAGATCGGTAAACTTTGTACGAAGATCAGGATATGTTTTCAAAATTAATTTTCTTAGTCCTATTTCACTATTTTTTATGAGAAATTGTTCAGGGATTCGTATCCAATTTGGCTAAATAACTGTACCGAATGATCGTGAAGGTATCTTTGCTTCGCTAACCACTTTAATCCATTTTGTGAAATCAAGTAGAATTTACTGTGATTTACCATACACGTAGTCTGATGAGACTCGGAATTTTTTCTTAAGGTGTAGAGCTTTGCAATGCTTCCAAATCGATGACCTCGATAACTAAGAGGCAATAATATGTTCACGTCCAAATTTAGGTATAACTGGAAATATTTTCGCGAAATCACCACCTAGCGTGAATAATTTACTACCGCACGATCGATCGATAGAAAAGTTAACTGTATTTTTTAGTATATCTTTAAATGTATGGTCGATCCCCTCTATAGCATAACGACTTATCATTGGTGCCTCATCCTAAAGTTTCTTGTATCAACGATGCTAAATTCGTTCGCAAACTAATCTAACATTTTAATGATTCATCTGAATTGAGAGCTATTTTGAAATGGGAATGTGCAGTTCGTCCTCTTGGTATGAGTAAAGAAGCAATGTCCGATGCAACAAAAATAAATATTTTCTTGTCATATCTGAATTTTAGTATTAATATTTTCCACAAATAAAATTTCCACATTCCTCTACTACTGTAAATAAAGAAAATGCCACCACACTGATATAAGGATGATTCAACGGGACTAAAATATATGGAACTTATAAGCAGTGTCGTAATTAAGATCTTCTTTTAGAACCCTATTCCTACTAAACTCAGCTGCACCTGAAGACTGTAGTTCAAAGTAGGGAATTTAGAATGGGATCTTCCATTTTTATTGAATATATGTTCGATCTCTAGTAAGCCCAAGTTTTTCAATTCTTAGTTATTGAAACACATATCGTGGTCAACAACTTCCATTCTTATTCAGTTTTGTAAGTCGTCGGTGAGGTTACACTAATGTTGCTCCCATAATAATGTTGGATATGAAATCTCCAAGAATATGAGGGTGGAACATAATATGTTCCTATGTTGGGAACCCGTTACCCATATTGAAGTTTCATTAAGTGCTTCATCCCATTCGCTGTCATTATCAACTAATCCTCATGCAATGCATGTCTCTTTGAAGGTTGGATAAACAATACCATTAAAAGTTTTTACGTCATCGAAATACTTAGAACCTAGAACTTTATGAAGCAATATTTGTATATAATAACTTTTACCATAACTCAGAGGCGTATATGGAAGTCTCCCTATCTTGCCACATTGTCATCTTTGCCTCCATATTTTTGCAGTACTTTCCCACAACCATTCTTTAGGGAACTCGATCTATCTCAAGTTGTTAGCATCTGTATGATCCCTATTAGCTTTAAACCACTTGGTCAATATTGTGTCGTGAGTTCCATCTCGATTGATTAAGGATCCGACATTAGATGTTTCTTTGAAGACAATAAATTGTTCACCAGGTAAATGATATTGTAATCGTTCAACGATTAGATACTGGGATTAAAAATTAGATTTGAAGATTCGCTAACAAGCCTCAATATAAGATATGTATAAAAAATTAAGGTACTGTTTGACTTCATCAATTACTTGGAACCATCGTTCTCCACCATTATAGTGAATCAAATTATTCTCAATAACGAACGTTACACGGTCGGGTCCCTTATGAATGTACTTGTGTAAGTGCTTAATAATTTTTTCTTATGCACAACATTCGATATTTATATGTGCATTCGACATTGCACGTTCGTAGGCACATATGGAAGTCTCCCTATAATTCTACATTGTCGTCTTCGCTTCCATATTCTTACAGTACTTTCCCACAACCATTCTTTAGGGAACTCGATATATGTCAAATTGTTTGCATCTAGATGATCCCTATTAGCTTTGAACCATTTGGTTAACATTCTGTCGTGAATTCCATCTCGATTGATTAAGGATCCGACATAAGATTTTTTGTTGAAAATAATAAATTATTCAACAAGTAAGTGATATTGTAATCATTTAACGGCTAGATACTGGGATTACAAATTAGATTTTAAGATTCACCAACATGCCTCAATAGAAAATATATATTGACAATCGAGGTAATGTTTTGACTTCATCATTATCTTGGAGGCAACGTTTTCCACCATTATAGTGAATCGAATTATCCTTAATAACGATCGTTGCACGATCGAGCCCCTTATGAATGTACTTGTATATTTACTTAACAAGTTTATCTTGTGCACAACGTTCTATATTTATATATTCATTGTACTTTTCAATTATATCCCGGTTATATGGAACAACCCAACAATTATCCACATCGAAGCCATTAATCGTGTACGTCTTATTTGTATTACGACGCCTATAAAGAATAAATACAGTTTCTTCAACAACAGTTTCATTAATGAGTTTCTTTGGGTAGCCTTTCCATCATTTCTCGTCGACCATGCATGAGACATTGGGGTTCATAGAGCCACATGGACCATATATCATGCACCGTAGCACTATTTCAAAAGCTAGAGGGTATGTGCTCTCATCTGGAAGTTCAATAGAGATAATAGCGTCTGGTTCCTCAGGAGAATGTGGTCTATCATCCTCAGCTAACGTGACAATAATGTGGGAGTGTGGTAGCCCACGCTCTTTCAACTTTAGTTGAAATACTCTAGCAACTATGTTGGGCCTATCTTAAGTTCATTGATCTGATAATTGATACGATGCAAATATTGCGTATTTCACCTGTTAACCTGCGCCTTATTAGCCCCCTGGGGTATCTTAATCCCTATATTTATGCTCGTTAATCAGACAACCTTCGTTTTATATGTTAACATGCTTTGCATGGATTAATTGAGCTTTTGTAGGTATTTAGGTACTTAGTATGAAGTCTGGACGCATTCCGGTGAAGTTCTGTTAAATATTATAGCTTCGAGGGCATTTTAGTAATTTTAGCATTCGGGTTTCAATCCCTAACTCTTCTCAAAAGTTGAATCCCTTTGATTTCTCTTCACGTGGACACCGACGGTGCATGATTCCGAGTTGTATCGAAGGAGTTGTGGCATTTTTAGGATGGTTATGATTTCAAGGGCATTTTAGTCATTTCATCATTTGACCTTTTTTACTATTGTCTTCTGGGATGTTGTATCCCTCTGAGTTATCTTCACGTAGCCTCTGATCGTGCCTCATTTCGAGTTATAACGAAGAAGTTACGATATTTTCCGTAAAGTTGGACAAAGCTGAAGCAACCATATTGTCAGGTGCGAATCGATTCGCTAAAGTGTGAATCAATTCGATTTGGCACCAGATCCTGCTACTTTATTTCCCCTGTTTTCGAATTGATTCGGTTCTGCATATCTTTTGCTCTTCTTTTTATTACAAGTTTTCCATTCTTGGGATTGTATATAAATTATTTTCTCTCATTTGAGAAAATATCTTTCATTTGTATTAGATTCTAGGGTTTGTTATTGGGAGCTTCCCTCTCCTAGCACTTTAGGTGTTTGACCATTTATGTAAGTTGTAGTTTACTATTCATCATCTTCTTTAACTTGTTTGAGCTTAATTTTATTTGTGTATTTCATTTCCATGCCTAGATAACATGTCTTAGTTCATTTATTTGGTGTTTCATTTAGTTAATTAGTGTTTAAATTAGTTTATCCATGTGTTGTGAGTAGTATTACGGGTTGGGATACTATGTCTATCATTGATGGGCGTCAATCTTCGAAAATTAGGTTTTATGTAAAATCACATTTAATCGAAACCTTGGGTATTAAAATTGGTCTATTATGCGTTTAACTTTCTTTGTCATGCAACGTTAGTGTTTATAGTGATAACCCGATTTTAATCTGCGTGTGACCATTTTGAATTGAATGTTTATCTCACAACTTTGAGTTAAAGTTTGTTCGTGCGTGATGTTTATGATTAACTTAAAATGTTCGGTTAACTATTTTAGAACCGAAATTCTAATTATTAGTTGTTTAGCCCATGGAGGGGATGCGATCCCGACTCTCGTTTTATTCATATTATTTAGACTTAACTTCTTATTTTTTCCCTTTTCTTTTAAATCACCATATCACCTTTTACAGTTTTATTCCTGAAATAATAAATCGATTATAATTTATACGTCACTCCCTATGGATTCGATCCCTACTTGCCGCTACACTTCCATTTAGTGTACCAAGTTATGGTATTTTTTTGTATAGGGCTTAAACACTCAGTAATGGGTTTTAAATTTAAATTTTAAGCCTCGTCAGTAACATAGATACTCCGTACTGAATCTCTAGCCAAATTGGATTGCACGTGAATGTCATGAAGAAAATTTGGAAATTGTATTGATCGAAAAATTGCCATTGCGTCTTGATAGTGTTGGATCATGTTATATGGACCACTAGTAAAAGATGAGGGAAGAACATATCTTCTACTAACCATTGTAGCATTGGTATCACTAATATTAACTATATCCATCAATCCTTTAAACAAGTCTGAACGAAACATATTCTGATCAGTGCATACGTAATAGAGTATTTGTTCTTTAATAGCTGCTTAGCAGTCGATAATATATTATTGAAACAAACGACCACCTTAGAGTATCGTGTTACATTTATTATCGTGAAATTGCAATCAAAATGCAAAAAATTCTCTCATTAACACAACAATCTTCTTATTGGTGGAATGGAGAGTAAATTGTATATTTCGGTGCTACCCATCTGTCCCGTAAGGAAAAAGTTGCGAATATTAAAGAGGCATGCCTGATGGGTGGGTCTCATTTATAATTTTAAGTGTTCCATCAATTTTCTTGATAATAATGTCACAGTTTGTTGTTTCCTCAGATCCATCATCAATGATAAATGCCGTAACTTCATTTACTGTGGTTTTGTTTTATTGTTGTCCATCTCTTGAATGTGAAGTTATAACTTATAGGTTATTCATATCGTTCTTCGCTAAAATATCACATGATTTTTGAAACACTCCAACATAAAAGGTTCGTGGAATCTAACAGAAATTACAACCTTGGTAATATATCTTGGCCAATTTGATTAGCCCCATTCGAATCGATATATTTCAACCTGTTGGATATTTCATGCTCGGTGTTGTAGATGTATAGTTGGGAAAATTTAGGAACATTTGATCCAATTCGATGATAATTCTCTCCACTAATTTGAAAAACATAATGGCCCCTTCCATCAAGTACGGTGTAATCTATTTTTCCTCCCATTGATGTGAATGACAACAATAAGTTATACATTCTCACATGCTCTTTGAATATAGTATTACCAAATTGAGTCTCTAAATACTCGAGAGTGTTGAGTAGGGAAGGTAGCATCATTTGTCTGCACTTGCAAAATAATGTAAATTTAGGTCATGATTTGGGGTCGTCTCGTGTTTTTTCCTGAATCCACATAATTGCATTATAATGAGAACATGTTGATGCTAATTGATTGAAAGTCGATCGTGCAACAATATTTCGATGCCTTTAGTGTAATTGATATGCGTTTTTTGTAGAGAAGCTATAAGATTAGTTCAAGTGTCAAATTTTATGTATATTGTTTGTATATTTATCTTATTTATCTTATGTTACAATCGTAATGCGATTACCAGAGAAAGTTGACTTATTCGTATGATGCAAGCTATTTATTACAACGTTGAAATCTGTGGATGCGTGAAAAGTTAATTGATTCTCACAATTAACTGTAATGCCTCATAGATGATTAAATAGAAATGACACGTGTTAAAATTGTAAAATTTTATGTGTTAAGGAAACTAAGTTGTGCGTATAGCTTTACCATTTGGTAGATGTATGCCACTAGTCGAATGTACGGTTATATTATTATAAGAGGGTAGTTTAGATTAGATGGAGGCGTAACCCCTTTTGAGTATAGTAACAATAACTTAACTAGGAACACTCTCGATTAATTACAAGACACACAACCACAACCTAGTGAAAACTCAGTTTGAACTCACAAATCTCTCGTGTATAACTCAAAAAATAATAATGAACTCAGAAGTAACTCATTTAGAGGGAGAGAGATCTAAGAACACTAGATACACCTTGGCAGGCAACCAAACACACCAATTCTCAAAGGTCTCCAATTAAATATTAAAAGCTTCGTAATAAATGACAATGGTGGATAAGTAAAAGCTCTGGCAATAACTTCTTTCTCCTTGATATTAATCTCCCTCTACCCAAAAAGATCTAGAAAAGAACTCTCTTATCTTAGAAGTGGTTGAGGCCAATAAATAACCCCCACACCACTCCTGAGATTCTTCAGTCCTCCACAACTGTGAAAGATATCTCTCATACTTTATGTTACAAGCATTACATGCATGATGGACTAGTCACCTCCACGTTATAAACATTAAATGCCAAGAAATTCCTTTTGCTTAACCACCGTGCATCAGAAGGCTATCGTCACACAGGTTTACCTACTGTCTGACAACCCTAAATACCATAGTGGTTTACTTAAGTGCAGATTTGACATTGCTCAACTGGCTAATGACATCACCTAAAGTAGATGTGACATTAAGTAAAAGGCACAAGTGGTTCACAACTCAACACACGATGGAACTCAAGGATGCATCACCCAAGGTTCCACGGTCAAAGTCTTATGGTGTTTTACTAGGTGTATCTAAGATGGTCAGGACAGGCCCCAACTATGCCTCACTTCTTAATCCTCCAAACTAAGTCCCTCTGAAGTTCCCACGACGAGGTCATTCGATAGAGCATGAAAGCACTCCCAGACCCGGCTAGTCCTGGTCTCTCGCGAGTACCGTTCGACCTCACACTAAATAACATTATAATTGTTACAACTCATAGTAAATATAAAAAAAGGATAGAAAAAGACTAAGTAAAAGAAACAAAACTGAAGGTTGATTTATCTCGGACATTTTTTTCACTAGAAGATCTCCCTGGGTTGCCACGCTAAACTACCTCACTTGAGCTGCCTCGCTAAGTTGCTTCGCTTGAGCTGCCTCGCTGCCCTAATATCTTGAGTCTATTGTATTATCTAGGGGGATTATCTCTAATCTCGAGATTATCTTCAATCACCCCTTACATTTCCCGCTTTATATAGAGATTTGTTATGGAAGAAATAAATGTCGGCACAAAAATTTCTCAATCCGATGGGCCTTCTAAAAAAATATCTTCCATTTTTGTCTTCATTACAGCTTCTGTCGTTATCATTTCCAGGAAAAGTAAAATTCTCCCCGATGTACCTGAACCAAAGAGCTGCAGTGTATCAATGATTGGGGAAGGGACATCGTAACTTTTTCCTGTCGTTGAGACTCATTCGTTCTATCTCTTATTCCGTAGATCTTAGAATTTTTTCAAAATGCCGTGAGAACCTATTAACTATCCGTTTAGATTCTTGGGAAGTGAAATTCTCCCTTATCTGTGTTGTTTCGTGCCGTTTGTGCAGTATAGCTCTAAGTAGCTGGTGTTTGCATTAGGACTGCCCCCCTAGCGGAATGAAATCTTCCTCCTAGGCATTCCTAGCATTTAAACTTGTGGAGTTCTCCTCAAAGTAACTGTTTGACTTATAAAATTCTCCCCGATGTACTTGACTCACAATTGAACACCGTTTGGACTCGTAGGAAGGGTCATCGTAGCTTTTTAAACAGCCGTAACAACTTCTTTGTTGTGGGATATTGGATATGTCTGATGAAAAGAAGAATTTTGGTGCCAAAACCAAAACTTGTCTTAGAAGTAACCCTTTCTATCCCCATGCGTCACTTCATTAATGTCGTAATGCCATCTTTTCAACTGTCAGGACACTTCCTGAAGTTCCACGTGTCCATCTAAAATGATTACTGACGGCTTTGCACGTGCGGTGATAGGAAACTCAAAAGGCGAACCTAGGAATTTCAAACGACTATTATTCAAACACTTAGTCATTTTTTTTCTTACTTTGCCTTCGTCTTCTTCAAGTCCCAGCATACTTACAGAGAGAAAATCCTTAGAGCGCCATTGTTACTAAACTTTTCCCTGATTTCCTTCCTCTCATCGTCTCGTTCACCGCCACCTGTGGCTATACTCATCCATTTTCTCCCATATCCCTTCATCGCTAAGATTTTTCTTTCATCACCACCTACTATGGCTTCTTCAAGTGTCCCCAAGGCTACCACCACTGGTGCTCAGCTAAGTTCCACTGCTACCACCTCTGTTGCTGCTGCCATTGTTAGCTCCACCTCCTTGGTTGTTACTCGCCGAGAGCAACTACGCTTTTACCATCGGTCTACCATCTTTGATAAAGACGATGAGTTCTCTGATGCATGAAAGACCTGCCATTTTTCAGCGAAGTATGACCCTTTACTGCTGGGTGATGAAGATGAAGAATCATCCAAGTGGGGTTTTCTTCCTCAAGATGGGACTCTGTGCTTCAGGTTGGATCGTGGTGACTTTTCTTACTCTCAGATCGATTTTGAAGCACCTGGGGTATCTCCATATCATTTTTTCGCCTGGCATGTACATATGCAGAGATACCACGCTATATCTTTTGCCAAGGTTAGTCTTCACCGAGCCAACTGGTTTGGGGAGTTCACTATCTCTAAGCACAACACTGCACTCCAAGTGTTGGTCTCTAGATGGAACGTCATAACTCACACCTTCTTCGCTACTTGGGGGAGTTCACCGTTTCCTTGGAAGATGTCTGTGAGATACTTGGGTTTGAACCCATGGGTTAGTTTACTAATCTTGATGAGGCCTTGGATGCCGAATAAATTACCGATCGAGCTGAGCTGGATTGGATTTGTCGCCGTTGCACTGGGTCTTCCAATAAATCTATCTTTACTCCCCTTATCAGTTATTTCTTCAAAGCTCCTACTGCGAAGGACGCTACCTCTGTCACAGGCAAGGGTAAAGGTACATCTTTAGACTTACCAGTCTATATCCTTGTGTTGATTTCCCATTTCTTTTTGACTGGGAAACCCAACTATCAGCCTAGGAGGGACCTCATACAAATCTCCCTCTATTTGTCTAGATGTTTCAATCTTTCTCTGGACGCCATTGCTTTAGGGTCCTTTTATACTTGGTTAGATCGAACCCACCTCAACATGGTACAGTCCTTTGGCCGTTACAACCTGGACAATTTTTCCAATACTATTATCTTAATGGGTTTCCTCTATACACGCTTTCCTGCTCTTCCCTCCAAGTCTGTTACTTATCCCGTGATCCAAAGCATTAAGCTCCCTTGCCTCCTATGCTTCCAAAAAAAACAAAGTCGAAAGGAGATAATGGTTTTTTTTATCGTTTTGATTCCTTCATCACGAGGCCATACATAGAATAAACCTTCGCCCATACTTGGAATTTTTTTCCTTATATAGCTAGAATAGCCACTTTCGTTCCAATTGTGGAAGATCCCTCGCAAGCCATGGTGCTTCTGTTTACCCCTAGGTTCCTTCATTCATTCACCGAATGGGGATATACTTCTGAACCTTATAACCCCGATCAGTATAACAGGCAGTTCGTTTTTGATCAAGGGGCTCCTCGACCTGTGTTTCAATTAACAAATAAAATGGCTACTTTTACTAAGGCCTGCACTTTCTATCTTTCTGCAGCAGTGCTTGGCGTGACTTTTACTATGGACGGTCGAGTTACAATCCCCACTGCTACTAGAAAAAGGGATGTGTCCACTTCTTTTACCACCAGATTCCAACCGATGCAATTGACCAGGATTAGTGAGTTCATACAAAGTCCCCCCATTTCTTTCTTTCTATGCTTTGGAATTAGGCCTCAAGGGCAACTCTATTCTTGGAGTTGAGTTCCCTCTGATCAAGACTCCCAAAGATTCTCCCAATGAGCTACCTCCTTATATCCCCATTATCCCTACCACCACGCCCAAACCAAAGAATGTTGCAACCCAAAAATAACATGCCCCTACTGAAGATGTTTCTGGTGAAGGTGTTCCAACTGATGCAGCTTATGGCAAAGGACCTTCGAAGCCACCAACCAAAAAAACTAGGAGATATAAGAGTGGGACTTCTTCAAAGTCTAAGTGCTAACCTCAACCTCAATCTCCCTTCGAAGCATGCCCTATTCCTCCGTTCCTCCTCCAATGTCTGTCGAAGTGAGTGAGGAGTTAAGAAAGAAAAATCAAGCTGAGGTGGAGCGAATAAATTCCGAGTTTCAATGACAGACTCCCGCCGCTTTCTCCTATTACTGCCTTCGCCACTATCTTAGTAGATCCATATGAAGGTGGGTCGAAGTGAAGGAAAATATCAAGGGTTCCTCCAGGTCTTGATGCTGCTGGTGCGAGGAAAAATACTCTAGGTACTAATTCCCAGAAGAAACGGGCTCCTGATGTACATCTCACCCCATCTCCTTCTACTATTAGAACTATGGCGTTGGATGACTATCCTATTATTGAGAATCATTCCACCGAGAGGTCTTAACAATATTATTACCCTCCATCCTCTTCAATTGTAATATCATCCCACTCTCCCCCTGCATCAGAGGTATATATATGTTTTTGTTTTTCTCCCTTTTTCTTTTTATAAAAAACTGTATTTGTCTAACTCTTAGCAACTTGGTGTAGGAAGCTGAAGAAGAAAGACCCATCCCTCCTGTGAGTCCTTTCGTTGGGGGACGCTTCAGGAGTGGTTCTACTGATGCATCTCCTCCCCCCCCATTCTCCCATAACCGGTCTCACTTATTCCAGTCGTTTGGTCTCTCGACATTCGGTGGAGACTACTAAGGAGGTTGTTGCTCGTATTGACCCTGTGGAAGTTTCCTCTCAGCCAGAGGGAGCTCCCTTAGCTTCTTCTGAGTCATCCCCTTAGATGGAGGTTCCTCTAGATATCATTCCAATTTTTCCAAGTTCTCCCAAGGTAATAAGTTCTAAACACTTCTAAATCTTTCTTTTCTATCCTTCTTTCTTTACTGAATCTTCTAGATATCTCTGTGTATTTCAGGCTGAAGCTTCCTCATTACTAGCTTCTGCGCTGGTTGATTTCCTTTTTCAGCCTCCACTACTAAGAACCATTTCTGAGTTTACCCCTTTTTCCAACATCACTGAGGCAGGTTGAAAGTGCACTTTTCCCCTTCTTTCTGTGATATGCCTTGCTTCTAACACTTAGTTTTATATTCTCAACTTGCTCCTGGTTTAGCTTTGCCGTCATCCGTTAGGACTCTAGTCGTTACTAGGGCTACCATTGGCTTATCTACTCACCATGGTCCTTCTTTTGCCCCTACAGTGGATGATATATCTGTGGAAGGTCGAACGACCCCTTCAAGTGCACCCCTAACCTTGTCCCTAGTTCCTTTTGTTGAAGTAGGAGCTTCATCAAGTGTTGAGGTTCCTCTGTCTGAATTTCCTCTAATTGAGGGTTCTGCGAAGACTCTTGAGGAGATAAACTTGCCCACTAAGGTGCCTACCGTTGTAGCTTCTTTCCCATGTCCTGTTATCGCTCCAGTAGTTGCTGAGGTATTTCACCATTTTCTCTTTGTTTAGTGGTGTTTATCCTTTATCTTGACAATGTGCAATGTAACACCCCGTGATTTTGAGACTGAGAAATTAAATTTTGGGAAAATAAAATTTAATTAAATTGGAGAATTTTAAAATTTGGGAAATGAGGTCCAAAAATAAAGAATATTTTAAAGTATTCCGGATGATGATTTTGGGGGTACCATCGATCCCGGAAGGGTCGAAATAGTCAAAATGACTGTCATTGGGTTTTATTTCGGCTCCGGAATGTTTTTAAGTATGTTTGGCTCGAATTGGAGTAAACGAGTCATTTAAATTGTGTATTAACAGTTAAAACTGGGTTTATTGTTTTAAAGGATTTAAGGCTTACGGATCAAGCCTTTCTCATTTAGAGAAAGAGAGAAAAAGCACTAGAGGGAGAAAGAAGAGAGAAAGAAGAAGGAAAGGAGAGAGAGGAAGAAAAGCTTGGAGATTCCGGCCCAACCGCGACATCGAGGACGATCCAACCTTTACAAATCTGAGGCAAGTGTTTATTCTTGCTAAATAGCTATTTGTGTATTTCATTTCATAATTTGTGGGTTAAAGAAATGGATTTTTGGGTATAAATATCAAAACCTATATTTTTGGGTTTAAATCTTGAAATCAATGTTATTATATGGTTTAATGACACATAAATGGTTAGGATGAGATGTAGTATGGATTTTGTTGTTACAAATAGTATTGGGTTAAAGATTTGGGGGCTTGAGGATGATATGCGAGTGTTTGAGGGTTGTGGGTTTGCTGAAATTAGAAAATCGGCCAAGATAACTGGTATGTCCGGTCGATCGCGGTTTGGGGACCGGTCGACCGCGCCTGAAGGGAAAAGCCTACAGCATTTCTTCGTAGGCAAAAATTTGGACCCGCGGTCGATCGGGGGTCTGGGACCGGTCGACCGGTCCCCTGTTTTTAGCCCAAGGCTTGGACTTCTTTCTTTCCCTTTTCTTTTGGAGTTTTAATTCCAGGGGCTTTCTTAATGGGTTTATTTAGGAAAGTTATGATTTTAGATTAAGGTAATAGGGCACTAGGTCGAATGGGAACTTGCGGGCCTATGTTAAATTGATTTAGGAGGATGGGATGCCTCTTTTAGTAATGAAATGAATATGGAATTTTAGTAAATATATATATGATGAGAGGTTAAGAACTCATAGAGAGAGTTGCGAGGTTATGTTGTGAAATTCCTAAGCCAACATTTATGTCGAATCCTTATAAGGATAGGATATTGTTAAGATACAATTTGGGGTCAAATGGAAGAGAGTGGTCGCATACTCTTAAACAGTGAGAGGTCTCATATCCTTAGAAATGTTTAGATTAAGGAACAATTGATAACTCAATAAGAGCAAGGGTTCTTGAGATTTATTTGAACCAGAGGTGAAATTAGGAACGTTTGGGATTGTACTATCGACTAGAATAAGCGACAGCATAAATTCTAGTTAGGATAGTTTACATGTAATTGTGGGGATATGATCATTGAGATTCCAATACTTGAGACGAGGTTGGAATAATTTGATGTTTAGACTATTAAGTCATGTATGTGCCTATGGTTAAATAGTATTAAATTAAATTATGTACCTTCACATTTAGAGGTGAAAAGCGTAGTGATCGATTCCTACACAAACTTTTGGGTGATAACCTTAATGTGGTATATATAAGTATATATATACATATGATGTTTGGGAGACTATTCATCATAGGAAAAATGATTGAATATGTTTCAAGTGAGAAATTGTATTCACCCATCGAGGTAAATTAAATAAGTTGCTGGAGACGGCTTGTATATTGAGGATTATGTATACTTATAGCCGAGTTACATCTCGTATGCCTATGAACGAGAATTAGTTGTATATTTGGATATGTGAGTATATGTGTATATATCTATATAGATATGAATATGGATATATATTTATGTTGTGGATATACATGGTATGGACATTTAAACCGTATATAATGGTTTAATGTTTAAATTATATGATTGGATCATATGGATGTATATATATTATGAATATGAATGATATATATACTTATTTGGTTAAGCATACCCCGCTCATGCTATCATTGGGAAGTTGCGCGCGTAGAGGGTGAGCATCCTGGCTAGAAAAGCAGGTTGTGGATATTCCCCAGGTCATAGTCGTCCCGTGTGTTATTATATGATATATATATGTGTATTTTTGGGATGAGACGTGGTGGGTATGTTTCGTCTCATTGCCGGTTAGGAGCTATGACCGCTTCCCGGGACGTCGTGTGCGTGAGTTTACCATGAGATGGGTGTCGTTTAGTCCCACCATGGTGGCCCAGTATTGCTACGTGAGTAGGGCACTGGGAAGATGATAGCATTGATGCAGTTTATCGGCGCTATATATAGCCGGGTATTTATTTGTGCATGTCCTTTGTACATCATATATGGTATGTATACATGGTCATGGGATTGGATGATGGTGTTATATATATATATGGTTATAATGAAATGCCTATATATATATATTTATATATCCTATAGATGAAAGGATATGGAAACTTTGTGGAGTACATATTGGATGATTATGATGTATTAGATTGATGGGGGTTGATGTATCGCATTTAAGGAATACTTCGGTTACATCATCCCAAGGATATTATTGGAGATTTTTAGTTATTTTCGTATTGTAGTTTAAAATTTAGTAGTAGTAGTAGTAGTAGTAGTAGTAGTAGTAGTAGTAGTATATTTATGTGTGGCATAATGGATCTCCAGGATCGACGTTGACATGGAGTAGTGTAACGGGGTGGTTCCTTGTTTGGATTTCTCTTTGCGAGACACCTCACACACGAAATGCAGCGCAACGTTGAAATTGGAGGGAATTTGTGTCAATAATAGTTTTGCATGCTTATTAATTAGAAATTAAATCCGATGTTTCAAACCCAATGCATATTGGGTAACTTATTAAATTATATATGGTTAATGTATGAACTGAAATCCACTAGGCCTAATAAGGCACATATGATTGAAAATAAATACTTAACTGTGTTTAGAAAAGGGGTGGATTCTTGGGTTAAGTTAGGAAGGAAATTCTCGTGGGTATAGGCTAGGCCTTTGATAAGTAAGGTTGTCCTAATAAATGGGGGTAAATTAACTAATATTTGAGGACGCGAATAGGTGCGCGCCTTTAGATGAGAGGTGAGTTGGGGTTCCACGAGAGTGCGATTCCACTTTTAATTATGAAATAAGTGCACCGATAATTATTATGCACGGTTAACACACTTGCTAAATATTTTTCACAATTCGGGTTCTGACCCGTTTACTTTTCTCTCCTGCTTGTATATATATATATATATATATATATATATATATATATATATATATTACCACAGGTATCCCACCTCAGGGACGCCGGATGACCTTCTATCCAGAGTCTTGGGAGCCGTGACATGTGCGCACTGTTGCGGGATGTATCTGGTAGTCGCTTCCTCCTTTTAAAATTCTAGGTAGGATTCATGTTGTATATCGGGTTTTGTACCCAAGGGATATTTATATACATATTTATATTTATTCCATTTCAGTTGTTGTATTGGTTGTGACCCGACAGCTTATTCGGGTTTATCTCCTTATGGCATATTCATTAATAGTTATAGCATTTCATTTTTATAGTCCTTTCCTGCATCTTTCTTTCCTTTATTCGTAGTGTTACAGTGTTAGGTCGTTGTATGTTGTATGTTTTAATTTATTTTAACATCTCGCCTATTATGATATCGGGTAGTTAGTCCTGTGTTATGTAATACCGACAGTTGATGTTGAGACTGGACCATCTGAAACTCCTGATTTAATGTAGTATAGGGCTGGCCACCCGTTATTATTTTAAGGCGGGTGTTACAGATGGCATCAGAGCATCAGGTTCTAGAGTCCTTAGGATCTGTGCGAGTTTTCTGCATTCTTCCATTAACGTTCTTGACATAAAGCCCTACAAATAGGACTGTTGTGTTCACTGCGTTGTTTTCTTCTGTGAAGTACATTCACTTGATTGGCGTTCTGATAACAGTTGCTCTCATTTCGTTTCAGACGTCGCCTATATTTTGTCATCTAGGAAAGAATAGGATTAGAAGTACAATACCCATAGCATATTTTGGGTACACTTTAATCGGGGGTATTTGTTTTCCCTGATTCTGGAGGAGATATCGAGGAGATTTCTAGTAGTGGTGTGAGGTGATTTATCGATAGTTGAGTAAGAAAGGAAAATTTATTCGAATGGCGAACCTTGGACTTAGTAAAGTAAGTCTGAGGAGAGATTAATGTAGTCCTTGGGAGGTTTAGGTTGAGAAACCTGTCAGCCTTCGTTAGGAAACCTGGTGTTGGTGACTCTTACCGAGGTGAGGAAGGTGTAGTTGTCCCAATATCAGGAGTATTGCCTTCTGGGAAGAGGGAGAGAATTTGGAGACTCGGTTTCGTTAAGTAGGACTGAGGGAGTTTTCAGTGGTCGTAATAGCGTTCCGTCCTTCAAAATGGTTAGGAAGGATTTTGAGGAGGATGTTTCTCTTGTGGAAAAATAAGTTTAGGAAGAACGATGGTCCTGTAAGGAGTAGAGGACTTTAAATAGGGATTCAAGGATAAAGTAAAACCTTGGGGGTTATGGAAGTATAAGGTAGAATACCTTTCTTTGGGTTTAAGTTACGCTTTGTGCGATATTGGGAACGTCGCGTGTGAGGTGTGATGATTAGCTAGCCGCTATACCGCTAGGGTGTATGGAATTTTCCTAGAGGAGGAAGTGAGCAAGTGTGGCCTTTATATGGCATCTTTAGAGATGATACACCTTTTCGTAACGAAATAGTAGGGAAGTTTTAGAATCCCAATGAGGGAAGAATTTATTTTTATATAAAAGTATTGATGTGATGTATAGGAATGGTAACTGAGCGGTTTAGAGTTAGTAAACTCGTTGTTGAGCGGATAATTTAGCTCATAGTTGTGCTAGTTTTGAGAACTAGGTAGTGGTTAAAAGTGTGGTATTTGTTGAGACCTTGTGTTTTGAACATAAGGCGTTTGTTTGGCGTGTCGAAAGACGCGGATTATATTTATATCGTATTGTAGTATAGGCCCTCGGGCAATATCTAAAATATGAAAAAAAAGAATTATATAAAACCTTAACCCCGGTTCAACTAATCTCAATTCCCGACCTAGCTACACAGTATTGTATTGGGAGGGTTCCTTGTTTGGATTTCGCTTGCGAGACCTCCCCCGCACGAAGGTGGCTAGTGTCATGAATTGAGGAGAGTCCAACCATTGGGAATTTTCAAACTTTTATATATTTAGTATGTTGTTATAGATCATATTGCTGAGGGTTATATTATGATTTGAGGCTAATGGAGCCTGATCATAATTTTACGAGTGGAAGGCTCGGGTACGGGGTGTATGGGCGCCCTGGGTAGTTCGTTTACTTTAAAAATCTATATGGTTCGACGTGAGAACTAGAAAGGATCGGCATAGTGATCCTGAGAGTTAATGTAAGGACTAGATGATATTGAGGTCCTAGGCACATCTTAAATTTCGCGGACGAAATTTTTGTAAGGGGGGAAGATTGTAACACCCCGTGATTTTGAGACTGAGAAATTAAATTTTGGGAAAATAAAATTTAATTTAATTGGAAAATTTTAAAATTTGGGAGATGAGGTCCAAAAATAGAGAATATTTCAAAGTATTCCAGATGATGATTTTGGGGGTACCATCGATCCCGGAAGGGTCGAAATAGTCAAAATGACTGTCATTGAGTTTTATTTCGGCTCCGAAATGTTTTTAAGTATGTTTGGCTCGAATTGGAGTAAACGAGTCATTTAAATTGTGTATTAACAGTTAAAACTGGGTTTATTATTTTAAAGGATTTAAGGCTTACGGATTAAGCCTTTCTCATTTAGAGAAAGAGAGAAAAAGCCCTAGAGGGAGAAAGAAGAGAGAAAGAAGAAGGAAAGGAGAGAGAGGAAGAAAATCTTGGAAATTCCGGCCCAATCGCGACATCGAGGACGATCCAACCTCTACAAATCTGAGGCAAGTGTTTAATCTTGCTAAATAGCTATTTGTGTATTTTATTTCATAATTTGTGGGTTAAAGAAATGGATTTTTGGGTATAAATATCAAAACCTAGATTTTTGGGTTTAAATCTTGAAATCAATGTTATTATATGGTTTAATGACACATAAATGGTTGGGATGAGATGTAGGATGGATTTTCTTGTTACAAATAGTATTGGGTTAAAGATTTGGGGGCTTGAGGATGATATGCGAGTGTTTGAGGGTTGTGGGTTTGCTCAAATTAGAAAATCGGCCAAGATAACTGGTATGGCCGATCGACCGCGGTTTGGGGACCGGTCGACCGCGCCTGAAGGGAAAAGCCTACTGCATTTCTTCGTAGGCAAAAATTTGGACCCGCGGTCGACGGGGGGTTTGGGACCGGTCGACCGGTCCCCTTTTTTTAGCCCAAGGCTTGGACTTCTTTCTTTCCCTTTTCTTTTGGAGTTTTAATTCCAGGGGCTTTCTTAATGGGCTTATTTAGGAAAGTTATGATATTAGATTAAGGGAATCGGGCACTAGGTCGAATGGGGACTTGCGGGCCTATGTTAAATTGATTTAGGAGGATGGGATACCTCTTTTAGTAATGAAATGAATATGAAATTTTAGTAAATATAGATATGATGGGAGGTTAAGAACTCATAGAGAGAGTTGCGAGGTTATGTTGTGAAATTCCTAGGCCAACATTTATGTCGAATCCTTATAAGGATAGGATATTGTTAAGATACAATTTGGGGTCAAATGGAAGAGAGTGGTCGCATACTCTTAAAGAGTGAGGGGTCTCATATCCTTAGAAATGTTTAGATTAAGGAACAATTGATAACTCAATAAGAGTAAGGGTTCTTGAGATTTATTTGAACCATAGGTGAAATAGGGAACGTTTGGGATTGTACTATCGACTAGAATAAGCGGTAGAATAAATTCTAGTTAGGATAGTTTACATGTAATTGTGGGGATATGATCATTGAAATTCCAATACTTGAGACGAGGTTGGAATAATTTGAGGTTTTAGACTATTAAGTCATGTATGTGCCTATGGTTAAATAGTATTAAAGGAAATTATGTACCTTCACATTTAGAGGTGAAAAGCGTAGTGATGGATTCCTACACAAACTTTTGGGTGATAACCTTAATGTGGTATATATAAGTATATATATACATATGATGTTTGGGAGACTATTCATCATAGGAAAAATGATTGAATATGTTTCAAGTGAGAAATTGTATTCACCCATCGAGGTAAATTAAATAAGTTGCTGGAGACGGCTTGTATATTGAGGATTATGTATACTTATAGCCGAGTTACATCTCGTATGCCTATGAACGAGAATTAGTTGTATATTTGGATATGTGAGTATATGTGTATATATCTATATAGATATGAATATGGATATATATTTATGTTGTGGATATACATGGTATGGACATTTAAACCATATATGATGGTTTAATGTTTAAATTATATGATTGGATCATATGGATGTATATATATTATGCATATGAATGATATATATACTTATTTGGTTAAGCATACCACGCTCATGCTATCATTGGGAAGTTGCGCGCGTAGAGGGTGAGCATCCTGGCTAGAAAAGCAGGTTGTGGATATTCCCCAGGTCATAGTCGTCCCGTGTGTTATTATATGATATATATATATATATATATATATATATATATATATATATATATATATATGTGTGTGTGTGTGTGTGTGTGTGTGTGTGTGTGTGTGTGTGTGTATTTTTGGGATGAGACGTGGTGGGTATGTTTCGTATCATTGTCGGTTCGGAGCTGTGACCGCTTCCCGGGATGTCGTGTGCGTGAGTTTACCACGAGATGGGTGTCGTTTAGTCCCACCATGGTGGCCCCAGTATTGCTACGTGAGTCGGGCACTGGGAAGATGATAGCATTGATGCAGTTTATCGACGCTATATATAGCTGGGTATTTATTTGTGCATGGCCTTTGTACATCATATATGGTATGTATACATGGTCATGGGATTGGATGATGGTGTGTATATATATATGGTTAGAATGAAATGCCTATATATATATATTTATATATCCTATAGATGAAAGGATATGGAAACTTTGTGGAGTACATATTGGATGATTATGATGTATTAGATTGATGGGGGTTGATGTATCACATTTAAGGAATACTTCGGTTACATCATCCCAAGGATATTATTGGAGATTTTTAGTTATTTCCATATTGTAGTTTAAAATTTAGTAGTAGTAGTAGTAGTAGTAGTAGTAGTAGTAGTAGTAGTAGTATATTTATGTGTGGCATAATGGATCTCCAGGATCGACGTTGACATGGAGTAGTGTAACGGGGTGGTTCCTTGTTTTGATTTCGCTTTGCGAGACACCTCACACACGAAATGCATTGCAGCGTTGAAATTGGAGGGAATTTGTGTCAATAATAGTTTTGCATGCTTATTAATTAGAAATTAAATCCGATGTTTCAAACCCAATGCATATTGGGTAACTTATTAAATTATATATGGTTAATGTATGAACTGAAATCCACTAGGCCTAATAAGGCACATATGATTGAAAATAAATACTTAACTGTGTTTAGAAAAGGGGTGGATTCTTGGGTTAAGTTAGGAAGGAAATTCTCGTGGGTATAGGCTAGGCCTTTGATAAGTTAGGTTGTCCTAATAAATGGGGGTAAATTAACTAAAATTTGAGGACGCGAATAGGTGCGCGCCTTTAGATGAGAGGTGAGTTGGAGTTCCACGAGAGTGCGATTCCACTTTTAATTATGAAATAAGTGCACCGATAATTATTATGCACGGTTAACACACTTGCTAAATATTTTTCACAATTCGGGTTCTGACCCATTTACTTTTCTCTCCTGCTTGTATATATATATATATATATATATATATATATATATATTACCACAGGTATCCCACCGCAGGGACACCGGATGACCTTCTATCCAGAGTCTTGGGAGCCGTGACATGTGCGGACTGTTGCGGGATGTATCTGGTAGTCGCTTCCTCCTTTTAAAATTCTAGGTAGGATTCATGTTGTATATCGGGTTTTGTACCCAAGGGATATTTATATACATATTTATATTTATTCCATTTCAGTTGTTGTATTGGATGTGACCCGACAACTTATTCGGGTTTATCTCCTTATGGCATATTCATTAATAGTTATAGCATTTCATTTTTATAGTCCTTTCCTGCATCTTTCTTTCCTTTATTCGTAGTGTTATAGTGTTAGGTCGTGGTATGTTGTATGTTTTAATTTATTTTAACATCTCGCCTATTATGATATCGGGTAGTTAGTCCTGTGTTATGTAATACCGACAGTTGATGTTGAGACTGGACCATCTGAAACTCCTGATTTAATGTAGTATAGGGCTGGCCACCCGTTATTATTTTAAGCGGGGTGTTACATGCAATCTCCTTGTTAGAAGAATCTCATCTTCAAACATCCAAACTCCACCAGTAATGGTGACTTAACAATGAGAAAAACACTTGTTAATATTTTTGTAAAACTCCACCACTAATGGTGATACCCATAACGGTGACTTAACAATAAGAAAAACACTTGTTATGATTTTTGTAAAACTCCACCACTATCGGTGATACCCATAACGGTGACTTAACAATGAGAACCACTTGTTAAGATTTTTGTAAAACTCCACCCATAACGGTGACACCCATAATGGTGACTTAACAATGGCAACCACTTGTTAAGATTTTTCATCAAACTCCACCAGTAACGGTGACTTAACAATGAAAAAAGCACTTGTTAGATTTTTCGGCAAACTCCACCAGTAACGGTGAGTTAACAATGAAAACCACTTGTTAACATTTTTCGTCAAACTCCACCAGTAACGATGACTTAACAATGAAAACCACTTTTAATATTTTTCGTCAAACTCCACCAGTAACGGTGACTTAACAATGAAAACTGTTAAGATTTTTCGTCAAACTCCACCAGTAATAGTGACTTAACAATGAAAACCACTTGTTAAGATTTTTCGTCAAACTTCACCAGTAATGGTGACTTAATAATGAAAACCATTTGTTAAGATTTTTTTTATATTTAACTCATTATTTTCTTTATATGTCCTCAGGTTGCTAGGGAGTCCCCTCGCGTTGAAGAGCAACTTTATGCAGTTCCTTCGCCTATCGCCTCACCAAATCAGGAACCAACTCTATCTGAGGAAATGAGTCCTATCGACCAAGGTTCCATGACAGGTGCTCAAGCCGATAATGAATCTGGTTGTGATCTTCCTCTTCCAGCTCTATCTCCTTATGAGTTTTTCCTCATGATCCTTTGTCGCTCTCCCCTACTACCTGCCAGCCATCTATTGGTGATTGAACATATCGCAACTCATCATCCTGAGACTTTTACTATTGACCGTGAGCCATAGACTTCAAGGTATGGCGCTCGTTATTGCTGATCTCATCAGCACCCCTACTACAAATGTTACCAGGCCCCTCCTCAATCAATTTTTGGGTTATCTAAAGGAGTTGGGTAGGGATGTCTTCTAATTTAGCTGGATGATAGGACACTTGAAGACTTTGAAAAGTAATTAATTGGAAAGTCAGAGGGAATTACTTTAGAAGCATCATGAGACTCAACGAGCTAAGGAAGCTAGGTTGGCCAAATTATTACCTCAACTTGAGGCTGCCAATAAAGAGGTAGAGGATATCGAAGAAGCTCTTTGTTAGGAAAAGTTAAAGCGATAGAAACTGCTCATCAAGTATGATCAAGTTTGAACTAGGATGGAGGGCTCTATTAATGCTCAACAGTCATGTTTAGTAGTTTCCTCAGGTCTTCCTGGAATTTTTTTCTCTGCTTCAGACTTGTGGTTCCTCTTAAGCCAATGATCTCTGCCCCATACTTGTATAAATTTCATGTTTCTCACTTATGTAATTGTTGGGTAGGAGTTCCCATTTTTGTAATGCTTCCCAATTTATGAATGAAAGAGAAGTTATATATTTTCCATGCCACTTCTTTGTGTTATAACTCCTTGCATAAAATACAAACTTTTCAATCTTCCATCCTACTCTAATTACAACGAAAGACATCTTTTAAAAGAAATATGTCTTATATATTCATAATAAAAAACTAGATACATCGGTGTTATAAGGTTATTTTCTTATACATGATAGAATTTTGACCATTTGTTATTAATCTTAAATGGTTTATCTTCTTCCATCTTATAAATCAAGCAATAACCTGAATTATGAGCCTCCTTTACAATGAAAGGTCCCTCCTAATTCTCTGCAAACTTAGGTAGAGGAAGACCTCTGATGTGCTTCACTGCTGCCTTCAAAACAAGGTCTCTTTCAATAAACATCCTTGGTCTCACCAAATTGTCATATTACCTTGAGAGTTGCGTCATGTACATTTGAAAGTGCTTCATCACATTATCTTTGTGCTTGTGTAATGCCTCCAACTGTACATATCTGTTCTGAGGGAGCATACTACTTTACAAGACATATCGGGTAGAGGGAACTCCAACTCCACCGGGAGGATCGCTTCGGCTCTATATACAAGGGAGAATGGGGTATATCCCGTGGTATTCCTTTTAGTTATTCGATAGGCCCATAAGACGGATGGGATCTTGTCATCCCAAGATCTCGAGAACTCTTCCATCGTCTTGGCTAGAATATTGACCAACGTTTTGTTAGTTGCTTCGACTTACCCATTTCCCTTTGGGTATGCTACCGTTGAAGTATGATGAACAATGGAGTATCTGTCTGTCAGCATCATCACCTCTGAATTGATGGAGGGAGTTCCGTTATCAGAGAGGATAACCTTTGGAATCCCAAAATGGCAAATGATGTATTTTCTGATGAAGTTGCTCACCAGCCCCGCTGTTGCCCTTCTTAGTGGTATTGCTTCAGCCCACTTTGTAAAGCACTCCATTTTCACTATTATTCATATTTTTCCTCTCGAAAAAGGATATATTTCCCCTACCAGATCAAACGCCTAAGTGTGGAAAGGGTAAGGGGGTTCTAGAGAGTATAGATCCACCGATTGAGCATGAATTATATTTCCATACAGTTAAAAAGCTTTACATTTTCGAACGAACTAAGTAGATTATTTCTCCATCGTTGGCTAATAATACCCTAATGTCATCAACTGGTCATACATCTTTTCTCCTCCTATATGAGATAGGCTATGAGCTTGCTTGATGACTTCGGCTGCTTCTTCCTTTGTGATGTAACTCAATAGCCTGTTGAAGTACCTTCTTCGTTAAAGCTTCCCTTCCTAAACGTAGAACCTTGGGGACCTTCTTTTGAGTCCCATTGCATCAGTATTCTCTGTAAGGACAACTCTGTCTTTAATAAAGTCAATATAGGGCTGCCTCCAATCTCGTTGAGCTTCAGTGAAATGGCATTCAATTACTTTGAAGAAAAGCTGACACTTATCACACTTTCGTTGTAGCTATGCTGCATCTTGCTTCATTCTAGGTTAGAAGTATCCCTCCCTTTGAATTCTCCTATAAATAGGGATCTCGGTTGTTTTCCAGTGCTCTTCATATGTTTTCTTTAATCTTCGTTCTTCTTTTTTTGGGCCAATGCATCTTGACAACCATCCTCCTACATTTCTATAGTAGAGGTTTCCCTGATTTGTAAAGTATTGGGCTAGTTCTATGAGCTCCATCTCTTCGTTCCCAGACTCCAATTGTTTTCTAATTTCTCCCCTCCAGTCAGAGTCATCCACCATCAGAAGAATTAACTGCACCATTAAGGGAGCTATTCTTCATTGAATCACGACTATAGGTGCATCGTCTTTCATGATCATCTTTAGAGAAATAGTGGAATAGGCATCTAGATGGTAGTTTATCGTTCGGGGATGCCTCTTGATCTTGGTCCGATGGAACTGGTTGAGAAGCCTCTGACTGATTGTTTTGTAAGGTGCTAGACTGAGGTGTTTTAATGCATGTTCTCCATTTACTTATTGAATCACCAAGTTTGAATCACCATTGATGCAAAGTGAACGAACCTCCTTCAAAGGACCTCCAACAACCCCAATACCAACGCCTCATACTCTGATTCGTTATTGGAATAAGAAAAGTCTAGCTTGTAGGAAAGACAAATTTCTTTCATTGCTCTTGAAAGAATAACCCCCCCTCCTCCTTTCTTCTCTGCTGAAGATCCATCGAACTGCATCGTCCATTCCTCATCGCTTGCGTCCAGGTAATTAGCTTGCAAATCATCTCCTGGAATCTATCTCGTGGTGGCTCAGATATCCCATACGAAAAGATTACCAATAGGTCTGCGTATGCCTCTCTCTTGATTACGCGAGGGACCACACATTTTAAGTCATACTCTGAGAGAATGAGGAACCACCTAGCTGCCCTACCAATCAATATAGTTCTTGCCAATAAAAACTTAATGGGATCATATCACGTTAAAATATGAATTGTAAAATACAACATATAATGTCTAAGTTTTTATGCTACAAAGACTAAGGCTAAACAATGCCTTTCCAAGATACTATAATTGACTCCGGCCCATGTATGATTATACTAGGGTAGTAAATTGGTCGTTCTTGCCCATCAATCTCCTGCGCTAATAAAGCTTCGACGAACCTCATGGTGGATGTGAGGTATATCTACAACGATATTCCTGCCCTTGGAGGAATCATAGTTTGAGGTGAAACGAACAGTTTCTTCAACCTCGTGAGAGACTTTTGGTGAACTTCCTCCCATTTTAACTTTGTGTTCTTTCTCAAATGCTGCATCAACGGGTGTGTTATTTCGGCCAATCCAGTAAGAATTCTCCTAAGGTAGGAAACTTTATCGAGGAAACTTTTTAGCTCCTTCATCGTTATTGGACCTGTCATCTACAAGATTGCCCACTGTTTGTCTTGGTCCATCTGCACCCCATGTCTATCTACCACAAAGCCTAGAAACTTTCCAATGGTTACTCCAAAAATGCATTTCAATGGGTTCATCTTCAGTTTATACTTCCTATATCTAGAAAATACTTTCCTCAAATTACTCAGGTGGGACCCCTTCTTCTTTGATTTGATGACCAAATCATCCACATAAAACTCCACAAATTTCTAAAAGAAGTCATGGAAAATGGCCATCATTGTTCTTTGATAAGTAGGCCCAGCATTTTTGAGTCCAAACGACATTACTTTGTATATAAAGTTGCGCAACGGGGTTCTAAATGTCATCTTCTCTACATCTGTGGGGTCCATCTTGATCTGGTTGTACCCTGCATACCCATCCATGAAACTATACATCTCGTGTCCATCTGTTGCATCTATCAGGCTATCGATAAAGGGCAAAGGGAAATCATCTTTAGGACAAGCCCTATTCAAGTCTCTAAAATCCATGTAAATCCTTATCTGATTCTTGTCCTTCTTACCCACTGGGATAATACTAGACAGACAGAGTGAGTGTTGTATTGGTTTGATGAGCCCTGCTACCAACATGCATTGGACCTCTTCTTTGATCTTTAAGTTCAGCTCAGGCTTGTAAGTCCTCGTTGCTTGCTTGATCGGAATGGCTGAACGCATCACGTTTAATTTGTGGCAGCTTACTTCTTCATCTAGATCCTTTATCTCCATATACGTCCATGCAAAGATGTCTATAAACTATCGAATTAGGTCAATAAAAGCCTCCTGTTTCTCCATACAGAGATCCTTCGAGAGGAAAATGGACCTTGGCTTCTCCCCTTCTTTTTCTAAGTTTAGCTACTCCTATGCTTGTGCTTATAGCTTTGGTTGGTCCGTTATATAGTCTGGTTCTTCGGCGACATCCTCCACGAACTCATATATGTCAGAATTATCTATCACCATACACTATCTCCATTGATCCACCAGAAAGCACTAATATATCGGGTTAGCCTCCTCGTCAGCCTTTGCCATAGCTCCTTCGATTGATCCTTCACACCATTATAGGCGATAAACCACCTTCTCTTCCTTAATGATAATCTTCTTTCATTGCATGCTGGCTATTACAACTGCCTTTCTTTTCCTCTCCCTCAAAGCCTCTGCTATTATTCTTTCAGAGAATCAACTCAATACACTTTACCGTGTAACTTTATGTTCTATTGGGTACATTCTGGGCTGCATCCTATCCTTTAGCTTCTTTAAGATCTTCTCAGGTCGAGGGACCACTTGGTGGGCTTCTTCTATTACTCCTCTGTTGCTTGTAGTTTCGTCATTATGGTCGTTCACATGCCCCTTCCTTTCTCTGATCGAGGGAACCTAGGCTCCCTCCATTCTTCTCGTTAGGACTCTGACGTCCTCCTATAACTCTATATAAAACAATATATCCACTAAGTGGGCTTCTTCGACAGTGAAGGGCCTCTTCATAGCTCGTATAGTGATCTCAGTTCCTTTAATATTTGCCTTGGCACATTGGTGATACGTAGAGGGAATTAGTCCTTGGTTGTGCATCCACATTCATTCTATCAACTTATGGTAGGAAGTTGCACTATCTATCACGTTGAATTTGATGCGGGAACTCAAATTTCCTATTAAAATCCCAACATTCACATAACCATTAGATTTTTAAGACTGGTTGTCATAACCTAAAATCGAAAAAGGCATGAGGACCAATCTTTCTTGTGGGATGTTAATTGCGTGGAAAGAAATGATTGGCATGATGTTGATGGATGATCCCCCATCCATAAGATCCCTCACGAAGCTAACTCCGTTGATGTTGGCAGTCACATATAACGGTCGATTATGAGAAAATCTCATGGCCCTATCTTCATCGGTGAACGTTATGTTTGATATAAATTTCTTCACCAGCCTGGCCATGGGCCCCTTCTATCTCAGCGAAGGGACTGCGTTCTTCCTCGCAATATCAAGTATTGCTTGGGTTATCTCTAACCTACTTTCTTTTGGCATTCCTACCTAGTCGAAGAACTAGACGAACTTTAGGGACCGTGAAACTGCGCAGTACTCCATGCTTTGATCCATTTCCTCACCTTCAACATTGTATATGTCCTCTAAATCTCTTGCACTTACTTCGTCATAGGCTAACACCTCATTAGCCATTCCTCTGGTACAGTCCTACAAAGACTCTTCAAACTCCTCTTGCTCAACTATCAGCTCCCTCGCTTCACTTTCTACCTCGTCATCATAGGCCACCGCCGGATTGGCCCCATGTGCTTGGAGTGGGTTTTCGTTAACATTTTATAGAGGGATTTGCAGTGTCCCTGCCTTTAAATGTTTATCGATGATTTTCCTTAGCGTAAAACAACTCCCCGTCAGATGTTGAATCTTATGATGGATCTGGAAATACTTGGGATCCGCTCTGGTTACCACATCTGGTTCCACGGGGGGGATTCCGTTAGGTTCATACACTATTCCTCCTTGAACCATGGCATTATAATAGCTAACATCCTCCTCCACCGTGCAGGGTAACAGTGGTGGATCGTCCCTATCTCTCCCAAACTTTCTCTTATTATCTTTCTTCGGCTGTTTTCTTCCTTCACTTCCATCGACGTATCCCAACCATGGGGACTGGTCGTGAGCTACAATGGGAAGCTCAGGCTGTCTAAACATCAATGGTACCGTAACAGGGTTTGACCAAACTACCAATGATATATTATATTCTACTTTTATCAGGTGATAGATGTACTCTGGGAGCAAACCCCCAGCACAGAGTTGTAACAGTTTGGACTCTTTGGCTTTTTCCCTCATGTTGAGGAACCTCACCCTGAATCTTTGAATATAAGCCACCACATCCTCTCCCGGTCGTTGCTTCTCCCTGCCCAATTACGTTGGAAAGAACTTCTAGACAAACAAAACATGCATCTCTTCCCACGTTGAAACACACTTTGGCGCCAAATGAGAGTTCCACGTATAAGATTTACCGGTTAATGATTTTGAGAACTCCCTTAGCCTGAGCTTCATGTTGTTTCAGTGATCCCCTAGATGTTCGATGAAACATTTTATGTGCTCCTGCGGGTTCCCCCATTTTCCAGTGTATTTCTCAAAGATGGGAGGGATGTAGTCCTTCGGGTAAGGCTCATCGTTGCATTCTTGGGGATAGAGCGTACGAAAATCACCATACTCTGAAGCTACCTCGTTGGCCGACCGTGAGGAAGCTGCTATCATTTTCAGCACCTCTTTTTGTATTTCTTTCCTCATTTTTTCTAATGCGGACGCCGACGTCTTCTCAACTGTGGAGACAGTGTCCAAAGGGACCACTGATGAAACACTGATGGCGTTTGGAGGGACTATCGATGGGACACTGGTCACACCCATTATATGCCCATCATTGAGGCAGGAGTGGGTGATGTGCCTATGGGTCCAGTCCCCATGGGAAAAACTAAATCAGGGTTCATCGGAGCTACGGGACCACCCCAGGTGTCACAAAAGCGTTGGGATGTGTTCCCCCTACTAGGATTGTGGCAGCCTCAGGTTTTTGCAAAAACTAAAAAAACTTACCCATGAGGAGGGTTTGCGCTGGTCTTAGGACAACACTAGTAGAGGCTTAGGTGACCGTTGGGACTCCATTCGTCATTGGATCTCGGGGAACCTCTACCTGAGGGGGAAGCCCACTTCTGGGAGCCTCCATCTCATTTTCTGCTTGTTCTCATTGCATTGGACATCGTCAAAGTTGAATCTACGATCCTGAGCCATACTCTTTTTTTAGAAGAATATCTCCCCATCAGAGTCACCAAATGTAAGAGGATAGTTTAGATTAGATGGATCCATAACCCCTTTTGAGTATAGTAACAATAAGTTAATCGGGAACACTCTTGATTAATTATAAGACATACAATCACAACCCAATGAAAACTCAATTTGAACTCACAAGTCTTTTGTGTATAACTCAGAAGATAATAATGAACTCAGAAGTAAATCATTTAGAGGGAAAGAAAGGTAAGCACCCTAGATACACCTTAAAAGGTGGCCAAACACACCAACTCTCAAAGGTCTCGAATAAAATATTAAAAGCTTTGTATTAAATGACAATGGTGGATGAGTAAAAGCTCTGCTTTTGCAATAACTTCTTTCTCCTTGATGATAATCTATCTTTAGCCAAAAATCTCTAGAAAATAAATCTCTTCTCCTAGAAATGGTTGAGGCCAATAAATAACCCCCACACCACTCCTGAGATGCTTCAGTCCTTCACAAATGTGAAAGACATCCCTTATACTTTATGTCATAAGAATTAAATGCATGATGGACTAGTCAGCTCCAACTCATAAACATAAAATTCTAAGACGTGCCTTTTGCCTAACCACTGTGCCTCAGGAGGCTGTCGTCGCAGAGGTGGCTAACCTACTATCTAACAGCCCTAAATACCACAGTGGTTTACTCAAGTGCAGATTTGACATTGCTTAGCTCGCTAGTGACATAACCTAAAGTAGATGTGATATTAAGTAGAAAGCACAAGTGGTCCACAACTCAACGCACGATGGAACTCATGGCTGCATCGCCCAAGGTTCCACGGTCAAAGTATTTTGGTATTTTACCAGGTGTATCTAAGATGGTCAGGACAGTCCCCAATGCTGCCTCACTTCTCAGTCCTCCAAACCAAGTCCCTCTGAAGTTCCCATGGTGAGGTCGTTCGATAGAGCATGAAAGCTCTCCCAAGCCCTGCCCGGCCTGGTCTCTCGCGAGTAGCGTTCGAACTCACACTAAATAACATTATAATCGTTACAACTCATAGTCAATATAAATCAAGGATACAATGAGACTAAGTAAAATAAACAAAACTAAAGAATGAGTTATCTCAGATAGTTTCTTCGCTGGAAGATCTCTCTGGGCTGCCACGCTGAACTACCTCACTTGAGCTGCCTTGCTGAGTTGCATCGCTTGAGCTGCCACGCTGCCCTAATCTCTTGAGTCTGTTGTATTAGCTTGGGGGATTATTTCTGATCTCGGGATTATCTTCAAGCCCCCTACAATCATTGATGTTGGCTGCATGTGATAGTTGAACACCTTGTAGTCATCTATGGAGCAATAGTAACAATCTAACACATCACATTTCTCTCTCAACGGATAAAGACAACTTATGAAGACTTGATCGATACGATTTGAATTGCGTGAAATGAGAAGGTTTCGTTGCGTAGATAATCGAGCATGACGCTCTTCGTGTAAGCATATCTTCAAAAATTCTCCATCCTTATTGGAATTTGTTTTAAAACATGTATAATTCTCAATGTTGTTAATAGTAAATGTTTTACAAAAGAAATTAGAATCTGGTATTGATGTCGTCTTTGTATTAACCAAAATCTTAGTAATTGTTTCTAAGATAGTTTTTGCTTGACTTATTTAAATAGACCCATTTTGACACGTCAGTCTCAAAAAGTGGAACAAAATTAAGTGTAATTACGAACAACTCAATGTGGTATTTTAAATAAGTTATTGACGCACTCTATTATTAGATTAAAATTAATGGCACTGGATGTTGCAAATAATTGATCAAAGCCTTTAATAATGTATGAGCATCTTATTATTCTATTACATGTATACATGGCATACTTTTGTGCATAAGTATGGCTATTATTATTAATTAATTTCTTTTTTGTATAGAAATAAAGATTTATACTCTTGTTTAATTTTTCTGTTATGAATTTATTTAATTGTTATTTTTATTATACTACAAATAAGTGTGGTATTTTATTTATGTCATGAACACACTTTATTATTTGATTAAAAATTAATTGGTTTGAGGCATTGGAAGTAATTTATCAAAAAAAGGTATTATGCGTATGGGCATGTATCAAACTTTTCGATCTCATCGTTTACATATCGTACATTTCAAACTTTATGTGTATAAATAACTTTCTTATTATTTTTTGTTTATAAGTATTGTTATTGTTAATTGTTTTGATATTTTTTTAATAATTCTATACGTAAATTATTTCATCATATAATTTTTAATATAAATAAGCATGGTACTTTAGTTGTATTATTGATGCAATTTATTATGTGAATAAATAATAGCATGGGACATTGCAAGTGAAAGAAAAAGAACAAAATCTCATAAATCATAAATGAAAACAAAATAGGGGTGAAAATAAAAACAGACTAAATCAACATAATTTTTTTTTGAAAACAATTAGTCCAATGCAAGCAGATAACCAGTATATGTATATAAAACATCTTTAATGCTCATGAAACATTATAAATGATATAGTCTTTATCAATATATATTCGTGGAGAGAGTGACATACCGATGTCGGGAGAGATTATACGAAATATGGGGGGTATAATGCAATTGAAAAGAAAATGACTCATGCGTAGAGAACAAAAAAGATATAAAAGAATTGTAGATAAAAACAATGCAAAAACATATTAATTATTTTCAGGATTCTAAAATTATTTTCAACATAAAAAATGATTTTCTGTAAATAAAAAATGATTTTATGAAATAATAAAATATTTGCAGCAAATAAAATATGATTTGATCAATAAAAATGAATTTGAGCAATTAAAAAATAATTTTCAGCAAATAAAAAATGAATTTCAGAATAATAATTTATTTTTAGCAAACAAAATATGATTTCCAGCAATACAAAAATAATTTTCAGTAGTATAAAATTATTTCCAGCATATATAAATGATTTTCGGCAAATAAAAAATTATTTTTATTAGTAATAAATTATTTTCAGCAAACAATATATGATTTTTATCAAATAAAAAATAATTTTTAGAAATAATAAATTATTTCTAGCAAAAAAACATGATTCAAGCAATAAAAAAATGATTTTCAGCAATATAAAAGTATTTCTAGCATATAAAAATGATTTTCAGCAAATAAAAATTGATTTTTCGTGATAAAAAATTATTTTCAGCAAACAAAATATGAGTTCCAGCAATATGAAAATGATTTTCACCGATATAATATTATCTCTAGTATATAAAATTGATTTTCAGAAAAATAAAAATGATTGTTAGAAATAATAAATTTTCCCAGCAAATAAAAATTGTTTCTAGGAATAAAAAACTGATTTTCAGGAATATATTATTATTTTCTTGATATAAAGATGACTTTAAGCAAATAAAAAATGATTTTCAACCGTAAAAAATTATTTTCAACAAAAAAATTTATTTCTAGGAATAAAACAAATATTTTTAGCAATATAAAATTATTTCTAGCATATAAAAATTATTTTCAGCAAATAAGAAATGATTTTAGGCAGCAATAAACTATTTCCAGTAAATAAAATAAAATTGTTAGCAAAAAATAATTGAATTTAAGTAACATAAAAGTATTTTAAACTAAATTTAGAATAAAAATTAAAAAACAGAAAAAATACATAAAAATTATGTCCCAAAATATCCACCACGCTCCGTAAATCATTCACACTAAACCCAAAATATCCACCATGCCCATGGATATTTTACCACATCATCCCTAAAAACTTCCTTTTTCATTCATTTGTACAACAACATGAGTTGTAGTATTATCTTATACTGCCTGCCTTCAATCATGTTCCCTCACGTTCCTCCTTATTTCTAATCCTAGCAATAGGTACAATATCACAACTCTTAAATCTATATTCCCTCTCCCCCCACCCCCGCCCTCGCCCCAATGTGTGCCTCTTACCTGTCCTAAGCCGACCTTTACCAATGATTCTTAGATTGTTAAATCCATATGTGAATGTAAAAGATGAGGAAAATGATATGAAATATATTGATAGATAAGGAGACTAGAGCCAAAATAGCGTCACAAGCACTAGTCTCACCATGGCCACTCATGTTACAGACTTGTTCTGCTTTATGAATGATGCTGTAAATTTTTTGGATTGCTACCTTTGAATAATGGAAAAAAAAGTATGAACTATTTTCTACATTCTATAATCGTTTCACTACTAGAAAAATGACAAATAAGGACACGGGCATTAGGAACAACTTTTAAGCTGTCCCTTTAAAAATATATAAGGGACAACAAAATTTGGTTGTCCTTTCAACTAACTCTAAAAGGATAACAATTTTTTTCGTTTTACACCGTAAGATACATAGTTTTAAGGACACTTTAAAATGTGATTTCCTTTATAATAACTCTAAAAGGATAGCAAAATGTTATACCTTAAAATATGACTCAAGGATAACACAATGTCGTCCTTCAAAGTAGTTCATTTCCTTCCACCATCTTATTTTTCCTCGCTCACTATAACTTTAAAAGGAAAACACATTATCGTCTTTAATAATAACTCTAAAAGGACAACACAATACTGTCCCTTAAAATAAAACTCGTAAAGGACACCATAATGTCATCCTTGAAGATGGGTCATAAAAAAACACCAAACAACCTGCTAAACCCAAACCTCCCTCATTTCCCCCCAAATGCACACTCAGTTTTTCCAAACCCGAGAACCCTTGTATTTAACCTCTAGCTCGATCGTGGTTTCTCCAATTCCCATCTGGATTTTGGTGGTTTCTCCGAATTCGAGAACCCTTGTCTTCACCCTTCCAGCTCGGTCGTTGTTTATGCAAATCGAACACGATTCTGGTGGTTTTTCCAAACCGAAAACCCCACCTCTTTAACCCTTTGCCAAATCCGACCACTATTCTCTTTCCAAAAGGTAATTGTTAAATTTTCCATCTTCATCTTCAAGGATTCATTTAAGATAAATTTTGTGTTACTTCCTCTTCACTAGTCTCATGTTTTTCTTCTTTTGACTGATTAGTTTATGTATTTTTTTTATTCAGGTTATGTTTAAATTATTATTGATGTAGATCTTGATGTTGTCGTGAAATTGTCGAATCTCTCTCTACGGAATGAAAACCTACCTAAAGGTATACTCTCTCCCTCTGAGTTTCCAATCTAATTTTAGCTTCATTTTGCAATTTTTTTTGTGAACTTGCTCATATAGAATTGATTTTCAATTTGATTTTGCATTTGATAACAGAAGTTAAAGAAGTTACAGAATCATGTGCACATATAATAACAAGAGTTAAATAATTTAAGGGTAAAATATTTAAGGGATTGTGAGTTTGGTTTATTTATGATCTAACGGAGTGACGGTGAATGATGGTTTGGGTGGCCGAGTTGTGAGGATGGTTTGTTTAGGATCAACAGATGGAGTTTGAGTGATTATTTATTTCTACACTTTGATTTTATGAATTAAGCATGAACACCTCGTACGCGACCAATGTAACTCATAGGAACTGACCGTGTGGTAACGCAACTCTCGATTTGAGAATATGATGATAATTTGTAAGAACATAGATTTTGACTTAAAAACATGCAGTTAGAGGGCAAAAACTCAAAACAACCCCCCAAATGACTCCCAAAGAGGCACGGACACCTCGCACGGGACCAATGTAATTTATAGGAAATAACTGCATAGTCACGGGACTCCTAATTTGAGAATATGACGATAATTTGTAAATATTTAGACTTAGGGTTGAAAACATGTCGTTAGAGGGAGAAAACACAAAATAACCCCTAAACAACCTTGTAATAGAGACAAACACCTCACATGCGACCAATGTAACTCGTAAGAACTGACCACTTAGTCTCGGGACTTCCGAATTGAGAATATGATGATAATTTTCAAATACCTAGACTTAGGCTTAAAAACATGTCGTTATAAGGAGAAAACCCACAACAATCCTTGTACAAGACCAATATAACTCGTAGGAACTGATCCCGTGGTCACGCAACTCCTGGTTTGGGAATATGATGATAATTTTAAAATATCTAGACTTAGACTTGAAAACATGCCGTTAGAGGGCCAAAAATCCAAAATAACCCCCAAACGGTCTGTAAGAAGCATGAACACCTCTCATGGGGTCAATGTAAATTGTAGGAACTAACCGCACAGTAATGGGATTCCTGATTTGAGAATATAATGATAATTTGAAAATATATAGACTTAGGCTTAAAAACATGGCGTTAGAGGGTGAAAATGCAAAACAACCCCTAAACGGCCCTGTAAGGGCACGAACACCTTGCACAGGACAAATGTAACTTATAGGAACTGACTGCGTGGTCACGGGATTCCTGGTTTGAGAATATAATGATAATTTATAAATATCTAAACTTGGATTAAAAATGTGCTGTTAGAGGGCGTAAACCCAAAATAACCCTCAAACGGCTCGTAAAATGCACGAACACCTCGGTGGGACAAATGTAACTATAAGGGAAAAAAATTCAATTGAGTCCATTTTATGTATTTGACTTAGTTTTGGAATAAAATAGTATTTTTGTGTCATAGATAGATTTTTTATTGTCATGATCCCACACGGTTTATGGCGTAAAATTTGTTGAAGACATTGTGTCCAAGCTTCAAAGATAAATCATGTCGAAATTTATGTGGTGCACGTTCCGTGTCTTCATTGCATTCCAATCTCTCATGCATGAATGTGTAATGTTTATGGTACTCGAAAAATATTTTTAGGATGCTAGTTTTATTAAGAAATGTTTTTAAAATCTTTAAACTTCGTTTATTCTGAGATAAGGATCCTTTAAAGTTGTGTATATAACAAAATCTTGTGTTTAGTGGTTCAAACGACATTGCAGGTCATTCAAGAGAGACGAACGTGTCGTTCGAGTGACATGGACACTTCGTTTGAGCATCATGCTTATCTTGTTCGAACGATGCGCCCACTCAAGTTTATTATTTAAGGCGTGTTTCTCTTAGAATTTCTTAAGTGGTAGAACTAGAAAATCAGTTTACATACAACACATTTTCTGCACAAGTTTTCTAAGTCTAAAAACATCCTTAGAGTTTCAAGATCCAAGCTTTCATACTCATATGACATCGTAGATATTGCCAAGATGTAGCACTGGACATAAATGGAATGGCTTCTAGTGAGAGAAGCTCCATCTTCTCTCTAAAATATTTCCAGCAGTTTTAATAATGTCCTCTCTCTATATGGATTCAAATCTAACTTTTTGTTTGGATTACGATCCAAAACCTTTTGAATACTTTTCATTTCATTCAAATCATGATTAAGCTATTAGCCTTAGTCCTCCATCTTTTGTTGATGTTCTCAAAAAGAATAATGAGCATGGAACAAATGGAACTCCCCGTTTTCCTCCTCTTTCTCCTCAATATGTAAGAGGTGATTCAACTGCTATTAGGCTACTAGAAGAAGCCTATCAAGAAGTTCTTCAGGACTATGGTTCATCAATTATTATAGGTCGTATTGTCCTTACAAAAGGAAGTAAACCTTGGAAGATTGCTGAACTAAAAAAAGAACTGTCTTCAATTTGGAAGCCTATGTAGAATTGGTTTCTCACATCCATAGGTAAAGGATATTTCAATATTAGATTTTCTTGTTCTACTGATATGAGCATGGTCATGTCCTCCCGTAATTTTAAACTCTCCATGGGTTTGTTTAAATTATTTCTTTGGGTCCCAGACTTCAAACCTGAACTGCACACTATCACCAGTGCTAATATTTGGGTTCGATTTATGGGATTGTGTCAAGATTACTGGGACCCGAGATTGGTTATTCAAATAGCTAGAGGAGTTACTCTTCCATTGTGTATTGATAAATTTACACTGGATAGGTCAGTTGGTAATTATGCAAGGGTTCTTGTTTAAATGGACCTTACAATTAATCCTCTTGATGGTATATTAGTCGAAAGAAACGACGGTTATTTTTTTTGTCAAAGTTACGTATGAGTCTCTTCCATTATTTTACCAATTTTGTAAAAATGTGGGACACTCTATGAGTAAGTGTAGAAACAGTCAACAAAAATGGATCGTCAATCTTCCACAACTATTAAAAAAGGAAATTTGGATTTGACTCGCCATCTTCCCAAAAACTCGCAGAACAACATACCTATTCGTGCCAAAGAAAGTGAGAAATCAGACGCAAAGATGGTTCTTTTTACTGCTACAGATTAAAAAAAAACAAATCTTCCATCTGATATCTCAGTAGATAGGAAAGATCTGTCTACTGATAACGATATATCTATTGTAGCTAGGGACATTAGTTTGGCTGCAGGTACTTCCAAAGCTCATATCTATGGGTCTGAAAACTCAACATCGATCTTACCTCCAAATCGAGTAAGATACTTGAAAAAGAATGGGTTTAAAGATCTTGACGGGGATCAGGTAGTCTATGATACAAAGTTCGGAAGTTGTTCCCAAAATGATATCGAAATCCCAACTAATCAAGAAGGTACCGATATTATTGTTCAGCAGATAACTAATTTGGTTACTGACTCAGATTTGTTTACTTCTAAAGTTTTACCAAAAAAATTGGAGCTTACACCAAACAATCCAGTTGAAACCGTCCGTGTTCAACATGATAGAAATAAATCAAAGGAAAACAAACCTTTGTTTATCGTAACTAATGCTCATGGCATAACCTATAAAGAGGTTGATATCTCAGCCGGAGTTTGTGTAGAGCCTATTATATCGGGCAACAGAAATCCTCAACTGGAGGTTTTTAAAAAACGTCTATCTAAGACCTTTAAATCAGGGAGATCAATTATACTGAGTCCTATAGTGTACGAAGTATCTCCAATTATTTTGGACTCTAAAGGAGTGGAGTATTATGATGGGACCAATACTGAGACGGATGACACAAATTCTGAAGATAAAATGACCCCTTTAGAGGACATTCCAACTTTAATCGGTCCTCAAGTGAATTTATATGTCGAGCTCCAAAATTTTAATTCAGGAATAAGTCCTAATTCAACCAAAGCTAGAGCTTTTATTGAAGATTCGATCATTAAAAAAGGTGGAAGCATACATTTTCAAACTCATTTAAGCAAATCATTCGATATCCTAGGCAGATTTGAAGATGATTCAGTGGACGACAATTCTCAAAATCAAAGAGACAAGAATTATCAACTGGAGTTTCCAACCTTATCTCGTGAGGAGAAATCGACGCTTCAATATAATTTAAGATCTACTTTTTCTCGTTCAAAATCTCGTAAATTTTAGTGTTATTTTTAACGTTAGCACTTGTAAGAGCCACTAGGAGAGGCTTTTTCTCCTATTTGGTCATTAATAATATTTCTTTTCTTGAAAAAATAGTAGTGGACATTGAGATATACGTGGACACGTATGTTGTGGACGATCATTGTAGAAGGACTTATGCGTGGGCACTGTGGAGGAGTGGTTGAAGGATCATATGAGCGTCAAGACTTATTGGGGATCAAGTCATTGAGTAAGTATGTCATCTGTACTTTGTAATACAATATCATAGTGATTGTCTGGCTTGGGCCGTACAAGATTTTTCCCTTAGTGGTTTCCTCGTACATCCGGCATCGCCTTTATGAACTTATTTATTTTACTTTATTTAATCACCTAAATGCATGCTTAGGACTAAACAATATAAAATTGAGCTTAACTAAAATTAGTTCACATACTTGGTGCGGTCTGAAATTTGGAAAAAGGTTTTTACAAAAAGAAAGTTGGTTTTAACATCCTTAAAACACATTCAAAAGTAAAAGGTGTGTACAGTAAATCGTAAAAACCAACCACATAGTCACGGGGCTCCCGATTTGAGAATATGATGTTAATTTTTAACTTAGGTATAAAAACATGTCGTTAGAGGGAAAAAACACAAAACAACCCTTAAATAGTATTGTAAGAGGCACGAACACGTCACACGAGATCAATGGAACTCATAGGAACTCATCGCGTGGTCACATGACTCTCGATTTTGAGAATATGATAATAACTTATAAATATCTAGATTTAGACTTAAAAACATGCCGTTAGAAGGTGTAAACCCAAATTAACCCCCAAAGGGCCCTATAAGAGGTGCAAACACGTCATATGGGATCAATGTAACTCGTAAGAACAAACCTCATGGGATTCCCAATTTGAGAACGTGATGTTAATTTGCAAATATCTAGACTTACGCTTAAAACATGCCGTTAGAGGGTGAAAACACAAAATGACCCCTAAACAACCTTGTAAGAGGCACGGGCACCTCGCATGGGACCATTGTAACTCGTAGGAACTGACTGCGTAGTTCTGGGACTCCCGATTTAGGAATATGATGATAATTTTCAAATATCTAGGTTTATACTTAAAAACATGTCGTTACACGGCGAAAACCTAAAACAATCCCGAACCGCCACGTAAGAGGCACAAACACCTCGCACGGTACCAATGTAACTCTTAGTAACTAATCGCGTAGTCACGGGACTCCCTGTTTGAGAATATGATGATAATTTGTAAGTATGACGATAAGTATATGCAATTTTTTAGCTTGAATATGATTTTTATAAAATTATTTGATTACGGATATCATCTTTTTTTTTTGTATGCTATTTTTCGCAGGATAATAATTTATCGTTAGCTTTTATCCTCATTGAACACCTGAAGAAGTCAATGATTCATAATAGGGAGATTGTTTATTTAATGTTATCGACATTCTGAATTCTATTTTTTATGTGTTATGGTCGTGCGAACTTTTATTATTTTACTATTTTATTTTATGGCCTTGCAGGCTTTTGTAATTTTATTGTTAAATTTTATGGCCACGCGGCTTGTACATTACACGGGTTTTATATTAACATGTTTTAGAATGTCCAAAAAATAGAGGAAATTCTGTCCATTTTTTTTGGTCTATGAGCTATTAAGACTTGTAATACTTTGAAGTTTATATGCATATTAGTTTATCAACGACGTGTGAAATTCGCTATCTGTGAATTTTCTTTATTTTATTTGCAAATAATAAATATTTTTTCTTACAGATTTGAAAATTTTGGATTTTCTTGATTTGTTTTCAAATAATAAATAGAGTTTTTAAAAATATATATGTTTATCTTTTAGGACAATTGCATCTGTTTTTTTAAAATATTACTGATGAAAAATCTCATGTCTCCTAGTTGTTGTGTAGAACAATGACTTACTGATGAAAAATCATACATGTAGACCCACTATATTCGTAGCACTCCCTGAAGTAAATGTTAACTCTGTTTAGAATAACTAAAGAGGTCGAGGAAATATGCATTTTTAAATACTAGCAAAATAATTAGGGTTTGCATGGAGCCTCCACCTGCTGCCTTCAAGGTAGAAGATTCATCGCCCAACCTTATACCTCTATCAAACACTTTCTCTTCCCCTAACACAATCCATGCCGATCCTCTACCCGCACAAACCAACAAAGTTCCAGAACCTAAGCAAACTAAAACCTTTGCATCGGTGATAACTACTCAGGTTGCTAAACCCTTAACATTAGAACCGATATCCATTCATAAAGGTGAACCATCAATTTTCTATGAAGAAACAACATTGAAGGAGATGGAAAAACCATTCAAGCACTCTATTTTTGGAAAATTCTCACATGGATGTCCATCTATTCATGATATTCGAAAGTTCATTTCTTCTCTGCACCTTAAGGTAGGCTTTCGTATTGGTCTTATCGATCAAAAACACATATTGATTCGATTAGATCATGTAGAGGACTTTCACAAATTGTGGCTTAAGGAGACCTAGTTTATACAATGATTCCCTATGCGAACGTTTAAATGGGATCTTGATTTCAATACAGACTCAGAATCATCTATTGTGCCTTCATGGATTATTCTGCCTCTATTGCCTATCCACCTGTATAATATATATGCTTTATTTTCAATTGCATAGGTGATAGGTACACCTTTAAAAGTGGATTCTGCAACTGCATCCCTGGTAAGAACTAGCCGAGCAAGAGTTTATGTTGAAACTGACTTAAAGAAGACTCTCCCTTTGAGAGTGTGGATTGGGAATAAAGAAACTGGATCAGGTTTTAGCAATCTATTATATATGAGGATATCCCACCTTTTTGTTACTATTGTGAGAAGAAAGGTCACTTACAAGATACATATTACGTTAAGAAGATGGAAGAAGAAAAACTGGAGAAACCCAATAAATCTATGAAGAAGAGGCTAGAAACAACCAAAGAATGGGTAAAGCGTTCATTCATGGTAAATCAAAAACCAATTCCTGAAATAGAAGCAGAAGACGGAGAGATTATCATAGATCACCCAATCAAAGTAAAGATGCCCAAACAGAAGCTGATCACATCTTTCTTCACCAAAAAGAAAGTGCAACTGCTGGAGCATAGTAGACTTGATTCTTTAAGGGATAAGGAGGAGTCCTACTAGACATCAAATGCAGTTAGCAGAGAGGAAAAGGAATATCACCGGGAGGAAATAAATCTCAACATGGAGCACACAAGGGAAAATTTTTCAAAAATGAAAGCCAAGCTACAGGGAGCACATAATTCAGAAGAATGTAATCAAGGAGAAATTGATCCAGGAGACCAAAACCCTTACAACTAGTCACCTAAGAATGGAGTTTATAATGAAGAAGGATTTACTATTGTCACAAGGAAAAATAAAACACCAAAAGTAGACCAGAAGACAAATGCAGCTTATGGGACTGTTAGAATCCTCATGTCCCACTCAAAATCCCCATATCTTAATCTCAAATGTTAGGAGCTATCATATGGAATGTGAGAGGCATCTCCAAAAAAGGTGCTATAAGAAGAATCAAAAGGCTAAATAAAATGCATAAACCTCATGTTTTTGTGTTATTGGAGCCTATGTAAGACAGTTCCAAAATTCAATCTTACTGCCTAAAATTAGGTTTTGGATCTTGTGTGTCCAACCAAAATAGTAAGATTTGGTGTTTTTTTAAGGATCAAATTTAGTGGGAGGTAATGTTTTAAATGCCTCAATGTATTACGATAAATATAAAGATGAATGGTAGCAGTAGTATGTTTCAAGGCAGCTTTGTTTATGTTATCTGTAATATAATTATTAGAAGATCTTTGTGGGAATATTTAAGGTAATATTTCACAGATACTCATTGGTGGATAGGAGGTGATTTCAACATATTAACTGATATGTCAAAGAAAACATGGGGGAATGAAGTAAATCTAGATGCCATATATGAATATCTAGAATGCATTGAGGTAAATGGCCTTGTGGATGTGGGTTATATAGGCTCCAAATTTACTTGGCATAATAAGAGGGATGCAGAGAATATCATCTGGTGTAGGCTAGATAGAATATTAATGAATAAAGGCTGTTTCGATTTCAATGTGAATTGGAGTGTGAATCACCTCAATAGGAGTATGTCAGATCATTTTCCTCTCTTTCTTACAAGTCAATTTCAAAATCTTAATGTTTTTAAGAGCTTCAAGTTCTTAAATTTCTGGACAAAAAAGAAGGAATGTGTGGAGTTAGTGGAAAAGACTTGGGAGGAAGTGGACTGTTCCAATCCAATAGTAGGTCTCTCTCTCAAACTTAAACAAGTGAGAAAAAAATTGAGTACATCGAGCAAAGTTACATATGTGGATATATTTCAAGAACCAAGAAATGATGAGGATGCTCTCCTAGCTACTGAGAATACTTATGAGCAGGATCCTACTGAAGAGAAAAGAGACCTTCTTCAATAAGCTACTACCATCAATAATAGGAACCTGAAAATAGAAGAATTTTGGAGACAAAAAGCAAATGAGAAATGGTGTGCGGAAGGTGACAAAAACTCTGCTTATTTCCATAAAATGGTGAAAGGAAAACAGAAGAGAATGAATATTTAGAAGCTAAAGAATATGGAGGGTGTTTGGGTGGATTCTATAGAGGATATTAAAGTTATAGCTCTAGATTTTTGTTCTAATAAATTTTAATCTTCTGAAAGGGTGGAATATAGTAGTCACTCCTCAATGTTGGTTGCTATTCTAACTCTGATTAGTGCAAAAATGAACTCAGCTTCTAACCAAATGGCCAACGATGGAAAAAGTGGAGACAGTAGTAAAGGGATTGAATCCTAAGAGTAGCCCAGGTGTGGATGGCTTCAATGGCCAATTCTTTCACTAATTTTGGGAGGTTATTAAGGAAGATATTTTGAAAGCAGTGATGTACTTTTTTGTAGGTAAAACTCTCCCAAAGATGTGTACCACCATTAGAATAGCTCTAATTCCTAAGATAAAGCATCCTCAATCATTTAATGATTTCAGGCCTATAAGTATGCAAAATTTTGTAAATAATTTTTTTTAGAATCTTAAATGATATAATCTCTTATATCATCCCATCTATTATATCCCTAATGCAATCAAGTTTTATCAAATGCTGGTCTATGACTGAAAATGTGTTTCTTGCTCAAGAATATATGTCCAGAATTAATTCAAATGTTTTTGGAGGAAATGTTATTATGAAGGTTTATATGAAAAAGGCATATGATAGAGTTTCTTGCTGGTTCTTTATAAAGGTAATGGGGAAAATGGGATTTTATGAAGTATGGTTAGACTTAGTTGGAGAATCATCTCTAACACATTGATTACTATACTTGTAAATGGGGAAAATGTTAGATTCTTCCATGATATTAGGGGTTTAAGGTAAAGGACTCCTTTATCCCCAAGACTCATTATCAGAATGTTTGATGTCGTTTCTAAAAACCTGCATAATCTTGTATTACAGACCTTTTATCTAGGCTACAAGATGCCTATAGATAGTCCCAGATTTAATCACCTAGAATTTGTTGATGATCTGATCATTTTTATCTAAGATATGAGAAAGAAAATGAATAATCTAATAGAAGTTTTGAGGTCTTATGAGAGGGATTCAGGCTTGTTGATCAGTACATCCAAAGGCTACCTTGTTCTTTCAAATAAAACTAAATCGTCCTCTATAACATTCCTAAGGCAGTCTACTCGTATGCACATTAAGAATGGCCTATAACCTACCTTGGATGCCCTTTATTCAGTGGGAGAAAGAGGATTATTTACTTTGAAGGTATGGTTCATAAAATTAGGCATAAGCTTACTGGATGGAAAGCTAAATGTTTATCTACATGTGGCAAGCTGGTCCTTATTAAGTCTGTGCTAATGTCTATGAATCTTTATTTTATGGATGCAATGTCTCCTCCCAAAACAGTTATTAATAGGTTGCACAATCTTATGGCTAAATTCTTTTGGAGCTCTAGCTATGGAGATCAAAGACATCAATGGTGTAAATAGGGAAATACCACAAGACCCACTAATAAAGGAGGATTAGGGATCAGAAATCTTTATGATATAGGCAAATCTTTAAGCATGAAGACGTGGTGGAGTTTAAGGGGTAAAAGAACTCTATGGTCTCAATATATGCAAGCTGCTTATTGTAGGAATGAACATCCAACAACTGCTCCTCTAAAAGTAGGAGCTCATACATGTAATAAAATGTGTTTGATTAGAGATGCTGCTGAAGACCATATGCAATGGCATATTGGTAGAGGGGAAATCAGTATTTTCAAGGATAACTGGGGTATAGAATAAACAAAGAATTTGGAGGTGCTGGAGGATCAGACTGTTAATAAATTCTAGAATTTTGATCAGAAATGGGACAAAGATAAGCTGGAAACGTGCGTTTCTTTAGAGATATCTGCAAAGATATTAAAATTTCAAGAGATTTGGGAGAATTAACCTAATAAGTTGATTTGGAAACTAAGCAACAATGGGTCTTTTATAATATCATATTCATGGGAGGTGTGTAGAATAAGGAAATCAACTTAGATCACCAAAATTCATATGGCATCCATATATCCCAATTTAGTTTTCAGTTCTGATGTGGAAACTCTTAAACAATTTGCTTCCAACAGATGAAAAGATTAAATCTATAGGGATAAGAGGTCCTTCCAAATGTCAGTGTTTTACTTACCCTCAAGAGGAAACCATTGACCATATATTTGAGGAAGGGGAGGTTGATTCTAAAGTTTGGGAAAAAATCACTCAAGGGCATGGTATTAGGAGGCTAAATGGAGGAATTAAAAGCCAATTATTTCAATGGTGGCTTCATGGCCACATGACTGACATTGTCATCAATAAAGTGATGCCCTCTATTGTGTGTTGGTGCCTATGGATTCATAGAAACAAATGCAAATATGATGAAGTTTTGTCTAATGTTTATTCAGTGTTGTATCAGGTACACCAAATGAAGTTTCTTCTTATTCCATATCCTTCTCAACAAATGCCTTCTTAAAGGTTACATGTTAGATGGTTGTTTCCTCGCAATGATGTATTAAAGCTTAACACAAATGGTAGTGCATTGTGATCAAATGTCAAGTGTGGAGGAGGTGGGATTCTTCGAAATCATAAAGGAGAGCTGATATGGGTTTTTTCCACATCTCAAAAGGATCTAACAATTATGGAGGCAGAGGCTATGTCTTTAAAATATGGTTTGGAATACTACATGGATATTAAGGACTATCATATTCATATTGAATGTGATTCAAAAGTATTGGTAGATATCAAAGAAAATTCCTCAATTCCTTAGAAAATCAACTGAACTGTGTGTGTAATTCTTCAAATGCTAGAGAAGATTAATTTCTCCATCACTCACATATATAGAGAAGCAAATCAAGTGGCAGACTATCTTGATCATCTGGGAGTAAAGAAGACAAAAGAATCTTTTCTCATTCTCTTCAAGCATTTCCAAAGCAATTGAAATGGCTTTTGACCATAGAAAGCTGGAGTCTTCCAAATTCTATAAATGTTTCAGTGTTCATGGTGTCAAATTCTTTCTATTAGTGGTTTCAAGCTAGGTTTATTTTCATCATCTATTTCTATAACTCATGTACGGGTTCTCAGGTATAAAGAACCTCATTTATGTGTTTTGTTTTTAAAGTCTTATATTAGTATCCTTGGTGTAAGCTATTTAGAAGAGGCCAGTTCTTCTATTCCTTCTTCATAATAAATCTCATCTATTTTAAAAAAAAGGTCGAGGAAATATGCGGCGAGGTTGTGGCAACTCCAAAAGAGGTGTCTATCATAATTAAGGCCCTAGACAAAATACAAAAGTCAAGAAACTCGAGAAGTGGAATAATCACAAGAATAAAGGGAATTAGTAGTCAAATCCACATAAACACAATGGGCATTGGACACATAGCTATCGTTCGTCCAAGAACTTGGTGGAAAAATATCAGGCCTCGAAAAAGAAAGAAGATATAAACATTATGGAAGGTCCTAAAGACTGTTGGAAACTTGACAATAGTGATCTTAATTTTAATGATTTTTTCGAAGATGAGGATGTAAATGCTATTGATGATGCGATAATTGATAACATGCTTGGAGAACCACCTAAGATGATCCTGAAGACCTAAATGATTATTATTAATTTATTTATTTATCTGCGTTATCTTTCTTAACGGCATATTAATAGTTTATCATTAGATCTTAGAAAACTTTATTTAATGTCTTTATTTGAGAATTTATTAGTTAATGGAATGGTTTTGACCATTTTTTATGCTTATATGATTAGTGGATTAAATTTAAATTTATATTTAATTATGTTAAAGGTATGGATCTGAAAGTAAATGCAAGCGATGATACTTGTCTTGTAGACAGTGGGACAACCCACACCATTTTGAAAAAGAAGAAGTTTTTCTTAGACTTGGTATACAATACAACGAATGTTTCCACTATAGATCGTCCTGCTAAGATTATTAAAGGCTCTGGAAGAGCCCACATGGTGTTACCTATTGGTACTCACTTATTCCTAAATAATATTATATCCTCAAGAAATTCCAGAAGAGATTTATTGATTTTTAAGGACATAAGAGTGAACGGGTATCATATGGAAACATTTAATGAAGGTAATTGTTGATGTAAAAAATTAGATCACTCTAATTATTCAATCACAGATAAATAAATGAGACAAAGAATTTTAAAGTGGTTCATCTTTATAAGAATGGCCTACGTCCACTGTTATGTTATTGCTGAGTGTTTTGGGAATTCTCGATTACAAATTATCTCAAGAAATTCCCGTCCCCTTACAATGAGGATTGTACAATGTATTTATAGCCCTGAGGCTGTAATGAGAAAGGGTAATACATTAAATGATGTACATATGAAAAGGGTAATACATTCAATGCCCCTTAAGCGTGTGCGTCTGAATGATAAGAATTTAATGAACAGTCAAACTGTTGGTTATCCAGCTATTAATACTTTGTTCAAGATGCAGCTCGGACCGCCTAAGCTTCTCGGTATTTAAGAGTTCCTCGGAGAGTTCTTGTTCCTCGGAGCGTATGAGTTCCTCGGGGAAGCAGTGTTCCTCGTTGTAGTATGGTTCCTCGGAGCGTCTGAGTTCCTCAGAAGTATTTGTTGTTGCCACATAGATTGCCAGATGTCTTCACTCAATTGGGCCATGTCAGCAGATTAAATTTGGTATCAACAGAAGCCCCCAATGTTTCATAGTTCGAATTTTGAGGAGTGTGGAATATTTTTTCTTGGAATACGACAGTTTTAAATGATCCTCCTGATTTTTAGGAGTGTTTCCTTCGTATTTATTTCTCCTTCCAAATTCGTTGAATTAGGCTTTTTGAATTTCTATGCTCTCTTCGATTCCCGCGTCACTTTTCGTCTTTTTAGCCGTCGTTGCTCGCTTTGATTCCCGCGCCCCTTTTTGTCTTTTTAGCCGCCGGTAACGTAATCGTCCCTTTTTGTAATCACTACTTTACCATTTCCCAAGGCAAGGTATTTAAACTTCACAGACACTTCCATCGTCTTCTACCTTTTCAAATTTTTATCTTCGAGTTTTCTGTCATCTCTTTCTCTCCCGTGTATTCATCTCTTCCATCGTTCATTGCCATCAGATCCACTCTTTTTCTGTAAGAATTTCTTCCTTCTTCTTCATTTATTTTATTCATCATGGTTTACCCTGTTGAATCTCTTGATAAGTTTCGCTCTGATTTTTCTATTCCCTCCTAGGTTGTTCTGGAAGAGCTTTCTGAGCCTTCTGATTATTTCCGCTTGGCTGAGGGACATTGGTTCCCCAGTCTCTTTATTGCTGAGTGTGGATTTTATTTTCCACCAAGTCCCTTGTGTCTGGAATTTTGTCAGTACTTTTACGTTGTTCCTGCAAGAATAGCCCCCAACACATGGAGAATAGTTAATGGAGTGCATAGATTAAATCAAATCCATGGAACTCGCCTAGGAATTCCAGAAATCATGTATTGCTATAGATCGACAGTTAATGATAACATTTTTTATTTAAAAACTAGATTTTTAAATAGAGCCTTAGTAGTCAATCTCCCTGATGCCAATAGGGATTATTTTGAGCATGGGGTTGTCATAAAAAATTATCAACATGCTCCTTTATCTGGAGATGAAGTTTATCAGGGTCCCAGACGCCCTCCTTATGGCAATGGGATAGGTTATTTTTATTTCATTTTATTTATTTTGAAATCGTGCTTCTTATGTATTTGATAAAATGTGCCACTAATATTTCAATGTTTATTTATTTGCAGTTGACAGTAAAAGAAAGTGCCCAAAAGAAGCAGATGTCAATGTAAGGCATTTGAAACTTATCTGGAGTCTGCATTAGAGTGTTTCCGACGAGCACATTAGATCAGCCTCATATCTGTTGCAGTACAAGAGTTACATAACCTCTTTTACTGCTCGTCCAGTAATAAGTGACGCAGAGCCAGTACCAGCTTCCACCAGCTCCTCGCCTGAATCTCACGTCCCTTTAAGCGAAAGGATGAAGAGAAGAAGACCTCCCACTCTGTTCGAGAAATCTGCCTCTGGTTTTGGTGAGGCAAAAAGAAGTAATGTTGATGTCCCATGGGAGGGGACAAAGAAGAATGATGCACCTTCCTCGACTGCTGTTGTGAAGGTTGTCGAGAAGCCCGTAGTGGCTCCGAGCAGGTTTGCTGCTCCTGGAGAGGTGATTGTAATATCACCGACCAAGGGTTCTTCCTTGTTGAATCTGTTCCGGTTCCCCCGAGGAGGATGAAGAAGAGCTCCCCGGTCAATTTGGCTGACACCGTCACTCAGCCCCCAGCTACTGGGACTGGGGTTCCAACTTTTGTTCCCCCGAGCTCTGCCATGAGCTCGGTAAAGCCCTGGATCATTCCCGAGGTCCAAGGTACTGAAGAAAACCTTACTCGGGACATGGTCACTTCGTTAGATGCTTGTCATCTTGCTTCTGTAAGTCTTCTTACTTTGAACTTTTCATATTTCCTTTGTCATTTTTGTTTCTGATTTGCTTTCTTTTTACTTTCACAGTTGACGAGCTGCTTTAATATAATTCTGAAGAAGGATGAAGCAATTAAAGCTTCATGCTCCTCGTCCAATGTGGAGGGAGCTCTGGAAGAAGCTATCAAGTCTTTGGACGATTCTCGCCAAACATATGCTACTGACAAGGCTGTCTGGGAGAAGAAGCTTGCCTCCACCGAGCAGGAGAAAGCTCGAGTTGTTGAGGTCTCCAAGGAGTTGGAGAAGAGAATAAAGGAGTTAGAAGGGAAAAATAAAGATCTTGAAGAGAAGCTCAAAACTGCTGGAGAGTTTGAAGACAAACTTAAGGCTGCCGAGGAGGAGCTGGCTCGACTTCGGGAAGTAGGTCGGCAGAAGGAGGAGATTGAAAATAAATTAAAAGCTGTTGATACCATGCTGTCCGAGAAGCTTTCCTCGGAGAAGTTGAAGAGGAAGATCGCTGTGAAGAAGTCCTTCAGCGCTGGCTGGAACAAGGGGTGGAACAAGGGGTTGGCTGCCATGGTGTCGCAAGTGGACTATGGCAGCCTCAAATACTTTAAGGATGGATGGGTTGCTACTCTTCAGGAGATGAAAGTGGATGAAAATTCCGAGCTCTTTCAGTAACACATCCCTAGTCCCCCTCCAACTCCTGAAGACTTAGAAGAGGATGAAGCTGCCTCCGAAGAGTCTTCTATGGTGATGGGAGATCATCCCCTAGCCATTCAGTCTGCTGCCGAGGAACTTCAACAAATCATTACTTCCTCCGAGCAATTGCCAGTGCTCCCCGAGCAACTATCCATTCCCTCCGAGCAACCTACTTCCTCGTCCCAGCCTCCCGAGAAGGTTTTGGGAGACAAGGAAAAGGTGTAGAGTTGTTCGGGTTTATCTTTATCTTTTTCTTTTATCAAATGTAACCCAGAACTTGTAACTCTATAGTTATGATCTAATAAAACTTGGACTTTTTTGCATACCGTCATCTATATTCTATTCATACTCTGTCTTGATTCTTATTGATTACTTCTTTTTCTTTCTCTGCTAGTTTCTGGCCAGGATGGAATTGTTATCGGCCCATGATACAAAGCTGTTGCGATAATGTAATGAATACTTTAAGGCTGGTCACACAGACCTGAGTGCAGCACAAGTTATAGACATCCTCGGACAAGATGCTTCAGAACAGGCAGTGGAAGCATATCAATATCTGAAGTGTCTGCTTGATCGAGCGGTGGCCAATAATGTGGCCTATTATGATATGATCGAGGATCTCCAAGGCACCCTCGAAGACCTCCAGCTTCAATACAAAGAATCAACTGCCCTGTTGTATGAGGGGTATGAGAAGAAGTACAAGCTGATCACTGCCGACAAGGGCTACGAGAAGCTTTTTGCTGGGTACGATGTAAGGGAGAGAACCTTGAGGGGTGAGGTCGAGGAGTGCAGACAAATCGCTGAATTGCTGGAGCGAGAAAACAACAACTTGCAGAAAGAGCTATCACAGTTGAAGTCTGCAGCCTCTTCTTTGAAAGCCTTAATACCAGTGACCGATGAGGGATTCTCGTTCTTAGAGGTCGAGAACACCAACTTGAGGGACGAGTTGGAAACCTTGAAGAGGTCTGGTCCTTCCACATCTTCTCGGGGACGAGCAAGAGCACCTCGGGGATGAGCAAGAGCAGCGCGTATTCCTGTCGAGGAATAGAGGACTCAGTCTGCCTTAGGGAACCAAGCCTTCCAGTTAATGGTGAAGAACCAGGCGTTGGCTGAAATGTCAAAGAAGATCAGGGACCTGGAAGAACAACTCTCTGCGCAGAAGTCAGTCTTGGAGCGTAAGGAACTCTTCATCAAGAATCTTCATGAGCAGCTGGAGAGGCTAACATATCAGTTCCACAAACAGCCCAGGGAGTTCTGGATGGATGGATACAACGAAGCGCTATGCCACTTGGACTATCGTATCTAGATTGCCAATAATGAGGGCTACAAGCAGGGCTGGTTGAATGCCCTAGGTGTGCTGCAACTCGAACAGGATCATTACCTGTGGGACTACCATGATCCCGGGCTGCTCGACTCACCTGTGCCACCGTACAAATTGGATATGAGTTGGATCCCTGCACGGGCCATTCCTCGGAGCTTGATTTCAAAGTATCTCGGTGACTATAATCTCCATTCAAAAGACGATATATCTCGTCCCGAGCACCTCTTAGATCGACCATCCGTGATGAATGTCAGGATGTTGAAGGATCTCAAATTTTATAAATTCTCCTATGGCTTTAAGTGATCCGCCTGCTGGCGAGGAACCTGTGTCAAAATCAGAGGGGAAAAGACCAGTAGAATAGGAATTTTGATGTAGTGGTTAGTATACATTTCAATGTCAATGTAACTTTCATTTTATTATCAATGTAATTTATTTTGAATTCAATGAAAGACTTTCATTATATCTGCGCATGTGTATCTGTTAAAAAGATAACAATATTGTGTAGTTTGTCGATTAACTTAGTAATAATTAAAAAGTTACGAGTACCAAAAATGTTGTGGTAGTCATTTGGCAATAATATTTTGTTTCTCGACTAACTTAGTAATAATTAAAAAGTTACGAGTATAAAAAATGTTTAAAATGTTTCCGACCAACCAAGGTCGTTAAATTATACTTGTCGACCAACTATAGTTAGTGGGCTTTTATCCCCGACCAGCCATAGTTAGTAGATTTTTCTCTTAAATGATTCCGACCAACCAAGGTTGGTAAATTTTCTTTGTCGACCAATTACAGTTGGTGGGTTTTTATCCCCGACCAACCATAGTTAGTCTTTTTGAAATAATTTTACTTCCCGACCAACTCAAGTTGGCATTTTCGAGAATATATTTACTTCCTAAACAACATAAGTTGGCATTTTTAGGAATACTTTTATTTCCCGAGGAACATATAGTTTTACTTCCCGTAGGAATACAAAGTTTTTCTTCCCGGAGGAATACAAAATTTTTTCTTCCCGGAGGAATACAAGTAGCTTTACTTCCCGGAGGAATATAGGTAGCTTTACTTCCCGGAGGAATATAGGTAGCTTTACTTCCCAGAGGAATATTGGTAGCTTTACTTCCTGGAGGAATATTGGTAGCTTTACTTCCCGGAGGAATATTAGTAGCTTTACTTCCCGGAGGAATATAGGTAGCTTTTCTTCCCGGAGGAATATTGGTAGCTTTACTTCCCGGAGGAATATAGGTTTCTCGACCAACCTTAGTTGGCATTTTCGAGAAAAAATTTGAGTAGCCTGAGCTCTGCCGAGTTTTGCCCCGAGTAGTGTGTAGCACTATTCCCCGAAAAACTTTCAATAAAAAGAAAGAATTTGACAAAATATCTTCATTTTATTCATCACTGATAATATTTGCGCAGGTGCTCTGCATTCCAGGAATTCTTAAACTCCTTGCCTTCTAAAGTAGCTATTCGATAATTTCCTGGTCGAACAACTTTTGTAACTCGGTATGGTCCATGCCAGTTTGCCTCCAGCTTATTGTGCTTTTGAATGACTTTCTTCAGTACATAATCTCCTTCTTTCAGGTCGCACTTCCTCACCCTTTTGTTGTAGAACAAAGTTGTTCGCTGCTGGTAAGCACCATTTCTAATGACTGCTTCTTCTCTAACTTCCTCGAGCATGTCTAAATCCAGTCTTCTCATTAAGTCGCTGACAGGGGAATTGAAATTCAAAACCCTGTGTGTTGGGAGGCCCAACTCGGCAGGTATAACAGCTTCACTTCCAAACGCCAGCATATATGGTGATTCTCCTGTTGCTACTTGGGGAGTAGTTCGGTAAGCCCACAGTACTGATTATAGCTCGTTGATCCAGTTTGCTTTCGCATCATCCAATCTTTTCTTCAAACCATTCAGCAGCGTTCTGTTTGTCACTTCAGTTTGTCCATTGCTTTGAGGATGGCCTGGTGCTGAGTGGACCTTCAAAATATTTGATTGATGACAATAGGCAGCAAACTCCTCGTTATAAAATTGTGTTCCATAGTCTGTGATGAAAGCATAAGGAAGACCATATCGACAAATGATATTATTCCAAACAAATTGGTACACCTTCTCGTACGTCATATCAATGAGTGGCTCAGCTTCTACCCACTTAGTAAAATAATCCACTGCGACGACGAGGTATTTGAACCTTCCTCAGGTCGTTGGCAGTGGCCAAACCAAATCAATTCCCCACATGGAAAATGGCCAAGGGGAAGTTATGGGTGTAAACAATTCTTGTGGAGTTCTTTGGATGGAGTAAAAGCGTTGGCACTTATCACATTTCTTGGCATAGGCTATACAATCAGCCCTCATCGTCGGCCAGTAGTATCCCTGCGTCATCACCCTTTGCAAAAGCGTCCGACCTGCTACATGTGCTCCACAGGACCCTTCATGGATCTCTTCAATTAATTCTTTCACCTCGGAGGGATGTACACATCTCTGCAAACCTGCCATAATTCCTCGTCTATATAAAATACCATTAGTTAATATGTACCGAGCAGCTTTAAATTTCAATTTTTGGGTCGCGAGCTTGTCAATTGGTAATTCTCCCTCCTCAATATATGCCCTGATGGGATCCATCCAAGATGGTCCTAAATCAAGGGTAATAAAGTTCATCGTCAGATCTTCATCTATGCTCCGACCAACTAAAACTTCAATTGGGATTGTTCGTCATAGCTCGGTACGAGTAGCTGATGCTAGTCGAGCTAGGGCGTCTGCTTTCGCATTCTCTATTCTTGGTATTCTGACCAGCTGAATAGCGGCAAATTCTGATACTAGCTCCTTTGCCTTTGCATGATATCTGATCATTAATTCTCCTCTAACTGCATATACTCCCAACATTTGATTTACAATTAATTGAGAATCACTGAAAACAATAACCTGCTGCGCCTCCATAATTTTTTCCAAACTAAGTCCTGCAATCATGGCCTCATACTCAGCCTCATTATTGGAAGCTTTGAATTGGAAATGCAAGGCGTATTCCATGTCGACTTCGTTTGGAGTGCTCAAAACTATCCCCGCGCCACATCCTGCAGTGCAAGATGAGCCATCTACATATAGCCTCCATATAGGTAACTCGTCTTCAAATTTCTGATCAGTCAGAGTTCCTCGGTGAAATATTTGTTGCTTCCTTTCATCCTCCCCGGATATTTCTTGCTCTTCGTCGATCATCTCTTCTTGCTCTTTTACCAATCGAAATTGGTCTGAGCTCAAATTTTATGATCTTGTAACATCCACTTACCCTTTTACCAACCGTAGTTGGTCTGAGCTTGTGTTTGTTGATCCTGTAACATCCACAGGTTGGTAGGTGAGTAATTTTTGCTCCTCGGGGGTATCAGGATAAGTGAACTCTGCTATAAAATCTGCTATAGCCTGCCCTTTTAGCGATGATCTGGGTTCATAGACTATATCATATTCACCGAGCTCTATTTCCCAGTACATCAATCTCCATGATTTTTTTGGTTTATGAAGGGCTTGCCTCAGTGGCATATCAGTATATACGACTATGGTATGAGCCTGTAAGTATGGCCTCATTCTCCTACTTGCTTCAATCAACGTCGGTGCTAACTTTTCCAGCCTTGGATATCTGATCTCTGCTCCTCGAAAGGCCTTATTTGTGTAGTAAATTGGTTTTTGCACTCCACTCTCCAGTCTAATCAATGCCGAGCTAACTGCATTCTCGGACACTGTAAGGTACAAATACAATTTTTCTCCCATCACCGACCTGGACAGCAGTGGAGGTGCTCCCAAGTATTTCTTCAAGTCTTGAAATGCTTTCTCACATTCATCATTCCACTTAAAAGTCTTTCTGAGTGTCTTGAAGAATGGGAGACATCTATCAGTTGCTCGTGACACAAATCTATTGAGTGCTGCTACTCGTCCTGTGAGACTCTGTACTTCCTTCTTAGTCGTTGGAGATCGCAGCCCTAATAGGGCTTTGATCTTTTCAGGATTTGCTTCAATGCCTCGTTGATTGACAATGTACCCGAGGGACATGCCTTCTCGTACTCCAAATACGCACTTCGTCGGGTTCAACTTCATTGGATATTTATCCAGTTGATCAAAAGTCTGACTTAAGTCAACTAGATGATCGGCAGCTTTCTTGCTCTTTGTCAGCATATCGTCAACATAGACTTCCATATTGCAACTGATTTGTTCAGCAAAGACCTTGTTCATCAGCCGCTGATATGTCGCACCTGCATTTTTCAAACCAAAAGGCATAACATTATAACAATAAGTTCCGCTAGGGGTAATGAAAGAAGTACTTTCCCTGTCTTCAGGTTTCATTTTGATCTGATTGTAACCAGAATAAGCATCCATGAAGCTCAGCAACTCGTGTCCCGAGGTAGCATCCACCAGTTGATCAATTCGGGGCAGTGTAAAATGATCCTTTTAGCATGCTTTGTTGAGGTCGGTGAAGTCTACACACATCCTCCACTTGTTGTTTTTCTTCTTTACCATCACCACATTGGCTAACCAGTCTGGATATTTAACATCTTCAATGAAACAAGCTTTTTGGAGCTTCTCGACTTCCTCCTGTATAGCTTGATTCTTCTCGGGACTGAATACTCTTCTTCTCTGCTTCACAGGATTGATCTCCTTATTCACATTGAGCTCGTGACATAAGAAGTTTGGGTCTATCCCGGGCATATCTTCATGACTCCATGCAAAAGTTTGTCTTCTATTTCTAAGGAAAGTTATCAATTCCTGTTTTAATGAATCTTCCAACGACGAACCTACTTGAGTGGTTCGCTCAGGGTGCTCGTCGTCCAGAATGATTTTTCAGTAGCTTCCACCACTTGACCCTTCACGAGTTGCGACTCATCTCTAGGATCCAATATTTCAATCTCTGCACCTTCATCCACTTGATAGGTAGTAGTCTTTTTCTTTGATTCCTCCAGTTCTTCTTGTTCGGCGGATGAATAATAGCATTCCCGAGCTACTTTCTGATCACCCTTCACAAATCCTACTCCAAAATTTGTTGGAAATTTTAGGCACTGATGCACTGTAGATGGTACAACCTCGAACTTCTTCAATCCTACTCTTCCTATGATGATATTGTATGATGATTGAATATTCTTATCCATCACGAAGAAGCATATTTTTTTTGTCCGACATGCAGGACACGTACCAATGAATATATCCAACTTGATCGTCCCAAATGGAAATACTTTCTCGCCAGCAAAACCGATGAGGGGTCTGTGGTAAGGCTCCAGTTGAGATAACTTTAGATTTAAACTATCGAAGCACGAGTAGAACATGATGTCTGCTGAGCTACCATTGTCGACCAGTACTCTTGAAATCATAACCTCCTTCATCCTCATTTTGATCACCAATGGGTCATCATGAGGATATAGAACACCTTCCATGTCATTCTTCGAGAAACCAATTACTAATTTCTCTTTGTTCACCTTTCTCGAGCGATCCTCCTCAGCTAAATTTATTCGTTGAATGTACGAGCAAGCTTGAGCCTCACAGAGGTAAGCTTTTCTCACTGCAGTAAGGTCTCCTCCTGTATCTCCACCTATTATAACATTACAGTTAAATAACCCAAAGCGTATTAAAAATACCTCACGTTCTGGTTGCCTTGGTCTCTTGGGAAGATCGGGGTCGTCTTATGGATCAACTTCATTGTTTATTTTCTTGTTCTCCTCTGCTCGACGAGGAGATCTAGACCTCCCTCTTGATCGGTCGTTGTTTCTTCTTTCGTTTCCACGATCAACATACTTTGACAGCTTTCCTCGTCGGATGAGTGTTTCAATCTCATTTTGAAGAGCTATGCAATTCTTGGTCATATGGCCATGATCTTTATGGAACTCGCAATACTTCGCCTTATTCCTCTTGTCAGGGTCTGCCTTCATTTTCTCTGGCCAGTTTAGTTCCTCGTTGTTCTTGATTTCCTCTAGAACATGGTTGATATCCTTCTTCAAAGGAGTATAATTATCATATTTCTTCATTACATCCCATACCGACCTGTTTTTCGAATGTTTGTCATTACCATTGTTCTTATGATCTTTCTTCTTAGCTTTATCGCCTTCCACCTTGGTTTCTTTGGCATCCATGTTCTTCTTCGCAGCCATAGCCTCCTCGGCATTCATAATCTTGGACGCTTTTCCCATCAAGTCTGACATGGTTCTCGGTGGATCTTTGGCCAAAGTGTAGTACAACTTGTTCGGCAGTAGTCCACTCATCAAGGCAGTAATAGCTGTCTTCTCCTCATAATCAATAACTTCCAGTTTCTCATTATTAAAACGAGTTATGTAATCTCTGGTACTCTCACCAGCCTTTTGTCTAACACTTAACAAATGTGCTACTCGTTTGACTGGCTTTGCCCCAAAAGAGAAATTCCCAATGAATAACTCGACCAGTTGAAGAAAGGTTAAGATCTTACCCCGAGGAAGATTATTATACCATATTTGAGCAGATCCGGTAAGAGTTCCCAAGAATGCCCTGCATCTCATCTCATCTAGAACAGCATAGATGTCGGCTGCAGCTTGGTATTGTTCTATATGAAGGACAGGGTCAGTCTTTCCATCATATTTGGGGGTCACAACAGGTGCTTTGAACTTTGATGGTGTTGGAAAATCTACAATTGACTGGACAAAAGGTGTTCCTCGAACAAAGGTTCGTTGTAGAGGGTTCTTGGCCTTAGCCATTTCCCCTAATCTATCCTCCAGCCTCTGAATAGAGCCTTTCTATGCATCATTTCCTTCCTCGGGCCTGTTGGTTCGAGCAACTGATCGCGTGGATGTGGCTTCCTGAGATCTATCTTGACGAGCAGCTGGTCGCTCATGGGATCTATCTTGACGATCAGCTGGTCGCGACTGGGCAGATCCTTCCCTTAAATCTGATGGTCGTCTAAAACTCCTCGATACGACTTTAGGAGGACTTCTACTCCTTCTAAGTCCTAATCGATCAAAAAGTGATGCCCTGCTTAACCTCTCTAACGCACTAGTCCTTTCTGGAGAAAGAGTGATACGTTGTTCTGTATCTGTGGCTCGCACTGACGAAGTTCGTCCACGTTGATAAGAAAAATCTTCAGATTCCTCATTGCGATATGAATTGGTACGCCTAGTATGTGAGGATGGTGCATGGGTGTTTCTTTGAATACTCCGCAGTCCTGAATGGGTTGGTGTACCGCCATGAAGGGTTTGGATGAGTTGTCGCATTATTTCTTGCATGACGGTCTGGCCCTGAGCCAGATTTGTCATTATATTAGCCAGATCTGGAATATTTGGTGGAGCAGATGGATTTGGAGGGGTTACAGCATTTCGATTGCTGGATTCCGGAATGTCAGCCATTCGTAATGGATTATTTTTGGTGAAAAATGATATTACTAGTCGTTCTCACAGACGGCGCCAATCTGTTGATGTAAAAAATTATATCACTCTAATTATTCAATCACAGATAAATAAATGAGACAAAGAACTTTAAAGTGGTTCATCCTTATAAGAATGGCCTACGTCCACTGTTATGTTATTACTGAGTGTTTTGGGAATTCTCGATTACAAATTATCTCAAGAAATTCCCGTCCCCTTACAATGAGGATTGTACAATGTATTTATAGCCCTGAGGCTGTAATGCGAAAGGGTAATACATTAAATGATGTACATATGAAAAGGGTAATACATTCAATGCCCCTTAAGCGTGTGCGTCTGAATGATAAGCATTTAATGAACAGTTAAACTGTTGGTTATCCAGCTATTAATGCTTTGTTCGAGGTGCAACTCGGACCGCCTAAGCTTCTCGATATTTAAGAGTTCCTCGGAGAGTTCTTGTTCCTCGGAGCGTATGAGTTCCTCGGGGAAGCAGTGTTCCTCGTTGTAGTATGGTTCCTCGGAGCGTCTGAGTTCCTCAGAAGTATTTGTTGTTGCCACATAGATTGCCAGATGTCTTCACTCAATTGGGCCATGTCAGCAGATTAAATTTGGTATCAACAGTAATAAATACTTCATTTTCTTTACTTCTAGTATTTGAATCCAGAAGCTCACGCTAGAGAAATTTCCTGCATTATCCATGGGTTTATACCATACAACAATTAATGTTGTAGAATCACATACTGTCATGAGCCAAAATCTCAATGATCATTATAATATAATATTGTGGCATGACAACTTGGGTCACCCTGAATCAACCATGTTACGTCGAATCATAAATAACTCATATGGGCACTCATTAACAAATAAATAACTTACCTTACCCCATGATAATTTTTTCACCCCTTGTTCTCAAGGCAAATTAATCACTAAACCATATTTTCTTAAAATAGCTTCTGAGTCACCATCCTTTTTACAAAGAATTCAAGGGAATATTTGTGGTCCCACCCACCCTTTTGGTGGACCTTTTAAATATTTTATGGTTTTAATTGATGTATCCACTCACTGGCCATGTATTTGTTTGTTATCCACTAGTAATTTGGCCTTTGAAAAATTACTTGCTCAAATCATAAAACTTAGAGCACATTTTTCTAATAAACATATTAAATCCATCCGCTTGGATAATGCGGGAGAATTTACTTCTAAAGTTTTTTATGACTATTTTTTATCACAAGGAATTATTGTTGAGCACCCAGTCCCCCATGTCCACACCCAAAATGGTTTAGCTGAGTTTTTAATTATACGTTTGCAACTTATGCAATCCAAACTTCCAGTCTCTGCTTGGGGACGTGCTAAGCTGGTAAGTTAATAAACCATTGCTTATCACCCATTTTCACCCTTTCAACTTGTGTCTGAATGTCAACCAAATATATCTCACTTGCTTAAACTTGGTTGTGCAGTGCATGTACCCAACCCCCACCCCAACATACCAAAATAGGTCCCCAATATCGTTTGGGAATATATGTTAGTTATGATTCCCCATCAATCATTCATTATATTAAGCCACTGACATGTGATACATTTACCGCTAGATTTGGAAGTGTCATTTTAATGAGATACTCTTCCCGCAGTTAGGGCGAGGAAAGAAAACCTAGAACTACGGTATGTTCCTGAAGAACAACGAGAGTTGACATGGAACACTTACACTTTGTCTCATGTAGACTCCGTACTGCTCAATATGAGTATGAAGTGAGAAGGATATTGCATCTTCAGGAAATTGCAAATAAATTACCTGATGCACTCAATGATCCTACCAAAGTAACTAAGTCTCATGTACCCCCTGCAAATGTACCTGCCAAAATTGATGTACCAGTGGGACAAACTTTGACATCGACAACAAATGAATCTGTTGCATGCCAAAAGCGTGGAAGACCTATAGGTTCCAAGGACTCTTTTATTTGGAAGAGGAGATCAAATGAAAAATCATGCCCTAATAAACCTCCTGAAGAGGTTATGAATAAAATAACCACTAACTCTGAAACCCCTAAAAAGACTATTGTCCCTGAAATCACACAAGTCGCTGAAGTGAGTATACAAGCCCCTGAAGAGGCAAAGGTACCAAATAATAATGAGATCTATATGTTTTATAAATATTCGGGGGAAATATAGGATCGTAAAGAAATTATCATCGATAACATTTTTCTTATGCAGTAGACGAATTTCAAAGGGCAGTGACAATTTCAATGAACCACACACTCTAAATGAATGTCGAAAAAGAGTAAATTAGATAAAATGAGAAATTTACATTAAGGCAGAAATCGAGTCCCTAAGCAAACGTGGTGTATTTGGATCTATTGTACAAACCCCAAAAGTTTTAACCCGATAGGTTGTCGATGGATTTTTGTAAGAAAAAGAAATGAGAAGAATGAAATCACTCTAAATAAGGCATAACTTGTGGCACAAGGTTTCTTACAGAAACATGGGATTGATTTTGAGGAAACGTACTCTCCTGTTATAGATTTTATAACTTTCAGATATCTGATTAGCTTAGTGGTTTCTAAAAATCTTGATACGAGACTCATGGATATTATGAACGCCTATTTATACGGGGACTTAGACACATAAATATACATAAAAAGAACTGAAGGCTTTCCTTTGCCTGAAGCAAAGCCAAGGGGTACGCATTCAATCCGACTAAGACATACATTGTACGGTTTAATGCAATCCAAAAGAAAGTGGTACGATCGTCTTAGTGAATACTTGTCTAAGGAAGAGTATGAAAACAATCCAATTTGCCCATGTGTATTTATAAAGAAACCCTCAAAAGGATATGTAATAGTAGTAGTTTATGTGGATGACATAAATTTAATCGGGAGTCCAAAAGAGCTAAAAATAACTACTAACTATTTGAAAAAGGAATCAGGGATGAAAGACCTTGGAAACACTAAATTTTGTCTCGACCTGCAGGTTGAGAAAAATTATAGGGGGATTTTACTCCATCAATCTAATGTTAATAAAAATGTATTAAAACACTTTAATATGAATAAAGAGAACCCACTAAGTACCCCCATGGTTTTCTCCGATCTTCAGACATGAAAAAATATCCATACTATCCTAAAGAACAAGATGAGGAAATATTGGGTCCTCAAGTACCCTATTTAAGTGCAATTGGTGCATTATTATACTTGGCATAATGCACTAGGCCGGATATTTCATTTTCTATGAACCTTCTTGCTATATATAGTCTAAACCAACCAAAAAGCATAGGGTCGGTGTCGAGCATATCCTAAGATATCTACGTGGAACCACTCACATGTGTTTATTTCATTCCTATAACTCTAATAATTCCAAGTCAGTTGGTTATGAAGATTTTGGATATCTCTCTGATCCTCATAAGGGTCGATCTCAGACAGTTTATGTCTTTCTTTTTCGTAATACTGCAATTTTCTGGCGTTCTAATAAACAAACTTTAGTAGCTATTTCTTCTAACCACTCTGAAATATTAGCTCTTCATGAAGCTAGTTGTGAATGTGGATCGTTGAGATATTTAATTAAGCATATTCGTAGTTCTTGTCAATTGCCTTCCATTACAGATGTTCCAAGCATCATCTATGAAGACAATTAAACACGTAAATCACAAATTAAATAATAAGTCATCAAAGGAGACATAACTAAGAACATTTCTCCAAAGTTTTTCTTCACTCATGAGCTTAAGAAAAAAAATGAGATTTAAGTCATGAAAATTCATTCAAGTGATAACCTAGTTGATCTCTCCACAAAGTCATTACCAAAGGTAACATTTCAAAATTTTGTGTATGAAGTTGGAATGCGTCAAGTCCACCAACAGTGAAATTTAACATATTAATCAGGGGGAGCATCTTATCAGGGGAGGGTACAAGAACATGTAATTTGCGACATTTATGTGTTGTACTCTTTTTCCTTTAACTAGGTTTTATCCCACTAGATTTTCCTAGCAAAGGTTTTAAAGAGACAACATTAATCATGTCCAACACCGGCTCAATGATCACAAAAGTTGTTCTTTTTTCCTTCACTGCATTTTTTCCCAATTTATTTTTCATAGTAAGGTTTTAATGAGGCAATAATCATTGAATGGTGGAAATGGTGTACATCCAATGGGGAGTGTTATAAATATTCGTATTTATCTTATTTAAGTGGATGTCAACTCCTATTAGGACTCTACCAACTTGAACTATAAATAAGGGGTGACCCCCCCTGCCATTTTGACACACCAACTAGTGATAACTCTTCCTCTATCTAAAATTCCCCTGTTCCCTATTTCTCGTAACAATTTTGGGCTATTTTTTTTATATAGCCCTACTAAAATATTTAAAATCCATAAGAAAAAAATAACCAAAAATATTTTTTTTTTACTATTTTAAAATAATTGACCTCATTCAGAGACCTCAAACTGGGAACCTCATGAGATCTTCTCTCTATCTCGCTACAATCAAAACTGTTTAGACTGAGTAGATGTCCTCGGGGAGTGATGAAATCAAAAGGCAAAACATTATAACAGTATGTTCCTCAGGGAGTGATGAAAGAAGTGCTTTCCCCATCTTCAGGATTTATTTTTATATGGTTATAACCAGAATAAACATCCATAAAACTGAGTAGATTATGTCATAATGTAGCAACCACGAGTTGATCTCTTCGGGGCAAAGTAAAGTGATCATTTGGGCATGCTTTATTTAAATCTGTGAAATATACACACATTCTCTACTTGTTATTTTTCTTTTTAACCATAACTACATTGGCCAACCAATATGGATATTTCAAAATAAATCTGTGAAATCTACACACATTCTCTACTTGTTGTTTTTCTTTTTAACCATAACTACATTGGCCAACCAATCTGGATATTTCACTTTATTAATAAACGCTACCTTCTGAAGGTTTTTGTCTTCTTCCTGTATGGCTTGGTTCTACTAAGGGCTGCACACTCTTCGTCTTTGCTTTATCGGTTCAACTTCTTTGTTTACGTTAAGCTCATGGCAAAGGAAATTGGGATCTTTTCAGGCATATCTTCGTGACTCCAAGCAAACACATTCTTTCTCTATCTAAGGAAGATTACCAGTTCTTATTTAAGAATAGGATCCAGCGTTGTCCAAATCTGAGTGATGCACTCCGATTTGTCATCGTCTAACACAATGCTTTAAGTTGCTTCCACAATCCGTCCCTTTACCAGCTCAGTTTCCTCCCTTTGGTCTAAGGTTTCAACCTAAGATTCTTCATCAATCTCAGAAGTATCCACTTGGTAGGTAGTTATTTTCTTCATTATTTCTTCCAAGTCTTCTTACTCGACAAAAGAGTAGTAACACTCCCCAGATATTTTCTAATCACCTTTGACATTTCCCACACCAAATTTAGTAGGGAATTTTAAACACTGATGAACAATGGATAGTACTGCCTCAAACTTCTTTAGCCCTACTCTTCCCATGATTATATTGTAAGCTAGATGGACGTTTTTATCCATTATAAAGAAACGAATCTTCTATGTTCGACTAGCTGTCCATGTGCCGATCATCACCTCTATCTTAATGGTTCCCGGAGAGAAGACTTTCTCTCCTGCAAAGCCTATTAGTGGTCAATGATAAGGCTCTAGTTGGTTGATTTTAAAATCCAAGTTGCTGAAACAAGGATAAAACATGATATCCGTTGAGCTACCATTATCTACTAGTACCCCAGAGACAATAATTTCTTTCTTTTCGACTTTTATTACCAGTGGGTCATCATGATGGTATAATACCCTTGAGAGATCATTTTTAGAGAAATCGATTACCAATTTATCTTTTTTAACCTTCCTCGGTCGATATTTTTCGACAAGGTTGATCCCTCTATATGTACGAGCAAGCTTATGCCTCATTGAGGTAAGCTTTTTGTTCAGCTGTATGATCTCCTCCTCCTGCATCTCCACATGTAATCATTTGGTAATCAAAAGAACCAAAACTGATACAGAATACCTCGCGTTCCGATTGCCTGGGATTTTTGGGGAGATCAGGATCATTATTATGGTCATCTTCATGAGTTCTTTTCTTCTCCTCCCTGGGCTTACAAGGAGATTTTGATATATGCCGAACTCTTTCATTATTTTCCTGATCAACATACTATCTCAACTTTCCTCGTGGAATGGGAGTTTCAATCTCATTTTGAAGATTTATGCAACGCTCCGTCATGTGACTGTGATCCCTGTGGAATTCACAATACTTAGTCTTATCCCTCTTGGTCGGGGAACTTCTCAACTTATCAGGCCAATGCATATATTTTTTATGGTTGACTTCGTCCAAAACATGGTGAATTCCCATGGTTAATGGAGTATAATTATTGTACTTCTTGAGTCTTTCCAAAACTCCTTTTTGTTTTGATTCCCCGTGTGTTCTTTGGGGTCTTTATTATTTTTCTTATCATTTTTGCCATAAACTTTTGTGCCCAAGCTACGCTTGACCGCCATTGCTTCCTCAACATTCACGATCTTTGCTTCTTTAGCCATCAATCATGCCATTGTCTTCGGAAGGCCTTTGGCAAGAGTGTAATATAGTTTTTTGGGGAGCAGTCCACTCATAAGGGCATTTATTGTAGTCTTTTCCTCATAATCAACAACTTCCAATTTCTCGTTATTAAAACGAGTGATGTAATCTCTGGTGCTCTCTCATTCTTTCTGTCTCACGCTAAGCAACTGTGCCACCATGTTCACAAGTTTTTCTCCAAAGCAAAAGTTTCTAATGAATAGCTCGGCCAGTTGGATGAAGCTAAAAATTTGTCCCCGGGGAATACTATTATACTAGATTTGGGTAGATCCAGTAATAGTTCTAGAAAATGATCTACATCTCATTTCATCGGGGACGACATAAATGTCAGCATCATCTTGATATTTTTTTATGTGAAGAACTGGGTCAGTTTTTCCATTATATTTGGGTGTTACTACTCGAGCCTTAAACCTCGCTGGATTTGGGAAATCGACAATTTCCTGCACAAATGGAGACCCTTTTATAAGACTTATTTGTAGTGGATTTTTTACCTTCGCCATCTTTCCTAATCTGTCTTTGAATCTTTGTATGGAACCTTTCCATGCATCGTTGTCAACACCAGATCTATGAGTTGCATCCTTGTTATTTACTAAACTTTCTTCCTCAAGTTGTTCGGTTCGAGTAGCAGTTTATCGGGCATTTGATCTAGACTGAGTTGTGTCTTCCCTTTGATCAGATGGTCATCGGGTGTTACCTGACATTTCCCTAGAAACATTTTTGTTTCTCCTGGGTCCCAAACGATCGAAGGGAGAAACACGACTTAATCTCTCTAAGTCACTTGGCTTTTTGGAGAATAAGGTTCCATGTGGAAAGATTATGATGTCTTTAGAAATAAATTTAACCTTGAATGGTAGGAGACATCCCTTGTCATCATTGATTGACTGTGACGACCATCTCTTGGTGGGGGTGGGGGCATATTTCCTTGAGAAGATAGAGAAGGTCCCCGGCTTGAAGAGTTTGTGCATGTTTCCTGACAATATATTACATAGACTCTTGGCCTCTTACAAGACTGGACATAATTCCAGTTAAATCATTTGCAGATGGAGGAGCAAAAAGGACATGCGAAATACCCTCATTCATGAGACTTGATTCACGAATATCAGTCGTTTGAATGAGTGAGATCGATTAAAAATATCGTTCCCATAGAAGACGATAATCTTTTGATGAAAAAAATAGACTAGGATAATTAACTGATCATAGACAAATATAAGTGAGAGAGACAAAATATTTTTAAAGTGGTTTGACTTAAAGGAAGAGCCTACACCAATGTTGTGTATTTCTTTTGGGAATGATCAATTGCCTCATGTTCATCTCTCCCTTGGATGTAGGGTTTGCAATGTATTTATATCCCCAAGGGGTGTACAAGAGGTGGAATTTTAAAGGATGGAATGGCTTTATAACGTAGACATTTACATATGTACAATTATTTATGTATACAAGTGTTGGTGCTATTTTGTCATTGTTGGTCAGTCTTCCTGCGGTTGGTCGGGCTTCAATGACAAGTTTTTCCTTATTGACTAGGCTTAACCTTATACTATATTATACGTGTCAGTATCCGATTGGTCCACATAGTAGGATTATTTTTTATCCCAACAGGGAGTATGGTCTTATTATCAAGAATAGACAATATGCCTCCCTTCCCACTAGAGTATCTTATACTGGTCCTAAATGTTTCATTCAGGGTGTGGCATAGGTCGTCACTTAGTTAATCAGTTTTCCTCTTTTGATTTTCATTTATGATGTATACTGACTAACATTGTTGCTTCTATTTGATGCAGATGACAGTAAGAAGAAGTTCCCTAAATAAGGAGAAATCAACATCAACGACCTTAAATTTCTGTGGGGTTTAAACCAGAAGTTTGGGGAAGAATATCCCAAGGTTGCATCTTTATTGTTGGAATATAAAAGTTTGATAACATCTTTTGTTCCCTGACCTACAGTCTTCCACCCTCTATTGTTATCAATTTTGAGGAGGATCCTATGCCTTTCTCTTGAGTTACTGAATCAGTAGGTTCTGAGGTTATTCTAGGAGGAACTTCTTCCTCATTTGAGTCCTTGAATGTTTCTCAAATTCCCATTTCCCCTCTTTATCCTGCTGTAGATATGATAAAGAGGAAGGTGCCTAACTTGATGGGTGGTCCCTTATCTCCTAAAGTTGCTGATATTGGGAAGAAAAAGTCTAAGGCCAGTGATAAAAGGCTTGTTGGTGTGGAGGAGATTCAAGCCGAGTAGAACCAATTCAAGAGAATAAATAGAATTTTGATTGATCCTTCAAAACATGTTAAAAAAACACAGGCTGAGCAACATTCTTTGGCTACTAAGAAAACCACTAGCTAAGATGATTTGGTGAAGAAAATTCAGGCTTACCTACACATTGGGTCATCCTATGATGATGTTAACCCTGATTTAGCCAGAGGTTTGATCAAATTGGGGACCCATCCAGCTGATCGAGCTACTTCAGACCCCATGTTGAGGTTCAGGCTCACTGAGAGAGCTTGCTACAATTTGGCAGTGGTAAATTTCTCCTATTTATTTGTACTAATCTTTGTAATGATGAACTTGTTTGATCCTTTATTTTTATATACAGTTCCTAGTTGAGTTATATCAAATAAGGGAGAAGGATGACCAACTGTGATCTTCTTCTGAAGATGTTGAGGAGGATTTTAAAAGTCTAAAAAATTCTTTGGCTGAGTCACAACGAGCTTTGGAGTCAAAGCAAAAGTCTTCGAAAGAAGATTTGAGGAAAGCTAATAATAGGGCCAACCTTGCTGAGGATAAGTTGAAGTCTATCGAGGAAAAGGCTGAAGTTATTGAAGAAAAAGTGAAAGTTGTTGAGGAAAATCTTTCCAAGGTCGTCCCCTAGCCAAAATTATTGAAGACAAAGTGAATGTCTTGGCTTTTGAAGTGATTTCTTTGAAGGCCAAATGCAAGACTACTTTTGATAAAGGTTGGGAGAAGGCATTTTTTTCTTCTTCTACTCAAATTGAGTGTGCTAAAATTTTTTCCTTTAAGGGAGGTTGGACTAAGGCTCTAAAGTTAGTCGTCACTGATGAGAACTTTAATCCATTCATAAGACATGATCTTGGCACTCCTCTCAATTTGGACGAGGAATTTGATGATATAGAGGGATTAGGAGAATCTTATGCTATACCTCCTGAGATTTCAGTAGTGCCCAGTACCACACCGACCTACTAGTTGTTGGCCAAGACCAGGCAATGGACAAAGAGAAGGTATATCCATTCACTTTTTTATTTTGTTTTACCTATTTGTATGATGTAACAACTTTTCTATTGTGATCATTGATCAATGAAAGGATAAATTTTTGCTTCCACTTTTTGTGCTTATGGATGATCTTGATTTCTTATTGAGCATAATTATTTACTATTTATGATGTCTGAAGTCCTAGGTTGTTCCACAAACTTTTGTACATATTTGTGATTTTCCAGTTTGATGCAAGGAAGAAAGCTATAATATCTGTTGATTCTGATATACTTAGATGAAGTAAGAATCTCCCATAAGCTGGTCATGGTCCTCTAACTAAAGAAAACTTAACTGGGTTGCTCGATCTAGATGTATCCGACCAAGTCAAGGAGTCATATATGCATCTCCATTTCTTCTGGGACATGGTTGTTGCTAATAATGCCGAATAGTATGAAATAATTGAGAAGTTGGAAGAAGACCATAATCAGTCTAAAGATTTACTTTATGCTGATTATGAAGCCAAATATAAATCTTTGAGTGAAGGATGGGGTTTTAACAAAAAAATACAAGACATCACTTCTTCTTTGAGAAAGTAGGAGATCTCATTGAAGTAGGATTTATAGAGAGCCAGATCCATTGCTGCCATACTAGATAAAGAGAACAATGCCTTGAGGGATGAGCTTGATAGTCTAAAGAAATAATCAACCAGTGGTCCTAATGAAAGTGCTCCCTTTTGGGAGAATAAAAATACAAGATTATTAGAGGAACTTAAAGCACTTTAGCAAAAAACTAACTTAGGCAAACTTCTAGGCAGAGGATAGTTATGTAACTAACAGTTGACGAAGATAGAAGCACAAAAATTCTAGCCAACCAAGTTGCCCAGTTGAAGGCAATGAATACTGCTATCGTCGACTAATCTACCCAGCTGAAAACAAAGATAATGCTATTGTTAACCAAGCTGCACTATTGATTACCAAAGATAGTGTCATAAAGCAACTTTAAAACCAAGTGGAGAGGTTAAACTTCCAATTCTACAAATAACCCAAGGAATTTTGGATGGAGGGTTATAATGAGGACTTAGCCCACATAGATAAACACCTTGTTCAAAGAAATCGTGAGGGATACAAAGGTGGATGGACTAATGTGTTGACTTTGCTAAAGTATGATCAGAATAGTACCTTGTGTCATTGGAATGACTTTGGTTTCTTGGATTATGACAAGACTACACTCAAATTAGACACAACATGGATTCCCCTTAGTGCCATTCCTCAATGTTTGCTAACTATGTTTCTAGGGGATTATGGCCTTCACTATGATCATGAAATAGTTCATCCTCCTCATTTTAATTGATAGGCTGAGCAACAGTAATAGGAAAATATTAAGAGATTTTAACTACATAAACTCTCCATATACCCTTGATGATCCTCCAACTGGTATGGACAAAGTGGACAAGGCCTAAGGGAAACATCCAGTAGAATAATTTTTCTTTTTCAACTATGGTTATAACACCTTGTTAATTGAATAAAAAGAATTTTTCTTAAATATATGTTTTGTTTATGCATTGAAGTGAATACTTATTTTAAACTTATGATTAGTTAATTGGCTGGAAAAATAGGTAATGTTCTTATTTAATAAGTAATGTGTTCAATACTTGAACTAAGATTACAGGGCCTTAGATTTTACTAATGCACTTAGGTAACAGTCTTGGACTAAATGTTGACATTAGTTATAAATGGCGACCAAGTTTATTTATGATTGTATATGTATATTCCTGTGGTGTCTTAGGAATGTATATATATATCCCAGTATTTTAACTTAGTTGGGTAAAGCTTTTTGTGTTGATACATGAAGTTTTATGGGCTTCCTATTCGTGACTTGTCGAGACAAAGTCATACATGAAGTAATAATCATTAGAGATTAAGTATATTAGGAATGTATATATGTATTCCTCTGTTTAACTTAATCGACAAACAATGTTGCCTAAACTGTTTTTGGGGATATATATATATCACAACCATAAAAAGTTCAAAAATATAAGCATAATTGCATTAAAATAAATATTTTATTGAAATTGAAGAAAAAGCATACATAATGCCTTTATTTTACTTATAGTATTTTTGGAGGTGGTCGGCATTCCAAGGGTTATTAAATTCTTCCCCATCATGATTCTCTAATAAAAAAGTTCCTAGTCGGATGACTGCTGAAATGGGATAAGGACCATGCTATTTTGCCTCCGGCTTGTTCCTTTTCTGAATGACTTTCTTATGGATGTAATCCCCCTCTTTTAAATTGGCTAGATTGACTCGCTTGTTATAAAATTAGGCGGTTCCTTGTTGATAAAAAGTATCTTTAAGTGCATCATCTTTTCTGACTTCATCCATCAGATCCAAGTCTAACCTTCTCATGCGATCACTTTTGGGAGAATCAAAGTTCAATACTCTATGAGTTGGTGGGCCTATCTCGGATGGTACTATGGCCTAAAGCAAGCATATTAGGTGTATCTCCAGTTTTTGTTCTTGGTTCTATAAGACCAAAGAACAAAGTGAAAATCATTGATCTAATTGACTTTAGCAGCATCAAGTCTATTTTTCAGTCCATCAGACAATATAATTCAAATTCATCATTTTTAAACTGGGTGCCATGGTCAGAAATGAAGGCCTAAGTCATGCCACACCTACATATGATGTTCTTCGATATGAACTGAAATACCTTCTCATAACGCATATTTATCAATGGTTCTACTTCCATCCATTTTATGGAATAATCTACAACTGCCACTAAGTATTTGAACCTTCCTTTGGCAGTCGACAATGGGTCGACCAATCAATTCCCCAAATGGCGAAAGGCTAAGGAAAAGTGATTGGTGTTAAGGAAGCCCCAGGTATAATGTGAATGGATGAAAATCTCTGGCATTTATCACACTTTCTGGAGATGGTTCTACAATATATTTTCATAGTAAGCCAAGGATACCTTCGCATGGCAATTAATTTAACTAATGATCGACCAACTGAATAATACCCACAATATCTTTCATCCACCTCCTTGATTAACTCAGTTACTTCCAGGGAATGTACACACCATAGTAAGGAAACAATATATCCCCTTTTGTATAGGACTCCTTTCTTCAACACATATCTAGCTACGTTGTATCTGAGTTTCCTTGTATCTTTTGGATCATTAAGTAGGACCCCTTTTTCAATGTAATATTTGATTAGATCCATCCATGATGGTTCCAAATCTATAGTAATGAAATTGATCATAAGATCTTCCTCTATGCTCCTGGACGTCAAGATTTCCATTGGGATTCTTCTCCTAATCTTTATCCTTGTCAATGAGGCCAACCGAATAAGGGTTTCAGCTCAAGCATTCTCTATCCTTGGTATTTTAACAATTTAGATTAATGGAAATTTAGCTATTACTTCCATATCTTTAGCCAAGTATCTGACCATTAAATCTTTTTTTACTCCATATATCTGAAGCACTTGGTTGGCGATTAACTGAGAATCACTGTGTGCCATAACTTGCTCGATACACAATGTCAAGGCTAATTCAAGGTCTGTGATCAACGCCTCGTACTCAGCTTCATTATTTGAGGCTTGAAGTTAAAACTTTAGACCATATTATATATCAATATTATCAGGAGTGTTAAGTATAATACCAGCTTCAGTGCCTGCTGTACATGAAGACCCATCCACGTATAATTTCCCCAATAGAATATCTTTATCAAAGCTTTTTGTAGATATAACTCCTTACCCGAATATCTTTTTTCTTTCTTCTGCATTATTTTGTGCCATTTCACGAGCAATGGATCATTTAGGTTCTTCAGCCCTGGCTTGCTTTGGAACTGAGCTCTCTTCTAAATAAATTTACTCGGCTAATAAGTTTGGTGGGCTGGTGACCTCTGGATATGCAAATTCCGCTATAAAATCTGCTATAGCTTGCCCCTTCAACAATGCTCTTGTCTTATAGATGATATCGTATTCTCCAAGTTCTATTGCCCGATACATCAGCCTGCCTGATTTCTCTGGTTTGTGCAGTGCTTGTCGAAGAGCTAAATCAGTGTATACAATAATAGTACGCACTTGAAAAATAAGGATTCATTCATTTTGATTCTTTAATAATAGATAATGTCAATTTTTCCAGATGTGGATACCTGATATCTACCCCATTGAATGCCTTGTTGGTGTAGTAAATTGGTTTATGGACTCCCTCTTCCATTCGGATTAACGTCGATCTAACTATAGATTCAGAAACGGCTAAAAATAAATACAACTTCTCACCTAAAACTGGTTGGGACAGTAATGGTGGGGATCCAAAATACTTCTTCAGTTCCTGAAATGCTTTTTCACACTTTTTGTTCCACTTGAAGGGCTTTCTGACTACCCTAAATAATGGTAAGCATTTGTCCGTTTCTCTATAAACAAATCGGTTAAGGGAAGACACTCTTCCAATAAGTTTTTAAAGTTCTTTTTTATAGGCGGGAGATTGCATCTCAATCAGAGCTTTCTATCGCGTTATATTCTAATTGAAGCCATAAAATAATGATTTTCTTTGGGGCAAGGGAAAGGACCTTAGCTATATGTGCTTTGATTTGAAATATGTTTCTGATAGATCTCCATCTCTGACCTAGTACCTCTTCCACTTGAGTATTGTATTCCTCCCCAATAGGCAAGGTGATTGCCTATTTTAGCAGGGTTAGGTTCTATTCCTCTATGATTTACAATAAAGCCGAGGAATATTACTTCTTGCACGCCAAGTATGCATTTGGTCGGGTTGAGTTTCATCTGGTGCTTTTCCAATTGGTCAAACATTTAACTGAGATCTTTGATATGGTTTGAAGATTTTTTTAGGTAGCATATCATATATATATACACCTCCATGTTCTTCCTAATCTATTCTTCAAATACTTTATTTACCAATCTTTGGTATATTGCTCCTGCATTTTTAAGCCCAAAAGGCATAATTTAGTATTAATAGGTACCTCGGTTGGTAATAAAAGAAGTGATCTCTCTATCTTCCAACTTCATTTTTATCTGGTTATAACCAGAATAAGCATCTATAAAACTTAACAACTCGCGTCCTGCAGTGGCATCTACTAGTTGATCAATTATAGGAAAAGGAAAGTGATCTTTTGGTCATGCTTTATTGAGATTGGTGAAATCTACACACATAAGCCAATTATCATTCTTCTTTTTGCACATTACCACGTTTTCTAACCACTCTAGATACTTGACATCTTCAATGAACTGGGATTTTTGTAATTTTTCTACCTCCTCTTGGATAGCTATGTTCTTTTAAGGACTAAACCCCCTACACCTCTACTTGATTGGCTTTTCATCCTTGCTGATATTAAGCTCATGGCAGAGGAAATTGGGATCAATCCTGAGAATATCTTCATGAATCCAAGAAAATATGTTTTTTCGTTCCCTAAGGAATGTAATTAATTCATGTATGAGGGATGGTACTAATTTGGAGCCAACTTTTCCTCGTTAACTATTATACTCTGAGTAGTCTCTATTACTTGCCTTTTGACATATTCTGTTTCATCCCTAGGATCCAAGGTGTTGATTTCAATTTTTATCCTTGGGCTCCGTGGTGTCAACTTGGTAGGTGGTAGTCTTTTTCTTCAGATCAATCAAGTCCTCCTCATCGTGTTAAGTATAATTGCATTCCCTAGCCACTTTCTGATTGCTATTTACTACGCCGACTCCGAAGTGGGTAGGTAACTTTAGACACTGGTGGTTAGTGGATGACATATCTTTGAAAAATTTCAAACCTACTCTGCCGAGAATCACGTTGTAGGCTTATTGGACATTCTTATCAAGAATGAAGAAACGTATCTTTTCTGTTCGGCTTACTGGCCAAGTGCTGAATAACACCTCCCACTTAACAGTTCCTAGTGGATAGACATTCCCCCCCGGGAAACCAATTATGGGTCTTGGTATGGTTATAGTTGACTTACATTCAAGCCCATACTTTGGAAGAAATTAAAGACTATGACATCTATAAAATTTCCATTATCTATCAAAACTCTGTCAATTATTGCTTCCTGTATTCTAAATTTAATGACCAAAGGCTCGTTATGGGGATATAATACTCCAAATAGGTCATTTTTAGATAAATCGACGAGAAGCTTATCTTTATTCACTTTCCTATGTTGATCATCATTCAAGTTGATGAATTATATGTAGGAGGATGCTTGATCTTCATTCTGGTAAGCTTTCCTCTCGGGGGCCCCATCTCTTCCTATAGAGTTCCCACCTGTGATGACATGGCAATCAATAGAACCAAAGCTTATCATAGCTACCTCAATTTTTGGTAATTTGGGATTTTTTGATAGGTTTGGATCATCTTCATAGTCATGCCCGTGACCTTGCTTCTTGCCATCGTAGGCTTGCATGAGGAGTCTGACCTTTCTCTAGTTTTGGAACTTTCATGCCGATCAACGAACTTGTTCTGTTTTCCTCAACGAATGAGGGATTCAAGATCATTCTTTAATGAAATCAAATTATCAGTTGTGCGCCCATGATCTTTATGTAATACACAATATTTGGATTGTCTCTCCTGTTGGGTGTTGCCCTCATCTTTTTTAGCCATTTCAAATCTTTGTTATTTCTAATCTCATCCAGGACATGATGGATAGTAACCATGAGTGGAGTATAAGCTTTATATTTTTGGGTTTCTCCTCCATCTAGTGCTTCTGATCCTTCTTTTCTTCCAGCTTGGTCATCAGGGTTTCTTAGCAATCATAACTTCCTTGGAATTCATAATTTTTTCAGCCTTGGTCATGAGCTTTATCATGGTTTTAGGGGGATCTTTTGTCAATGTGTAATACAATTTCTATGGAAGTAGCCCCCTCATCAAGGTTGTAATGGCCGTCTTTTCCTCGTAATTAACTACTTTAAACTTTTCATTATTGAAACGAGTGATGTATTTTCTGGTAGTTTCCCCTTCTCGCTGTCTAACACTTAGAAGATGCGCTGCCCTTTTAACTGGCTTGGCCCGAAAGAAAAAATTACTAATGAACAGTTTGAAGCGTTGATTAAAGGTGGAGAATTATCCTCGGGGTAAGTTGTTATACCATATCTGGACCTAGCCAGTGAAGGTGCTTAAAAAGGCTCTGGATCTCATTGCATTAGGAACAGAGTATATATCGAATGCATCCTAACTTTTCTCATTGTGTAAAACTAGGTTAGTCTTACCGTCATATTTTGGGGTAACCCATAGCATCTTAAACTTAGACGGAGTAGGAAAATCAACAATCGCCTGGATGAAAGGAGACCCTTTGACGAGATTTCGCTAAATGAATTCTTTGCTCTAGCCATCTCCCTCAAATGATCTTCTAGCCATTGGATTAACCCTTTCCATGAAGGATTTTCTGCCATACATCTATTGAAAATTTCTCGATCGTCTCTTCAATGTGTTTGTGCTAAGCTATCTTCCATAAAAGTCTTCTCGGCATGCACACATCCTTGGACTCTAGATTTATACCTAAATGATCCCTCATGGTGTTCATCAAGTGTTCTTGTGATTGAGATGATTCTCTATAATGATATATATTTACTCGTAGAATCAAGAGATCAAAATCGGATGCCCTTTTTAACCTTTCCAAGGTGCTTAGACATTTAGGGATGATAGAGAGGCCATTATAGTAATCTATAGATCTGATTGATGAACTGGCTCCTGGACGCTAAGACCAATCATGTGAAGATCTAGAATAAGTGTTTTGATTATTCCTTGGTGGAGGGTATGGCATGTCTCTTCAATAAGATGGATCAGTAGTATGCCTGGATGGAGTAGTAGGCCTGTCTTGTAATGATTGAGACAATTGCCTCATAGTTTCTTACATTACTTCTTCCCCCTTGGCAAGATTGATTAGAATTTCGTTTAGTTCTTCCATGCTAGGTGGAATATTTCCTCCAGCAGCATTACAACTTTCAGGAATTTCATTCATCTTCTACAATCATGGTGAATACTAAAATAAGTGTGGCAGAGGACGATGACAGATAAACGTTCCCATACACGATGGCAATCTATTGGTGTTTAAAAATGGATTAATTCCATTTTTGTAATTATAGATAAAAATAAGAGAAGTTTCCCAAACCACATACATAAGAGACAAAGATTTTAGAGTGGTTCAGGTGTAAATACCCTACATCAACTGTTGTTGTTATTTAGCAGGGAGTACAAAAGTTCAATATAGTATGCATGTGAGTGATTTGAGTTATCCCTTAAGTTAAGGGATTAGTTTGTATTTATAAGGGTGTAAAAGCTTAAGTATGGAGTGCCTTTATATTGCCAGGCGTTTACATATGCGTATAATAAATAAAACTCTTGTAATTCACAGTTGGTTGGCATCCCATCCGAGTAACGATTGATGTTCGAATCAATTGGCCTTCTAGAGTTCGTCGGTCTTCCTGCCGACTAATTATTTCTGAGGCCGATCAAGTAGGATGGCCGGCCACATTGGATGACATGTGTGCACTCATTATTGGTCCACGTAGGAGTATACTTTTCACAGACAACACATGGATTCTTCAAAATGGTAAACGAATCCTAATCGCACTCAAAATGGGTGTGATTCTCACCTAATTTGTGACACCCCGCCTAATTAAATATTGGGTGATCAGTCCTTTATTAAATTGAATCGAAGTGTCCGGTTGGTTCATTCTTAGCATCACTGTCGAAAAATATAATTATTCTTTATTAATAATCTAATAAATAATTAAGTTAAGTGTCAAAACATTTAATTTTATTGATTAAGTCCTATTGTTATGATTTTATATACGAAACCATTTTCATGAACATAGATAACAATATTAAAACCAAACCATCCGAGTGGAATAAACATGCTGGATAAATCATCCAAATAAAATATCCCAAATCGATGCACAAGGTAATATTCAAAAGCAATCCCAACTAAAACAAAATAGTGAAATAAATAAAGAGTACAAATATCTCTAAACTAGATAAGACTGGAAATGGGCGACACATGCCCTATCAAATAATGACTAAATAGAAGACTGAGAAAACAATGACGAAGTCGTCTGCTACAAGGACCTGCAACTCCCATACTAGCTGCAGCACGTCAACAATCCAAAGTTCTAAGCTTGACGCCCCTGTGGTTGGGCACCTGTAATGCATATATATATATATATATATATATATATATATATATACAAGAGAAAAAATAGATGATAGGAAACGGGTCAGATCTCAAGTGCGAAACATCTTTAAAATAGTTTAGCAACTATTTAAAATGGTTACTAGTTGATATTACATAAATGTTAGTACCTTGACACTCACTTGGGAATTCTCACTACTCAACTAGTGTACACACCTAACGTACTACTGAACTAATCGAGATAAAGCTAACCCAATTCTCTAGTCTAACCCAAATTTCCCTCACCAAATTTTGTTCAAGTAATCGCATAACTATAGTTTATATTAGATAACCTTTTCTTACGAATATATTAAGCCATTTATCTTCATCTCAATACAGACTTAACTTCTCAACAACTTAATTCATTTAATATTAATTATTCAATTTTATCTACTTACAAGCACAGTATATTAATTACAGGTACATATATGTGACACCCCGCCTAATAAAATATCGGGTGATCAGTCCTATACCAAATTAAAATAGGAATCCCAATTGGATCATCCTTAGCATCACTGTCGAAAACTTTTTAAAACTTACTAACCACCTAGTATTCCAAAAACTGGTGCCAATTTTAACTTTTTAATTAATCAAAACAGTACATGCGGAATTAACATATAAACCATTCACACAACTGAATGAAAGTAAATAGAATAATAATTACACAACATGCCGAATAAATCACCGGCCACCAAAGAAATAATCCAAATACAATAATACAACACCTGAATGAATTACACCCGAAAACTGTACCGAGAAGTCTGGGCTACAAGCCCTAAATAAAACTGAGACCGATACAAGATTCCTACTCTAGGAATGAATGAATGATGCGTCTAATCCAAACTCCTGCTAGCATCCACATATGCCGCAGCTCCGTGTCCCTGGAATAGAATATCAATCCTGGCGTCCCTGTGGCTGGACACCTAAAAGGTTTTGAAAATAGTTTTATAGCAAGGGTTAGAACCCAAAACATATCGAAAATATTTAGCAAGTGAATTAACTGCAGTAATTTAAAATGCATGAATGCGCTTCATATTTAAGTTAGTGTCGCACTCCCTTGTGGACATTCTCACCCCTCCACTATTGTGCACACCTACCGGTTACCTTAACCCCACCTAGTTGTGCTACCCCGTCCAACTAGTCCTGGTATAACCTTCCCTTGCCATAATACTCTAACCCGAGTACAATCATTCTTGAATTATAAGTTATTTCACAATTAACTTAATTAATTCCTCTTAAATAAATAGCATATAACCGTGTCACAAGTTATATAAAATACATACATCACACACTGTATTATTTCCACCAATGATTAACTTAATTAATTTCTCATTAATTAACAGCATATAACTGTAACCCGCGTTATATAAGATAAATACATCACACACTATATTATCACCTACATATAATATTTACTACCATATTATACGTACCTTTACTAACATCCACACATATATCATACGCGTATCCATCCTTCTGAGTATACCCTCACCGGATGATTTCCTTTAGAATTCTATCTCACTAGGTGTGCTCACAAAACCTAGTTTCCCCAAGTTAGAATCGCTCACCAACTTGGACCAAAATATAAACGAAGTGGAGGCGGTCATATTCCTTTCTGAAAGTGAGATAATCTCCTCACCCATGTACCGGACGTTATGACCTGGGGATATACTCGCCCTACTCCTCAAGCTAGGGGATTCACCCACATCGCGCAACCTCCCTTGATAGCATTAGAGTATTTAAATTGAATAAATATCTAGTCACTGATATTTACTATCACACACAATGTATATACACACACATATATATATATATATATATATAATATCACTACACCGTATATATATAATATAAACTCCGGCTTTACCGTGTACTCAAAATCCCATACACTACCTGTAATTCCCGTACACTGCCTGTAATTTAATGTCACACACAATACATATACGTATATATATATATATACTATCACTATAGCGTATATATATATTAGTAACCCCGGCTTTACAATGTACTCGACATCCCATACACTGCCTGTAATTTCCTGAGTCTGTGGCTCGTCTCCAATTAAATTAATTAACACACTTATTAATTTAATATCTCCCTGAATCTACCACCCAACTCTAATTAAATTAACTAACACACATATTAATTTAATATCTTCATGAGTCTATCGTCCAACTCTAATTAAATTAACTATCACACATGTTAATTTAATATCTCCCCGAGTCTATCGTCCAACTCTAATATAATTAATTATCACATTAATTAATAAGTACCCTTCACGAGTCTACAATCCGATTCTGATTAAACTAATTATCCTACCCATTAATTTAATCATACTCGAGTCTATAAACCGACTTTAATTAAATTAATTAACACCCTTGTTAATTTAATCCTACCCGAGTCTACAAACCGACTCTAATTAAATCAATTATCACTCTTATTAATTTAATAACTTGGTGTCACCCAACCATTATCCCCGGACTCTCTCACTTGGCCCGTACCTCAACATTTCCCGAGTCAATGTTCCGACTCCAAACTAATTATTTTCTCTCGATAATTAATTTAATACCTTGATATCACTTAACCAACATACCCGGACTCACTCACTTGGTCCAATTTACATCTCATAATATAGTACCCACATTTTTTTGCCTACAATGTGTCACACCTTTATTTCTAGAATTTTCCCCAATTATATTTGCCTATAATTAATAACATACCCGGACTCGATTCACTTGGCCCGAAATTAAATATTTCCCGAGTCTATATCCCGACTCTAATTTACTTAGTTTATCTCCAAACTTAATTCACTACCTTGGGTCGCTTTACCAATATACTCGGATTCACTCACTTGATCCGTACCTCAATATTTTGGAATAAAGTCTCTCAAATGTGATCCATTAAATGTCCCACATAAATTCATCCTAGTCCCAATTACTTTCTCCCATAATTGCTAGGAATATTTGTTTCACAATTATTTATCACAATTTATAGTATGGAAATTAATTTAATTAAATTTCCCCTTATATCCCACACAGGCCGAACTGGCCCGAATTTCCCATCATCGATCGATCGATGCCCCCGATCGATCGATCGACCCATTCGTTACAGCTCTTCTTTCCCCCTGTTTTCCACCATTAATGAATTTCAAGGTTTTTAAACCATAATATACACCTCTAATTACATCATCCCATCATCTACACATGGTTAATCCACATCCTATTCGTCATAGAGACCATTAAGATAATCAACCTCTCTAATTATCTCATAATTTTCGAAATGGGTCTTTCTCTATAAAATTTAATTATCTGTTTTAAATCCCAATTTCCAGATTCGATTTCCACTCTTTTAGGTTCTGAATTTCTCGTTCAAATCATATATACATATTCAGATATCAATCACCCATCTAAATCTTACTTTGAATCTCATTCAAGTATTTCAAAAACAAAAACCCATTTTGTACCCATTTAAACTCAAAACCAATTTTCATACACACATCACTATGATATGAATTGATTATCAAGCTTTAAGAATCAAAACAGTTAACCACTTTCTTGAAAGTGTTCGTAGTGTCTGATTCCGTTGGCGTAGTCCCTCGATTTGGCTCCAAAATCCTCAATTTGGCTTTTGCTAAGCTTTCCCCCAATTTCCCTCTCAAGCCCTAGGCTTAGATTTGTGATGGCTGCTGATTTCCTAATCCCTCACTTAGGTTAAAACTCTCAATCCCGTTTTTCACCTAATGGGCTTAATTAAAGTGGCCCAACTCATCCCGTGTGGGTTCGGCTATGCCCAAAAATACCCCGAGACCCAATTACTACCCCCGGGTTCTCTTTTCTGACTATCTCGACCCATCCAGACTCAACCGCGCACTCAGAATTGGCATCCGAATTAATTTATAAAAATCCTTATCTCACACCCAATTTAGTCTATACCGACTCCCAGCTGGGATAAGTGCATGCCGCGTCATTAATACTCGAAATGACGTAATTAAATTATTACTATTCACTTAGTAAATAAATTTTCCTAAACATTAACCATTCACTTCCCGATTAATATTTAAATATATATATTGCCATAATTAATTCAATTAAAATTACAATACACAAGTAATTAAAATTTCCGAATTAATTAAATATTAAATGTATAAAAATACGGGGTGTTACATACTTTCCCCTTTACAAAGAAATTTTGTCCTCGAAATTAAGATGAACCTAGTGTTCCAACATTCACATCTTTCTCACTAGTCATGTGCCTCCACGCCCGTTACATCTATCCCGTTTGTTTCTAACCACGTTGCATTAGTATGCATTTAAAATTAACCAGGTCCCCCATACACCCTATTCCCGTGCTTAACCACACAAAATTTTTGCCTTAATTAACTCGGGTGCCCATACACCCTATCCCCGTGCCCTACCACACGAAAGTTACCCAACTATGCTAGTCGTAACCCGTAATATAACTTCGAACCCGTAGTCATATCACACATACATAGACACACATATATATATATACATATATAATTACTGCCCCGGTACTCAACCCATGCTACGTCCAACTATCTCCCCATAAATACTTATCTCTCAACACAAAAGAATATACGCCTACCCTTATGCTACCAAAGACAACATAATACCGCGCCCTTACTACCACTAGTCCTTGCGCAAAATAAATCCCGAGCTATCTCTCTTTGCTCGAAAATCAATTTAACCACCCTGATTCACTTTAGTAAACATCCCCACTTACCGGGATAAAATGTGAGAACACAAAACCTCACTATGTGCCATCGCACCACGCAATACAACAAATATACATCCACATATATATAGGCTATACGCCCTCTCCGGTGATACCTAGTACCAACCATACCCTGGTGTCGCGGACACCAAAATTTAACTCCACTATTCACAATAGTTAAATTCCATCGCTATCCAGCCGATGTTTAAAAAGTATTATCAACCCTACTCCCATAATTCACGAAAGTAGTCATTCCTCTCATAATTCAACCAATCACTCAGTGTACGCCTCCACTCTCCCATGAAGAACACTAAGTAACTTCGCTACCCTACGGAAAGTTTACCCACATGCTATGGCTGCTATCGCCAACGCACCCACTAAGTTCGACTCACCTGCGAACTCTAGTGAAAATAAGTCTTATACTGTGACATCCTCTTTGTCACTCAACAATATACCCCCTGCCCCTAGGGTAAAATAATTACTTCTATACTCCAGCTGCAACGGCTGGTTCTCAATTTCCGGAGCAACTTCTCCCTGCCCGAATGCACCCGTGATTTGCTTTAGTGGCTGTATATCCAGGACCTCGTCCTGTAGTTGACCCCTGCCTCGATTAAGGCAATATCTCTTCATGTGTCTCTCTTTTCCCAAAAACGAAACACTTTCTAATATGTTCACCCTGCCACTGCTCCCTTCCATGCCAACCTTGTTGGAATTCCTGGCCATCCCGCCGATAGCCTCCAGTTTTAGATCGTTTGGCATGATTTTCCTACCGAAAATCCTGCCCCTGATCTCCCCCAGTCTGCTGTTGGGATATCCCACTGGTATTGTTCCCTTCTGCCTCATCCGACTGGCTAATCCCCACTCCCCTCCCGCTTCCTTTCGCGTGGAAGCGATATTCCCAACAGTGCCCGAGTGTTGCGTTAATGACATCAGTATAACCTATTAATGCGGAATTATCAATTTATGTTGTCTGATTCTCCAAACTAACCCATCCATAAACTTTGCTTTCTTTCTCTTATCCTTGCCTACCTCATCCGGTACAAAATTTTGCCAACGAGTGAATTCTTCCTCGTAATCGACCACTGAATGGTCTCCCTTTGAGCCTCCTCACAAAATTCTCTCCTCATTTCGATCTCGACCGTTGAAGGAAAAATACTTGCGGTCGAACCGCACCCAAAACTCTTCAGTAGCTAGTGTGTCCCTTTCTTCAACTGTGGTGATCGACCCCACCACTATAGTGCCGCTCCCACTAATTAAAAGTGGTTAGCATTTATTTTCGCACCCCGTCGCAAACTCCCATGCGTAGGTGACGCTGGATACCTCTCTTCCTTGACACGCTAGTACTACACCTGAACCCCCTCGCAACTCTGGTGGTTTCCCACTAAAAATAACTTTTCTTTCTTATTTGCACCCCAACAACCCCGCGCGAGTCTGAACATCGGACGCCACTGACTCTTGTGGTGGATTCCGTGGAAAGTACCTTGTCGTTTGCGACTACCGTCGTTTCAATCGCCCGCGTCATTAGTTCGGTTACCTGTGCTGCCAAAATTATCTTTGGCAGTTGCTGCCACAACTCTTGCTCCTGACGAGCCTCCCTCGTCCCACCTCCCCCTGCTGCCCTAGCTACTCTCTCTCTGCTGGGCGTCGTCCGGAAGGAGAATCGAATTGTACGAGTTCACTTTTAATATAAATTCGCAGAAGAATGTATATGCGCATACGTATGAGAATACAACAATCCTATGGTAGGGCTCTATATCAAAGATTGCTAAGCCGAAGCGTAAAAAGCCGAACAGATCCTAAGGACACTAGAACCTGATGCTCTGATACCATCTGTGACATCCCGCCTAATAAAATACCGGGTGATCAGTCCTATACCAAATTAAAACAGGAATCCCAGTTGGATCATCCTTAGCATCACTGTCGAAAACTTTTTAAAACTTACTAACCACCTAGTATTCCAAAAACTGGAGCCAATTTTAACTTTTTAATTAATCAAAACAGTACATGCGGAATTAACATATAAACCATTCACACAACTGAATGAAAGTAAATAGAATAATAATTACACAACATGCCGAATAAATCACCGGCCACCAAAGAAATAATCCAAATACAATAATATAACACCTGAATGAATTACACCCGAAAACTATACCGAGAAGTCTGGGCTACAAGGCTCAGCAGTCAATTCTTTTGGTATCCCATTTTAATCTACCATATATAACGGAATGAGATTTCTCATAGATCTATCCCATTTTTGGGGGTTAACCAAAAGAGGTTAATGGCATGGCATGAGTTTCAAACTTCAATCTGAAATTTTGATTAATAATCAGTTTTCGTTTTATTTTTTTTCCCACCTTCAGAATAATAAAGCATAGGCATTTCCCCCTATCGTTAGAATTTTCTGAAAGGTAACTATCTCGGTTTCATATAGAAATTTATATAGAATTTTTGAAAATTGGATTTACTTTTGAGAGTTCTTTTATTATTTTTTTAAAAAATATAACGTTGTTGATAACCTAATTTTTTGTTTCTTTTAAGCCTTTTAGAAAGAAATTTGTTCGTCCTTTTAAAACTCTTAAAACTATAAAATTCTTCTTTTTCACTTTTCCAAATTTTTTTTCTAGTTCCTTTAAAATGGGCTTAAAAAAGGAAGGTCGTTTTCGGGGAGAACCAAAAGGAAGTTCAGCTTCCATTCCCCAAACTGTTAAAAAACAAAAATCATTTTTTTCTTTTTGTTAAATAAAACTGAGACTGATACAAGATTCCTACTCTAGGAATGAATGAATGATGCGTCTAATCCAAACTCCTGCTAGCATCCACATATGCCGCAACTCCGTGTCCCTGGAATAGAATATCAATCCTGGCGTCCCTGTGGCTGGACACCTAAAAGGTTTTGAAAATAGTTTTATAGTAAGGGTTAGAACCCAAAACATTTTGAAAATATTTAGCAAGTGAATTAACTGCAGTAATTTAAAATGCATGAATGCGCTTCATATTTAAGTTAGTGTCGCAGTCCCTTGTGGACATTCTCACCCCTCCACTATTGTGCACACCTACCGGTTACCTTAACCCCACCTAGTTGTGCTACCCCGTCCAACTAGTCCTGGTATAACCTTCCCTTGCCATACTACTCTAACCCGAGTATAATGATTCTTGAATTATAAGTTATTTCACAATTAACTTAATTAATTCCTCTTAAATAAATAGCATATAACCGTGTCACAAGTTATATAAAATACATACATCACACACTGTATTATTTCCACCAATGATTAACTTAATTAACTTCTCATTAATTAACAGCATATAACTGTAACCCGCGTTATATAAGATAAATACATCACACACTGTATTATCACCTACATATAATATTTACTACCATATTATACGTACCTTTACTAACATCCACACATATATCATACGCGTATCCATCCTTCCGAGTATACCCTCACCGGATGATTTCCTCTAGAATGCTATCTCACTAGGTGTGCTCACAAAACCTAGTTTTCCCAAGTTAGAATCGCTCACCAAAATATAAACGAAGTGGAGGCGATCATATTTCTTCCTGAAAGTGAGATAATCTCCTCACCCATGTACCGGACGCTATAACCTGGGGATATACTCGCCCTACTCCTCAAGCTAGGGGATTCACCCACATCACGCAACCTCCCTTGATAGCAATAGAGTATTTAAATTGAATAAATATCTAGTCACTGATATTTACTATAACACACAATGTATATACACATATATATATACAATCACTACACCGGATATATATAATATAAACTCCGGCTTTACCGTGTACTCAAAATCCCATACACTACCTGTAATTCCCATACACTGCCTGTAATTTAATGTCACACACAATACATATACGTATATATATATATATATATATATATATATATATATATATATATATATATATATATATATATATATATATACACTATCACAACACCGTATATATATATTAGTAACCCCGGCTTTACCATGTACTCGACATCCCATACACTGCCTGTAATTTCCTGAGTCTGTGGCTCGTCTCCAATTAAATTAATTAACACACTTATTAATTTAATATCTCCCCGAATCTACCACCCAACTCTAATTAAATTAACTAACACACATATTAATTTAATATCTTTCCGAGTCTATCGTCCAACTCTAATTAAATTAACTATCACACATGTTAATTTAATATCTCCCCGAGTCTATCGTCCAACTCTAATATAATTAATTATCACATTAATTAATAAGTACCCTTCACGAGTCTACAATCCGATTCTGATTAAACTAATTATCCCACCCATTAATTTAATCATACTCGAGTCTATAAACCGACTTTAATTAAATTAATTAACACCCTTGTTAATTTAATCCTACACGAGTCTACAAATCGACTCTAATTAAATCAATTATCACTCTTATTAATTTAATAACTTGGTGTCACCCAACCATTATCCCCGGACTCTCTCACTTGATCCGTACCTCAACATTTCCCGAGTCAATGGTCCGACTCCAAACTAATTATTTTCTCTTGATAATTAATTTAATACCTTGATATCACTTAACCAACATACCCGAACTCACTCACTTGGTCCGATTTACATCTCATAATATAGTACCCACATTTTTTGCCTACAATGTGTCACACCTTTATTTCTAGAATTTTCCCCAATTATATTTGCCTATAATTAATAACATACCCGGACTCGATTCACTTGGCCCGAAATTAAATATTCCCCGAGTCTATATCCCGACTCTAATTTACTTAGTTTATCTCCAAACTTAATTCACGACCTTGGGTCGCTTTACCAATATACCCGGATTCACTCACTTGATCCGTACCTCACTATTTTGGAATAAAGTCTCTCAAATTTTATCCATTAAATGTCCCACATAAATTCATCCTAGTCCCAATTACTTTCTCCCATAATTGCTAGGAATATTTGTTTCACAATTATTTATCACAATTTATAGTATGGAAATTAATTTAATTAATTTTCCCCTTATATCCCACACAGGCCGAGCTGGCCAGAATTTCCCATCATCGATCGATCGATCGATGCCCCCGATCGATCGATCGACCCCTTCTTTACAGCTCTTCTTTCCCCCTGTTTTCCACCATTAATGAATTTCAAGGTTGTTAAACCATAATCTACACCTCTAATTACATCATCCCATCATCTACACATGGTTAATCCACATCCTATTCGTCATAGAGACCATTAAGATAATTAACCCCTCTAATTATCTCATAATTTTTGAAATGGGTCTTTCTCCATAAAATTTAATTATCTATTTTAAATCCCAATTTCCAGATTCGATTTCCACTCTTTTATATTCTGAATTTCTCGTTCAAATCATATATACATATTCAGATATCAATCACCCATCTAAATCTTACTTTGAATCTGATTCAAGTATTTCAAAAACAAAAACCCCATTTTGTACCCATTTACACCCAAAACGAATTTTCATACACACATCACTATGATATGAATTGATTATCAAGCTTTAAGAATCAAAACAGTTAACCACTTGCCTGAAAGTGTTCGTAGTGTCTGATTCTGTTGGCGTAGTCCCTCGATTTGGCTCCAAAATCCTCAATTTGGCTTTTGCTAAGCTTTCCCCCAATTTCCCTCTCAAGCCCTAGGCTTAGATTTGTGATGGCTGCTGATTTCCTAATCCCTCACTTAGGTTAAAACTCTCAATCCCGTTTTTCACCTAATGGGCTTAATTAAAGTGGCCCAACTCACCCCGTGTGGGCCCGGCTATGCCCAAAAATACCCCGAGACCCAATTACTACCCCCGGGTTCTCTTTTCTGACTATCTCGACCCATCCGGACTCAACCGCGCACTCAGAATTGGCATCCGAATTAATTTATAAAAATCCTAATCTCACACCCAATTTAGTCTATACTGACTCCCGGCTGGGATAAGTGTATGCCGCGTCATTAATACTCGAAATGACGTAATTAAATTATTACTATTCACTTAGTAAATAAATTTCCCTAAATATTAACCATTCACTTCCCGATTAATATTTAAATATATATATTGCCATAATTAATTCAATTAAAATTACAATACACAAGTAATTAAAATTTTCGAATTAATTAAATATTAAATGTACAAAAATACGGGGTGTTACAATATATTTTTCACTCATGATATATATATATATATATATATATATATATATATATATATATACTAGTCTGGAATCACTCTCGAACTGCATTAACACTAAACACACGAATTGGAGGCGGAGCATAGTTCCCAGTCACTAAGAGGTCGGCACATAACCCCACGTCTCTTAGGACTGTCTGACTGTCTGTAACAACCCGAGATTTTTGAGACAATAATTTATTTATTTTTGGGAGAAATAAATATTAATTTAATTGGAGAAAGATTAAATTGGCATTTGAGGTCAAAATTTGTAGATGTTGGAGAGTGATTCGAATGTCGATTCTGAATGTGCCATTGTTTCCGAAAGGGTTGAGAAAGTCGAAATGACTATACTTGGGGTCTATTTGGGTTCCGAAATATTTTAAATTCGTTGGCTCGAATTGAAGTTACCAAGTCATTTAAAGTGTGTATTATAATTTAAAGATGTATATTTTGGGAGGTAAGGCTTAAAATCCTACGGGAGATAGAATTCTCCTTAGAGATAAAGAGAAATAGAAAGAAAGAAAGAGAGAAGAATAAAAGAAGAGGAGAAAGAGAGAAAAAGTGGGATTTCCGGCCATTTCGCGATCTCGAGGACGAATCAGACCCTACGAACTTGAGGCAAGTGATTAAACTTGCTAAATAATTGTTGTGTATCATTTATTTCATGATTTGTGGATCAAATTTATGGATTTTAGGCTTAAATTGTCAAAAGCTAGATTTTGGGTAAAATCTTAGATTTGTTGTGTATAAAATGGATTTGAGGTTACAAATTAGTTGAGGTGTGTTATTTGATGAGTATTAGGGTTATATATATGTTTGGATTGAAGAGAAATGGTTAGAAGTGGATAAAAATGATTTTTGGGATTTTGGCTTTGAGAAAAATAGCCATTTTCGTGCATTCTGATAGGCCGAATCGATTCGGCCCCTTACCGAATCGATTCGAATAGTTGCAGGTGCCCAGGTCTGAGTGACCAAATCGATTCGAACCATAACCCGAATCAATTCGGCCTGAGACAGAAGCCCAGGTCTTATGACCCGAATCGATTCGCCTTGGAGGCCGAATCGATTCGCTGGGCCTAATCGATTTGGATTGGGCCCGAATCGATTCGGAAATAGGGCAGTTTTGGGGATGTTTTTCTAGGGTGAGTTTCATCACATTGAATTTGAGGTTATCGATTGGGAAGCTCTATATGGGTTATGAGAAGTTTATTTTGGAGACTTTTAGGGAGTTTCCCTTATAAGAAATTATTGGAGTCATATTGATTTAGTTCGAGAGAATACCGATTGGAGAGTATTGTACTGACTAGTGGGGAAGCTCACTACAATTGAGAATTATATTTGGAGATAATAATGAAATTATATGAACGAGTGAGCATGCACTTAGTGATATTGGATTTTAGAATCAAATCCCAAAAGGGGATAACTTTAAAGGTTCATATGATCAATTGAACCATATTTTGGATTGAAAATTATAAATGCTGATTGATGTGAATACGGATATAGAAAATATCCTTAATGCAAATTAACATGGGAGATGTTTCACATAAATGAGAAATGCTGATCGAGGTGCATTAGGATATAGAGAATATCCTCAATGTAAATAGAATTGAGAGACGATTCATAAATAGAAGTGAGGTGTGAACTTCAAGTGAGAAATAGTATAGTGTAGACTAAGTGGGGAAGTTATGTGAGCTATTAACGAATAGTATATCGAGAGTAAAATATACTAAATAATGATATTATTTCAATATATATATATATATATATATATAAGTGAAGCATACCCCCTCCTTACTATCATGGGAAGTTGCGCGATGAGGGTGAGCGCCCTGGTTTGAGGAGCAGGGTGTTGATATTCCCCAAGTTATAGCGTCCATTATTATTGTGTGATTGTTTTTATTAGGGGTGATATGTGGTGGGTATGATTCGTCTCATTTTCGGGAAGGAACTATGATCGCTTCTCGTACGTTGTGTTATTGGATTTTGCCAAGGTGGTGTGAGATTCTGACCGTTGGTACCCAAGATGATATGTGAGTGATTCCCTGGTAGATGATAGCATTGAGAACCTGCATCCTCGAGTTATAGCTCGTTGGGATGGTTATTATTATAATAGTGTGAATTGTATACAAATTCTATACGATTATGTGATATCATATCTGTCTCTAGAGTAAAGAGACATAAGAAGATTGCTTGAATCTCATTCCGGGAGATGTTATCCGGACTTAATTTGTGAAGAATCAATTATGTGAAAATGAAAAGTAGTAATTATATGAGTATATTGTACTTTGGGTATTGAGGGCATAATGGACCTCAGCGACCAACATTTCCAATGAGTAGTGTATCGGGGGGGTTCCTTGTTTGGATTTCGCTTGCGAGACATCCCACGCACGAAACGCAGTGCAATGTTGGGAGTGAAAAGAAGTTAGTCCTTAGTGCTCATATTTATATATTACTATATCTCGACGATCGACAGCGCCAAGGAGTCGTTTATCGGGGGGTCCTTGTTTGGATTTCGCTTGCGAGACGTCCCACGCACGAAATGCCGTGAACTGTTGAGAATTGAGAATAATTAAATAAATCATTATACTATGAAATGAAATTGGGTTATACGTGTCATGCATTGAGGGCATAATGGATCTTGATAATCAATATTGCCAAGGAGTAGTGTATCAGGGGGGTTCCTTATTTGGATTTCGCTTGCGAGATGTCCCACGCATGAAACACAGTGCATTATTGAGAATTGGGAGAAGTTTAGTCCTTAGCACTTAGATGCTAATAACTCATATATATATTTATGTCATAACTAGAAATGAGAAATTATAGTAAAAGAAAATGGTTATGTATATTTTATATGTTTAGAAGAGAGAATGAATAATTGAGATGAGTGTGAATTGGGGGTAAGTTAGATTACTTTGCCCTTAGATAGATATGAGAAATTAATTGGAGATCATGTGCATACGTTTAGTTGCGCGCTTTAGTTGAGAGGTGAGTTGGATTTTATAGAGAGTGCGACTCCACATTAATCATGTCATAATGCATTTATAATTATTATGCATTTTAATGCACTTGCTATAAAATGTTTTCACACCTCGAGCTCTGAACCGTTTATATTTTCTCTTGCTATGTATATACTGTATTATTCTAGGTGTTCCTCCGTAAGGACGCCATTAATGTTTATCCATCTAGTGTATTCGTGGAGCGTTGGAAGTAGTGGACTGTTGCGGCATTTTGTTATAGTCGATTCCTATCTTTTGTGTATCTAGATTAGGATTCAGTATATCGGGTTTATACCTAACTGTTGTCGAGTAGCACTTTTATACTTTCTTTGTCCGATTATTGTACTGTCTGTGACCTGACAACATATTCGAATATTTTATTTTGTACATTGTATTATACTCTTTTATATTACTTGAGCTTGGGTGTGTCTCTCATCACAATTAAATTTTATGTCGTTAGTTAGTTGTGGCATGATTTGTTTTAATAATGTTTTAAAATAAAATTTTTGACACCCTCTTTTTGTGTGGTAATGGGTTGTCATCCGTGTTTATTTTAGAATCGTCAGTTGATGCTGAGAATGATCCACTTGTGATTCCTAATTATTTTAGTATTGGACTGGCCACCCATTATTATTTTGAGTGGGTTGTCCCAGATGGTATCAGAGCATCAGGTCCTATTATCTTTAGGATCTGTGCGGGTTATTGCGATCTTCCGTAAGCGTTCTTGATGTAGATCATTATTATTAGGACTGTTGTGTTCATACGTCTACATTTTCTTTTGTGATGAGAAAGCATTTGAAAGGCATTCTGATACAATTGTTCTATTTTCAGATGCCACCGAAGAGAAATCGTTCAGGCAGGGCAAATAAAGGGGCTGAGAGTGTGGAAACCCAAATGCCTCAAAGGACCATGACTACAGATGAAGTTGCGAATATTGTGGCATAATCAGTAACTGCTGCCATTTCTACGATGGCGCAACAACCTGCGGTTCAAGCAGCCCAAACCCATTCAGGACCATCTTTGTGGGAAAGAGTGCGGGAAGATTTTATGAAGGGACATCCTCCAGATTTTTCAGGTGGATTTGATGAGATGGCTTCAAGTCGATGGAAGAACAGTATGCAAAGACACCTTCGTATGGTTGAGTGCAGTGAGGTGCAGAAGAAATTGTTAGCCACTTTTAAGTTGAAGAGTTCAGCTCTCCAATGGTGGGAGTCTGTCACCACATCAGAACGGAGAGATACATTGCCCATAACAGATTTTTGGGAACTTTTTGATCGAAGATATTTTCCTTTCGCGATTCCGAAGGAAGTGAGGAGGAAATTGATGGATGTGTTTCAAGGAAGTAGAACGTTGGCCGAGTATGAAGAGTAATTTACTTGATTGGCGAATTTAGTACCTAATGAGATAAATACAGAAAAAGCGTATATCGAAGTTTATTCGAGGTTTAAATTGGCGAATTCAAAAACATTTGTTAGGGAACCCAGCGTTAGAGACTTTCGCCGAGGTAGTGAATGCGGCACTGTTACAATGTCATGAATATCGTCTTCGTTCGCAAGGGGGTAAGAACTTTAGAGATTCGGGTTCATCAAGTAGGTCTGGTGAACTGAATACCAATAATGCTAGAGAGTATAAGAAAAAATTTAGAGGGTCGCAACAACGTTATGTTCCTCAAGATGGGCAGAGAGGATTTGGGGGTAGATGTTTCTTTTGTATGGAATTTGGTCACAGGAAGAGAGATTGTCCTAAAAGAGGTAAAGAACCACGTTTTGATGAAGTTTTGGAAGTGCAACCCTTACAGCATATTCGAGGTCATTTTAGGCCAAGGGACTTTGTGTGGGAACCCAATGATGATGAGAGGAAATCGGACTAGAGAAGCATGATGTAAGTTATTTTCCTTTGTGTATAGGATTTGGCTATATGAAGCTTTGGGAATATCGTATGGGAGATAGTTATGAGAGGGTAGTGCTATAACCCTATTATGCATGGAATGACCCGAAGGGGAATTTTGATCAAGTGAGGCTCTTATGTTATTACCTTTTGAGAGAATAGATTATGTAGTGATGTGCTGGAAAGAGAGCTATAATTTTGTTGTGAATGTAAGAATTATTGCTATGTATTGAGTAATAATGATAAAGCTACTTATTTTTATAGTCGTGCTAGACTTATATATTTTTTATATTCCAGTTATGGAAGAGCCTAGCGTATGGAAATATATTATTATGATGAGAGAGATTATCACTAAAATGATTCAGAATTTAGTAGATTTTGTTGAGCGAGAGAATTTTAGCTCATAATTATGCTAATTTTGAGAGCTATATATTATTACGAGTATGATAATTATTAAAACCTTGTGTCATGGGCATGAGGTATTTTATTTAAATGTCGAAAGACATAAACCGTTTTAAAATAAACTATTTTGAAAATAAAACTTTTTATAGGCCTTTGGGCCATATCAAAATGATTTATACAAAAATATTTTTAAACTCTAGTCCCGATTTAAAAAACTCTCAATCCCCGACGTCGCTACATATTAGTGTATTGGGAGGGTTCCTTGTTTGGATTTCGCTGGCGAGATCTCCCCCGTATGAAAATAGCGAATGTCAGGAATTGAGAGGAGTTAAATCCTTAGACCTTTGAAATTTTGTATATTATTAGTATGTTAGTATAATTTAATATATTTCTAGTTATTATAGTATTGAGGCAAGTGAAGCCTAATTGTGTTTATACGAGTAGATCTCGAATAAAGGGTGTATGTGCGCCCTAGTAGTTATAATTGCTTTTATAATAAATTAAAATAATTCGTCGTGAGAAGTGGGAGGTTTGGGTATAGTGTTAGTGAGGATAAGTGTAGTAGAGACTAGCGGAGCTTTGAAGTATTAATCTTAGCTTAATTTAGAGGATGAAATTCTTGTAAGTGGGTAAGTCTGTAACAACCCGAGATTTTTGAGACAATAATTTATTTATTTTTGGGAGAAATAAATGTTAATTTAATTGGAGAATGATTAAATTGGCATTTGAGGTCAAAATTTGAAGATGTTGGAGAGTGATTCGAATGTCGATTATGAGTGTGCCATTGTTTTCGAAAGGGTCGAGAAAGTCGAAATGATTGTACTTGGGGTCTATTTGGGTTCCGAAATATTTTAAGTTCGTTTGGCTCGAATTAAAGTTACCGAGTAATTTTAAGTGTGTATTATCATTTAAATTTGTTTATTTTGGGAGATACGGCTTAAAAGCCTACGGGAGATAGAATTCTCCTTAGAGAGAAGGAGAAATAGAAAGAAAGAAAGAGAGAAGAAGAAAAGAAGAAGAAGAGAAAGAGAGAAAAAATGGGATTTCCGGCCATTTCGCGATCTCGAGGACGAATCAGACCCTACGAACTTGAGGCAAGTGATTAAACTTTCTAAATAATTGTTGTGTATCATTTATTTCATGATATGTGGATCAAATTTATGGATTTTAGGCTTAAATTGTCAAAAGATAGATTTTGGGTAAAATCTTAGATTTGTTGTGTATAAAATGGATTTGAGGTTACAAATTAGTTGAGGTGTGTTATTTGATGAGAATTAGGGTTATATATGTTTGGATTGAAGAGAATTGGTTAGAAGTTGATAAAAATGATTTTTGGGATTTTTGGATTTGAGAAAAATAGCCATTTTTGTGCCTTGTGATCGGCCGAATCGATTCGGCCCCTTACCGAATCGATTCGGATAGTTGCAGGTGCCCAGGTCTGAGTGACCGAATAGATTCAGACCCCAACCCGAATCAATTCGGCCTGAGACAGAAGCCCAGGTCTGATGACCCGAATCGATTCGCCTTGGAGGCCGAATCGATTAGCTGGGCCGAATCGATTCGGATTGGGCCCGAATCGATTCAGAAATAGGGAAGTTTTGGGGATGTTTTTCTAGGGTGAGTTTCATCCCATTTAATTTGAGGTTACCAATTGGGAAGCTCTATATGGGTTATGACTAGTTTATTTTGGAGACTTTTTGGGAGTTTCCCTTATAAGAAATTATTGGAGTCATCTTGATTTAGTTCGAGAGAATACCTATTGGAGAGTATTGTACCGACTAGTGGGGAAGCTCACTACCATTGAGAAATCTATTTGGAGATAATTATGGAATTATATGAACGAGTGAGCATGCAATTAGTGATATTGGGTTTTAGAATCAAATCCCAAAAGGGGATAACTTTAAAGGTTCATATGATCAATTGAACCATATTTTGGATTGAAAATTATAAATGCTGATTGATGTGTATACGGATATAGAAAATATACTTAAAGCAAATTAATTTGGGAAATGTTTCACATAAATGAGAAATGAGGATCGAGGTGCATTAGGATATAGATAATATCCTCAACGTAAATAGAATTGAGAGACGATTCATAAATAGAAGTGAGGTGTGAACTTCAAGTGAGAAATAATATAGTGTAGACTAAGTGGGGAAGTTATGTGAGTTATTGACGAATAGTATATCGAGAGTAAAATATACTAAATAATGATATTATTTCAACTACGCCTAAAAGAGAACTATGAGTTTGTAATAGTGCGATATATATACCTTGTGTGATGGTATACATTTATATGATGTGGTGATGTATGTATATCTTGTGTGTGTGTATATATATATATAAGTGAAGCATACCCCCTTCTTGCTATCATGGGAAGTTGCGCGATGAGGGTGAGCGCCCTGGCTTGAGGAGCAGGGTGTGGATATTCCCCAGGTTATAGCGTCCATTATTATTGTGTGATTATTTTTATTAGGGGTGAGACGTGGTGGGTATGTTTCGTCTCATTTTCGGGGAGGAACAATAACCACTTCCCGTATGTTGTGTTATTGGATTTTGCCAAGGTGGTGTGAGATTCTGACCGTTGGTACCCATGATGATATGTGAGTGATTCCCTGGTAGATGATAGTATTGAGAACCTGCATCCTCGAGTTATAGCTCGGTGGGATGGTTATTATTATACTAGTGTAAATAGTATACAAATTCTATATGATTATGTGATATCATATATGTCTCTAGAGTAAAGAGACATAAGAAGACTGCTTGAATCTCATTCCGGTAGATTTTATCCGGACTTAATATGTGAAGAATCAATTATGAGAAAATGAAAAGTAGTAATTATATGTGTATATAGTACTTTGGGTATCGAGGGCATAATGGACCTCAACGACCAACATTGCCAAGGAGTAGTGTATCGAGGGGGTTCCTTGTTTGGATTTCAGAGAAGTTAGTCCTTAGTGCTCATATCTATATATTAGTATATCTCGACGATCGACAGTGCCAAGGAGTAGTGTATCGGGGGGGTCCTTGTTTGGATTTTTCTTGCGAGACGTCCCACGCACGAAACGTCGTGCACTGTTGAGAATTGAGAATAATTAAATAAATCATTATAGTATGAAATGAAATTGGGTTATACGCGTCATGCATTGAGGGCATAATGAATCTTGATAATCAATATTGCCAAGGAGTAGTGTATCGGGGGGTTCCTTGTTTGGATTTCGCTTGCGAGATGTCGCAGTGCAGTATTGAGAATTGGGAGAAGTTTAGTCCTAAGCACTTAGATGCTAATAACTCATATATATATATATATGTGTGTGTCAAAACTAGAATATTAGAAATTCTTGTAAAAGAAAATGTTTATGTATATTTTATATGTTTAGAAGAGAGAACGAATAATTGAGATCAATAATATTAGAAATTATAGGATATAATTTAGATGAGTGTGAATTGGGGGTAAGTTAGATTAATTTTCCCTTAGATAGATTTGAGAAATTAAATGGAGATCATGTGCATACGTTTAGTTGAGAGGTGAGTTGGATTTTATGGAGAGTGCGACTCCACATTAATCATGTCATAATGCATTTATAATTATTATGCATTTTAATTCACTTGATATAAAATATTTTCACACCTCGGGCTCTGACCCGTTTATATTTTCTCTTGCTATGTATGTATTGTATTATTCTAGGTGTTCCTCCGTAAGGACGCCATTGATGTTTATCCATCTAGTGTATTCGTGGAGCTGTGGCAGTAGCAGCTGTTGCGGCATTTTGTTATTGTCGATTCCTATCTTTTGTGTATCTAGATTAGGATTCAGTTTGTATATAGGGTTTGTACCTAAGTGCTTTCGAGTAGCACTTTTATACTTTCTTTCACAGATTATTGTACTGTCTGTGACCCGACAGCATATTCGGGTATTTTATTTTGTACATTGTGTTGTACTCTTTTATATTACTTGAGCTTAGGTGTGTCTCGCATCACAATTAAATGTTATGTCGTTAGTTAGTTGTGGCATGATTTGTTTTAATAATGTTTTAAAATAAAATTTTTGACACCCTCTTTTGTGGTAATGGGTTGTCAGCCGTGTTTATTTTAGAATCGTCGGTTGATGCTGAGAATGATCCACTTGTGATTCCATATTATTTTAGTATTGGGCTGGACATCCGTTATTATTTTGAGCGGATTGTCACACTGTCAGTCTCAAATAGCCTGTATCCAGGGATCTTATGTTCTAGGGTACAAATCAATATCCCCCATAAAGGTCACATCGAGATAAGACTGTCCCAGCATGAAAACCTCTGTGATAGAAAGTAGCGTAGGTATGATTAAACACAGATGTTTATATAATAAATATTCACACACATATTTATATTTTCATCATTTAGATAGGTGCACACACACAACCCATATAATATTCTCACCGTACGCAACACGTGGCGCCCGAGTCCTACATATAATTAATATTCTTACTTCCTCAATTACCGTAAGTCCATAAGTGCTTCTCGACTCTTGAAGTGTATCATTTCGATAAATATAAAATCAGTAGGTGTACTCTCTCTACCCTGCTGGTCTAAGTCGTTCTTAGATCTCACAAGACTTAATTTAACGTACACACAATTTCCACTCCATTTCATACTCCCGAATCCCATGGCTAAATTTCATATAAAGTCGTGTTACCCGGACCTTACCTATACCCTACTGGTCCTTCCCAAGTCCCATTATGATATTTAAATTATGTCCAAAGGTCTTTATACATTGGGATCGGATTAACATTAAAAGGGAAAGAAGTTTTAATTTCCAAGAGGAGTCGTTCAATCGATGAAAAGGGTCGATCGATGAATCCAGTCGATCGATCGACATTATTGAGTCGATTGATCGATCAAGCAGTTATTGGACCAGTTTATGCAAATCTTTTCCTAGGGGTTTTCATCAACTTAAATCCTCAAAACCTCCATTAATTTGTCCCAAACTCCCAAACAATCAAACCAAAAGTTATATTATCCTACATATATGATTTCTAACGTAAAATATGTACAAATTCGTCAAGGGACATCAATTAAAGGGCATCAATATCTTCCTAATTCTTCCAGAATTCAACCTCTACTGGACTTAAAGTTAGTAGTTAATAATCTACATATATCAATAGGGTTGTCCTAAATTCAATATAAATCTCCCAAACATCATTTAATTTTCATGAAAACATAAATTCAGTATTCGTACACTAGCATGGATGTGTTATCAACTAAAGAATATAAAGTTAGATACTTTCCTCAAGAGTGAAAGTCTGAATTGTAGAAAATGATGGATTTGATCCCGCTCCTCGTTCCCCGATCTACGCGTGGTGTAGGGTTGGTGGTTCCCCTCGTTAGAAATCTTCTCTCTTGTCTCTTCCTTAGCCTCTCCACAACTCCATTTTTTCTAACCCTCGAGTACTCCCACTTCCATTAGATATAAGCTCTCAATTTTCGTCATTAATTAAGTCCAAAATTAGAAGTTACCAAAATACCCTCCCGGGTTGCCGGTTCGGCCTAAAAATGTCCTGAGACCCAAACTAAACCCCCATGTACACTTTTCTAACTATCTCGACCCTTCAGGACACATTGGCGCACTCAAAATAACCATACAAACAAGTTACAATAAATTTTCTTTTTATTCCATTAATTTAGTCCCGACACGACACACGCGCATCCCGACTTAATTTCTATAATTGTCGTATTATTCACTCGCAATAATTTTAATAAATTCAATCTCATATATTACTTTACTCAATAAGTAATATTCGACATAATTCTTACCTATAATTACTAACTCTTGTCACACTAGTTAATATCTATTTTAAAAATCCAGATTAATATTAAATTAATTTATCCTAATTTAATTTAATTAATCCCATAATTAAATGCCATAAAGTACGGGGTATTACAAAATTCTCCTTCAATTTTCACCCACCAGTTATCCAATTATTTTAATTAAATTTAACAATGGATTCTTTATGGATTCTTTAAGAATCCTGATTTTACTCATGAAGAATACTGGGTCAACCAATATTTCTGCTATTTTTTATCGACATTTATTTGTGAAGCTATGAGGATATATAGTCTAGATTTGATGAAATTTTGAGGAGAGAGGGTGAGAGTTGGCAAAAGATAGAGAGATTCAAGAGTTATAAAGATACATATTGAATTGAAAATAATTGATATGGATGTTCTTGATGTGGATCTTCAAGCTTAACACTGTCGTGTTATTGCAAATCAACTTTCAACAATTTCCAACCTTGAGTGTGACACTGAATAATAATTCCATAATGATTTTCACAAGTGGTGTTTGAAAGTTAGGGACATGACTACATTTTATGAAAGCATAGATTAAGTGGTGGGAGGTTGTTTGAGAATAGATTTTTTCAAGAATTATATTATCACTTGAATCTATTTCATTATGGTCCATTTTTTTATGTTGGAGATTTATAAAAGTAGCTATTAATTTGTATAAAACCTAATGTACTATCGAGATTAAATTAAGGAATATTAAAATTTATTTATATTTTTATTATATTTCACAACACACTTGAATCCTACTTTTTAAAGATTTTCGAATCGTCGCACCTGCATCTCACTACAAGAAAATTTGGTTTTAGCAGCGAATTGTTTAGCGAGGAAATAATTTTCGTTTCTAAAAGTGTATTATTAGCAAGGAAAATGAAAAAATTGTTGCTAAAAATATAATCTTGTTAAAATATTTTGCAAGGAAATATTTCCTTGCAGAATGTAACTTTTGGCAAGGAAATTTTAGAATCCTTACTTAAAACATGGCGGTGAAATTTCCCACCTTTTTTAGTATCTGAAATATTTACTACAACGTTTTTAATAATTTCCTTGCAAAAAATGTTTTAATTTCTTTTAAAAAAAAATAGTTGTAATTATTTTATTTATGTGCAAAGTATTGGGGGCTTAATGTTACAAAAATAAAATGAAAGTGGGTCATTTATGAAATTAGGTTTAGTTAGAAAATTGTTGAGATTTAGTGTCACTCAACACCCAAACTGTCACAAGCTTAGAACTTTTAGGGTTCGACTTCCACCTCTCTCTCTCAATCTCACACACACATCTCTCTCTCTCTCTCTCTCTCTCTCTATCTATCTATCTATCTATCTATCTATCTATCTATCTATCTATCTATCTATCTATCTATCTATCTCTCTCTCTCTCTCTCTCTCTCTCTCTCTCTCTCTCTCTCTCTCAATTCGACGACCGCCACCGTCCTCCCTCCATCGCTGCAACTACGGTACTATTTTTTCGTAATGTTTTTGTAGTGTACTAGTTTTCACTTTATGATGGATGGATAGTTTGATTATTTTTTGATTTACTGCTTCCAACTTCAAATATTATTTGTTGTTGTTTGCTCGGTTTTCGGATGATTGCGTTATAGTGTGTATATATATACACACGTAATGTCGTTTAAATCAGTAACCAGAGCTTGATAAAAAGAGAAGCCCTTAATACAATGTCATTAAATCAATAACCACAGTTTAAATCATGTATATATGAATGCTTGGTACTTAGTTATGTTCATATGAATATGGGTTATTAGATCTGAAAAGTGAACACTCTTAGTCTGAAAGTATTTTACTTACATGAGTTTGATGGCGTGAAGTGCCTTATAATTTGACAATTGAACTCCTATTTAGTCAGTGTTATTTTTTATCGGTTATTATATTTGACAACTGAACACTCTTAGTCAGCAATATTACATGATGATTGTCTTGTGTTTGTTCATTAAACACTCTTAATATGTTTTAGTTGGATATGACTTTGATGGTGTGGTGACTAATTTAGAGTATCTTATTATTTAACATTTGAATAATAAGATTATTATGTTCTATTGATAATTTGAACATAATTATGTTCTCGTGAACCTAGAACATAATTATGTTCTAGGTTCGAATGATATGACATATATGTAACACCCCGCTTAAAATAATAACGGGTGGCCAGCCCTGTACTACATTTAATCAGGAGTCTCAGATGGCTCAGTCTCAACATCAACTGTCAGTACTAAATAATAAATGACTAACTACCCGATATCATATAAGCGAGATGTTAAAATTAAATAAAATATGCAACATACAACAAACCAACACTATAAGCTACTAACAAAGAAAAGAAAGATGCATACAAGAACTATCATAAATGAAATGAATAACTACAAATGAATATGCCACAAAGAAATAAACCCAAATAAGTTGTCGGGTCACAGACAATACAATAACAGAAATGGAATAAATATAAACATTTATAAATATCCCTTGGGTACAAACCCGATATACGATATGAATCCTACCTATATTTTTAAAGAAGTAGGAAGCGACTACAATCTAAGTCCTGCAACAATCCGCACCTGTCACGGTTCCCAAGACTCTGGATGGAGGGCATTCGGCATCCATGCGGTAGGACACTTGTAGTAATATATATATATATATATATATATATATATATATATATATATATATATATATATATATATATATATATATATATATATATATATATACACGCAGGAGAGAAAAGTAAACGGGTCAGAGTCCAAGTTGTAAAAATATTTAGCAAGTGTGTTAACCGTGCATAATAAATATCGATGCACTTATTTCATAATTAAAGTGGAATCGCACTCTCGTGAAACCCCAACTCACCTCTCATCTAACGGCGCGCACCTATTCGCATCCTGAAATCTTAATTAAGTTACCCCACCTATAAGGAAAACCTAACTTATCATAGGCATAGCCTATATCCCCAATACATGCCTTCCTAGCATACCCAAGAATCCAACCCTTCCTAATCATACTTGATTATTTTCAAACATATATGCCATACTAGGCTTAATGAATTCCGGTTTATAATTTAGTCAATTATAATTCTTAATACGTTACCCATATACATTTGTTTTGAACCATATACTTTAATTTCTAAATAACATTCATACAAATTTATTACTGACAAAACTTCTCTCCAATCTCAACATTGCACTACGTTTCGTGTGTGGGGTGTCTCGCAAAGCGAAATCCAAACAAGGAACCCCCCCGTTACACTACTCCTTGACAACGTCGATCCTAGAGATCCATTATGCCATACATACAATTCTACTATTACAACTACTAAATTTAGATTACCCTATAAGAACAACTCAAAATCTCCAATAATATCTTTGGGATGTTGTAACCGAAATATTCCTTAAATGCGATACATCAACCCCCATCGATCTAGTACATCATAATCATCCAAGATGTACTCCATAAAGATTCCATATCCTTTCACCTATAGGATATATAAATATATATATGCATTTATATATATATATATATACAATCATCCATTCCCATAACTAAGTGTACATACGACATATGATGTACAATAGCCATGCACATAATATACCCGACTATATATATCACCGATAAACTGTACCATGCTATCATCTTCCAGAGCATGACTCACATACCATCCTGGGGACCACGGTCGGAATCAATATCATCGACATCGGGGCCAAACACACACACACGACGTCCCGGGAAGCGGTCATAGCTCCTAACCGGTCAATGAGATGATACATACCCACCACGTCCCACCCCAAAAGAAATGCATATCACATAATAACGCAATGGATGACTATGAACTGGGGAATATCCACACCCTACTCCTTGAGATAGGATGCTCACCCTCTGCACGAAAACTTCCCAATGATAGCATGAGCGAGGTATGCTTAACCACATAAGTATATATATCGTTCACATGCACAATATATACACATCCATATGATCCCATCATATGATTAAACCATCACATACGGTTTAGATATTCACAACATAAATATATCCATATATTCATATCCATATAGATATATATCCACATATCCACATATATATATACACAAACTATATCTCGTTCATATGTATAAGATATATAAACTCGACTATAGGTATACAAAATCCTCAATATACTAGCCGTCACCCCAAACTCATTTAATTTACCTCGATATGTGAATACAATCCCTCACTTGAAGCATATTCATCCATTTTTCCTATGATGAATAGTCTCCCAAAAATATATGTTTATATTCATCATTTGGGTTATCACCCAAAGTTTAGTGTAGGAAACCATCACTACACATCTCCTCTATATTCGAAAGTACATAATCATCTTTATTAATATTTGACCATTGGCATATACATGACTAATGGTCTACAAACCTTAACTTATCCCAACTTCCTTTTAAGTATTGGAATCCCAATGATTATTTCCACTCAATTATGTATATACTATCCTGACTAGAATTTATGCTACCAATTATTCTAGTTGATAGTATGTTCCAAATCGTTCCCAATTTCATCTACGATTCGGTTGATCATATGAACCCCTTACTCTGATTGGGTTACCAATTGTTCCTTAATTTAAACGTTTCTAAGGATACGTGACCCCTATCACTCTTCGGTCCCCAAACCTTAATCTCAATAGAATCCTATTTACCATAAGGATTTGGCACTACTCTCGGCCTACAATTACCAGCCATTCCCTCGCAACTCTCTCTTTAAGAGTTCTTAACTTCACGTCATATCTAGACTCACTCTCTTGATCTAATATTAGGACTTCCATCCCCAATGAGGTTTCTCGCTATCTCTATACACAACTCTAATGCATAAATGTATACATACTTTCCTAATTTGTCCCAAGAAGTCCCCATAATCACAGCGTGTGAGAAATACCTTATATGTCTCCAAAACATATCTCTTACATCATAAGAGAAGTCCCCAAATAAATAAACCCAACCAAAAAGGGTTAGAAATCATTCTAGAGAAAATTTCTCAAAATGCCCGGCCGAATGAATCGATTCGGCCTCCAAGGCGAATCGATTCGGGTCCAAAGACCTGGGCTTCTGTCTCAGGCCAAATCGATTCGCCTTGGGTCCGAATCGATTCGGTCAATGCAGACCTGCCAATATGCGTAGGCCGAATCGATTCGCTTAAGGGGCGATTCGATTCGGGTCTGTAGAATTTGATGGATTCTTCTTCTTTAATGAACCCACGAATTCTAAACCCTAAAATTTCTACTCTAACCCCCAAATCTTTATCACAACATGATTCTAAGCCAATAAATCAACCCAAGGTTGATCCCAACTATTTATACACCATCAAACCCATATCTAAACATCAATTTCAAGATTAAACCCAAAAATCTAGGTTTTGATATTTATACCCAAAAACCATTTCTTTACCTCACAAATTATGAAATCAAATACACAAATGACTTATTTATCAAAATTAAACACTTGCCTCAGATTTGTAGAGGTTGGATCGTCCTCGATGTCGCATTAGGGCCGGAATCTCCAAGCTTTTCTTCCTCTCTCGCTTCTTTTCTTCTTCTTTCTCTCTTCCTTTCTCTTTCTCTTCTATCTCTCTCTTCTCACAAATGAGAAGGCTTGATTCGTAAGCCTTTAAATCCCTTAAAACAATAAACCCAGTTTTAAATGTTAATACACACTTTAAATTATTCGTTTACTCCAATTCGAGTCAAGCTAACTTAAAACATTTCAGAGCCAAAATAAAACCCAATGACAGCCATTTTGACTATCTCGACCCTTCCGGGATCGATGGTACCCTCAAAATTATCATCCGAAATACTTTGAAATGTCCTCTATTTTTGGACTTCAATTCCCAAATTTTAAAATTCTCCAATTCAATTAAATTTTATTTTCCCAAAAATTTAAATTTCTCGATCCCAAAATCATAGGGTGTTACACTCTTCCCCCCTTACAAAAAAAATTCCCGCGAAATTTTAAGATATGCCTAGGACCTCAATCTCATCTAGTCCTTACATCAACCCTCAGGATCATTAAACCGATCTTTCCTAGGTCTCACGTCGAACCATATAGATTTTAAAGCAAACTACTACCCAGGGCGCCCATACACCCCGTACCCGAGCTCCACTCGTAGAATTATAATCAGGCTCCATTAGCCTCAAATCGTAATATAACTCTCAGCAATATAATCTATAGCAACCTATTAACCATATAAAAGTTTGAAAATTCCCAATGGTTGAACTCTCCTCAATTCTTGACGCTAGCTACCTTCGTGCGGGGGAGATCTGGCAAGAGAATTCCAAAAAAGGCAATACACTACTGTGTAGCTAGGTCGGGGATTGAGATTAGTTGAACCAGGGTTAAGATTTTATAAAAGATTTTCATATTTTAGATATTTCCCGAAGGCCTATACAACAATACAATATAAATAAAGTCCGCGTCTTTCGACACGCAAAACAAATACCTTATGTTTAGGACACAAGGCCTCAACAACTACAAGACTCCAACCAATACCTAGTTCTTAAAACTAGCACAACTATGAGCTAAATTTTTCGCTCAACATAAATCTGCCAACTTTGAACCTCTCAATTATAAAATTCCTCTACATCACTTCAACACCTTTCCATAAAATAAGTTCTTCCCTCATTGGAACACTACAATTACATGCCCTAACCTATCCATAAGACAATATGCTTATAACCACTACTCAGCAAACTCCAATTATCCTCACTTTCAAAACTCAATAGTACAACTCCCTACTATCTCTTTACATGAAGGTGTATTATCTCAAAAGACGCCATACAAATGCCATACTTACTCACTCCTTCCTCCAAGGAAATTCTATACACCCTAACGGTGTAGCGGCTAACCCCTCAATATACCCTAAGCGCGACGTTCCCAATATCGCACAAAGCGTGACTTAAACCCAAAGAAAGGTATTCTACCTTATACTTCCACAATCCAATGGTTTCACCTCATCCTTAAATCTCAATTCAGGGTCCTCTACTTCTTCCATGACAATCATTACTCCTAAACTTATTTCTCCACAAGAGAAACATCTTCCTCAAAATCCTTCCTAACCATTTTGAAGGATAAAGCGCGATTGCAACTACCGAAAACTCCCTCAGTCCTACTCAATGAACCCGAGTCTCCAATTTCTTTCTCCCTCATCCCAGAAGGCAATACTCTTGATATTGGGACAACTCCACCTACCTCAAATCGGTAAAAGTCACCAACACCAGGTTTCCAAAAAAAGGTAGACGGGTTTCTCAATCTAAACCTCCCAAGGACTACACTATATACCTATGCTCAAACTTACCTTACTAAGTCCAAGATTCACCATTCGAGTAAATTTCCTTTTCTTACCCAACCACCGATAGATCACCCTGAACCACCGCTAGAAATCTCAATATTTCCGCTGGAATCGGGAAAAACAAGTACTCCCGATCAAAGTGTACCCAAAATCTGTTATGGGTATTGTATCTCTAATCTAATCTTGTCCCTTCCTAGAAGACATAATCTAAGCGACGTCTGAAACGAGAGCAACTGCTATCAGAACGTTGATAAAGTGAATACACTTCACAGAAGAAGATAAACGCTGTGAACACAACAATCCTAATAGTAGAGCTTTATATCAAGAACGTTAACGGAAGAACGCAGAAAATCCGCACAGATCCTAAGGACTCTAGAACCTGATGCTCTGATACCATCTGTAACACCCCACTTAAAATAATAACGGGTGGCCAACCCTATACTACATTTAATCAGGAGTCTCAGATGGCTCAGTCTCAAAATCAACTGTCAGTACTAAATAATAGACAATACAATAACAAAAATGGAATAAATATAAACATCCATAAATATCCCTTGGGTACAAACCCGATATACAACATGAATCCTACCTAGATTTTTAAAGAAGTAGAAAGCGACTACAATCTAAGTCCCGTAACAGTCCGCACCTGTCACGGCTCCCAAGACTCTGGATGGAGGGCATCCGACATCCATGAGTTAGGACACCTGTAGTAATATATATATATATATATATATACACACATGTAGGAGAGAAAAGTAAATGGGTCAGAGCCCGAGTTGTAAAAATATTTAGCAAGTGTGTTAACCGTGCATAATAAATATCAATGAACTTATTTCATAATTAAAGTGGAATCGCACTCTCGTGAAACCCCAACTCACCTCTCATCTAATGGCGCGCACATATTCGAGTCCTGAAATCTTAATTAAGTTACAACACTTATAAGGACAACCTAACTTACCATAGGCATAGCCTATAGCCCCAATACCTGCCTTCCTAGCATACCCAAGACTCCAACCCTTTATAATCATACTTGATTATTTTCAAACATATATGCCATAGTAGGCTTTATAGATTTCGATTTATAATTTGATCAATTATAATTATTAATACGCTACCCATATACATTTGGGTTGAACCATATACTTTAATTTCTAAATAACATGCATACAAGTTTAATACTGACAAAACTTCTCTCCAATCTCAACATTGCACTACGTTTCATGCGTGAGGCATCTCGCAAAGCGAAATCCAAACAAGGACCCCCCCCCCCCCCCCCCCCCCGTTATACTAATCCTTGACAATGTCGATCCTAGAGGTCCATTATGACATACATATAATTCTACTATTACAACTACTAAATTTAGATTACCCTATAAGAACAACTCAAAATCTCCAATAATATCTTTGGGATGATGTAACCGAAATATTCCTTAAATGCGACACATCAACCCCCATCGATCTAGTACATCATAATCATCCAAGATGTACTCCATAAAGATTCCATATCCTTTCACCTATAGGATATATAAATAAATATATATATATAGGCATTTATTCTAACCATATATATATATACAATCATCCATTCCCATGACCAAGTGTACATACCACATATAATGTACAATAGCCATGCACATAATATACCCGGCTATATATATCGCCGATAAACTGCACCATTCTATCATCTTCCAGGGCATTACTCACATACCATCCTGGGGACCACGGTCGGACTCAATATCACCGACATCGGGGCCAAACACACACACACGACGACCCGGGAAGCAGTCATAGCTCCTAACCGGTCAATGAGATGAGACATACCCACCACGTCCCACCCCAAAAGAAATGCATATCACATAATAACGCGATGGACGACTATGACCTGGGGAATATCCACACCCTGCTCCTTGAGCTAGGATGCTCACCCTCTGCACGAAAACTTCCCAATGATAGCGTGAGCAGGGTATGCTTAACCACATAAGTATATATATCGTTCACATGTACAATATATACACATCCATATGATCCCATCATTTGATTAACCCATCACATACAGTTTAGATATTCACAACATAAATATATCCATATATTCATATCCATACAGATATATATCCACATATCCACATATATATATACACAAACTATATCTTGTTCATATGTATAAGATATATAACCTCGGCTATAGGTATACATAATCCTCAATATACTAGCCGTCACCCCAAACTCATTTAATTTACCTTGATATGTGAATATAATCCCTCACTTGAAGCATATTCATCCACTTTTCCTATGATGAATAGTCTCCCAAAAATATATGTTTATATTCAACATTTGGGTTATCACCAAAAGTTTAGTGTAGGAAACCATCACTACACATCTCCTCTATATTCGAAAGTGCATAATTATCTTTATTACTATTTGACCATTGGCATATACATGACTAATAGTCTACAAACCTCAACTTATCCCAAATTCCTTTCAAGTATTGTAATCCCAATGATTATTTCCACTCAATTATGTATATACTATCCTCACTAGAATTTATGCTACCAATTATTCTAATTGATAGTATGTTCCAAATCGTTCCCAATTTCATCTACGGTTTGATTGATTATATGAACCCCTTACTCCGATTGGGTTACCGATTGTTCTTTAATTTAAACGTTTCTAAGGATACGTGACCCCTCTCACTATTCGGTGCCCAAACCTTAATCTCAATAGAATACTATTTACCATAAGGATTTGGCACTACTCTCGACCTAAAATTTCGAGCCATGCCCTCACAACTCTCTCTTTACGAGTTCTTAACTTCACCTCATATCTAGACTCACTCTCTTGATCTAATATTAGGACTTCCATCCCCAATGAGGTTTCTCACTATCTCTATACACAACTCTAATGCATACATGTATACATACTTTCCTAATTTGTTGCAAGAAGTCCCCATAATCACAACGTGTGAGAAACCCCTTATATGTCTCCGAAACATATCTCTTAAATCATAAAAGAAGACCCCAAATCAATAAACCCAACCAAAAAGGGTTAGAAATCATTATAGAGAAAATTCCTCAAAATGCCCTATTTTTGAATCGATTCGGCCCTATTCCGAAACGATTCGGCCCAGTGAATCGATTCGACCTCCAAGGCGAATCGATTCGGGTCCAAAGAACTGGGCTTCTGTCTCAGGCCGAATCAATTCGGCTTGGTTCCAAATCGATTCGGTCAATGCAGACCTGCCAATATGCCTAGGCCGAATCGATTCGCTTAAGGGGCGAATCGATTCGGGTCTGCAGAATTTGATGGATTCTTCTTCTTCAATGAACCCACAAATTCTAAACCCTAAAATTTCTATTCTAACCCCCCAAATCTTTATCACAACATGATTCTAAGCCAATAAATCAACCCAAGGTTGATCCCAACCATTTCTACACCATCAAACCCATATCTAAACATCAATTTCAAGATTAAACCCAGAAATCTAGGTTTTGATATTTATACCCAAAAACCATTTCTTTAACCCACAAATTATGAAATCAAATACACAAATGGCTTATTTAGCAAGATTAAACACTTGCCTCATATTTGTAGAGGTTGGATCGTCCTCGATGTCGCGTTAGGGCCGGAATCTCCAAGCTTTTCTTCCTCTCTCTCCTCTTTTCTTCTTCTTTCTCTCTTCCTTTATCTTTCTCTTCTATCTCTCTTCTCAAAAATGAGAAGGCTTGATCCGTAAGCCTTTAAATCCCTTAAAACAATAAACCCAATTTTAAATGTTAATAGACACTTTAAATGACTCGTTTACTCCAATTCGAGTCAAACTGACTTCAAACATTCTTTAGCCAAAATAAAACCCAATGATAGTCATTTTGACTATCTCGGCCCTTCCGGGATCGATGGTACCCTCAAAATCATCATCCGGAATATTTTAAAATCTCCACTATTTTTGGACTTCAATTCCCAAATTTTAAAATTCTCCAATTCAATTAAATTTTATTTTCCAAAAAATTTAAATTTCTCGATCCCAAAATCATGGGGTGTTACAATATATTGTTATGTTGATAATTTAAACATAATTATGTTGACAATTAAATACCGAGTTGTATTTGTAGGCTCTATTTATAAGATAATTTTGTTATGTTGTATATCATACCTAGTTCTGCTTTTGCTGGAGCAATGTTTGAAGTCACTTGAGTTGTAGCAATGGAGATTAAAGTCATTTTGAGTGAAGACTTCACATACCATTATATATATTTTGATAAGTCTGCCGATTGGAAAATCAGAAATACGTAAAATACGCGTCATATTGATGAGAATGGAAAGCTTGGCTGAATCGAGGATAGCTTCAATCCATTGAATGAATTTATCATAAAATATAAATATAGATAGAGTCTGGAGTATAAATTTGTAGTCTATTGTGTCAAATGTGTTAGATACATAAAATTTAATACCAATGTTTCCACCATATGATTTATATTCAAGAAGGTTATTACATTAAGAAGAAAAATAAATGGAATGTGACATGTTTCTCCGGGTTATAAAGTTATGCCAATAATAGGTTTTACTCTATTGTCATGATCTTGGATATTATATTCAAAGAAAGGTTTTTTGTATCCACAGACTTAAAGTTCCAGTAGATGATCTTAATTTGTGGGAGCAAAGTTTTTCTGTATCCACATGATGAAAAGATTGCAAAAATGTCTACTATTCCTCTAGATCATCTTAATTTATGGGAGCTACTTGACTTGATCTTAATTTGATAAAAGATTGCACAAAATATTAATGTTCCAGTGGATTGTAATTCTCTCATAATCCTTGCCTTGAGCTTCTTCTTTTGAGAGTTTGTTAGCACTGTGGTGTATCCCCTTGCCTATATCTCCAATAATTTAGAGGATGGAGGTTGGAAATTTGTGGTGTGGGCTTTCGAAACAAATATATTCCATTGCTATAGCATTGTGGTGTATACTCTCCTAAACTCATCTTGGATTAATATGAACTAAAAGTGTTGTTTGATCATCTTCTTTTCGTCGGCTTTAGAGTATATCGAGTTTGATCATTCCTTCAGTAATGACGATCGTTCACGATCTTTGTATTATTTATCAAAATAGTGATATATTGTTCACTATCTTACTATTATTGGTTACAATCATTGATAATGATAACATAGCTGCAAGTATATGTATAAACCAAAACACAAAGGACAACAAAGAGAGCATTAAAATCATAACATAAGAATTGCATCTTAACAACAAGTTATTTATAGTTGTTCCATCGAGTATGTAGTTGCATGGAGGGTGGAAGCAACTGCCCAAAACACAACACAACTCAGCATAAGAATCCAACTCAATCCGTAATTTGCGTCATCCATTAGCCCAAGAAATTTCAATGGTAGTGATGACAGCTTCCAATTCAGTATAAAAGGCAACATGGTTGTCAATTTTCTTGCAATAGGCACTAAGAACATAATCATGATGATCTCTAAATAGACCACCAATGGTAGCAGGTCTAGGAGAACCAAGATACATGCCATCTGAGTTGAATTTTACCTAGGAAGGAGGATGGGGAGCCACTGGACAGTGATGATAGCAAGGGCTTTGGGAGGTTTTCCTGAGATTTTTAAAGTTTTGAGATTTTGAAAATAAGCTCGAAGAAGCAAATCTCCAATTCAGCTAAATAAGATAAATGAAATCGACTCATCATCGAAGACGATTTCAATCCAGATATCTCCCAGTCAATTTTCCCACTCTTCACCATATATATTTTGTTGAGCATCTATGATTCAAATTTGCCGATAATTATTTTTTTAATTGTAGTTATATAAAAGGAATTCAATAATCTCTGCAACAAATCAAAGAAAAGGCGCAAAAAGGCAGCCAGAAGAAAAACGACAAGATAATTTCCGGTAAATTTCTACTGTTAAATAAAGTTGTATGTGTTTATGTGTACTATTTGCTCGTAATGATATTATTGAATATGTTAAAATCCAAGGCGAATATTTCAGAACGTTCAAATTGAACAATAAAAAATCGGTATAATATGCAACATTAATGATAGAAAGGCTTATCAGATAACTCAATTGCTTTGTCATGTTGAGATTGTTTAAATATTCACCTTTCAAAGAAATTAAAAAAAGGTTGTTTAAAATTAATAATGATTGTTGCTTTCATGTATATATATTTTTTTCATAGATGAAATTCAAATTCACTGAAAGTTGATATATACATTATGTTAAATTTATACACAACCGATAATTTCATTTGAGTTAAAACTATCAAACAACAATGGAGCATTCACCTGAAGTCAAATTAAAATCAACTCATAGACTAGAACTAGTAATCAATGATCGTAAAAATATGTCATCATCACTAGACCAAAAAAAGTTCCATTTACATATATCCCAAGTCTTTTTATCTAAAGTATACCTATTAAGAACTCCCAAAGACCCAACTTAAATCAATTCCTCTAGCGAACAGACTCCAAGGGGTAGTACTAGAATAAGCATGGTACAACAGCGCCTAACATACTTCAGGAGTAGCTCCGACAACTTGGAAACACTACCTAGTAGCCTAGTAACCTCCTACACTTGTATTTATTCCCGAAATCTGTTATATAATAAAGAATAAGATTTAACCTCCCACACTTCTTCTGATAAAGTCAAAAGAATAAGATTGTATACATCATATATTATTCCCTTCTTCCTTGAATAAAGATGTAACATCCCGTATTTTTATGATATTAAAGAAGTATGAGATTAATTATTATTGTTGGATTAATTAAATTAAAAGGTGAGAAATTAATTTGTTAATTAATTAATCTGGATTAAAATAATTATTAACTTGCGTGCCAAGGATTAATACTTATTGATGAAAATTATTGAATATTACTGTGTGGATATGTAATATGGAATTATGAATTTTATAAATTGTCGAGAGTGTGAAACGTGACAATTTGGTATATTAAGTCAGGATGCGCGTGTGAGTCGTGTCAGGACTAAGTTAATGGATTAAAGAAGTAAATTATTTCAAAGTAACTCATATGACCATTTAGAGTTCTCTATTGAGTCCGTAAGGGTCGAGATACTCAGAATAGTGTACCTGGGGGTTTAGTTTAGGTCCCGGAGCAATTTTAGGCCTAACCGGCGTCCCGAGAGGGCGTTTTGGTAAATTATATTTTTGGGATTTATTTAATGGAAAAAATTAGAGATGGTTAATATCGGTTACGTAAAGGAAAAGTTAGGGTATTATGCACAAATTTCAAAAGAGATCCACAGAGGGTGAGAGAGAAGAAAGCCCAAGAGATTAAGGCCAAATATCCATCGTCTTCCACCACCGTGACCACCGTTGCGTAGATCGAAAGATGAGGAACAAATCTATACCAATTTCATCAGAGGATCAGACCATCATAATCGGGACAAGTGTTTATTCATTGCTTTCCTTATCAATAATTGTGTTGATGTTAAACTAGGTAAATTCCCTTTGTTATAGAGATTAAATTTGGTGAAAAATTTGGGAGAATTGGTCATAAATTAGGTCTGATTTGAATAAAGTTTGATTCCCTAATGTAGATAGGATTATGTCCACGAGTTTATGATAATTTTATTATTAAATTTGGGTTTAATTTAGAGTTTTGCATATAAATTTGAGAACTAGGGTTCTTAATATTTTAATTTGGGGATTTCGAATTTATTGATGATAACTGATGATTTAAGGATGTTATATTGTTGGAAATCATATATAGATGTTGGGTAGTTGATTGGAATTGAATGATTGGTGTTTGAGTTGATTATTTTAGTGGTTTTAGGTTTGAAAATGGTGGAAAACGAAACTGTTAAAGGTGTAAAATGTATCAGGTCTGCTGGGGAAGGGAAGTGCTCAAGCTCGTTCGAATGAGTTGAGCCCCGTTGGAATGAGAATCATTCTCGTGAGATGGCGTTCAAACGACTTCAGACCTGGTTCGAACGACAGGTCTAAAATCTGGAAAATTTCCATTTTTTCCCAATTAGATTTACATAGTTATTTTGAGATAGGTAAATGTCATTTGGCGTTTGTAGGATAGTGCAGAATTGTTAGGGAATGTTCGTAGAGTAATACTTTAAATATTTTGAAAGGTGAATTAACCTTGGAAATTTCGAGAGAATGAATAACGAAAACAACCATATTATAAGTAGTAATGAGAGAATACTACGTATGGAAAATATATATGTGGGTTGGGTGAATACCTTGATTCTAATAGGATGTGTGTATGCCTATTATATGAATATTATTATTGTGTGTATAGCATACCTACGCTGCTTGCTACCCGGAGGAGATTTTCGCGTAGTGGTCACTCTTATCCTAGGTGACCCAATGGGGGGGGGGGTATTTGACTTTTACCTAGAGTATATTAACTTAGTTTCGTTCTATTTGAGATGTAGGATAGTTTCGATGTCTGAATGGGAGCGTAAGTATGTGCGTGACCCATTTGGCTAGGGAATATAGTCACCTCCACTATTTGTGCTTTGAATTTGTGGTACGTGAGAGATTGAACCAGTAGTCCTCTATGCAGTGATTGATGCATTGGGACATGATATCAGAGTATACATTGTGCCAAGTGGTCTTAACCTAAGGGTGAAGGATTATATATATATATATATATATATATATATATATATAGGGATGGTATGACTGTGTATATATATAGGCTTGTGGATAATCCTACTATGTGAAATTAGTAGCTAATAATGTTGATAATTAAAGTAATATCAGTGGGTAAAAGATTTACTAACAGCAGTGAATATGAAATGTGGTTATCTGGGATAAAATATTGTAATAACATATTGTGTGGGCGATACAGGATACCCCTACGAAATATAATTTGAAGTTTAAGTGTATAACCTAGTTGTGATCATTATAGATAGCTAGGTTGGGATAGATGTACGTTAGGCGTGCACAATAGTGGAGTGGTGAGAATCTCATGTGAGAGTTCGAAACTAACATGCACATAATACTTGCATTATTGCATTTTTAAATACTTGCTAAACCAAATACTTTTACAACTCGGGCTCTGACCCATTTCTTGTTATTCTCCCTCATTTGCTATATATATGTACTAGTGTATGCTCGTGCCTGAAGGCACAGCGAAAATTTTTAAAGTACGTAATTGTAAAATGACAAAAATTTCCAAAAGTACGTAGTTGCTAAATGAAAAAAAATTTGTTCCACGACAAAACAAAGTGTAATTTTAAAAAAATTGGTCATAATTCCCAAAGTTGTGCGCATCATGACTTCAACTCGCATGCCTACAACACTTCTTGCATCGTGTATAATGCAATTAATAAATGTTTTACCTATTATAAGCGTAAACAATTTATAAAATTTAGACAGTTTTATCCCAATAATAGTCCATGATATAAAAATTGAAGTATCAAAATAATTAAATTACAATAACAAATCTGGTCTCTTTCAAAGTAAACCCCATTAGATAAAGACAATAGATAGATTATATGAAATTCATGTAGCATGTGAAATTCATTAACATGTGTGAACTAACATAAAGGAAATATAACGGATCGACATAATTAAAGGTAATGTAAAAGAAATGAAATAAAATAATATAATCCACATATGAAAATTGCATTACAAATAATTTAAGTCGAAAGGTTTTTATATTGAAAATAATTTTAAACAATTTAATTTTTTTTCGCAAAACTTCCTCTCTTTATAAGACTATCCACCATGTTTAAGAAAAAATAATACACCAATAACAATAATACTAACAATCCGTCCCGGACCTCGTATAAACCACGTAAACAATTTAACAATATTCATAAATGGATCCCTAATGTGGACAATACTACATAATAAAAACCTTGGGAGTGAGATGAAGTGCAATGCAATGAAGCTGCATACAGTAGCAGTGTAAGCATTGAGATAAAGTGATGCACCCTCGCAAGGGCTGAGGTGAGGGGTGCGTAGCCATGGGGTGAAGCGCTGAGTCGCGGTGAGATGAAGCACTGCATGGCAGTGAGCTGAACCCGCTGCGTGGCAGGTAACTTCATTTTTTGAAGCTGGCAGCCTGAAAGAAAATTTACCTAGTAGTCAATGTTCAAGCGTTACTCGATCACGAGAAAAAGTAAACTCAACTACAAATGAAACCAAACAATATCATATGATACATAGAATATAAATAGTCCATTTTTCAACAAAGGCTAGAATTAAGTGGAAAGTCAGGATAATCAAATGTTTAAACATCTGACTCTCTCTAGTGTGTGGAGGGCTTATTCATATCCTCATATTTCCAAATATAAATGCTTTATTAATAAGAACTTTTGATGCTCAGGATAATCTTGTTGAGTAGCTCAAAATGATGATGGGGAATAGAAGAGAAGAGGAAGTTGTTAACCCAAACCTTGAACCTAAGCCAACAACACATGCTCTAAAACATGATAAAATAGCAGAACATGAAAAAAAATCCACGAAATCCCACTTTGAACTCAACAGCCACAAAATCCCAAACATAAAAAAAAGGTTCCAGTTATGGAACAAAAAAAATTGACACCGAAAGATAAAGGAAAAAATAATCAGAAGAATCCAACCTATGAACTAGTGTAGGATGATGATGTGGAACCGAATCAGCGTCATTGAGAGAGAACAATGCATATTAGAACCATAGAGAGAACATCGTCAGCATCATTAGGGAAAGAAACTCTTGCGAAGTTTTTAGCTTCAAAAAAATTGAGATCTGCAGAAACAAACAAAGAACCATATTATAATTGCAAAACCATGTTCATGCCTGAAGGCACACAAAACCATGGTCTTATGCACCCAGAGTCAATTCGTCAAAACATTATGCATGGCTCAAAGGCCATTTGGTTCAATCAACAATATATTTATCGAAAATAATGCAATGTGTATTGTAATTCATGAGATTATTAAACCCTATATACATTTAAACTATACAAATTTAGCATATATAATATTCGTGAGATTATTAACGTAATGTGTATTGATTAGAAGAACCATTCTCAACATTCTTATATAATATTGGTGTTAAACCATCAAAATATAGCGTCCACCTATGTCAAAAGTTGAATCATCACAAAAAAAACATGTACGAAATGTTACGAAAGATATCACACTACAAGAAATATAATCATTTATGTCAGTTTAAAAATTGATGTTATGTCAGTTAAAATTTAAATGACATAAATATTTATATTTATGCCAATTTTAATTTAATGATTAGTTTTTATGTCAATTAGAATAGATTTGATATAAAAATATAATTATTTATGCCGTTTTTAAATTCAAAACTATGATAAATGCAAAAAATATAAGCGGGCTTTGTTCCCCGTGTTGAAAAATTGAGTAAAAGAAGCGGGGGCTTCCTCAAAACTCCTCAACTCTCTTTCTCTCTGTAGTATATATCTCCACAATCGGCAGCGCTATAGATCAACCCTCCAACTACTCAAGACCCACTATTAGAGTTTCTCCTGGCCGTTTGTTTTGTCCCAATGGCAGTAGAGGCTAGGTTTTATCCGCCCTACACCACTCAAGACCCATTTTACCCCTCCCAGTCTCCATAGAACCATACAGAGGTAAGAAATCAAACTAAATATTTTCTTGGGTTTATATTTATGCATTTTCTATAATAGGGGATAGTGTTTTATAGTTAGTAGGATTTTCTACAATTCAGATTGTACGATTTCTTTATGCCCACTTGAGCTTGCATTTACACTAGTAATTTTCTTTGATTTTATTGATACGAGTAATGAATATAGCTCGATTTGTGTGATTTTTTATTTTTATTTATCTACATATACAATTTCATACAGAGAAAGAATAAGCTATGGAAATCATGTTGCAAATGCAAGTGGATGACTGTATTAGGATTTATGATAATGAATTGATTGAAAGGAATGTGATATATATCTTCATAACCTTTTGAAATTTCAGAAACGCTGATGTGGTTCACATATGTCATAAAATTATGCAACATAACTATACATATTAATAATGTCAACTTCATGGGGTTGACGGTGATAGAAAAATCTTAGAAAGTTTAATATTTGAATGTTATGTCATGTGAGTAATTTAAATTTGGAAATTTGTGATTTTTTGTCTTGTTCCAAGTTTAAAGTGTTTACCCTATTTTTAAGAACTTTGATAATGTTATTGGGAGTTCATTTATTCATTAAAAAATAAATTGTTACACGTATACATAAATAACTGATCTTACTTGTGGGTATTATGAGGAGCATCGTTATTTTGACAATGGAACTATTATTTGTAAACATATGTTATTAATAATATATTTCTTTTGGTTTATATCATTTATAAATTTAATTATTAATATTGTCTTTTTTATAGATGCGTTAGTGATTTCCAAAGACCAATAGTCATTATGATGACTCAAGGTCACATTAGACTTATACATATAAATAACCCAATCTGAGAGCATCCTCTTGTTAATATATCCTCACTTAATCAAAGATAATTCATAAATGAGTCTCCATTGATATAAATGGCTATTAGAGTTTGTAAGATCATGTTTTTTTTCTCCATATCTAAGGTTATATTATGGAAAAGATTTGTTCTTGGGGATACTAAATAATATTTTTGCTCTGTTTAGATGATATGGTATATCATAGGTGATCAATGTGACTATGTTTGTCGTATAAGGATATAGTTTTCTTCACGATTGGACCCCTACCCTGCTGATTAGTTTATATAAGATATGAAAGGAAGCTTTGCTTTTGTTGCCTATGATATTAGATATGGAAATGTGTTAGCATCCCTCGTATGTTTGTGTCAAGATTGAGTTAATTTTAGAATTATATAATATGTTTATTTGAGTTTATCAAATACTTAAATAATCGAGATACGAAATGGGATAATATTGTTAGCTATTATCATGCATTATTGATGACGTTCTTGTTTTCCATTGACTAAGATGTTCATTACTGCTTTAATAACCATCTCAGTTGTGTTTATCATTCATATATAGATTTTGTTTTATTTGTAGGTATATCTTTGTTGTGTTTGATGTGTGTGTGGGGGGGGGGGGGGGGGGTGGTGTTGTGTGACTATTTGTGATGTTAGAGTGGCGAGAGTCAACACATAACATACGATATCATACAATTTTTAAATTTGACATTATATCACAAAAGGTTTAGATGAGATAAATAACATTTACATTGTATCATTTATCACATTTTGACTACGATTATGATCATTTTTTTAGGGCTTCATCAAATTAATCTTTGACACTCAACAACCATCTCTATCAGGCCTTCATCATCTCTACCTCTCTATTGCTACACACGATGAACTATCCTGTTCCATATTGTTTCCTCTATTACTATACATGCACACATAAAGGCACACACATGTAAAATCGTGCTGAACATATATGTATGCATCTATGTTCTGATATAGGAACTCAATCATTCATTTCTCTGAATTTAACCCATTTGGGTCTTTGATCTTTGTTTTCTTATATTACATTAGATCTTTGTTATACTGTTGCTTTTATTTCAAAACGAGTCTGTTTTTATTAGGGGATTTGTTGTGCATAAGGATTTGTTGAAATGAAGGTTTTTCTTGAGATATGGAATTTATGTTATTGAATATGATGGTAACATGACGTATCAGTGGTATTGTACTCTATATTTCTATATCTAACTAACAATCAGTCCCGACTCAAGAAAAAGTGAGGCTCTAGGCATATTTTAAATTAGTTACCTTAGTTTTATTATTACTACATGAGTATAATATAATTTTCAATTTTGTTTGACATGCATTATAAGTACATTATTATTGCGATCACCTAATACATATAATTTAATTCTCTTTATATGTAGTGGGATTAACACGTTGAACATTGATGGGAAAAGGCCGAACACATCGTGGAGTTGTATTAAGGTAACTTTCGTCATATAATATCTCTGTCATTCCAAAGTAAATTAAGGAAACTCCCTAAAATTCCATCATATATTTGACTTGTCTCACTTCCTTATGGATTCTTCCCTTGAGCTACAACTGGGAGAATGTAATTCGACTTGGTTGATTCCTTCTGTCACAAAGGCTCAATCTTGAAATTTTGTATTGACGTGTTGATGCATACACAATAGATGCAAACTTATTTTCGTAAATATTTAAAAGGTGATAGGTGTTTAGTATTTGAGCTACTATTTCATTCTCACTTCTTCAATTACCCCTCGACAACTTCTTAGAGATCGAAACAGAGATTGATTAGAAGTATAGGAAGTCATTTACTCCATTCTCACTTGTATTTAAGGGAAATCTATCATCATATATGATATACCCGTTTATACCCTCAGCCTGGATGAGGATTACCTCCTATACGGACGACCCTACGAGGGGCCGACCCTTCACCAGGCCCCAGCTGGCCACCACCAGGCCCAGACGACCCTACGAGAGGCCGACCCTGACCCAGGCTCCGGACGACCCTACGAGGGGCCGATCCTTCCCCAGGCTCTGGACGACCCTACGAGGGGCCGACCCTTCCCCAGACTCTGGACGACCCTACGAGGGTACGACCCCTCCCCAGGCTCTGGACGACCCTACGATGGTACGACAGTACGAGGCCAGAATCAAGCCAGACTCCCTGCCGGATGAAACTTTGCCCTTGGCCTCGGCTCATAGGCCGAGGGTGACATCATGACAGTGCGTGGTTTGGGACACGCGTGGAACAGTGCGCGTCAGGCTCATATGACACGTGGCAGACCGTTATAACCAAATCACACCCTCACGTGAGGGAATATTATGTCATCATTTGGCATCTACAGGTGTCAACAGGGGATTGGTTGGATCATCATTCACATGCACCATGCTTACTTGGGGGGTACACTACACCCCCCAAGACCTATATATACTTGTCACCTACAACCCTACAAGGGATAGATCCATTAACTACAACCCTAGCTAAAACTCTGCTTGTACACATAGTAGAGAGAGGGAGAGGGTTATGTTCATTGTATCCAAGACCATTAGTGCCCATACTTAGTGGAACACACACCCACAGTGGATGTAGGCCAAATTGGCTGAACCACTATACATCTTTGTCTTATTTCCTCTTATACTCATCCCCTTCTACATACTTATACACTTATACATCTCTATGGCTGCCATGGCTGCTACTGTTTGAGCTCACTATCACTTATCTGGTGATACTAAATCTTAGCATCATCAATTTGGCGCCGTCTGTGGGAAACGAGAAGACATCTCTTCCTTTGTACAGCTTGACCTCACTGGGCACTCTGGTGGCGAACCAACACTCCCCCTGAGAGGAGGTGTTTCACCATTGAAAGAGACCCACTAAGGTTCCCAAGCTCACCAGTATTTTCTTCAGTGCAACTTTTCATAGCTCAAGCACATGGCACCTGAAATGCCACCGCCACCACTTCCCCCGCCGGATGAGGGGGGAAGACCCAGTTCCAGTCAGCCGCCGCCTCAGTCTGAGATGGCTGATGTGGCAGCAGCCCTAAAGTCTCTGGCAGCAAGCCAGCGGATGATGCAGGAGCAGTTCACAGCTCTGAGCCAGAACATACTGAGACCACCAGGGGTCACACCTGAGATGATCACTCCGGCAGCAGCCCCAGGGCAGCATGAGGCCAGGGGACCACCCCAGGCACCACACAGAGACCTGCCACCCCCTCAGCGGCGTAGGGATGTTGCTGACCCCAGGCGTTTGCGCCTGGGGAGGCAAGGAAACCCTTGCCCTGAAGACAGGTATGACGATCTGGAGGGGGAGGAGGCCCCAATAGAATGCTGGGAACCATACGAGGTCTCCAACAATACTGTGCGACCTCTCCAGGACAGTAGAGGAAAGTGCGGGAGACCAAACCCTGATGATCGTCCGAGAGGCTCTGCTTTTGACCGCCTGAGCAGGGGGTCGGTCTTCGAGAGGCTGGGCCCAGTAAATGACCTGCGGGATAAGCTGTCCAGGTCGAGAAGTGCTGCGAGATCTAGGAGAGAGGCAGCAGAGGGCCGACCCCAAGGACGGGATGACGGTCAAAGGGAAGTAAACAGCCGACACAGGCCTGCTGCAGTGGGAACCCCCATCCACCTCCAAGAGGCAGCGGGGGATAACATCGGCCACGCAGACCCTGTGAGGCCCTGGAATGACTCAATCCAGCGGTTAGAGGATAAGATTGGCGACATACTGAAGAACCGAGACCCTCTTTAGAGGGGATACACCATAGGCTCACCCTTTGTGGCAAAGATAGTCAACTTCCCCACGCCATCAAAGTTCAAGCCTCCTGTGGTCACCCCAAGATACGATGGGAGCACCAACCCTGTCCACCATGTGGAGATGTATCAATCGGCGGCAGACATATACTCTATCTCAGATGAGATGAGGTGTCGTTCCTTCTCTGGTACCCTGACAGGGGCTGCACATGTCTGGTACACGTCTCTTCCAAAAAATTCCATTGAAAACTTTAAGCAGTTGGCAGACCGGTTCATCCACAACTTTTTCTTCGGGGTGAGACCACAGAAGAAGACCACACACCTGCTCTATGTTAAGCAGGGAAAGAATGAGACTCTGAGAGACTACATAGCCAGGTTCAATAAAGAGAAGCTGGAAGTGGAAGACTATGAGGAGAGCATAGCTATGACAGCCCTGATTGGAGGGCTCCAAAAGGGAAAGCTATTATGGAAGCTCGCCGAAGACCCTCCGAGGACGATGGCTGAGCTGTTGTCAACAGCAGGGAAGGTGATGAACGCCGAAGAGGCGATGGCCGCAAAACATGAAGACGAAAAAGGAGGTGCAAGCGGGGGCAAATACCCTAAGAAGAACAAAGAAGGGAAGAAGAGGTCCACGGATGATAAGTTCGTTGGTTACACCCCTCTAACGGTCAGCTGTGAACAGATCCTCAACGAGATAAAGAGTGACCGATCCCTGAAGTGGCCTGAGAAGCTGAGGGCAGCCCCCGGCAAGAGGAACAGGAACCTGTGGTGTGAATTTCACCAAGACCATGGTCACGTAACAGACAAATGCTTTGCTCTGAAAGATGAGATTGAGAAGATGCTGAAAGAAGGGAAGCTCAGAAAATACGTGGACCAAGAGGCCTTCAAGAGGGGCCGAGGGGACGACCCCAGGAAAAAGCGAGTTGATGCATGTAAAGAAGGTCCTCGAAAAAGAGGGGACGACCCCTCTGATGATGAGGACGACCCTGACCTCCCGCCGAGAGACGATCACGGTCTTGTCAAGAGGCTCAATATGATCTCGCTCAGTGTAGGAATGATCTCCGGGGGATTAGCAGGAGGAGGGTCTGAGGTCACTGACAGGAAGGCCCATGTTGCTGAGGCTAAGGCGGTGACGAAGGTGGTGCACTCAACCTCCCTAGAGGTCAAGTCAGAAAAAAGGAAGAAGGTTGACATGGACACTTTGATAGTGGGATTTTCAAGGATGGACTTCAAAGGCCTCTTCGCCCCGCATGATGACCCTCTCGTCATCACTACCAGGGTGCACGGGTGCGAAGTGCCGAGGATCCTGGTAGATGGGGGCTCATCCGCAGATGTGATGTTTTGGCCATGCTTCAAGGCCTTGGGCCTCAGTCGTGCCAGACTTGTCCCATACCATCATCCGATGATCGGGTTCAGTGGGGAGAAGGTTCACCCCCTGGGAATATATGAGGCTGATGTCAGGATGGGGGACGAATGGCCGAGATGGCTCACTAAGAGGGTCAGTTTCTTTGTGCTGGATGAGCATGTGTTTTCGGCATACAACATCATACTGGGACGTGGGGCCCTCAAGGGGTTTGAAGCTGTGCCGTCCACAGTCCACCAGATGGTTAAGTTCCCTACCCCTTACGGGGTGGGGGAAGTTCAGGGAGACCAGACGACAGCGAGAGAGTGCTACTACAACTCCGCTGAAGAAAGGGAGGCACACAAGAGGGCTACAGCCACTTACAACATTGATACCCTAGACCCCAGAGACGAGACGAAGCTCAAGAAAGGAGAGGCCGCTGAGGAGGTAGAACCCATCATCCTCGATGAGGATGACCCGGGAAAAACCGTCCAAGTTGGCAAATCTCTGAAGCCCGATATCAGGGAAGACCTCATTAGACTGTTGAGGAGAAGGCAAAACGTCTTCGCCTGGAGTCATGTAGATATGCCAGGGATTGACCCTGAAATCATGTGCCACAAGCTCAACGTGGTAGAGGGAGTGAAGCCGGTAAAGCAGAAGAGGAGGATTTACTCTAGAGAAAAGTATGAGGTCATCAGGGATGAGGGTAAAAAATTAGAAGACGCTGAATTTATCAGAGAGGTCATCTACCCTGAATGGCTGTCCAATGCAGTCATCGTCCCAAAGGCCAACGGGAAGTGGAGAATGTGCGTGGACTTCACAGACCTCAACAAGCATTGTCCCAAAGACAGCTTCCCTCTCCCCCGCATCGACCAGATGGTAGACGCTACCGCAGGCCATGAGCTCATGAGTTTCATGGATGCCTACTTAGGGTATAACCAGATTTTCATGAACCCTGAGGATTCGGAGAAGACCGCCTTCGTCACTGACAAGGGGACATACTGTTATAGGGTCATGCCCTTTGGCCTAAAAAATGCGGGGGCAACGTACCAGCACCTCGTAAACAAAATGTTCGAAGACCAAATTGGGAAGTCTATGGAGGTCTACGTAGATGACATGCTGACTAAGAGTCTGAAGGCAGAGGATCATGTGGCAGACTTGGAAAGGACCTTTAATACAATGGACAAATACAAAATGAAGCTCAATCCGGCCAAGTGTGTCTTCGGGATCGGAGCGGGGAAGTTCTTGGGGTTCATTGTCAATCAAAGAGGCATCGAGGCCAATCCAGAAAAGATAAAGGCCCTTATTGAGATGAAGACCCCCAAGTCCATTAAAGACATTCAGAGGCTCACAGGGAGAGTGGCTGCCTTGAACAGATTTGTGTCAAGGGCTACAGACAGGTGTCTACCATTCTTCAAGATCCTCAGGAAGGCCTTCGAGTGGAGTAAAGAGTGTGATGAGGCTTTCAGGGAGCTAAAATCATACTTAGGGTCTCCCTTGCTGCTGTCACAACCCGTGCAGGGTGAACGACTTTACGTGTACCTTGCTGTCTCAGAGTCCGCTATCAGTGCAGCAATCATAAGAGACGAAGACGGGATACAGAAGCCCGTATATTTCAACAGCAAGGCACTCCAAGGGGCAGAGCAAAGATACCCGAGGATGGAGAAGTTGGCCTATGCCTTGATCCATGCCTCAAGGAAGATGAAACCGTACTTCCAATCCCATACTATGGTCATCCTTACTGACTCTCCTCTTAGGCAGGTCCTACACAAGCCTGAAAAGTCAGGAAGGCTAATGACCTGGGCTATAGAGCTGGGGGAGTTCGGCATTGTGTATCAGCCTAAGACAGCCATTAAGGGGCAGGCCTTGGCAGATTTCGTGGCTGAATTTACTTGGGAGAGTGACGTGGCCGAGGGTGAGGGTCTAAGCCAGACAGATACCCAGCAAGGTAGGCTCACTGACCCTCCTGCAGATACGGCTGAGACAAGCACCGCTAGAAGAAAGGTGGCTGAAAATGAAGAGGGAGGATACCTTTTTAGACAAGGGTCACTCATCGAGGGAAATTTCTCGGAGGAACATGCTGTGTGGAGTCTCTTCGTCGACGGGTCCTCTTGCGAAAGCGGGAGCGGAGCTGGATTGATAGTGTCAGCACCCGACGGCACAGACATCGAGTACGCCCTGAGGTTCAATTTCAAAGCCTCCAACAATGAGGCTGAGTATGAGGCCTTGATAGCTGGCCTTTCCTTGGCTAAGTCCCTCAGTGTCGGCCAAATTTTGGTTCACAGTGATTCAAGGCTGGTGGTGAATCAGATACTAGGAGCCTACGAGGCCAAAGACGAGAGGATGGCTAGGTATCTTGAGAACGTGAGGTCATTGCTGAAAAACTTTAAAGAAGTGAAATTCAAAAGGATACCTAGGCTCGACAATGGCCGTGCTGACGCCCTTGCAAGGTTGGCCTCAGCTACTAGGACAGACATAAGGAGGACAGTCCCGGTAGAAATCCTGCATCGACCAACTATCGAAGACGACGAGGGAACACTTAGCATTTGCATGAATGTTTCTCAAGAACCTTCATGGATGGATCCTCTGATCAGATACATTAAAGGGGGAGAGATGCCAGAAGCAATCCAAGAGAGGAAGAAGCTGAGATACAGGGCTACAAAGTTCACTGTCATCGGAGACACGCTGTACAAAAAGGGGTTTCTGCTCCCCTTACTTAGGTGTGTGCATCCTTCAGAAGTCCCTTCCATTTTGCAAGATGTGCATGAAGGGTCGTGCTCAAGCCACATTGGGGGTAGATCCTTGGCAAAGAGGGTGATCACCCAAGGTTACTGGTGGCCGACCTTAGGGAAAGATGTTGCCGCATATGTTAAAAAGTGTGATAAATGCCAAAGATTTGCTACCATCCCTCACCAACCTCATCAGCCCCTCACCTCCATTACATCCCCATGGCCGTTTGCAGTATGGGGGATTGACCTGGTAGGACTCTTACCGAGGGCAGTCAATAACTATCGGTTCCTCATCGTAGCAATTGACTACTTTTCAAAGTGGGTAGAGGCCGAATCGATGGTCACGATTACAGAGCAGAAGACCTTTCAGTTCATCTGGAAGAATGTGATATGCAGATATGGTCTACCCAACACCCTCATCTCGGATAACGGGACCCAGTTCAAGAATGCCTCTCTGCAGAAGTACTGTGAGAGGGTAAGTATCAAACAATTTTTCTCCACCCAAAGCCGACCTCAGGCCAATGGGCAAACCGAAGTAACGAACAGGACAATCCTAGATGGGATTAAGAAGAGGCTTGAGGAGGCAAAAGGAAGATGGGTCGAGGAGTTATATGCAGTGTTGTAGGCATACAGGACGACAGTAAGGACCTCTACTGGGGAGACCCCCTTCATGTTAGCTTATGGATCAGAAGCAGTCATCCCCACCGAGGTCGAGTTTCCCACTCATAGGGTCCAAATGTACGACCCCCAGGGAAATACGGAAGAGAGGAAACTTGACCTGGACTTGATTGAGGAAAGAAGGGAGGATACTGAGATAAGGCAGGCTTCCTACCAGCAGAGGACCACAAGGTTTTACAATCAGAGGGTGAAACAGAGGCCTATCGCTGTAGGAGACTTGGTCCTCAAGAAGACTTGGCAGAAGCCCAATAAACTCCATCCTAATTGGCACGGCCCCTATAGGGTCACCGACGAAGTTGTCCCTGGGACCTATAAACTAGAAAACCTAGAGGGGGAACCTTTTTCCAACCCCTGGAATGCGGATCATTTGAAAAAATACTACCAGTAGTGTTGTAAGGTCTTGACAGGCCATGGTTGTAATAAGCATTGTTTCGACAGAACACATGGAAAATTAATGAGAAATATCAGTGTTTCCCTCATCCAGCGGTTATCAGTTATAGTATGCATGCAAAGAAGTTGAACCCTCGGCTATAATGAGGGTCAGTGGAGGGGACGACCCCACCACTGTCCTCAAGAAAGACGAGGGTAGACTTTGTTAAAAACCATTAATTTGGTAAGTTGAACCCTCGGCTGTAATGAGGATCAGTGGAGGGGACGACCCCACCACTGTCCTCAAGAAAGACGAGGGTAGACTTCATTTTAAACCATTAATTTGGTAAGTTGAACCCTCGGCTGTAATGAGGATCAGTGGAGGGGACGACCCCACCACTGTCCTCAAGAAAGACGAGGGTAGACTTCATTTTAAACCATTTTAAGTTGGTAAGTTGAACCCTCGGCTATAATGAGGATCAGTGGAGGGGACGACCCCACCACTGTCCTCAAGAAAGACGAGGGTAGACTTCATTTCAAACCATTTAAGTTGGTAAGTTGAACCCTCGGCTATAATGAGGACCAGTGGAGGGGACGACCCCACCACTGTTCTCAAGAAAGACGAGGGTAGACTTTGTTAAAAACCATTAATTTGGTAAGTTGAACCCTCGGCTATAATGAGGATCAGTGGAGGGGACGACCCCATCACTGTCCTCAAGAAAAGACGAGGGCAGACTTTGTTAAAAACCATTAATTTGGTAAGTTGAATCCTCGGCTGTAATGAGGATCAGTGGAGGGGACGACCCCACCACTGTTCTCAAGAAAGACGAGGGTAGACTTCATTTTAAACCATTAAGTTGGTAAGTTGAACCCTCGGCTATAATGAGGACCAGTGGAGGGGACGACCCCGCCGCTGTCCTCAAGAAACACGAGGGTAGACTTTGTTAAAAACCATTAATTTGGTAAGTTGAACCCTCGGCTATAATGAGGATCAGTGGAGGGGACGACCCCATCACTGTCCTCAAGAAAAGACGAGGGCAGACTTTGTTAAAAACCATTAATTTGGTAAGTTGAACCCTCGGCTATAATGAGGGCCAGTGGAGGGGACGACCCCACCACTGTCCTCAAGAAAGACGAGGGTAGACTCCATAAAAATCATTAATTTGATCATTTGAACCCTCGGCTATAATGAGGATCAGTGGAGGGGACGACCCCACCACTGTCCTCAAGAAAGACGAGGGTAGACTTGATTAAAAAAATCATTGGGTTATTATGTCCCTCGGCTATAATGAGGATCAGTGGAGGGGACGACCCCACCACAGTCCTCAAGAAAGACGAGGGAGGGGTTAATAGCATCAACAAGGAGAAAACCATAAAAGAATTAAGTATGGAAGACAACAATTATGGAAGAGACTGGTATTAATAAAACATAAGTATCAAGTGTTTTTACAAGGCCTTTGAACAAAAATACAAAAACGAGGGTATGGGCTACAGGCAGCCACCCTAGGGGACGACATCAGAGGGCAGGGCCTCAACATCAATGGGAATGGTCTCCTCAGTTACCAGCACCGGATGATCTTCAGATGTACCGACCCCCTCGATCTGGACTTGGGACTCCACCTGGTTGAGGGCCTCGGCAATTAGGGGGTCGTCCAGTTGAACACCCTTCAGTGAAGGGCGAACAGAGGAGACGACATCGCCAAATTTGAGGACGACCCATCGGCAGGCCGTCCTAATCCCCCTTTCTAGATATTCAAGGCCGAAGCCCTGAATTTCATCTGAGGTCTTGTATGCCTCAACAGCATCAGCCTCGGCTTTCCTGATGGCTGCTTCCAGATCAGTCTTATGCTGGGCCTCCAGGTTGATCAGAGCCTCATCCCTATCCTTGATGATCAAGTACTTGGCTTGCAAGTCGGCATCGTGCTGCCTCATCAGCTCATCTAGGACCCTAGCGTGCTCGGTCCTGGCACTCTCAAGCTCAGCCCTTGAAGTGTCAAGCTCAGTCTTTGCTGTGTCTAGCTCTGCCTGCAACTCATCCTCATGTTGAATGGCCCTCTCAGCTTCGTGAAACTTTTGTTGATTCTTGGCCATCCACTTGGTGGCTGAGGTCAAGGCACAGACAGACTGCAAGAAAAAATGAAGAAATATCAAGGAGGGCCGAGGGAACAGTTAGTGAAATTAAAGAAGGTCAAGACCAATACCTGAGCAAGGGAGTGCAGACCGTAGTCGTACACTTTGGCTGGTGGCATCTTTGCCAAGAACTCGAAGTCAGAGGCCGACGGTGCAGAGAACATCGAGGCCTTGGCTGCTCTCAGGTTGGCAATAAGAGATGAGGGGTCGGCCCTCAGATGGGACAGATTTTGAGACCAGAAGGCCCCCATGCTGGACGAAGAGGTCGTCCCCTCAGAGGCTTCGACCCTTGCCCTCGTCCTTGGATCAGGCTGATGCTCAACAGGAGCCTCAGGCTCCTTCCTTTTGTGACTATCGGCTGTCGGCTCAACAACCGTCGGCCCTGAGGCCCTTGTCTTCTTGGGAGCTTGCTGAGGCTCCTTCCCCTTCTTCTTTGACAGACCAGCAAGTAGGCTTGGAGCAGTCATATCCCAGAGGTAATCTGACACACCTGCAGGACGACCTGAAAAGGATACGATGCATCAGAAATACAGAGATAAATGGGAAACACTTCAAAAATAAGTAAAGAAAAGAAAATGTTCAGTATAACTCACATAGTTCTGTCAGAGGGCCGACCCTCAGACCAGCTTCTTTAAGGAAGCGTGGGGTCATCAGATCTTCGAACTTTGGGATCTCACCCTCTCTCCCTCGTCCCCTCAGATACTCAACAATATCCCTTTCCTCCAGGCTAAGTCCGGGGTCTGACCTAGCTTTCATTGAGGGATTAGACCATTTGTTAGGGACCCTCAGACCATCGGCAGAAGGGGACGCCTCGGCGGAGCGCTCCCACGCCCCAGATATGAAGAAGAATCTCTTTTTCCAATCATGATTGGAAGTTTGAGACACGTGAAGAAGTTTCTTCTCAGACCTTCTCGCCCCAAGATGATAATATCCGGGCTGTTTAGATGAAGAGGTGATATTATAGCAAGCCAAGAATACGTCGGACGAGGGCTCGTCAGTAAAAGAGTTTTTCCATAAGGAAATGTAACCCAGAATCGTCCTCCAAGAGTTGGGTGGAAGTTGAGAGGGGGAGACGCCTAGAGCCGACAGAATATCTACAATGGCAGGGTGGAAGGGAAGTCTGACACCTACCTTGAACATCTGCTCGTAGACTGCAACCTCTCCCTCTTCACCCTCAAAAACCCTCTCAGTCTCAGAGAGAACCCTCATAGTTACCCCAGAGGGCACTCCGTAAGTATGCCTCCATATCAATAGGTCCCTATCCCTAACGGAGGAGATAAAAGACGAGGCGTGGGAAGTGTCAACCTCATCATCTGTATCATCGTCTTCGTACTCATCCCCCTCCATCTCATCACCTGCAGGAGGACCCTGAGGGAAAGCCACTTGGAAGGCATTGGGGGACAGGGTTGTCACAGGGACAGCCTCAGAGGGGATCGTACCCTCGGCCTCTCGGGGAGGGCTAAGGTCAGACGTGTTCCTTTCTACCAGACGTTCCAGCACCAGTTGGAGAGGGGGTTCTCTCGTCCATTTCACTTGGCTTGGGAGTGTCGGCAGGACGAGACGACGACCCACAAGACTCAGAGGGTTCAGATGGTCTTATGGTGGGAAGAGGAATGGGAAAGATGGGTCGTACCCAATTAGGGTCGGCCCCTCGTCTCCTCTCCTCCTCTTCCTCTATCCGTCTGATCTCGGCAAAGAGTTTTTCTCTCAAGGGTGGGAATTCAGACACTAGGTTGTAAAGCCTCCTAAGCATTAAGGGGAAGACCCTACACTTGGAGAAATTATACTAGACTTGGCTAATTCAACTACAAACACATGGGGGACTGACCAGGTTTGACTTTTGGATCAAACCAAAGAACTAAAACGTTTTTCGTCAAGAATGTTCAAGAACTACCAACCGGAGAAGACACTGGAAAAAGGCAATAGGGGAACTCTAAGAAACTGTCGACCTACGACCCTAAAAAATATACAGAAATGAAGACAAAAGAAGGCACGGGGAGAAAAAGGTTACCTGATGACGAGAGAACAAGAGCGCAGTGAGGCCTGAAAGATTGAAGGCTGCAAATGGCGATTGGTTCTAGAGAGAGAAAATGGTTAGGCGCGAAGAAGAAGAAGTTGGAAAGAGAGTTTAAAAATTGCTTATATACATTGGCAATAAATGGGCACATTTGCCAAGAAGGGAATAGTCAGGGCACAAAGCCCCAGGCAAGTGTGCAGCCGCCCTGCCTTGGGAACTTAAATAGCAATGAGTACCTGCCCATGTGTCACTCATCTAACTGATCGTACATGCATCTCATTTAGTACACTATCCCTCAGCCATCTCAGCAGTACCTATGGCTAAGGGCTGGGGGGTGATTGATATACCCGTTTATACCCTCAACCTGGATGAGGATTACCTCCTATACGGACGACCCTACGAGGGGCCGACCCTTCACCAGGCCCCAGCTGGCCACCACCAGGCCCAGACGACCCTACGAGAGGCCGACCCTGACCCAGGCTCCGGACGATCCTACGAGGGGCCGACCCTTCCCCAGACTCTGGACGACCCTACGAGGGTACGACCCCTCCCCAGGCTCTGGACGACCCTACGATGGTACGACAGTACGAGGCCAGAATCAAGCCAGACTCCCTGCCGGATGAAACTTTGCCCTCGGCCTCGGCTCATAGGCCGAGGGTGACATCATGACAGTGCGTGGTTTGGGACACGCGTGGAACAGTGCGCGTCAGGCTCATATGACACGTGGCAGACCGTTATAACCAAATCACACCCTCACGTGAGGGAATATTATGTCATCATTTGGCATCTACAGGTGTCAACAGGGGATTGGTTGGATCATCATTCACATGCACCATGCTTACTTGGGGGGTACACTACACCCCCCAAGACCTATATATACTTGTCACCTACAACCCTACAAGGGATCGATCCATTAACTGCAACCCTAGCTAAAACTCTGCTTGTACACATAGTAGAGAGAGGGAGAGGGTTATGTTCATTGTATCCAAGGCCATTAGTGCCCATACTTAGTGGAACACACACCCACAGTGGATGTAGGCCAAATTGGCTGAACCACTATACATCTTTGTCTTATTTCCTCTTATACTCATCCCCTTCTACATACTTATACACTTATACATCTCTATGGCTGCCATGGCTGCTACTGTTTGAGCTCACTATCACTTATCTGGTGATACTAAATCTTAGCATCATCAATATATATAGACAACAATATGTTTTGATGGACATCAAGTTATATATGAACATACTTGTTTCTTTTCATGCTCCATGAATCCATACTCAATGTTACCATTATTTGTGAAATTATAGGCTAAACTTCTTTTGAATCACTGCTCCAGTGAGAAAGTATTACTAGATTAATAGTTGTTTCAAGTTACTTTTATCTGTCGTAAGTAATTAATTATGGAAGAACATGCCACCATTAGTTAGGCGATGGATTTATGTTCTCCTCATTGATTCATTTCACTGATCTCGACTTGTATATAACCTTGCAATTGAATTATTATGAACTAAAAATTCCCCATCTTTAGATATGTGTCACATTATTGGACACATCTAAATAACAAGGATAGGAAGGAGTTAAAAAAATCTTTCATCTCGTTAAATTATGCAATGAGATTAAACTATTTTTTTGAAGCTCTAATTTTGAAATCCTATCCTAATAAAGTGTTGCTATATCAGATTTAAGTTCCAACTTAGATTATTATTGCCAAAGATGGTAGTGCTTTTCATGCTTAAGAAGTACATGAGGAAACCAAATTAAATTGACTCATGTAAGATTAGATTATTTCGTGTTACCAAATCATTTTTAGAGTATTTAAATACACACATAAAAAAAGCATATAGGTATGTATGTATTTATACATGTATGTGTTAGTTCTACTTTAATTCGATCGCTTCCCTGTCATAGCATCAACTTGGTTCTTTTGTTTGGGCAGGTTGTCATTACTTTGGTTTTCATGTATGACTTATTTGATTTTCTATTGTGTGTTCCTCCTACATGTATGTTAAGTATTATTTTCTTATTACTCTTTCCTTTCTCATCACCCTCATTAGGTAAAAGGTTTTATGTTCAAAAAATATTTTTACTCGCTTCTTCTGATGCATTTTGAGCAATGTTTGATGGTGGTTACAGGGTACATGTCTAAATTTAATGTATTGTAGTTTCTTCTATGTAGGATAGTTTTGTGTTTATCACTTCTTTCTTGTCCTGGAACATGTAACTGCATAAACATCTTTGAAACGGGTAATGGTTTTCTTAGGAGTATGAGAGATGTAGCTCATCTTAATTACAACTGATGAGATGTTTATAATTTTTCTTATGATGCTATCAAAGTGGTCCAAGTGGAATTTCTTAGTTACATGCCCTATTTTTCTAGATGATGCAAATATGTTGTTGGATATTGATATCTCTTTACGGTTATATTATTTGTTATATCTATAAAATGTTCTTTATGAATTCATTACTGGATAAGGATGCCAAGGACATTGAAATTTCAAATATCAGATGGAATATTTTTGAGTTGATGATAAAGTGCAGATTATCCCACTTTTGTTTAAAGAATGAATGTAGACATTAAGCCTGTGTGACTACAATCATGTTATACCTATCGCTTTTCCCTTCCAGATACATATTCATTTGATTTCAATTGTATATTCCATAGGATCTTCTGAGGGAAGTGGATCAATATCTTTTGCAGGGGATTAAGCATCTATGTGAGTACGTTATTGCGTTGGTGAGTTCAAAAATTGGATTCTTACGAATCGATTCACGATTCGATTCACTATTCATGATTCATAGGATTTCCGATTCATGATTCGATTCACGATTTGACAACTATGAATACATTTAATATGGTTCTTTATTAAATTTGTAAATTGTTGAATCTAATTGGTTTGATCAAATGATTCAAATCTAAATGAAAAATAAAATTTAAATCTCAATAACCTCCATTTAGAAACCTAACAATCAGCTAACACAGTTAAAGGTGGATACAGAGAATTTTGAGGGCTATTGCAATATGAATAAGACCTGTGATGATGTTCAATTCTTATAATGTTCTGCATGCTTTTTCAATAGTGAATTACTTTCTTAATAGGTTCACCGTATACAATTATTGTATACTTAATTTTTTCACTCTAGGTTGAAGGAGTCGACTCTTTTTATTTAGTCGAATCTTTCAACTTTGAATCAACTCTTAAGTCCGATGTTTTTATTTCAAGTTGAATTAGTTCATGAAACACTAATATAGTTGACTTTAGTACCTTATAGTCTACTATCTAGTGTTTTTGGATTATTTATTTTAATGTTAAATTCTTTATTTTGATGATGAAAAAGTATGTTTTGAATGCGTATGAGTGTTTTAGACAATATTTTGATACAAAATTTTTTCATCCCCCTTAACATAACCACTAGCATTTAGTTTCAGACTAAGAATAGGAGGAATCATCCAATATACTCGAATTTAATTCTGTTTTTACCTATACAAATTAGAAAAGTAGGTTGTCTTTGTATAATAGTAACATTTACAAATTTAGGCACAACATAGGTGTTAATCTTAACCATATAAGAAACATCTGCAATAATTTTAGGTTGAAAAGTGGGATTTACATTCAAATCTCGCCTTGTTCCTTAACAACCACAAGCACTAAAAAAGAAATTAAGGAATTTTATATCAAAAATTACCTTGGACAGAGTTAGAAGCCTCAAACCACCAAATAATAAACCTTGCTATAATGGTCGTAGGACATACATCAACCCCCATGATTCCTTTTGAATTAACTCCATACTTTGATCAAAATCTTACCATTGAAGAAAAGGCGGTCCACTGATTCACTGTTATGATTAGAGCAGCAATTACACATATATGACCTCTCACACCTTTTTTCTGAACAACAAGATCCAGGGGAGCTATGCCTTTGATAAATCTCCACAAGAATATAGATATTTTTAAGGTAACACACTTACTCAAGATAAACTTTTTTGTCTAGAATATAGATATCTTCAAGGTTATTCTTCGCCGCCACTTGGCCTTGTAACTACAGTGGCTTAAGCTTCAGGGCATCATTTATTTTTTCCTTTTACCAATGTGCTTTAGCTCAGATGGTACGATTACTAACCTTTTAGCGAGGTGGCATATCCAAAACAATTTCACGCTCCTTGGGACAAGATTAAAATGGGAAGCAGTTGCGTAGCCCATCTTTCCATTTTTAGTTAAAAATAGCTCTAGTTGAGAATGATCTATTATATCCGTAGTCTATTATTAATTTTTGAAAACACATTAGGACTCCCTCCTCTGCCTATGCGGCAACCTAGCCGGTGGCATGGCTGGATCGATGTTGGAGATGCCCACACTCATGGACCTCTTACCGCCTAGGAAAAAATATATGTTGTTTTTGTGGGACATAAATCTAGGATTTATGATACTTGGGCTGAAATTAGAGAACATGTAAAAAAAAATTACGGGGGCATAACACAGGTCATTCGGTACTGGAGATGAAGCAGAAATGGCATTTTTAGAATATTAGCGGCTCAAATATAAAAATGCTTCATGTGGAATCGCATAGACAACAACTCAATTTGATTGTGTTATAATCGAGTGATAATGCCCATGATCGCTGCTCGCTATTGTGCTACTGATTTTTTCTAATTGAACAAAAAAACGGGAAAATCTTTTCATAAATTATTTATTTTTGGTACTTTAGGTTCTAGAGACGGACTCTCCTCTCACTAGAATATGCGTGAGTTTATATTGTGGATGAGTTTGTGCAGACTGGGTGTGCGCGTGACAGCTCGGATGAGTGAGAGGTGAGTAAAGGGAGAAGTTAAGGGCTGGCCAGCGTGTTGTTTTCAAGGTATGCGGGCAGCGTGTTGAGGCATTCGTTTTTCTTTTTGATCTTTCTTTATGTTGTTCGCGAGTGTGTGTTGGCAGGCATGCCTACTGTGTTATGTGATTTTAATGGATCTTTTTTTGGGTTTCGTGTTTATGTCTTTGTATGTTTGTTGTGGTAATGGGACTATCCGTGTTTCATAGGTTTGGTTTTGAGAATATTATTCAAATAGATTAAGTCATTGGTTTAGTAGCACGTGAGTCATTGGGTTTTATGGGTTCTTTAAATTCATGTCTACAGATGTTTTAAAATGGATTCATTACCTTTTCTATATAAAGACTTTACTTCCTCTTTTCATTTAGAATAACAAATCATTATCTGTACATTCAAAGTTCTTAATGACAATGATGGATTTGATTTATTGGATTAATGATTTGTTTGTAGAATACACACAATAATTCTTCTCGGGTGTAATACCTCTGTTGAAGTAGTTCCTTTTTCCTATTAACATTATTTGTTTTATTTGTAGAGCAGATCTAACGGGATCAAACTACCAACTCAATTTCTGTATAACAGAGGTAATAGGATATTCGCATCGATACTGATGGGATTGACTGGAATTTCTCAAGTGAGGAAAGGTACATTTAGTCTTATTCATGCATTTTTGTACTAATAGGCTTGTTGTGGATGTAAATTTCAACTCCTTTTTAATTGGAGACATTCGTCATTGTTTTATTGTTTTGAAGCTACAAATACATTAAATTTCCACTCTGTTTTAATTTGACATTCATCATTTTTTTGAATAGTTTGAAGTTGGTAATACATTGAATGCTTAGTGTGTAACTATTGTATTTTTAGGTTCCAGACAAGTTGTGCTCTGTAAGTCATACGTTATTACATTTTTTTATTAGTCTAATTACGTGTGCATGTAATGTGGAAGTTTTATTGTGTGACAGTTACATGTACGGTGCTTCTATATGCCTTGGAGCAGGAGTTGTGTTTGGTTGGATTTCTACACATTAAATTACAAACTAGTTGCATCTGTCAAGTTAGAGCTTTGTCCCTTGGAGAAGGAGTTGTTGTTATACATATCATATTGAAAGGATATATTTAAAAAAATAGTTTGGAGGGTGTAATAAGTTTGATATCTTTAATGGAGTATTTATCTATCCCGTTAACCAATATTGAGGCCCACTTCCGTGCCAATTTATTCGGACCTTGATGGTTCATTTATAACTGACTATTCTTGAACAGTTTTTGCTGTCGGTTTCGGAATCAATTGCATGGTATCCATTAAGGGATACTTGTTATTTGAGAGAGTAGCTACAGCGGAAATATTGCAACTTCTCAAATAAAAACCAATTTTAATTAATTCCAAATTTTAGTTAAACCCTAAGACATGCATCTAGATGATTTATCAAATAAAATATAGCATGCAGGATAAAAACAAACAATTTCAGGAAAAATCCCCCTCATGGGCAAAACCTTTTATTTTCACTATAATTTGTAAGAAAACGGTTTACAATCGGATTACAATGAAAATACAGTGACTAAGAATTACCCTCAGGTATCGGATTCTGTAGTCGGCGGCTGGAAATATCCCTTTCCAGGAGGGAAGCAATGAATCCACACGCAGCGAACCCACATGAACCTCAGTCCAATCAACAAAGGAAGAACCGCAGCACTCCTCAATGACACGCAACCATGAAACTTTGTAGAGACTCCCTCAGCAAAGACACGCAGCCCTCGGTTGCAAAGATCTCTCCACAAAGGTTTGAACAAACTAAAAAGTTGTGTTCTTGGGTTACCAAAAAGATTTACAAAGGTTTGGCAATTGTGTGAATCAAAACATGAGTCTTGGGACTGAAAAATATGAAGACTAGATGTATTTGGACTCTCAAAAACGTCTTCTAAAGTCTTGCAAAACAACTCTCCCGAAGTTGGTATTTATAGGAAAAAATATGAAGAGTTCCGCTTTGTTAAAACTCTTAAAAACTTTTCAGCGTACAGGTACACCGAACCCGATCTAGGGTACACCGAACCGGTTCGAGTGTACCATCCTGGTATGGGGTTAAAAAACAGCATTCTTCAAGGAATTTTCTCCAACTTCAAAAGGTCATAACTTCTTCATCGTAGCTCGGATTGAGGTGCCGTTTCTTCCAGTATCTTCGTTGCGGCGAGCTCTTCAACTTTCCAGTTGACCAGACCTCCGAACTATGGATGTGAAATTACGAAAATGCCCTTGAACTTCCCTATCAAGCCTTATTTCACTGTTTTGACTTCCCTTGCGTACCACTTGCATTAAGTCCCTAAAATCTTGGAATGTGAAGTCGTTGAGGCAGATGTGGGACACATTAATGGAGATGTTGAATGCTTGATTCCCGGAATTCGGATAGAGGCCGTCATGTGAGATCGTGAGGTGACGTGCCAAATGTAGCGGCGTACGACATACACAAATGTAACATGTTGGACATGAGAAAAATGTCCTTACATTATTCGTGTTCTGTAGTGGATCAAATGGGTCCATTTTTCTAAATCATTCACTATGTTCATTGTTAGACTATATGTTATGGTTTTATTTTAAATCACATATGGAACAGTTTTATCAATGGAACATGATTCATGCCATGGTTCAAATACTCATATACAACTGATTCATCATAGAAGAAAATGAGGTTTTGCCTCAAATTTATGAGATCTTCATAATAGGATCAATTGCGTTGGTCTTTATCTGAAAACGTGTTTGGTGTGGACGCACGTATGTCACATTCTTACAAATTTTCTCATATTTTCTTTATTTATTTATCGAATTTTCTCATTTTTTATATATTGTTAAGACATTAACTTATGATGTTACTCATACCGAAATTACTCTCCTAATGTGAATATTGCCAATATTTCTGACTTTCAGAATGCTCAGCCTGATGTTGAACCCACTTTTACCTCTAAAGTTAGGAATAATGTGCAAAACTTATGCTTCATTTCTGTGAACTTCAGAGGGTAATCTTTTAGTTCATGAAGAGGAGGATATGAGACAATACGATGGAATAGTCAATGTATGAGAGGATATCATTAGAGGGGGTTCAACTACCTTATTTGATAATATCACTGGTGGGGAAATTCAATGTGCCGATGATTAATCTAAATCTCTATCTACTTTGATTGATGGAGTGGGAGATTTCAAAATTATGTTTCAAAGTCTCAAAAGAAAAAATTAAAGGAGAATGATAAAAAGGTTTCCCAAGTCAAATCCCAATCCAAGAGTTACAATCTTAGACATAAACCAATGTTTGAAATGAAGTCCTTATATTAGAATATAAGGGGAATTCATGACTCCAAATCCCAAAATATTTTAAAAAGTTTATGTCCTCCATATAGACCTCAAGTTCTCTGTATTTCAAAACCTAAAATTCCTTTTCTATCAATTAATCATCAATTTTGGAATTCTGTTGTTATGTATTTTTCACTATGAATGATAGGCAATATTTTATCCCAACTATTAATCATCAATTTCTACAGTTGAAATGGATTTTCTTAAAGGGTTTACCGTCATGAATTTTCCTACAATTTTCATTATTATGCCCCTGCCATAACCTGTTATCTGAGAAGTTAAATGGAAGAGAATTGGATACAGTGTTTGGATACAAGGCCATCAACTCTTATCAGATGAACTTGGATACAACTTTTGTCAAAACCTTACATTTAATTCCCACATATTTGTATCCATTGTATGCAAACCTTGCATCCAGCTGAGAATATTTAAAGGCACTCAATATTTGGGGAATATGCAAACGTTTTCACATATTTGTGGTATCAGATTGTTATCTTATGTCTTTTAAAGTCAATAATAACATTTTTTATATTTTGTTATTACGTTTGAACAGGTGATCTCTTATAAGCCGATAATAAACACTACTCTGTCCATTGCAGGTAACACTTTAAACAATGTTTGTACTTGCTCTGCCCATATACACTGCTCTGCCCAAAACCTAAAACACGGCTATGTCCATAAACACTGCTAGATTGAAACACGCTAGATAGATTACTATCAATTTCCTTAATGTCCATCCTTCAAAGGTGAGATTCGGCTACGACATTGGTCGGAATATTTGTACTTTTCTCTTTGATGTTTAAATTGTTAGTTTAATTTGGGCATTTTCTCCCATGGACGGATTATTGAGGTTAGTTTAATTTGGTTACCCCATAGGCTATTTTTGCAAGTCTGACCTTACTTCTTTATTCCATTTTATTAAAGGAATGTTTTCAATTATGGTTTAGTTTTATCATTTAGTTTTATCTTTATAATAACCAATGTTGTATACATCATTTTAAACTGATACGTTATGATACGAAAAGCTTGAACAAAGTTTTATGTTTTGTCTGTATAATCATTTTAAACGCTTGAAATGAGTTTAGGTTTTGTTGTTTAGTTTATTACCCCGTGTCGCCTCTATTTTTGTATTTTATTTTATTTTATTATTTATCTTAAATGACCCTTATTTTAGTTTTTAACACATTATAATGTCTGCTCCACACTCATTCCTCTCTATTTCTCTATCACAATCACATCCGAAGGAAAAGACTCCCGATAAGCGCAATTGATTGCCCGAGGCGTTGTTATGTAAACACTATGAAAAAGATGTAAGATTTTCAAGCTTGGTTTCATAAATGTTGGTCTTTATAATCATAGTTAGATTTCAGAAAAAGAACAATGACAGGAAATAGAAAATCACATGTTTCTGCTATAATAATCAATAGAATATTAATAATGGCTAATATCTACTTTTTTAATAGCAAGGATATCCACTTAAATAATATACTATATTTCGTTTATTCAAAAGTTCTACTCTCAGTTCATAAATGGCTAGGGGACATTTAAGCTAGATTATTTCTACCTCATGACTTTTTTCCCCTACCTTTGTAAATTTCCACCTATAAATTTTTGAAAAAAGTAGTTTCCCGTTGTTCTCTCTCTCTATCGCCCTCTCTTAATTTCAGTGCAATGGTGTAGTAGTTATTCAACCGTATAAGGCAAGTAGCGACATGAACATCGTAGTAAATGAAGACAACCAAATAACAAAACTGAACACAAGGTTACCGAAATCACTAAATTTCTCAGAGGAGAAGTCTACTACTCCAATATTGGATGCTATTATATATCCAATTCACATGAAGAAACTTTCGATTCAGGTAAAATCTCTTTTTATCCTATTTTGAGAACATAACTAAAATATCTTTTTATCCAACTCAGTTTGTTTTTCCTATTATTTCCATTAATCAGTTATGTAAATGTTTGTATTTCTTAGCAGTTTTAAAGCTTTATACATTTCATGTGATGCCCTTATTTTTTTCTTCTACAGATACATACTCATTACAAATTGTCACTATTATATTTTTATTTAATTAAAAAGTACCTTTTGTTTCATTGCAACTTTATATTGAATTATATTAATGCACAATTGACTATTGGTTTATTTTAGAACTAATAATTTAAAGAAACAGCACAAGACTAATTATCTTACAATTACTTTACTATTAACATAGCATGCAAGTTAATATATAGTTTTTTTATTGCTATGTCCGTTGTTTCTCTGGTTTCAATCACAATTTTTTTATGTTTGAAATAAGGTATTCAACCGAGATTTTTTAGAATGGATCAAGAAGAATGACAAGTTTTATTGTTCGACGACACGACATAGGGTTCTCTTCATGTGACGACACTGTCAGACATTATTAACCTAAGCCAATATAACCATTGAGGTTTACTTGAAATTTTAAGATACGATTTTAAGGTTTTCTAAAATTTTGAAATCTGTTGAAAGTTTCAAGACTGGGTGTTTACTATGTTATTTTACATTTTGTCTATCCAAGTATTTGAACATTCCATTTATTTTTATAGTTTTTACAACTTTATTTTTTATACTTTCATATTGAAAAGAATGGACCATTCTACGAATTGTTCTTCCATTTGGCAGGTTATCCAAACAAAGAATTGAATATTGAATAATTCAGTAAGAAAGATGTCTTCAGAAATGGTACCGATGACTTTTCATTTGTCTCCTATAAGTCTGTATAATTACTCAATTCTTTTGGATTCTACTTATTATTATGAAAAGTTAATTTTCATATTGCAAGGCGAAATCTGCAAGTGAACAAGATATTTTTAGTTTAAACACTTTATTGAAGTATTCATGTACTGATGTCATTTATTTACTTATTGATGTGTTGGTGTTGTTTCGACGAATTAAGTTGAATCGTTGATTTTATTTATATGATGTTTAAGATAGATTATTAGTATTGTTATTAAAAAATATTAGTTTTGTTGGTATTTTTTTTACTTACTTAGTAGGGTGGATAGTCCTATAAACAAAGGAAGTTTTGCCCAATTTTTTTAAATTGTTTATAATTATTTTTACATATAAAAAAATTTTGACGTAATTTATACAGGACTTTATACTTTAAAAAATTTTCTTCGTGCCTTCAGGCACGGGCAATATGCTAGTATATATATATGGCAGCGTATATATATATGTATGTATGTATATATGCTAGTTTATTTCTATTTTGTACCCGGCGAGGCTAGCACATTCCGTTGCTTGTTGCTATGTTGATGTTATAACATCTATGTAAAAACCCCATTATGTTACCCCTTAAACTCCCCTTAGGTCCTTAGCACCTCCCTTCATCACTACAAACCCAAGTCATCGGGCACTCCCAGACTCTGTTTGACCGAAAGTCAAAGTCTTTAGCTCGATCGAGACTGATTTAATGTTAAAGGGACCTGAAACCCCTTTCCAACGGTCCATCTCGTGCGCGATTCCGACTTACCATGCGGCTGAATGACCCTTTTTCCCCAAAACTCAATCAGGAGGCCACCGGGAGCTCCCGGGCTCAATTTGACCTAAGTCAGCTCTTCAACTCTAATGATATGAATGAATATTCAAAGGTCACTGAAACCCCTTTCCAACGGTCCACCTCGTGTGCAATTCTGACTTACAGTACGGACGAACGATCCATTTTACTCTGAAAGGTCACCGAATGCTTCCAGGGCCCGGTTGACCAAAGTTAACTCCCTGAACCAGATCAAACTCTTTGGAATGTCGAAGTACATATCCTAACCTTTCCAAGGTCCGCCCCATGCGCGATTTGGACTTACCATACGAACGAACGATCTGTTTGCATCCAACAATTCCCCGTCTAATGGACCGACGAATGCTTTCGAGCCACATTTGACCCAAAGTTAACTCCCGAACCAGGGAGCGATCCAAAGGACTTTCAAAGGTATCAAAATTACCTTTCCAATGGTCCACCTCATGCGCGATTGAAATCAATGGTTTGTGCGCTGCGACTGATTTTCCGAAAAGGCCTGAAAGACACTACCAAACGGCAGGTCCCAAACCCTGCCTATCAGCAGTGTGCCTAAACGCACCTACCGATTGGCAGGAATAGGGATATGCCGATCGGCAATGCCCTGGGCCTATAAAAAGGAGGCCTTAACCTCATTTCAATGAGGGCCCATATCAGAAGAATATCACTCTTAGCAAATCTAGAAAAGCTCTCTCACTGTCAGCGCGATTTCCACCTCCAAATCCCTTTCCAACCTTCACTTTTCATCATCCTTTTCATCAAACTTGGTGAATTAACCACTCTCCATCATCATCCAAGTACAAGGGTTGCTCTCCAACATTCAAGATCAAGCTCAAGATCTTCAAGAAGGTCCAATTTTCTCAATTCTCTCCTTAAATTCTCATAAATTCGCATTAACTTGTTTTATTACTTAGCACTTTTATTATCTCATCTCACATATCCTACTATACTTTTTATTTAGTATTATCGCACATCTCTTATTTTCATACAAATAAAAAACCAAAAAACAAGAAAAAGAGGGTTTGCTCATAAATTCCAAACGGGAATTCTCACACTTTTCTTACACTTTTCTCACAGCTAAAACACTTTTTCTACACACACACACAAATAATGGAAGTCCCCAATTGGATTTATGGGATAAACCCCACCCCTCGTTTTTCATGCGAACTACGTGGACTTTGATGCCTCTATAGGTTATGTAGGCGTCTCGAGGTAAAATCCGAGATTCGAGTCCTATTTTCACTTTTTTTTTCATCTCATATTCTCTCTAAATTCAATTCTCCTAGATTACATATATATAGATATATTTGTTCTTAGTGGCATATTATTCCACATGCGTTGTCGTTCCATCGTAATGATCAACGTAAGGATAATCGAGTAAATCCTATTTTCTAATATTTTTATACCTTCCTACGGATGACTCACTTTACCTCTTCCATAGTACAAGCCGATAATTCCTATCTCCACTATGTATACACATGCACACATATCGCGGGGAAAATAGCAAAAACCCATGAGAGAACGTAAAGGTGGAATGGGTGCCTAACACCTTTCCATTTCGTAACTTAGCCTCCGGACCCTTTTCGAATCATTTTGGTTTCGTATGCATCAGTATATCTTTGGATGCTGTCCTTCGGGATGGCTCCCTTTCTTTTGTCTGTTTTGAGTAAAATAGATCGACGACTCTATCTCTCTATATTTTTCACCTCACCCAAATGACGCCGGCCGAAGCGCTCCCGAAAGGGACGCGGGGGACCTAGGATCCTCCCTCCCTTCGCTCGCCCACCGCGAGGATCGGGGATGGCCACAGTGGTGACTCTGTTGGGGATTATATGAGGGCTAGACTATATTTACATAGGTGTTATATTTATTTATATTTTCTTCCTATTTACATGTTCCCCTTTATTAATCATGAGTACCCCATGCTTATGCTTCTATTCACACACTTGTAGAAAATTCTCCATTTACACTTCGCACCACGTGAACCTAGGATCACATATATCCTCATGTTTCATGCATCACCCATACTTGGTATACCATTGGTACTCATACTATGCTCCCCGTTGGGCATGTTCAAGAAAGATACTCTCATCATAAGTACTAATAAGAGGATCATGCATGATTCACACGACATCACCAAAGAGCATTGTTGTTGACCAAATTTTGTTCAGTAACTGGAGGGTCACTTCATGACGGGCGCTGGTCCGACAGGGCGTAGTTAGACTAAGAGATATGACTCTCATCTTCCATTGGCCAAGTACCTTCGACGTATATCGAACGGTTCCCCCGCATCGTACCGCTTGACCGAAGTCATAACGGGACGTATATCGCAGGGAACTTGTTCACGTACATCGAGTATATTGAATTCGCTCTCACATGTACCGTCCCCACGAGGTATATAGTGAGGTAATTCACGTACACTCAGTTATATCAAATGGCTTGTCCACACGTACCGATTTCTCGCAAGAGCAAGAAGTATATCGTGGAAGTCACGCCAAAGGAGGGAACCCTTTCTGATTCACCCAACCAACTGCATATCTGCATTTAGGTGTCAAGCCTAGGACACACATATAAGATTGTCGGTTTCAACCCAAAACTCTACCGAAATTTTGGGTTAGCCTGCCGCCCGAATTCTCGCGCATTTTTAAAATGGGACCCTGTCCGTGAGCCTGGTCACAAGTCAAGCCATATCTTTGCATATATTACAAATCCAATTTTTCCAGGCTCGGGTCCCGTCTGACATTTCATTTTGCATTTAGGAGAATTAATACAAGTGAAAACATAATAATTGTAATAATCATGCTGAGACCGTCTCTCCTTTCTTTATAAAAAAAAATCCAAAAAAAAAAATCGCTCTCCGTTCTTTATCCAAAATCCAAAAACATTTTTTCCCTCTTTATCAAAAATCCAAAAACATTTCTCATCTCTCTATCAAAAATCCAAGAACATTTTGTCTTTCCATCTCGAAAAAAAAATATTTCACTCCTTTTTCTAAAAAATAAATCCCATTTTGCGCCTTCTCAGGTCAATCATAAACCCTTGTCCTGGTTCCAAATATCAAGAAATTCGAAGGAGGCGGACCCCCGATTATTCATCTCCGCAGCTATCACCATTCCATGACTCTACTAGGGGCTTCAGAAGAAGTGATGGCCCAAATGTCTCAGCAAACTTTGAAGGATAGCGTCGTCCGATGGTTTTTGTCTCTCGAAGAGTCTAGAATCCGTAGCTAAAGGATGTAGCCCAAGAATTCATATCGCAGTACAAATACAACGAAGAGCTTGAGGTCACCCGCCGTGATTTAAAGCTTCTCAAACAAAACTCTGGGGAATCAGTCAGTAACTTCATAGCCCGATGGAGGGAAAAAGCAGCAATCATGACCAATCGGCGTTCTGAGGAAGAACAAGTCAGCATAGTGAAGAAGAACTTCTTACCCCATGTCCGAGAAACGATGGGAGGACAATACTATCCCCATTTTGGATCTCACAGAGAAGCAGGAGTAGAAATCGAGGAAGGTCTTGCTAAAATAAATGTCGAACTGAAGAAGGTGTCCAGACATTTCACCCCAGGAAATATGATAAGCCTCCCAGTACTACAGTCTCAACCATCAACAATATCTCTCAACCAACCACATCTTGGGCACCAGAAAGTCGCCATGTCCCAGTCCGAAAGGAATACACCGAGCTCCATGCTCCTCTCTCCAAAGTCTATCAAGCCCTGCTAAGTCGAAACCTTATCAAACCCTTGGATCCTCATCCATTGCCAAATCCACTCCTAAGAACTTCAAAGCAGATGCCCACTGCTCCTTTCACCAGACAACTGGCCATACCACTGACCAATGCTTTCACCTCCGAAACATAATCCAATGTCTAATTGACCGGGGTACCATCGCCCCACCAGCCAATCCTAAGCCAAACACTACTCACAATCCACTCCCAAATCATGTCAATGCCATCTTTCTAGAAGAGAACACATAATTAGATCCCTCAACTCAAATCACACCCATATAATCCCCTAAACCTCTCCAAATTTGCCCATATCTCCTCCTACACCCTGCTAGCCTCATTGATCAGCCACTATCACTCCTTACCAGAGAATGCATCGCCATTCGTATTCGTTCCGAAAATGGAAGTACGAAATTATCAGAAGTCTTAAACCAACTCCTAGAGTTCAGGCTGAAATTGCCCTCACAGATGATCATTGATTGCCAAAGGATCAGTACGTTGTTCTTGGAAGAACAAAAATGGGCCCGAGAGTCAGATAGTTGGGTAGTACCGACCGATGAAGTCAGCCTGGATGATGTTGTCCAGATTATGGAAAAATCATTTCGACAAACCAATAACATTTGCAGTATCACCAAGTTATTCGATTCTTTCAAGCTATAATGGGGCCTAGTCCCTTCACCCTTACACATCCCCACCGATTGATAAGACTTGTAAGAAGAAGCCGTTAAATTTATGGACTGTATTGGCTTCACGTGGAAAGACAGAATTGTTGCCACCGGATGGGGGGAAGAATTCAAAAATTCTAATGAAGAGCAAGCTTCCGATAAAACTGTCCCGGCAGCCGACATTTGTGGGATGATATAATTTGAAGAACTTCTCAGAGAAATAAGCAAGGTGGCGAAATAACCCAAGGTTAACAAGGAAATGGGATTCATGTTCTTCCCTTCTTCAGTAAATCACATGAACAAGTTAGGGAGGCATTACCAGATCCCAAGCTCACTACCAACTAATGACAAGGGAAAGGGCATGGAAAACCGTCCTATGACAGAGATAACCCTCGAGGAGAGAAAAATCCTCGATCAACTAAATAAAACTCAAGCAAACATCACTCTATGGGGGCTTTTCATGTCTTATCAGCTGCACAAAAATGCTTTGATCAAGTTGCTCACTGGACCCACGGTTCCTCCTTCTACCACACCAGAAGAAGAGGTAAATTTGGTCGGATCCTTGACCTCTACCCGAATGCTATCCTTTTTCGAAGAAGAAATCCCCAAGATTGGGTCAAACCACAATCATGCACTCAACATCTTCGTCGAAGTTATGGGGAAGGTCGTTCCACTCTCTCTTGTCGATAATGGATTTGCCTTGAATGTCTGCCCACTAAGAACCTTCAAATGTTTAGGACTGAAAGAAAGCGAACTCGCTCCAAAGTCCACTGCTATGCGTGCCTACGATAATACCCGTCGGGAGGTGATGGGATCTATAAGGCTTGTAATAGGGGCTGACCCTATAAACCCTATCGTCAAATTCCAAGTTATTGACATCCCAACTTGTTTCAATCTGTTGCTAGGACGACCTTGGCTCCACAGTATCAAGGGTGTGTCTTCCTCACTCCACTAGAAATTGAAGTTCTTCACCGACGGACGAGTCATCACCATTTTGGGCGATGATGATAAAGTCGAGGGTGCAAGTACCACCAGTCTAATTTTTGAGATACATCACGGCTCAAATGATATGCTCCTATCAGGATTACGATTTGAACCACTCCTACTCCCGATAAGGACAACTTCAAAGAAAGGGTTTGTTCGAAATACGACCCTTATGGCAACATCAATGTGATTCAGATGTTCAAAAACATGCACTTCATTCCCGGACTGGGGCTAGGACAAAGACAACAAGGGATACTCGAGACGATTGAACTAAAGAAGGCTTTACCTCCTTGTGGTTTGGGGTATCAACCATCAGAACAAGAGCTCAGAATCATCCGCTAGTCTCGACCAAAGATAGGACTAGACTGTGTCCAGACTATCCCAGGTGATTCCTTGAATGGAAAATTCATCAAAGAGGGTGAAGACTTCCCCTTTTGTGGCTTTCCAAGACCATGGTATGACCATACAGATAAGAAGATGAAGCCCGGAATAGAGATCTTTTTCTAAGGCATCTAACCATGGGCTAAGAGTTCCCAACACCATGTACAACCATTCATCAAAGATACCGAAGAGATTGAGGAAAGTGACTCCAAAGATTCCTTCAACTTATAGACATTGGGGCTAACACTCTGCATGGTTCACTCAGGAACTACATCACCGGATCCATCCCAACTGATTAAAGCCGTTGATAAATCTCTCTTTGACTGGCATGCTACCTGATAAAACCTCCCCTAATCCCAATATTTACCCCATTTCGTCTTCTGTTATCTATCCTTGTTCAAATGTAATCGAGTCCTCCTTTAATGTGATTCTTAATGTTGTTTTTCCTATCAATGAAATAAACGAAGATTTTCAGTATCTTTTTGTGCCTTACATTAACTGTTTGGATTCTAACCAAACCTTTGATGATGATGATTTTGCAAATGAACAATTCTTAACTGATGTAAATAAGGTTAATAATAAACAACATAACCGCGTTCAAGTTAATGAAGAAGAGAATGTTATTATTAACCTCGGTTCTAGTATCCAACTGTGCGAGATTAGGATAGGGGCTACCCTTAACGAGAATGAGCGTGCACAACTCAAAGAATTGATAAAGGAATTCTTGGATGTCTTCGCATGGTCCTATGACGATATGACTGGAATTGATCCTGAAATAGCTTAACATGAGATCCCCACTCTTCCAGATTACAAGCCGTTTAAACAGAAGTTGAGAAAGCTCCGCACCAAATGGTCTCTCAAGGTCAAAGAAGAGGTGGTCAAACTGTTGAACGTAGGTTTCATTCATGTGATCGAGTATCCCATACGGCTAGCCAATATAGTGCCTGTGCCGAAATTGGGAGGAAAAGTTCGAATGTGTGTAGACTATCGAGACTTGAATAAAGCCTCTCCAAAGGATGATTATACGTTACCCAATATCGACATGATCGTAGACAACACAACCAGCCATGCTCTCAAGTCATTCGTTGATGGGTTTGCCGGATACAACCAAATCAAAATGCACCCAGACCACCAAGAAAAGACCGCATTTATCACCCCATGGGGAACCTTTTGTTACACTGTTATGCCATTTGGTCTCAAGAACACTAGGGCTACCTACCAGAGGGATGCCACAACCATCATACAAGATCTGATTCACGAAGAGGTTGAGATCTATATGGATGATATGATTATCAAATCCAAAACTAGATAAGGTTATGTTCCCTCTCTGTGAAAGTTCTTCGAATGACTACGACAATATCAGATGAGACTCAATCCGCAGAAATGTGTCTTCGGCGTTACAAAGGGAAAACTCTTAGGATTCATAGTCAGTGAGAAAGGGATAGAAGCAGATCCTGCCAAGCTGAGAGCCATACTTGAAATTCCACCTCCCCGAACGGAGAGAGAGGTTCGAGGTTTCCTTGGGAAATTATAATACATCAGTCGGTTCATCAGCCAACTCACCTCCATTTGCGAACCTATCTTCAAGCTCCTTCAAAAGGATTCAACTAAGGTTTGGAACGAGGCTTGCCAAGAAGCTTTTGACCGAATCAAACAATATCTGACCCAACCCCTGGCTTCCAATGGGCATGAGTTCATCCTAGTTGGCATTGATTACTTCACCAAATGGGTCGAAGCTGAGTCATTCACAGTGCTGAACGCCAAGACAGTGGCCAAATTCATTAAGAAAAATATCATCTGCTGATATGGGGTCCAGCACGAGCTGGTGTCAGATAACGGGTTACATTTCGTGGTAGAAGTTACAGAAGTGGTCAACGAGTATGGGATTAAAAGACATAAATCTTCTTCCTACCGACCTCAGACCAATGGTGCAGTTGAAGCCTCCAACAAGAACATCAAAGCCATCATCAGCAAAATGATCGAAAGCTGTCGAAATTGGGCCGACCGGATCCCGTACGCCCTCTAGGGATATCAAAACTCAATCTGAACCTCTACTAGGGCTACCCCTTACTCTCTAGTATATGTCATGGAAGCCGTCCTACCAGTCAAGATGGAAATACCCTCGCTGCGCGTCATGCTTGAAAGCAAGGTCAGTGAAGAAGACTGGTGCCAAAGCTGTCTTGATGAGATGAGCCTCCTAGACGAAAGGAGATTAAAAGCGCTATACCACATACAAGGGTACAATCACCGAATAGCGCGATCATTCAACAAGAGTGTCAAGGACCGCGGTGTCCGAGAAGGGGATCAAGTTCTTAAAGAGATCATAGAATCCATCAGGGACCCGAGGGGGAAATTCAAGCCTAATTGGAGCGGCCCCTACATTGTGAAGAAAATCTTATCCGACGGTGTCACTATGCTCATTGACCTAGAAGGAGAAGAGATGGCTCTTCCAATCAACCTGGACCGTCTCAAGAAATTCTACCCCTAGTCCGGAATCTCGACGCGCTACGACTCTTCTCATCTCCCTTCTATTCTTAAAAAAAAACTCTTCATTTCCCTCTACCCAGAACTACATGGGCCTGATCCTCTGCAAAAAAAAACATTTTCAAACAAATTAATTTTTTTTTAAAAACCCAGAGGTACGTAGGCAACTCATACACCTTACATGAGCACAACCCTTTCTTTTTCACAAAATACTATTCTTTTCTTATCTCCGATAACGACAGTTCATTCTAACATACACTTAAACAAAAGGATTATGTATTCCTTAGTGATCGGTATAGATAATTCAAAAGTACATAACTCATCAAAGGGAACATCTGGATGATAAAAAACTTGTTTATTTCATTAATAAGAAATTGCAGTGCAATTATATAAAGGAACGGATGGCTAACTCCCCTACCTTCCAAAAAAAAAGGCAAAATAAAATCCCCACATTTATTCCCCATTACAAAATAAACTCTCCAAGAGTCCTAGCCGCAGCTACCAGAGGAGCCCGCTCCGTCATCATCATCTGCATCCTAGAGTCCCCAAGCTTCCCTTTCCTGAACAGAGTGTCACAAATGCTCCATAGACCGATAAGCTCGAACCAGCTTCGAAAAAACTACCACACCTCCCTCCATGGTATTAAACAAAACAAACCACCTTTGTCCAGTTTCCACTGCCAACATCTTGCTGACTACTCCCCTCCACAACCACTTCATATAATCCCTAGGGATATGCCAAACTATCCCAACAGACTGAGAAAGACGGGTCGACGGACGCCTATTCTCCCACATAGAGCCAAGCCGCATGTGCATACGCTCAGTCAAATCTTCTACCGAAAAAAAGTCTAGTGTCCGAGGTGGCATGACCTTCTCCCAGCCAAATTGGCGCAGAAGTCGCCAAGGGAAATAGAAAGAGGTTTGACTAAGACCAACCAGCCGGACATACGGGTATTCTCCCAGCTCCAGAATGGGCAGCAACTGTCCCCACCAAGGCACTGACCAGTACAGATTTAAAGCCCCATGCTCCACAAGCCAGTTCTCCCAACTCTCGATGTCCAAAACAATGCTAATAAAAAGAAGTTGGGCACAACTGACAAAGGATACTCCGGAAGAGTCACCAGGGGAAGTCTCTCAGACAACCACATGAACAGTATCATGGGGCTACCCCTCAGGAAGTCAGAACGACCTTCTTGCCGGCATCCAGGCCATTCAAAATCTCTGCCAGTATCACCACCGTAGGATTGCGACGATATGACATCCGAGAGGTAATGGATGCAAGTTATGGGTCCACCAGCAGTGCCCCAGTCACGAGCAATAATTTTGATACTAAGCCCAGGACAACGGCTCCGGCGTATCCATCATCGCCCATCTCCTGCAAATGCACGAACTGTAACACCGCCGAAAAGGAGATCATTCCTCCAATTACCAATGATCTAGCCGCCGAAGGCGAAATGTGAAGAAGCCCAACCAGCAAATCCCCGGGAGGACGGGAAAATTTGGGTAAAGTCACGGCAACACTGGAATTTATCCCCAGCATGGCAGAAAATTCCTCGTAGGTAGGACAAACTTCATCCAACCCAAAGCGGAATACATGGTCTTCGGGGTACCAAAATTGTATTGCCGCCATCAGAATGTTCCACTCAATGGGCCGATTGCACCACAAAGAGACTCGATGCATGTTGAAAGCATCGTAGTCGACATTATAAGAGAACATTGCTTCTAGGTCTTCGAGGTAGTTAGAAAACTCAATGCTTCCAGGGAGAGCCATCTTGCAAGACCAAGAAATAGTAGGCGAGTAAGTAAGAATGTTAAGGTGTGATGGAAACACTCCACCCTTACCCCTTTTTATACTTGAGAACCCTCACAACAGGCATGGCCCCTGCAGAAATCGGAGGTACCCCACAAAGTACAAGAGGCTAAAGAGGGCACTAATAAAGCTTTGAATTGATGGGACTAGACTTTAACTGTCGATAGGCAGGACAAGGGTCTTGTCGATCGGCAACCCCCTATTTTTGGAAATTTTCCATTTTTCCTCTTGTGTCAAAATCAGAAGCTCAATAAAACTAAATTGATATTCTCAAACAGAATTTCAAAAATTCCTCTTCCACCCTTATATAATTTCTCATTTTTTAAAAAAACTTTCCTCCAAAATCCCAAAAATATTTATTTTTACGGTCTCAGCAGTAAAGTAAAAAGCACATGTACATGCATTCATTCGTTCACCATTAACAAAAGATAATAAAAAAACTCCATTGCATTGTATATATATTCTTTTGTGTTACATCAAATTTTGTAGGAAATAAAAGAAAAGAAAAAAATAATGGGACTCAACTCGAACCCACATTCTCTCTCTCTCTCTCACCTATCCTTCACCCCACTCTCTAAGAGCTTCCACCCCTGCGACGCGCTCTATTTCCCCTACGGTGAGACGATGCACCAGCACTACCCGAGCCAGAGTCCTCCCGGATGAAGCAGACGGCACCAAGCAAGAAGGAACCGAGACCGCATCCCGAATATGGGCAGTCGCTGAAGATATCCAGTCTCCAATACTCCTCAGCCAAGTAGTCGACACCTGAACTTGCTATAAGTAAAAGTAAAAATAAGTATCAAAGCGAAAAGGATCAAAACAGAAAAGAAAGAAAGAAACGAACAGAAAGGTATACCAGAGGACGAAGAACCTCCTCTGTCAAACCCAACTCCTCCTGATCCATCGCGTGAGGACGGTGTAACATAGGCACCATACCTCCATCAGACCGCCGAATGTTGTATGAAGGGGTATGCAATCGAGCAAAGGGGACCTTCGAAGTTGTCGCCACTGCAGACACCGACGGACCACCGTCGTTATGGGAAGACCCCACCGCCCGACTCGAACTCGCAGGAGGGAAAGGTAAGGAATCATATATGTTGGGTGCTGTCAACTAGCTCGTCACAAAATCCATATAGTCATACCGCGCAGCCGTATCAGTGTACAACAGGTAGGACTCGCCCATCATCGTCGTGATCCTCGTATCCTCCGATAACAGTCGCTCCCGCCTCATAGAAATGGGAGGCTGCGCAGGTGGCACCACCACCTCCTCCTTCGCAATCTGTTGAACCACCCGCTCCCCGAGATACCAAGAATGATCAAACTCATGCGCCAACAAATGCCTCATCTGCGCGTTCACCCCGGTCGCCCCGCATCCTGAATGGCTGTCCCCCAAGGGTAAAAAGTCACCTGAAAATCCCCAGCATGCATAAGTCAATAAAAAATCATAATATGCAAAAAAAATCAAGACTGAAGAGGAAAGAGTCTTACCCTACCACTGGTCAGGCCATTCAAGACCTGACGTACCACCTCTAGAGAGAGAGATCCCTTCGACTGTCGATTGGCCTTCCGCCATCGATACAATCGGCAAAAGTCCCCAACAATCTCGTCCTTCAAGGAAATCAGCAGGGTATTGCACCCAATCACCTTATAGAACTACGTCTGCCAAAGATAAAAATTCACAATAAAAAAGAGACACATAAGGAAAAATGAGAATGCATGAAAAGAAAATGCACAAATTAAAGAATACCTCAAAGAGATACGTGGCTCCAGTAAAAGTTTGCCGACAGCACCGACTGAATGCATCCAAAGAAAAATAGAGGGTCGCCAAAGTCAGGCTCCCCCAATCATTGAGAGGGATGTTCGAAAACATCCTCAAGTACGACAAGAACAAAAAATAGACGACGTCGCCGCTCGACGCCACCATGAAACCTCCCATCACCAATAAGATAAACAACCAGTCCATCTGCCTCACCTGCAGCCCATCCGCCACCATCTCAAAATATCTTTTGCCAGGATTTATTAGTATTTTTTGCAACTAAATATTCTTTGCAAAATTTTTTAATCCAGATATGAGATATTTTTTGCAAAGAAAAATCTTGTTTTCCCCAACGAAAAATTTCATTGCAAAATATTTTTAGCAACGATGTCAAAATTTCCTTGCCAAACATCTATAGCATGATGGCTAGTGCGAGGAACAGGGCAAGAAAAAAAAAATCGTTGCAAAAGGTGTTTCGCAACAAAAACATACCTTTTGCAACGATTTTTTCCTTGCTAAAAGCCATAATTCTTGTAGTCGCGCCTGCACCTGTGTTCTCCTATTGCTTCCCTCATAGGGTCAAAATATTATGTCATGTGGGTCGATGATTTGTCACAGTATTCAAGGATTTTTCCAATGAATTTTAAATGTGAAGTTCATTCTATCTTTGTAAAATTCAAATTGCTTGTTTAAAATATGTTTTCATCCACCATTAAAGCTTTCTAATCTAATCAAGGAGGTGAATATAGCAAAACTTCTTTTCAACCTGTTCTAGCTAATCATGGTATTCTTTTTACATCATCATGTCCTTCTCACCCCGAACAAAATAGTCTAACTGAATGAAAACACCACCATATAATTGAAAAGTTCTGACAGTTCTTGTTCATGGTCATATGCCTGTTACTTATTGGATTGATGCTTTTAATGCTGCGGTGTACTTAATCAATCTCCTCCCCATTAGAATGTTTAAGAATTCCACTTCTTATGCCAAATGTTTTGATAGGAGTCCCTCATATGAGTTTCTTAAGATCTTTGGTTGTGCATGCTTCCCTCACTTTCGTCCTTATAACACCAATAAATTGCAATTTTGGTCAAAGAAATGTGTTTTCATCCGTTATTCACTCAACCAGAGGGGTTATCATTATCTTGATCTAACCACATGTCATGTTTACCTATTACATCATGTTACTTTTTATGAACATTCTTTTCATTTTCAAAATGCTTTAATTCTATTGTTTCCTCCCCTGGTACCCACTGATTATTTTATGCCTTTACTAGATATGGTTATAGTACATATCCACCTCCCGTTACCCATATGATGCTCTCTATATCATCCAAAAACTTATCTTCCTCTACCTAGCATACCCATGCCATCACCGTACCCAATCCACCTGCCCCATCATCGTCTCCCGTTACTACCCTTGAGTCTGCGCCATTACCACATTCTGCCGGGGTAACTCATTCCATAAGAACTAGGAGTCGAGCTTAGATTTGTGAACCCAACCCAAAATATGCTTTACATATGGAACTTACTAAAGAAATTGAACCTACTTTTTACAGCCAAGCAGTTAAACAGGAAGCGTGGATTATGGATGCATGCTATGGGAGCTGAATTTAATGCACTTCAAAATAATGGAACTTGGCCTTTCGTCCCTCCTCGGTCTGATATGAATATCTTTCCAATAAATGGGTCTTCAGAATCAAAACAAAAGTTTATGGATCGGTTTAACGCTACAAGGCACGAATAGTATTTAATGGTTCTCATCAACAAAAGGAACTGGATTATACTGAGATTTTCAGCCCAGTTATGAAGCACTCAACAATTCGCACAATTATTTTGTTGACCGTTCACCATAATTGTCCTATTCGCCAATTAATTATTCAAAATGTATTTTTATATGGATTCTTATCCAAGGAAAGATATATGTGCCAATTTTCTGGTTTTAGTGATCTAAATTATCCTAACCATGTGTGCAAGCTTCACGAGCCTTTATATTATTTAAAAGAAGCACCTTAGATTCAGAGTTTTTTCAATTATATAAAGGACCTCGATTTCCAGGAGTCTAATTATTCATTATTTATTTTTCGTCAAGGGGAGCTTCTTATTATTTTACTCATCTATGCAAATAACATTTTAATAACTGGAAACAATGAATCTTATGTGGCACGATTTATTCACAAACTTGGTGAACTGTTTTCAATGAAGGATTTGGGTCCTTTGAATTTATTTATTGGCATAGAAAAAACATATGCTCATGGTGGTTTGTGCTTAACCCAAGCTAAATATATTGATGACCTGCTACATCGCACCAATTTTTTGGATGTTAAGCTCGTGTCTTCTCTAGCATCCACTGGCAAGAAGTTAAGTTCTTCTGATGGTACAGAATATCGGAGTGGGGTGGGTGCTCTTCAATACTTAACCATCACACGCCCAAATGTCTCCCTTGTTAATCAAGTGTGTCAGCTTATGCATCAACCAACTAATTGGTCTTCTGTCAAGTGAATTCTTTGGTATTTGAAGACCACCCATACTCATGACCTTTTTTAATCATTCTGGTTCGCTCACTTTACATGCATTCTATGATGACGATTTTTCTCGTAATCCAAATTATTGACATTTAACCGATGGGTATAATATTTTTCTTCGACATAATCCAATTTCTTGTAGTGCTATTTATGTCTGAAGCACTGAAGCAGAATATCGGCAACTGGCCTATAATGCAGTAGAAATCTCATGGTTTTACTCATTTCTCAAGGATTTGGTAGTATCATTAACCCCTCCACTTATTTGGTGTGATGCATAAGCTCCATTTCGTTATGTTCCAATCATGTTTTCACTCCTGCATGAAACATTTAGAGGTTTATTACCATTATGTTCGTAAAAAAATGATTCGCAAGGAACTTGATGTTCGATATTTACGCACTAAAGATCAAATAGCAAATGTCTTTACTAAAGGTCTCTCTTATATAAGGAAATTTGTAGATCAATGATCTATTTTCATTTCTTATTTCTTGAATAATATTGATTACATGGAGATGACTGATATTTATAGATATAAGAGGGAACAACTAACTAACTAACAAACTTTACTGCTAACTGATCAAAAAAACTAACTTCCTAACTTTCTTACTAACTGATACTTTGTCAGCCCCCTTCAAACTAATGGGGAAGGAAGTCACCATGAGTTTGGATGTTAAGAACTCAATGCGATGAGAGGGCAGTGCTTTAGTGAAAATGTCAGCTAGATGTTCATGTGTGGGAACATGATTAATAATGACCTTTTTGGCAAAAACCTTCTCTCTGATGTAATGATAATCAGCCTCAATGTGTTTGGTTCTTGCATGAAATATAGGATTGGAAGCTAGTGAAATAGCATATAGGTTGTCACACCATAATATTGGTTGTTGAGGAGTAGCGACGTGAAGATCATGAAGTAACATTTTAACCCAAGATAGTTCAGCAGTAGCTTATGCAAGAGCTATATACTCAGCTTTTGTAGATGATCTGGCCACAGTGGCTTGTTCCTTTGTAGACCATGAAATGAGGTTTGAACCAAGAAATATTCTATAGCCTGTAGTGGATCTTCTATCAAGAGAATCATCAGCCTAATCTCAGTCAGAAAAATCATGTAGATGAAAGGAGCTAGGAGTGAAGTTGAGACAGTGAGCAAGTGTGACTTTCAGATATCTGAGAATTCTTTTAAGGCTGTAAAAATATGCAATTGTGGGATTTTGCATATGATGACATGCTTTATTGACTGAAAAGGACAAATCTGTTCTAGTGATGGTTAAGTATTGTAAAGCTCCTACCAAACTTCTATAAAGAGAATGTTGATCAAAAGAAAGAGATGTTTGAGGGGTGTTAGAAGATTTGGTAGGTAGAGGAGAAGAGGTTGGTTTGCAGTTTGTCATGCCTGCTTTGGTGAGAATATCAAGAGCATAATGTTGTTGGGATAGGGAGTAGCCACTAGAGGTCTGAGTAATAGAAATACACAAAAAATAAGAGACATTCCCCAATTCTTTCATAGAGAAGTGAGTATGCATTTGGGAAATCAGAGATTCGATGTTGATATGCGGAATTTAAACTGGAAATATATTACAAAATTATATTACAGACTGGAATTGAATCAAACTAAAACTTACGGAGAAGGGAAGAGTCCACCGGAATATAATCGGAAAGTTCCAAACTTATTACAATATAGAGAGAGAAAAGGGAGAGAAGTAAATTTAAGCGTACCAAATGAAGAGGGAAAGCCCTCTATTTATACAACAAAAAGGAATCAATAATTCCTGAAAAGGGTCCCTCCATGTTGAAAGGCTTGACAAAGTCTTTTGTCTTCTAACGTCGGCTGATGGGCCAGGTGGGACCACAGGAGTCACGGGCAGCTGCAAGTGGGTCTGTGACTCACCAAAGGGGGCCTACCACTTTCACCGAAAGTAGAGAGCCTTGTCCATTTGTGTCGGCGATCATCTTCTCTGGGACCGACTGGGGCCAGGTGGGCCAGTCACCTCAAATCATCTAGGCCGTCCGCGTCAGGGCTAGGACTAGGGTTATCCAACCGTCGTGTTGGGAAAGCTGAACTCGGTGAGTTGAAGAAAGCCTCCATCGTTGGCTCAGTGGGAATATTGGTGTCAAACATGTCACCAATGTAAGGATCATCTTCTGGGTCCTGGGATTCTCCAGCTAGACAAAAGAAAGGATTTTCTTTTGAGACAGAAGCCATAGATGTATCATCATCATCATCTGAAGGGAGAGGAATGGGGTTCCTGTTAAGTGGATCGGAGTTAAGACCATGTTGAGTAGGAACACAATGAGGAGTGATCTTATCTCCAAAAGAGACTTGAATTGGCTATGGGTATAATCCATAACCTTCTGCAGCAGCTCTTGCTCCGTAGCTTCTGGAAAATGCTTCTTTATGGCATCTCTAAATTCCGCATATCCAAAACAGAGTTTATGTCTCACCTCAAAGAGAGCGAGAAAGATCTCAAAGGGTTAAAGCTTAACACTTTATCCCATGATGATTCTGATTCTGATATTGAATCAGATATCTCTTTAAAAGATGTTCAAGGATTTGAACTTTCTTTTGGTCGTCCTCCTGAGGTTAATAAAATTACTTATAGTAATAATATTGGCCCAGCTAGAAATTACTACCATAGGCCAACTCCTCAGGATTTGCTCTTCGAAGAGAGCACCGTGATGCAGAATACTTTTCACGGTAAATCAATCTATGATTGGAATCTGGATGGTAAATCTGAATCTCAGATTTATGAAATAATTCATCAAATGTCTATATATGCCACCATATGTAAACATAATGAGCACCAGTCATGCCTGCTTTGGTGAGAATATTAAGAGCATAATGTTGTTGGGATAGGGAGTAGCCACTAGAGGTCTGAGTAATAGAAATACACAAAAAATAAGAGACATTCCCCAATTCTTTCATAGAGAAGTGAGTATGCATTTGGGAAATCAGAGATTCGATGTTTTATGGACTATTTCCTGTTAACAAGATGTCATCTACATAGACTAGAAGAATGGTGATAGTATGATCAGTTTTCTGAATAAAAAGAAAATGATCAAAATTGCTAGATTTGAATCCATTGGCTATAAGTAAGGAGGATAAAGTGGAGTACCAAGCTCTAGGAGCCATATAGAGGTTTTTGTAGTTTACAAACATGTGTAGGTTTAGATATGTCAATGAACCCTAGAGGTTTATCAAGAAAAACCTCTTCTTCAAGTTTTCCATGGAGAAAAGCATTAGAGATATCCACTTGCTTGATGGGCCAATTCAATTGAAGAGACATACTTAAGACAATTCTGATTGTAGGTTGTTTGGCAATAGGACTAAAAGTTTCTTGAAAATCCACTCATTCTTCTTGTAAGTATCCTTTTGCCACTAGTCTAGATTTGTATTTTTCTATTGAACCATCAAAATTTCTTTTGATTTTAAAAATCCATATACAGCCAATGGACTTCTTCCCTGGGGGGGGGGAGGGGGGGGTAATGAAACAAGAGACCATGTTTGTTGATGCTGAAGAGCTTGGTATTCTTCATGCATTGCTTTGTGCCAGTGATAAGATTGCAAAGTAGCTTTAATAGATGGAGGTTCAGATTGGGATATGTCTGATTTGGAGGTGATACTTGATAGACAAGTGGGAATTTTGGGTTTCACAATACCAGCTTTGGATCGAGTAATCATATGATGGTCATTTTAGTGATGAGTGATGAGAGTGGGAGAAGGAAAGGTAGACATATGATTGTAGAATGGAGAAGATGAAATGATAGTTTGTACTTCAGTAATAGGAATATGAGAGGGAGAGGGAGAAGATGAAATGTGTGGTTGAACATCAGGATAAGTAATATGAGTGAAAGAGGGAGAAGAGGACAAGTGAGATTGTAATTCATGAGTACAAGAAATAGAATTATTGGTGTTAGGAATGGGATAAGTGATCACTGAGTTGGTATTGGTAGAAGGGGGGGTGACCAAAAGAAATTTTAAAGAGATGATAAAGAGAGATCTATTGTAGGAGCAGAATTATTGGTGATAATATGATAAGTAAATGTAGTCTCATCAAAGACTATATGTCTTGGCAAATATATTTACCATGTGGTGGGATCCAAACATCTGTATCCTTTTATAGTAGGATGATATCCAATAAAAATAAAAGGAATAAATCTTGGTTGAAGTTTGTGATAAGTGTATGGTCTAAGCCATGGGAAACATCCACACCCAAAGACTTTCACGAATAAAAAATCAGGAGATTTCTGAAATAAATTTTCAAATGGTGTTTGATGATTCAATTTAGAACTAGGTAGTCTATTAATGAGAAAAATAAAAGTATCAATTGCATCAAACTAGTAATTCGAAGGGACTTTGGCTTGATGAATTATTGTGATGGCAGTCTCTACAACATGTATATGTTTCCTTTCAACAACTCCATTTTGGTATGGGGTATGTGGATAAGACAACTCATGAATGATGCCATGAGTTTATAGAAATTGTTCAAAAACCTTTCTAGTAAACTCACCACCACCATCTGTTCGAAGTATTTTCAAAGAAATGGAGAATTGATTTTTAGCATAAGCTTTGAATTCAAGAAAATTTTCAAATACTTCAGCTTTGTATTGTAAAGGATAGATCCAAGTAAATCTACTATAGTCATCTACAAACAAAACATTGTATTTAATCTTGGATTTATAATCAAGGAATGGACCCCAAACATCACTATGAATTAGAGACAAGGGAGAATTCACAAAAGAATTGGACAAATATAAAGGAAACTTGTGTATTTTAGCAAATGCACAATCTGTACACAAGGATTTATTATTAGTCTTAACAGCTGGACATTGAAATTTGTTTATAATGTGAGAAAATTTTGACAGAGATGGATGCCCCAATCTTTTATGCCAAAGATCATCAGTGATCTGTGTTGCACAACAAACTTTGTTTGAAGATTTTGAGGAAATTGGTGGAGTGCATAAAGGGAGTTGATATAGACCTTGTGAGTGCTTGCCTTGACACAAGACTTCATTGGTGATTTTGTCCTGAACCACAAAGGATTTAGAATCAGAAGTTATAGTGCAACTGTTACCAGAAGTGAGTTTATGAACTGAAACAAGATTTGAGTGAATTTTTAGAACATGAAGGACATTATGGAGTTTAAGAGAAGAGTGAGGAGTTGGGAGAATACCATCACTAGTGTTGTGAATTGGAAGCATGTTTCCATTGCCAACAATTACTTGATTGTTACCTTGGTAAGGTTGGCAAATTTATTGATTATCAAGATCTTTAGTCATGTGGTCTGTTGCAGTTGAGTCAATGTACCATGGAGATGAACTAAAATTTGAAGATGAGGATGTGTAATAACTTTTGCAATTTCTTTTGTATAGTTTGATGACTATCCTTCACAATTGGTATCCAGTCTATACCAACAGTCCACTGCTGAGTGATTTGGCTTGTGGCAAATTTGACACACAATTGAATTTGAATTTGAATTTGTGATTGTGTTTCCTTGTTGATCTTTGAAATTAAAGTAGTAGTTCCTTATACCACCTCCTCTTCTTCCTCTATATCCAGTACTTCTTCAACTTCCTCTAAAACTTCCTCAAAATTGAGATCTTCCTGCACCTATGATAAATTGATGACTCCTATTCATGGTGAATGCTACTATCAAATCAGAGGTAGTGTTATTTGTATTCTTCTTGTGTTCAACATGTATTGCTTCTGAGAATAAGAGAGATGATAATTCCTCCATTGAAATTGTTGAAGCTCTGGTTCTAATGGAAGTTTTGAAAGAATCATATTCATTTGCTAACCCATTCAGTGTTTGAAGAATCAGATCTTCATCTTCAATTTTAGATCCATCCAGTGCTAACTGATCTGAGATACTCTTGATTTGTGAGAGATATTCTTCTATTGAAAGTTCTTTCTCATAATTTTTCTTTAAGACTCCTAACAAATTGTTTTTCAACTAATGAATTTGAGATCTAGATAGAGAAGTAAACTTTTTATCTAACAAATCCCAAACTTCCTTAGTTCAAGTGCAATGATGCGTAGTTGTATAGATTTCAGATGAAATCGTAGCAGTTATACAACTAAAGATATGTGCATCAATCTTTTCCCATTTTTAAAAACTAGGCTTTCATACATGTTGTTCTTGAGCATTTAGAATTATTTATGGTGGAACTAGAGAAAATCCAGTGATGTAATCAAGTAATCCAGTTGCTCTCATCAAGTTTTGGAATTGGTGCTTCCAAATGATGTAATTTGTAAGATCATGTTTCACTATTAAAAGTGAACTGAGATGCGATATTAGAAATGACAGAGATGTTTCTTGAGAAGAAGAATTGATGGAGATTTGAGAATTGGTTGAAGAGGAAGGTGTATTTTCTGCCATTGTTTAGAGAATTGGTTGAGAAGAAGGGAAAAGAAAGATTTGATAGAGATTTGGATCAAGCTAGCTCGTTGGAGCTTTCAAGAGATCCGATACCATGAGAAAATTTCTAGTTCAATGATTTGTTTTCATTTCTTATTTCTCAAATAATATTGATTACATGGAGACGACTGATATTTATAGATATAAGAGGGAACAACTAACTAACTAACAAACTTTACAGCTAACTGATCAAACAAACTAACTTCCTAACTAACTGATACTTTGTCATTATATTCGTTTAAAGAATCTAGTCAACAAGCTAATGGTGTGTTCTCTCCCCCATCAACTTGCAAGGGTGTTATAGTCAAATTGCATCTTCAATTGTTTCCTTAAAAGAATGGATTCATTTGTTAGAAAATGATTATTCGACAGCAAATTTTGAGCTCAAATTTAAATGGGACCCACATCATAATAATCGTGGGACCATATACGAACGCATTATGCTTTGTAAGAAAATCAACATGGTATATTCACATGTCCAATTCCATTAAGTTATGAATGATAAATATGTCCCAAAAGTGACTCATAAAGCAATGGAAGTTAATGAATTGAGTGTGCTTTAACTCTTGTTCCACGTTAAAAAAGTATTGAAAACTTGAAGAGTTAATAAGATCCCAATTATGGAATAAGACTTGAATGCCTTTGCGGTATCCCAACACTTTTAAGGGTAGATGGCCTACACTATGAAAGTGTTGGGCTTGGGCCAAAACCCACACGAGCGTACCGTCCGGCTCGACTTTAGGCTTGTAAAAATCCCTTTCATTTTGGGTTGAATTAATTAATTCCGTAATTACAGTTAATTCCCAAGAGACAAATGTTCAAAATTATTCATCAGCTTTAGCACATTGGAGGGAATAAATTTGTCTTAAGGAGACTGTTCTAAATAGGGCTCGGATTATTTTCTTTTTAAAAATCATTCTTATTTTCTATAAATTCCGACTAGTCTACGTAAGTTTCTGAATTTATTTATTTTTGTGTATATATATATATATATTCTGTTTTAATTTTGAATTTATAATATCAGTAATACAATCTTAAGACAAATTTATTCGTTTACTGTTTTAGAAATTCATACAGAATCATTCCTAAAGTAAACAAATTTTAGTGCCATATAAATCTGTTTTACAGAAAATTTGATATATTATTGTCTTTTTAGAAAAATTTAATAAAACAGTTAACATTATTTTAGTGCTACAAAAAATTAATTTTCTACATTGTTTATATATTGTATTATGTTTCAGAAAATAAAACATAATACAATATATAAGGAGAAATCGAAATGTGACTCATGCTAATATTGTTTCACCCATAAACATGCCACATAAGGAGAAATCGAAAAAAAATTGACGATGCAGAATTCAAACCTTGGCAAGGACAAATGTACTTCTATCTTACAACCTTTAAATTGGCAAGGTTTGTGTATGAAGATTGCCCCTCATTAAAAGAAGGAGATCAAACAAAAAAAGTTGTTGCCATTGAAAGATGGAAATATTTTGATTTTCTATATCGTAACTACATCCTAACATACTTGGACAACATGTTGTACCATGTTTATGTCACCATTGCAACCGCTAAGGAATTGTGGAATTCTTTGGAGAAGAAGTACAAAACTGAAGACGCGGGTATGACGAAATTCATCGTGGGGTGTTTCTAGACTTCAAAATGGTTTACTCCAAGTCGGTTATTGCACAAGTTCAAAAACTTCAGGTTATTGTTCATAACATTCATGCTAAAGGAATTTCAGTCAGTGACACTTTACAAGTGGCGGCAATAATTAAAAAGTTGTCCCCATCTTGGAACTTGTTCAAAAATTATCTAAAGCATACATGCTAGGAGATGAATGTTGAAGAATTGATAGTGCGACTACGGATTGAAGAAGACAATCGTGAATTTCAAAAGAAAAGTGGGAAGAACATCGTGGAGTCTAAGGCTTGTGTGGTTGAATGTCCTAAATCCAAACGTAAGCATGATGGGGAACGCACATCTACACAAAGAAAGAAGTTCAAAGGAAAATGCTACAATTGTGGCAAGCCAGGACATCACTCAAGCGAGTGTCGCAAATCAAAGAACGCGAAAAAGAACAATGCTCAAGCAAATGTGATGGAGGGTAAGAACATTTCTGATTGTATTATAGTCATAAATATTTTTGTTGTTGTCTCTTAATGCAATTTGGTAGGAAATACCAAGGAATGGTGGGTGGACACACAAATGGCTGTTTTCAACTTATAAGGCTTTGAAAAATGAGGAGAATCTCTTTATGGGGAACACTTCCAGTTCTAAAGTCGTGGGAAAAGGAAAGATCATTCTGAAGATGACTTTGGGAAATGAGCTTACTCTTAACGATGTGTTACACGTGGCTGACATCTGTAAAAATCTTATTTTCGGATCACTATTAAGAAAAAATGGATTTAAACTTGTGTTTGTTTCTGATAAGTTTGTGCTGTCCAAAAATGATTGTGTATGTGAGAAAGGCTACCTATGTGAAGGGATCTTTAAAATGAATATAAAGACATTGATGCCAAATGCATCCCCAATGAATGAAATTGCTAGTTCTACGTACTTGACTGAGCTTTTTAATATTTAGAATGCTTGATTAGGACATGTTAATTTTGATACTTTGCGTAGATTAATTAACTTGTAATTTTTGCCAAATTTAATATTGATAAAAATCATAAATGTGATATCTATGTGGAATCAAAATTATCTAGGTTACATTTCCATTGTATTAAAAGGATCACTAAATGATTAAATTTAATACACATTGATATTTGTGATTTAAAATTTATACAAACTAGAGGTCAAAAAAAGTACTTTAGTACTTTTATTGATTATGGTTATTACGTATATTTGTTACATAGTAAAGATGAGGCTATTGATGCAATGAAACAATATAAAAATGAGGTTGACAATCAGTTAAGTGTAATAACCCGAATTTTTAAATGGGTATTTTTAAATAAAAGTTGACGTTTTATTAGGGTTAAAAATAATTTGATCATATTTATTGGATGCTAAAAATAGGCCTAAGAGTTCCATGGGGTCAAAAGTAAAAAAAAAAGAATAAATAAATAAAATATTATTATTTTATTCAAAAAATAAAATGCTCAGAAAATTATTAAAATCACCATACCTACTCAAAATTTATTTTTGAGCAACTTTCCCTTCTTCGACATTTCCGAACAACATTATTTAGACCTGATTTAGGCCATTTTTTAGTTCGTCCAGAAATCTTGTTTGAGAAGTTTTGTTTAAACATCAATCATTTTTTGCCTTATTTAAAGGGATGGTGGGCAACCCTTTTTGACCATTTTTGGAGAATATTTCGCCACATGTTTTGGCAGCCAACATATCTTATTTCGTCTCCTTTTATATATACACCGTAGCCCCTTTTAATTTATGCATTCAACCGTAGTTTTTGGAGGTGTTCTTGGGGTTGTTTTGCTATTGGATCTTGGAAGAGTTTTGATGATTCTTGAGAGATGATTTTGATGGTGTAATCTGAGATTTCTGGGAAGATTTATGTTGATTCCTTTTTGCTAGTTTAAGGTATGGGACTTTACACAATATGCTCCTTAATCTCGCGAGTGTTATTCTATTTGATTTCATGTGATTATTGAACTCATATTTGAATTGCTAAATTATTTTGAAAATCTGGAAATTACTGTAGGAATCTGATTTTGATTCATGTGGTATTATTATTTGTTGGAAATGTTGTCATGAGATTTTAATATGGCATTGATGTTGGGCACCCGCCAAGATTCATGTTCCTGCTACTTGATAAATATGGCGCGATACGGTGAGGCCTAGTTACTCCGGTTAATGTGTTGTTGAGAAATTATATTGTTAAAATGCTTATGAGATTCGCATTTGATTTGAATGTTCGTACTTGTATTGTTACGTTTTAGTCACCGCAAAAAATATTTTATGAGCATCTTTCCTGTCGTATTCTGTACTTCCCCATATTTTCTTTTAGTCGGCATATTAGCGTGGATCTGAGCGCTATAGACCAAATGGGATGATTTAAGAGTGGTTATTTTTGGGAAGAATATTGGAGAATACTAGATGAGAAAATTTGTATTTATTTTGATGCATAGAGTATTGGCAATTTATATTCGTTCGAGATAGACAGTTGTATTATTTCGAGAGACTTTTGGTTGTATTTAATTTGAAAAAATTGAGAATATTGGTTTCTCTTATATTGTGGGATTTTTATATGCTCTATACCTTGTTTCTTGTGGATTTGTATTTATTTTATCGATAGCTGTGCTTTGTTCGCTCTCCCCTGGAGGGCGGGATGCTACAAATGGTATCAGAACTTAGGTATACAACCACCCTCGGATTTTGGGTTTTGGGTCTGTTGCGTTTTTGTAGCACATATTTGGAGATAAAAATTTTAGATGATCGCATTCATATTAGGTTGCCAGATTAGATGTGAGGAATTTATTTTTGGTGACAAGATTATTTTTGGAGATTGTTGGCCTAATTTTTTTATAGTCAGGCTTTCGTCAAATTTCGAGGACAAAATTTCTTGTTAGTGGGAAAGTATGTAACAAACCCGAATTTTTAAATGGGTATTTTTAAATAAAAGTGGACGTTTTATTAGGGTTAAAAATAATTTGACCATATTTATTGGATGCTAAAAATAGGCCCAAAAGTGCCATGGGGGTCAAAAGTAAAAAAAAAAAAGAATAAATAAATATAATATTATTATTTTATTAAAAAAAATAAAAGTGCTCAGAAAATTATTAAAATCACCATAACGACTCAAAATTTAATTTTGAGCAGCTTTCGCTTCTTCGACATTTTCGAACAACATTATTTAGACCCGATTTAGGCCGTTTTTCAGTTCGTCCAGAAATCCTGTTTGAGAAGTTTTGTTTAAACATCAATCATTTTTTGCCTTATTTAAAGGGAAGGTGGGCAACCCTTTTTGACCATTTTTGAAGCATATTTAGGCACATGTTTTGGCATCCAACATATCTTATTTAGTCTCCTTTTATATATACACCGTAGCCCCTTTTAATTTATGCATTCAACCTTAGTTTTTGGAGGTGTTCTTGGGGCTGTTTTGCTATTGGATCTTGGAAGAGTTTTGATGATTCTTGGGAGATGATTTTGATGGTGTAATCTGAGATTTCTGGGAAGATTTATGTTGATTCCTTTTTGCTAGTTTAAGGTATGGAATTTTACATAATATGCTCCTTAATCTCGCGAGTGTTATTCTATTTGATTTCATGTGATTATTGAACTCATATTTGAATTGCTAAATTGTTTTGGAAATCTGAAAATTACTGTAGGGATATGATTTTGATTCATGTAGTATTATTATTTGTTGGGAATATTGTCATGAGATTTTAATATGGCATTGATGTTGGGCACCCATCAAGATTCATGTTCCCGCTACTTGATAAAGTATGGCGTGATACGGTGAGGCCTAGTGACTCCGGTTAATGTGTTGTTGAGAAATTATATTGATAAAATTCTTATGAGATTCGCATTTGATTTGGATATTCGTACTCATGTTGTTACGTTTTATTCACCGCTAAAGATATTTTATGAGCATCTTTCATGTCGTATTCTATACTTCCCCATATTTTCTTTTAGTCGGCAGGTTAGCGTGGATCTGAGCGCTATAGACCAAATGGGATGATTTAAGCGTGGTTATTTTTGGGAAGAATATTGGAGAATACTATATGAGAAAATTTGTATTTATTTTGATGCATAGAGTATTGGCGATTTATATTCGTTCGAGATAGATAGTTGTATTATTTCGAGAGACTTTTGATTATATTTAATTTGAAAAAATTGAGAATATTGGTTTCTCTTATATTGTGGGATTTTTATATGCTCTATACCTTGTTTCTTGTGGATTTGGATTTCTTTTATCGATAGCATCGCTTTGTTCGCTCTCCCCTGGCAGGCGGGGTGTTACAAATGGTATCAGAACTTAGGTATATAACCACCCTCAGATTTTGGGTTTTAGGTCTGTTGCGTTTTTGTAGCGCATATTTGGAGATAAAAATTTTAGATGATCGCATTCATGTTAGGTTGCCAGATTAGATGTGAGGAATTTCTTTTTGGTGACAAGATTATTTTTGGAGATTGTTGGCCTGATTTTTTTAGAGTTAGGCTTTCGTCAAATTTCGAGGACAAAATTTATTGTTAGTGGAAAAGTATGTAACAACCCGAAATTTTAAATGGGTATTTTTAACTAAAAGTGGACGTTTTATTTGGGTTAAAAATAATTTGACCATATTTATTGGATGCTAAAAATAGGCCTAAGAGTACCATGGGGTCAAAAGTAAAAAAAAAAGAATAAATAAATAAAATATTATTATTTTATTCCAAAAATAAAAATGCTCAGAAAATTCTTACAATCACCATACCGACTCAAAATTTAATTTTCAACGACTTTCCCTTCTTCGACATTTCCGAAAAATGTCATTTATACCCGATTTTTGCTGTTTTTCAGTTCGGCGAGAAATCGTGTTTGAGAAGTTATTTTTAAACATCAATCATTTTTTGCCTTATTTAAAGGAATGGTGGGCAACCCTTTTTGACCATTTTTTAAGCATATTTCGGCACATGTTTTGGCATCCGACATATCTTATTTCCTCTCCTTTTATATATACACCTTAGCCCCTTTTAATTTATGCATTCAACCTTAGTTTTTGGAGGTGTTCTTGGGGCTGTTTTGCTAATGGACCTTGGAAGAGTTTTGATGATTCTTGGGAGATTATTTTGATGGTGTAATCTGAGATTTCTGGGCAGGTTTATGTTGGTTCCTTTTTGGTGGTTTAAGATATGAGGTTTTACACAATATGCTCCTTAATCTCGCAAGTGTTATTCCCTTTGATGTCATATGATTATTGAACTCATATTTGAATTGCTAAATTCTTTTGGAAATATGGAAATTATTGTTGGAATCTAATTTTGATTCATGTGGTATTATTATTTATTCGGCATGTTGTCATGAGATTTTAATATGGCACTAATGTTGGGTACCCGCCAAGATTCTAGTTCCGGCTACTTGAGAAAGTATTGTGCGGTACAGTGATGCCTAGCGACTCCCGTTAATGTGTTGTTGAAAAATTATATTGATAAAATTCTTATGAGATTCGCATTTGATTTGAATATTCGTACTCGCGTTGTTACGTTTTAATCACCACTAAAAATATTTGATGAGCATATTTCCTATCGTATTGTGTACTTTCCCATATTTTCTTTTAGTTGGGAGGTTAGCGTGGATCTGAGCGCTATAGACCAAATGTAATGATTTGAGTGTGGTTATTTTTGGGAAGAATATTGGAGAATACTAGATGATAAAATTTGTATTTATTTTGATGTATAGAGCATTGGCGATTTATATTCTTTCGAGATAGATAGTTGTATTATTTCTAGAGACTTTTGGTTGTATCTAATTTGAAGAAATTGAGATTAGTGGTTTCTCTTATATTGTGGGATAAAATAAACAATTAATCACTATGCTGCAATGTACGAGGAAAAACCCACAATAGGAAAAAAAACTTCGGGCGACCCTAGCATTAAGTCCACTAAGTATGGTATTTTACAAATATAAGTAAAAAGACTTACAACACTCGACTCGACTTCCTTCAATCCCCGATGCTCCTTCTTGTACCAACCTTCGCTTAGTTGATAATCCCGGACTCCACCAGAACCTTAGAATCCACCAATGAGGCTTTAGGAACAACCGTCAACCACCCGTACCCGAAGCCTTTCTCTGAGTGGGAACGCCGCAGCAAACAAACTCTTCTTCTTTGTGGGATGTAGAAGCAAACCCAAACTCTCTTTTATGGTAGAGATGAATATGGTGCCAAAACAAACTCTCCAAGAAAGATGTATGTATATATATATAGATAGAAACTTGGATTAAAACATTGTTTATTGGGTGTAAACTTGGTTTTGTTCTTTGAATAAATCAATTTAAATAGCAAACACCAAGGGAAGTTTTTATGAAAGAATTAAGATCTCAAACACTCACTAAGAGATGGAAAAGATCATAGAAAAATTATATTCCCGAAGTCATTAAATTCTGTGAAAGAATAGTGGGACAAAGTAGTGGGAAAATGCCAAAAACTGTTCCCGCCGAAATCTCGTTCAAATGACATTTCGTTCGAACGAACTATCTATCGAGTTTCCAGTGGCAAGTCGTGGCAAACCTCGTTCGAACGAAATTCTCGTTCGAACGACAAACTCGTTCGAACGACAATTTCGAACGAAAAAACAGAAAGCTTAAAAATTCCATTTTTAGCGCATGAACTTTATTTTAAAGTTTTAAAGAAACCTTCAGGAAATAAACCTTAGTTTAAAATAAAATGCACCCAATATAGTTCTTATTCTCAGTCTCCCTATATAGATATATAAATGCATTCATACCTTTGGAGACTATGGAATATGATGTTGATGACGTAGAAACATAGCACTTGAAACTCGGCAATGATGAAACTTTATAAGTCTTAGCCGCTATGTCTTCAACTCTAGTATGTCATAGGCTTGAAGGATGGTCAAGTATTCTATCATATGCCTCAAACCTTTTTTTCCGGAATTGAGCCAAAACAACAAGGGACTCAATTGGAAATTTGTGTCCTTACAAATCTCCCCCTTTGGCTATTCCGGGACAAAACTAAACAAAAATCCTAAAGGGCCATCAAGCTCTACTAGACTTAAAATAAATCCCACCCAAAATAAAAAATACATAGCTTGACTCAAAACAACCCAAGGATCAATATCTTTGCCGACGATGAAAGTCGCCACTTAGAAGAAATCATGCACACTTAAGCAAACTATCAAAAGCATAGGGAATATCAAAAGATTAAATGCAATTAAATAATATAATTACTCCCCCTAAATTAATTCTCCCCTTTATCAAACAAATGACCTACTTAGAAAGACGTCTCCCCCTAAGATAAATCTCCCCCAACCTAAGATACGAATATAATAGGAATAGATACATTTCTCCCCCTATCATTCTCCCCCTTTTTGTTCAGGAATAGACAAAGGATAAAACTAGTTTAAACATGAAGCTTAAAGTGATAAGAACATGAATGTATATGGGCAACAATAAGATAACTAATCCATATAAATGAGTACCAACTATGATGCGAAAACAAATGATACCAAATTGAAAAATAAAATTCTAACCATGTGATATCAAACAAACTACGCAACAAACAAGGTACCAATTATGAATTGAAGCATAAATGGACTAGATAGCAAGGCAAAGACCAACAAAAACAATATCAAATATATCTATACATAATATATAACAAATCGACATGAGAAAATATATATAGATATAAACACCAAAATGACACACACAAAATATAATATGAGTCTTCCACACTCTTATAGCATAAATGTGTCACATGGAAATGGAAGTGTTGGGGTGTGAACAAGATACCAATGTATTAAAACCCAATCACTTAAATGTGTTCACGTAGTTCGCATTTGATTACAAAACTTTATCAACAAGAATTTAGCCTTTATGTGACAGGATAAAGTGAACTAATGAACAAACAAACACAATGCATACAATCCTAGTATGTTGATGATTCTACAAACCAATAGAGTCATGACATTGAAAGCGCAACTAGGATAAATGGACAGTGTGCAAACAGTTGATATATCATCCAAACTCCCTTATAAAACATATATATTATTCTTTTGAATGAAGAAATCAACTAAAAAAATTAGGCCTCGACAAATTAATTTTTCTTTTAATTCCATATTTTATTTTAGCCCTTTGGACCACATATTTCTTTTAGGTCCAATCCAAATGGTGGCTTACACGCTAAGGATAATATTTTTCCTTTCGGAGCCCTTCCCCGTGCACATTTATACATATTATATTTTAAATATAAAAAAAATATTAAATGAAAAATATTTTGACATGCACTAGTCCTTCTAAGTCACATAACATGTAGATGACAAGATTGATAGGAAAGCACCTCACAAAGCTCAAATATAACATGTGACGTTAAGGTTCAAAAAGCTCGTGCATGTGTGTAAAGGTATATAAAAGTGAATCCATTAAGCAAGTCAATCTTAAGATACTCCATCTAAGCATGATAAAGAACACTTTAAGGATTAAAATTCTAACCAAAAGTTCTAGTCACATGGAAGCGAAATGAGGATTCAAACACAAACATATGCCACAAAATGTGTGTAAAACCAAAATACACACAAAATAGAATATTTTTGAGTTTTTCAAATTTTTAACTAAAAAATAAAAATATTTACTCAAAAGACAAACAAAATCATTAAAATTTTTCATTAAGCATAAATTACGAAAATAGTAAAACACAAATGATAAATAAAAATCACTACGCCGCGATGTATGAGGAAAAACCCACAACAGAAAAAAACCTCGAACGACCCTAGTCTTAAGTCCACTAAGTATGGTATTTTACAAGTACAAGCAAAAAGACTTACAACACTCGACTCGACTTCCTTCAAGCCCCGATGCTCCTTCTTGTACTAACCTCCACTTAGTTGACAATCCCAGACTCCACCGGAACCTTGGAATCCATTAATGAGGATGTAGGAACAACCGTCAACCACCGGCACCCGAAGCCTTTCTCCCAGTGGGAACGTCGCAGCAAACAAACTTTCCTTCTTTGTGGTATGTAGAAGCAAACCCAAACTCTCTTTTTCGGTAGAGATGAATCTGGTGCCAAAATAAACTCTCCAAGAAAGATGTATATATAGATAGATAGATAGGAACTTGGATTAAAACATTGTTTCTTAGGTGTAAACTTGGTTTTGTTCTTTGAATAAATCAATTTAAATAACAAACACCAAGGGAACTTTTTATGAAAGAATTAAGCTCTTAAACACTCACTAAGAGATGGAAAAAGTTCATAGAAAAATTATGTTCCCGAAGTCATTAAATTCCGTGAAAGAATAGTGGGACAAAGTAGTGGGAAAGTGCCAAAAAACTGCCAAAAACTGTTCCCGTCAAAATCTCGTTCGAACGACATTTCGTTCGAATGAACTATCTAACGAGTTTCTAGTGGCAAGTCGTGGCAAACCTCGTTCGAACGAAATTCTCGTTCGAACGACAACTTCGAACGAAAAATCAAAAAGCTTAAAAATTCCATTTTTAGCCCAGAAACTTTATTTTAATATTTTATTTTAATTTGAAAGAAATTAAATTTTTTGTTAAATTGGTTTAAGTTTTAATTTGAAAGAAATCAAAATTTGTTTTTTTGTTTATGTTGAACCATCTTTCGCTTCCGCATATTTAAAAAGGAAATTACTTTTCGTGGTAAGATTTTAAAATTGGGGGTCTCGTGTTCCAACAAATTGGTATCAGAGCATTGATTGAGAATGCCTCACGTTTTCAAGGATATTTAATCTTATCCATTCTAAAGATGAGATACTGCACATCTGATGTGAAATTAGGATAAGTTATGCTTTTAATGACATCCATATCTTAATATCTTTAAGTGGGGTATTGCAGGATACTCTTTATGGAAGTCACCTACGTGAGTAAGAAGGAGGCACTTCTATCAGAACAAAGAAAGGAAATTCTCTAAAATAGTCACGGAACCAAGTTGTGTTCATGGCCAAAACGAATACAAACGTGAGAATCAGCCGTGTTGAAGAATTATTGTATGAATATTATTGTCTAGGTTTACCGAAACGGTTGATGGTCCAAAGACATGAAGTCTACCGATTAACCAAGTGAATCGGAAAATATATCACTAAGGAAAGTTCAAGGCCACTAGGCTATTCTTCCGATGCAATGAATTTTCAAACTTTACTCAATCCATTTCTGCATCTGCATCTGCATCTTGCATTCTTTATATAGAAATATATCATTCATGTCGTGGATTGTTAGAAAATGGGTATTGTATAGAAAATTATGAGCATCTTTGAGCTCAAATTTAGATGGGACCCACATCACGACAATCGTGGGACCATATATGAACGTGTTCTCCTTCACAAGGAGATCAACATGGTATATTCACATGTTTAATTCCATTAAGTTTTGAATGATTAATGTGTACCCAAAGTGACTCATAAAGTAGGAAGTTAATGAATTTGGCGTGTTTTAACTCTTATCCCACATTAGAAAAGTAGTGGAAATTTGAAGAGTTAATAAACCCCAACTATGGACTAAGGCTTAGATGCCTTTGGGGTATTCAAATTCTTTAGAAGGGATATGGCCTACACTATGCAAGTGTTGGGCTTGGGCTAAAATCCCACACGCGAGCACTCGCCGTCCATCCGTTTGGCCAGCTCGGCTCGGTTCGATTCGGAATCTGTTTAAACACCGAATTAATTAATTCCATAATTAATTAAATTCCTGAAATAATTAATTCCCAAGAGTCAACTGTTCAAAATTAACTACCTGACAGTTTATTTGAATAGATAACATGGTTGCTATATAAACATCTATTCTCCCTCTATGCATATTATTTCTGTTATCTAGTTGAGTACAATAACACATAATTATGTTCGCAGAAATTAATCATAGCTGTGCTACTTGATCAGTTTGTGAAAGAGTAATCCTTATGCATGTATTTCAAATCAAACAAATCAAACCAATTTTCACCCAAAATTATCCAACTTTTAATATGCACCAAACCAAGTTGTGAAAAACCCATTTTTTACTTTAAACCAATTTTATCTTGATTAATCCTAAACATGCATCTAGTGATTAAAGAAAGTAAAGTAAAGTAAAGAATACTCACAATGCAGGATGTATGAGGAAAAACCAAAGACGGGAAAAAACTTCGAAGGCCCGAGCTAGACAATCACGATGAATGTGGAATTATAACGAACAGACAAAGGGGTCAGTCAACGACTCAATCCCCACGGGTTTTGACGCTCTTCGGATCTTCAACCACTCCTCTCACCGTGCCCATCTTCCATAATACCAGTCCACAACACACGCGTCCACGTATGTCTTGGTGTCCACCGAATGGCTTTATTATGTCTACGATGTCGAACAAGAAGTCCTTCTCTTTTCTTCACCACAAAACCCAGATGTTCAAGTATAGAACAAACCTTCTTGGTGAAGAAAGATCACATAAACATATAGTAATGATAACTCGGGTCTTTGCAAACTCTAAGGATGTGTTTAAACTTTGAAACCTTAGAAAAAGATGTGCAAAACTCGTACTTGATTGAAAACTGTTTTCTAGATTGCACCTCATGTAAATTCTGACGAAACCATGCTTTAAATATGATTTTAAGTCTGCGCCTTGAAAAATGTGTCGCTCGAACGAGATTGACTAGTCGTTTACGCGGCATGGCTATCTCGCTCGAACGAGAAGAGTTATGTTTTGAACGACGCGCGTGTCAGTTTAACTTTTTCTTTAAAACGTTTCTTCCAAAAGAGATCCATTAAGTCAAACTCATTTTCGAGCTTATCAGAATAAAATGTAGTGTAAAACATTTAAAACACTCTTTAAAATATTTTAAAACATTTTTCCTTATAAAACTTCATCCTTATCCTTTTATAAAATTATTCCGAGCTTCATTAATTGTACGCATTCATACCTGTGTGATCTCGAAATGCAATTAACTTGAAGAAGAATAAACTTGCACCAATTGAACTTCAGCATGATTAATTCTTTGAAGCTTTGCCACAACGTCTTCAATTTCTTCAATATGTCATAGACCAAGTGGTATCGTGACAAAATAAAATCTCCCTATGACATATTATAAACACAGTTTTGTTCACGTAATTAAGTCAAAACAATGCAAGGAATCAATTGGAAATTTACGTCCTTACAAATCTCCCCCTTTGAGTATTCCAGGACAAAACTAAATTAGTGAAATTCCTAAGCTAGGCCGTCAAGCCGTATGATGCCTAAATCCCATCCCATAAACCCAAAGTAAAAAATTACAGGATGAAAATCTATTACAAAAGCCGTTTAATATAAAATTAAACTATTTAAGTAAATCCGAACAGTTTTTTGAAGAAACTCTTTTCTTTAAAATCAAAACTAATTGAACACAAGATGTGTTTAACAAAAGTATGTACGAGATCTGGTCAAGATTTGATCAACAGTTTTAATAAAACAGTTTAAAAACTTTAAACTCAGCACAACCAAGAATGAGATGAGGAGATGTAGAAAGATTAAGAACAATGATTTTTTACGTGGTAAAACCTCACCCAACTGAGGAAACATCCACGACTCCCTCTACGGAGTAAACCAAAAAAAAATCACTAAAATAAATTTTAACAGTTACAAACTATATAACAAACATGCATACAACTCAGACCTATATAAGTTTAGGAATGTACCCTCTGGTGTCCTTATAACTTCTCTGCAGTTCTGATTGTTGATGTTATTCTCCTAGTTTGCTAACTTCCAATTTGTTCCAGTTCTTTACGTCGAATCTTGTTCTCAAGATCTTATTACCAACACTTTTAGTGTGGTAGGGTGATAGTGTTTGTGGAGGTTCTCTCTAACACATGCATGCACACACACACACACACTTATTTTATACAACCAATCCTAACAAATTACATATAAGAACTATATGCTGTGATTTTTCTCTTTCTCTCTTCTCACAAAACTTAACCTTATTTGACCTTTACAATAATCCCGGAATCCACGGCTATCTTCCTCAGAAGACGTATCAAGATCTTAATCAATCTCAGGTTTTGAAAATATTTTTGAGATTGAAAATCACCAAGTGCGATTCCAAACTAGGTCAAAGGTCTTGTTTCAAGAGAACTAGAAACATAAAACATTACTGTCGATTTCAAAGTTAAAAACATTTACAGAAACGAATCAACAATATATTTCTCAAGATGAGAAAAAAAATATGTAAATCTAAGTGAAATGTAACATAAAGTACTTAGATGTGAAATGTCTATAAAGTAGAAACTTAGATCGAAGATAGATGTTTAAGTTGGACACAAGATCTAAGAACGAAGAGGTTACATCAACAAACCAACTAAACAAACCAACTCTCAACCTCTCAAAACACTCAAACACTCAAGGTTGTGTTTGGTATATATAGGACTTGAAAAGAGGTTTAGGTTTGAAAAAGGTTTTGACGATTTAGGGTTAGGGTTAGGGTTTCTAACTCTTTCTCTCTCTTTCTGGTTTCTCTCTTCTCTCTCTTTTCTCTCTTCTCTATCTACTCTCTCTTTTCTCTCAAAAGGATGAAATGGTAAAAAGTCTCAGATGGCTGAGTGAAGGGGTCCTTTTATAGGAGGCTGAGAAGATTCGGGAATAAGGTTCAAAATCAATGGCTCAGATTGATTCAAGGTCGATTGACTTTGATCCAAGGGTTCACGATATGCAGTGATTAAAACTCTCCTGATTGGTTCATATGAGGTTCATAGGGATGAAGTAAGAGCGCATGCAAATCGTTGATAAAAATGATCCAAGGGTTGTAAACAATCGTTGTTTTACACTCTATAAAGAAACATAAAATCCACCAATCAGAATCCAACAGATGTTGGGAAATTATAAGATATCAAATGCGCGTTTAAAATTAATTACAGACATACCCTGAAGTCTCTGCTGCTTTCGAATTCTACCCAAGGTAACTTCCAGCAAATATAACCATTAAATCTTAATTGCAGATTGACCCCAACAACTTTTTAAAAACAAATTTTAATTAAATAAAACTTATTTTAAAGGTTTATAAAATCCGGAAAAAATATCAAAACTCAATTTTAGGGATTTAAACACACTCAACATATGTACACACAATAATATGCAATATGAAATGTATGAGATCAATTCTACTGTGTGTGAGTGTTGGTAATATGGTATAGATCAATCAATCAAGAAAGATGAAATAGCAAACCAAGCTCTGGGGTTCTTTGGATTCTAGGATAGACACAATTTTGTCACAATTTTCAAACTAGATGAACACTTATACAATATAGAACTATATGCTGTGATTTTTCTTTTTCTCTCTTCTCACAAAACTTAACCTTATTTGACCTTTGCAATAATCCCAGAATCCACGACTATCTTCCTCAGAAGATGTATCAAGATCTTAATCAATCTCAGGTTTTGAAAATATTTTTGAGATTGAAAATCACCAAGTGCGATTCCAAACTAGGTCAAAGGTCTTGTTTCAAGAGAACTAGAAACGAAAAACATTATTGTTGATTTCAAAGTTAAAAACATTTACAGATATGAATCAACAATATATTTCTCAAGATGAGAAACAAAATATGTAAATCTAAGTGAAATGTAACATAAAGTACTTAGATTTGAAATTTCTATAAAGCAGAAACTTATATCGAAGATAGATGTTTAAGTTGGACACAAGATCTAAGAACGAAGAGGTTACAGCAACAAACCAACTAAACAAACCAACTCTCAACCTCTCAAAACACTTAAACACCCAAGGTTGTGTTTGGTATATATAGGACTTGAAAAAAGGTTTAGGTTTGAAAAAGGTTTTGACGATTTAGGGTTAGGGTTAGAATTTCTAACTCTTTCTCTCTCTTTCTGGTTTCTCTCTTCTCTCTTCTCTATCTACTCTCTCTTTTCTCTCAAAAGTACGAAATGGAAAAAAGTCTCAGATGGCTGAGTGAAGGGGTCCTTTTATAGGAGGCTAAGAAGATTTGAGAATAAGGTTCAAAATCAATGGCTCAGATTGAGTTAAGGTCGATTGACTTTGATCCAAGGGTTCACGATATGCGGTGATTAAAACTCTCCTGATTGGTTCATATGAGGTTCACAGGGATGAAGTAAGAGCGAATGCAGATCGTTGATAAAAACGATCCAAGGGTTGTAAACAATCGTTGTTTTACACTCTATAAAGAAACACAAAATCCACCAATCAGAATGCAACAGATGTTGGGCAGTTATAAGATATCAAACGCGCGTCTAAAATTAATTATAAACACACCCTGAAGTCTCTACCGCTTTAGGATTCTACCCAAGGTAACTTCCAGCCAATATAACCATTAAATCTTAATTGCAGATTGACCCCAAAACTTTTTAAAATCAAATTTTAAATAAATAAAACTTATTTTAAAGGTTTATAAAATCCCAAAAAAATATCAAAACTCAATTTTAGGGATTTAAACACACTCAACATATGTACACATAATAATATGCAATATGAAATGTATGAGATCAATTCTACTGTGTGTGAGTGTTGGTAATATGGTCTAGATCAATCAATCAAGAAAGATGAAATAGCAAACCAAGCTCTGGGGTTCTTTGGATTCTAGGATAGACACAATTTTGTCACAATTTCCAAACTAGATGAACACTTATACAAAATAAACTCAAGTGAGTCAAGAGTATAAGGGCTTCATAGGACACGGACTAGTATATGTAGCACCGTCAAGCATGAACTGTTTGTATGTGATGTAGACTTGAAATGTCGAATCGTTGAAGCATACATACACACATGAAACAAACAAACAAATACCCAGTGAAGTATGGAGGAACAAATGAAACCAATATATATATCCAAATGATACCAATTTTACAATAGATACCAATATCAATAAAATCTGAAAAATCATTTGTTAAACAATTGAGCAACAATATGATACCAATTTGTAAGATATGTAATCAAACAAAATTTAAATCAAATCTCAATAAACATTCTCAACAAATCTCCCCCTACATAACATACATCTCTCCGCCTTTTTATCTTGAATAAACAATCCGGTGAAAAGATAAACGAATCAATCAAGTATCTAGCATGAAATATATCAATTAAAAAATCTCTAGATAATCATGAAACAACCAGCTAAATATGATCAATAGATGACAAATTAGGAGATAGTAAACCAACGAATCACACAAAGAATATAGCAATCTAATCGGGTGTGATAAATGGATAATATGTAAAATATCAATTTTAAAACAATATAACCTGCATATAAACCATCCAGTCCAGAAAGATTCCAGCAGTACCGAAAATATCACAAAATAAACCAGTGGACTGCAAACAAAAAGAAGTAAAAAAATCCAAAATTGTCATTCGAACGAGCCAGGGACGTCGCTCAAATGAGATGAGGACGTCGCTCGAACGAGTCTTCTCGCAACATGGTAATATTGCTCGAATGAAGTCTTCTCGCGACATAGAGATGTCGTTTGTATGACTTCTCGTGATATCCAAACTTTCCCAGATTCCCAGAAATATCATATATTTCTGCCCAGTGAAAAAATTTCCAGAAATAAAATGACAGGACGGGGTTGACAGCAACTCAACAGTGCTAAAACAGTAAGATTTTTACCCAAAACGCATAAAAACTAATAATGCGAGTAACATGCAAACATAGTACTGATGTGCTCAAACATGGACATGGGCTGTATGGGCGTGAAACTACAACAAATGAGTCACAATTCCAACACATCGAAACGATCACGAAGCTCTAATCAATAGCAATAAATCATCAAACTTTATCATAGCCATATGACAATTAAAGTGTGAGATTAATGAACTAAACAAACTACATGCACACAAATCCATAATTTTGACGATTCTACAAAGAATAGCATCAAATTTCAATGTTTCAACATTAGGATTAGTTGTGAAAACCCGTTTAAATTTTCTCCAACCAAACTCCCTCATAAATATATATTTTTTAAGTACTTTTGAGGTTTCTATCATTCTCAACTTAGAGAAAATCCTATTGGCCCTTTTCTTAGCATTTTGCCTTTTTCTTTTGGGCTCTTTTAAATGTTGGCTTTCACGACGAGTTAATTTTGAACTCTCGCAACCCTTTCCTGTGAATCACTCATCATTTTTTCAATTAGGTACCATTTCAAATCCTCACGGTAAACGGTTCTTACATGCACACCTATCCTTAAGTCTACTTACGCATAGATGACAAGATTGAGATAAGAACGTCTCACTAGATTCAAATATGCAAGAGAAGTCAAACATTCATAGAAACGCGTGCATGTGTCCAATGTTAGTATATATACAAATTCGAATCAAAATTCATATCAACTTTGAAACAATCCCATTTGAACAATGGTTAAGATTATTCTAAGTATCGTTAATAATGACCAAATGTCCTACCCACATGGATAATGAAATGATGGGGATCCAAGCACACCAATATGTCACATCAAACATCTAAACTCAAAAACAAAAAACAAAAATCTTTTTGTCTTTTCAAACATATTTTGACTCAAATAAAAGCAAAATCTTTTTGGGTTTTCAAAAGTTTTCTCAAAAACAAAATCTTTTTGTATTTTTTAATAGGACTCAAACACATGAAAAAATATAATACAAAATGATACACAAGTCATTATACTAGCAATGAATATATCATGAAGCAAACTAGCATATGACAAACAAGGAAACACTATCATCCTTTAGATTTACCATGGGACGAATCAAGTGCACCCAAACGAGAATCATGAAGTTTTATTCCTAAAGCCACTAAATTCTATTTCCTAACCCAAGTAGGAGTAAAACGACGCATGGGGGTTTGGGGAAATGGGGTGACTTTATTCATAAACTTCCTAGGATCTTGTCTAAGGTCGTAACAATAACGCCTAAGGTGACCTTTCCTACCATAAAATGTGCAAGAGTAGCGACGGTGGGAATGATTACCTATATGTGTACCTTTTCTAACCTTCCTAGTATTTCTCACACGTACAGGGGGAATGGGAACAATTCTCTCATCAAAACCTATATCTCCCTTAATTTGGACGATGCCTAAGATCTTATCTAACTTCTTCGATCTAGCCTCTAAATCAAAATTTACTCTAGACGAGTCTCTCAATCTCTCCTTCAACTCATGAATCGTAGACTCGAGCAAACGCCCAGACTCCTCAAACTCTAGAATTTCCTTTTTTAAAGACTCCATCAAACCATGGAGATTATCTCTCTTACCCTCGACATACTCTAATTTCTCCCTAAGAGTCTTCTCTCGTGCCCAAAGATCCTCAATCAAACTATCATTATTTTCTATGCCACGCTCATTCAACTTCGCTTGGAATTTTGCATTTTCCTTTTTCACCTTAACCGTCTCGGCATACAACTCATTAAATGCAACTTGCAATTCTTTCACATCTACCTCCTCTTCGTCACTCTGTTCACCATCACTAATATGAGATTTACTTAAAACCTCCTCTGAAGTGTCATTCACATGAGAATCATCATCGCTCACATCACTATACCAAATCTGCTGAATTGTCACAGTCATTGACCTTGACAAGTTGGACTTGTCAAGGTCAATGACCGTGACAATTCTGGGCGAGACAACTATTTTTATCACAGTCATGTCACAGTCAAAGCTCGTGATAAGTTCATTAAAATTATCACGATCATATCACGGTCCCTGACTGTGATAATTTTTGTCATGGTTTAGGGCCGTGAAAAACCCGTGACAATGTTAAAAAAATTATCACGGTCATTGACCGTGATAAGTCCGTGACAACTTTCTTTGTCAAGGACTTGTCACAGTTAATGACCGTGACAATTCTGGGCAGAATTTAAAAAAAAAATCTATTGGGAAGTATGGCCACTGTCACTACCCAACAGTATATATGTACCTGTTACATTAACGTTTTACCTGTTCAAACATTATATATACAAATAAAATAGAGATAGTGCAAATATACATTCAAAATAGAAACAATATGCAAACGGGACAACTTCGCGTCATGCTATTTTTTTGTCGTTTCAATGTTCTTATTAATATACTTATTTTACTAATCATGTGCTTTGAACACTTTGGAAGCTTTAATTTTTCAACACCACCCTTCATATTTATTATAGTCTTCTCCAAAACTTTGGCATTCTCCACAAAGTATGTCAACTTTTCAACTCCGTTGTTCGACCCCAATCCCGTAATTTCGATTGTCTTTAGGTGTGATCTCAAATAATCAGGTACATACCATTCCAACCACGATGTCCTGATTTGTTCACAACAAAATTAAAAACCCTAATATAAAAAGAAACAACATCACCATCAATTATCTCAAATCTAAAAACTATTTAGCTGGAAGTGATATTATGAACCCTTGACGTACCTCAAAGATAAGAACCTCTAGAAGAGGACAACTTTTGAGAAAATCCAGAACCAATTTCCTGTTCTAGTTCCACTATAAGAATCAGCCACTGCAAGAAATTGCACAAGAGTGTAGTGCCACCCAACAAGCAAATATTCATAAAAATCGAAATCGAAATTGAAATATTCATATAAATATGAATATAAATACATTACCTGTAGTGCCACCCAAACAGCTAACTTGAGCTCATATGGTACCTCCTTCCAACTAATTTACCCCGGGCAATCGTGTCAAATATAATTCCCTTCATATCTGAACACTAAGAAATGCCATAATCCTACGGAGTTATGCTCTGTAAATTCCTTCCAACCGTTGTGTAGCCAAACATCACCAGTTTAAGTTGTCATTTCCACTTTCCATATTTTCCCATGTTTTACTAGAGTACAAAAAGTATCGATTTAACAGTTACATTTTTCGTGCAAGGGTGTACGAGGAAAATACAAATATATAGAACTCGGGAATTTCGTACAAGGCTCTTATTTTCTTTCGAGCGATCTCGAAAGATAAAAATCTCGTTGATGCTGAAATGACTTACTATGGTGTAATTATAAATATATTTTATTTGGGCAATGTAAGCTTCAAAGGGATTGTATTTTACAGTGATTGGTTAAGAGTTGAGCACAAAAATGCTTGTAATGTTGATCTTGACACCAATTTGATCATGGTTGACTTATCCAAGTTGAAGAGCAACGAACATATGAGTGATAAGCCATTTTTCTGTGCTTTTCAAAAGGTCAAGCAAGTGTTTTACTCGGAGTGTATCAATAACGAGCCGTGGTAAATCGTCCTACATGTGACAAATCCACACTAGTGTGGATGAGTTGGTGCTCCTACCGAATATCAATCCATTTTTTATAATAACCCAAATTTGAAACAATTGTCAGATTTGTAATAAGTATTCCAATTATTTGTAATGACTAGTGGCTATATTATTCTAGTGCTTTATTATTATTGGAAGAAAATTTAATGCTTTTTATTCTTTTGTACTTGATTATTTTAATGCTGGTAATAACCAGTGGGTGTATTCTTTTAGTGCTTTGTTATTATCGGATTTGAATCATAATTGATTGTATGGTTAGTGAATATGTTAATTAGTATTTGAATCAATTTAAGCATTAATTCAAAGTCTATGACCCGAGAGTGTGTGTTCGGGGGGGGGGGGGGGGGGGGGGTAGTGTGAATGGGGGAGGGGTTGCAGTGTGTGTGCATAAATTGAATTTGGTATTGAGTATTGGTATTGGTATAAATTGGTATTAGTATTGGTAAAAATTGGTATTGTTATTGGTATAAATTGAAATTGATATAAATTGGTCTTGATATTAGGAAGTATGTAACACCGTATAATTTTGAGTAATTTATTTTAGCGATTAAATCGCATGTGTGACGGAATTTAATATAAACGGGCAATTTAATATAATAATTTGTGAGAATACGATTAATATATATGTGATAAATTTACTAGCGTGTTTAAGTAGATTTAATTGAGTCAATTGTAGTGCATCGTATGTGTGTCGAAACAACTGGAATTGACGGGATTGTAATCGGGGCATTTGTGCATGTTGTTTTTGGGATAAAGTAGGATAATTTTATTTAGTGACTCAGATGGTGATTTAAAGTACATGGCTGATTCTAAAAAGATAAAAAATAGTCAGAATTATACACTTGGGGTAGTAATTAGATTCCGAGGGCTTTTTAGACTAGCTTAGGGTTACGTAGGGGTATTTGGATCATTTTAATGTAGGCTAATAACCCAATTTCGAGATTATTGAATTAAAATATAAGGGTTAGAGATGTGAGGCTGCCATATCTTTCTTTCTTTTATCTTTGAGGAGCATGTCTAACTCATATGTTTGTAGATCACCTACGAGCTCTAAAAGTTAAAGAGTATTTAACACACCTAGTGAGTTGAGTATAGTAACTTTATCACAAAACCCAAGTAGTAACACAAGTTAACAATATCAAAGATATGTGCATAAAACTAGTCAAATGTTTCAAACTTGCTCGTGTTAATGATTTCGAATTGGGTAGTGAGATTTTAAAATTTATACTCTTTAACTGCACTTGTTCCTTCATGGATAAGATGAAGAATGTCCTATGCCTCCTTTGAAGTTCCACACGTCATGATACGATGAAACTCCTCAGGGGTAACATCATTAAACAAAGAATTTAAACCTATAGAATTAAAATTACACTGTTTTAACTCATTATTACTCCATTCCTCAATGTGTTTTAACACAATTGCTTCCGCGACTAAGATGATTGGGGGGGACCGCCCCTTATCAATAGTTAACCAAACATCTTCATCAACTGATTTTAAAGAGGATTTCATACAAGCTTTCCAGTAAACGTGACTAGTCCCATCAAATATGGGGGGTCAATTTTATGAATAACCTTTCATATAACTTCCAGGACACATCTAAGTAATTTTTATAAAAAAAACTCTCTTGTACCAATTTGAGAGGGGTCTTTTATATGATTTAGGTTCAGCTTCATTAAATTTACCCTAAATTCGTTAAATTTGCCACAATTAAATTTAGTAAATATTAGTCTAGAAAAAAGGTATTTTCATTTCCAATTTGAAATTTTGTTAACTTAATTACTACATGATCATACAAGATTCAATTGCAAAGAAATTTAAGAGAAGCAATTGTCCGATGAAATCCTAAATGGGAAAAACCGCGGGTGATCGGGCCTAAAGAATTCACTATATATAGTTTTACAAGAATCGAAAGATTTACAACAATATGACTCCATAAGACTACACATACGCAATCTTCAAAACCTCCATCCATAGCGTCGTTTAATCCAACACAACTTCACAGTAACTCCTTGCCTCGGTATCCACCAATTACCTTTACCGTCTCTAATAGTAAGTTTAAATTATTTTAATTTTTACATGATTAATTTTGTAATACGTTCGTCATGATTTATGTATAAAATATCAACCCTGTAAGAACAATAAAAGATGAAAACAATGGCACAATCAGACCACAAATTTAGGTTGTGGTTGTCACACGAGATAATTATAATAAAAATGGTTGTTGTAGAGGATGCCAAGCCCATTAGGCATAAAAGAAGAATACTCAAGAGAGAAGTATGAAGTCATTAGAGAGGAGGTTTGAAAATTTGAAGAAGCTAAGCTCATCAGAGAAGTTATATACCCTGAGTGGTTATCTAACACTGTCATAGTACCTAAGAGTAATGGGAAATGGAGGATGTGTGTAGACTTCACCAATTTAAACAAGTCTTGCCCAAAGGATAATTTTCCCCTACCTCGTATAGATCAGATGGTAGATGCCACAGCTGGACATGAGCTCATGAGCTTCATGGATGCATACTCCGGGTATAATCAGATCTTTATGGACTCGACTGACTCAGAGAAGACATCATTCATTACAAACAAGGGGACCTATTGCTACAAGGTCATGCCCTTCGGCCTAAAGAACGCAGGGCTACATATCAACGTCTTATAAATAAGATGTTCGAAGATCAGATAGGCAAGTCCATGGAAGTTTATATGGATGACATGCTGACTAAGAGTCTAAAGGCCGACACTCATGTGGCCGACCTTGAAAGAACTTTTGACACCATGGAAAAATTCAGAATGAAGCTCAACCCTACCAAATGTGTCTTCGGGGTAGGAGCAGGGAAGTCTTTGGGATTTATCATCAATCAAAGGGGAATAGAGGCTAAACCTGAGAAAATTAAGGCTTTGCTAGAAATTAAGACACCCATAACCATCAAAGACATTCAGAGTTTGATCGGACGAGTGGTTGCACTTAATAGGGAAAGTTTCAGCATTTTACAGTAGTTTTTGCCATTTTTTTTACATCATTCTAACAGCATGAGCACACAAAATTTCCTGTATCTGCCACTTCCCACACGAGCAAGTCATGTCGTCAATGTTGATCTCCACGGAATAAGTAGTGTAAACCACTTCATATACTCCATATGTGGATTGCGCTACACACTAAGTACGACCTTCTTTTATACGTAGTTATAGCCTCTTTTCCATTTTAGGACAAAACACACTAGGCCCAATTCTTGATTTTGTCCCATTTTTTTACATCATGTCCATCATCTTCATTCTTATATGATCAACCATTTTAGTAGCCGATAAATGATGAGAATCCCTAATCCACGAATTTAAATATTCATCCCCGTTTGAACACATCTCATCATACGGTTTACCAGTGAGCTATGCATGTGCCCAATGCTTTGGATCACAATCATCTAGAAATTTTTTATCTTCTCACCACTATACATCCTTAGATTATCCATACTCTTCTCAAATACCTCCACTATATTTTCATAAGCAGCAAATTTAAACCTGCCACTACACTAAAACTGGATTTTAGTAAGGGTATTTTGCCATTACAAAAATAATAAGTAACTTTAATTTTCCATTAGAAGTAAGGAATGAGGAACACAATTAGTAGTAAATATTTACCATTACTAATTACGAACTTAGTAATGGTATTTTGTCGTTACTAATAATGGATTTACTAATGGTATTTTACCATTATTAATTATGATTTAGTAATGAACTTTTTGTTACTATTTCTACCTTATTACACAAGTTTTCTAAGATTTTTGTCTGATTTTGTAACGGTAAAGATCCTTTAGTGATATTAATACAAATTTAAAAACATATTTTTTTCAAGATCCGATATCTTGTTATGAATTTAAACAAATTCAGTTATACTTACCACACTATTCAAATCCAAAGAACATATACAAAAATAGTTGCATAAATAAGGATACTATATTAAAATTTACATTTTATACAAGGTTTAATAATTCTCAAATATGCAATAACTACCCTAAAATTCACAATAATTAGGTTGGTGTTGGTGAGAAACCTCACTGTTCGTTCTGAATAACACAATGGATGCCGATAAATCTGCATATAAATTCTCTTTAGTCTTTACCTTGTAATACACATTTGCGGTCATGATCAAATATTCCCTCACTCTATATGGTAGTTGCTCTCTTTGTGTTCTCTTTACATTACCGCCATGAACGAACACAAATCCCTCGCTTATGAGTGTCTAAAGTGCAACTCTCAACTGGTATGAGAGTACAAGCACAATAGTTATATGTATAGATTGTTAGCTAGCTAGAGAAAGAGAGAGAGGGAGTTACATATATTTAAGTAGAGTCAACGAACTCCACAACAAATAAAGTACTAGATACTATCTCTTACAGCCACTTGAAAACCTTTCAGAAAGATCTTGGGAGGTTGACCACCACTCAACTGGTGCTTGCCATTAATCTATCAAAGAATCATCTTTATAAGTTATTACATATAAGTAGCTTTACAAATTAATCTAGGATACGTTCCCATTAGTAGAGGTGAAATTATAAAAAACAGAACAAGTATTTCTACCGATACAAAGTTTGGAAATAACAAGCAAAGGATGAAAATCCTTACATACCTCAATATCGAGCTTAATATTCATTTTCAGCTTCGATAATGCATAAATTTTAGCAGTAAACCCAATTTATAAAAGTGCACAAAGTTCATACATCAAGAAAAAAATTACAAACTTGAACCAAATTGCTAAAAGTGCACAAAGTGCATACATAAAGAAAAAAAAATTCAAACTTTCATACAGGAACCAAATAAATATAAAACAACCAAATTTTAAACCACAGAAACAAACTATTAACTACTTTACTTTAATTTCCTTCATTGCAATAATCAACCCATGTAAAACAAAATATAACACAATAAATATACTGGAACAAATTATATTTAAACAATAACTTATTCAAATAAATTGAGTTGCCATTGTGACATTATATATATTGAGTCACCATTGTAGCATTATCAGACGCTAAATTGATATATAGAAAAAAGTTTATTTCTTCTGTAAAAACAAAAGCTTTTACATAAAGAAGGGAGGAATTTTACTTTACACATAAAATTTCATTATCAAGAGAAGAAAAGGCCCCAAAATTACAAAAGAAATTTAAAAAAATTAGTCCAAGAGTAATGAGATGGAATATAAGATATTACCATGTTTCCATGTAGATACTTATTGGGTTCTTCATGATTCGTCACCAGCCAGCTAATGGGAGCTATTTTGGCCGATATAGTCTTTAAGTTTCTAAATTTCTGCAGCAAAGTGATTCACAAACAACATTCTGATATTTAATGCATTTATCATAATATCATCCCTATAAAGCATTAGGTTGTGAAGTATAAATGCAAAATCGTCCCTGCCTCTTCATGCACTAACATGTTAGAATTATTTTAAAGAATAATTCTACATAATATGATCCATAATTAGATTAATACTATGAGTCATTTTGGTTAATGAAAGGGTACTCCAAATACCAAGAGTCAAAATTACTCTTAGTTATCTACCTTGATGGACGGTTAAGATTAAGTGACTTTTGGAGATTTGGGTCTTGTCTCTGCCTATAAATAAGTGATCGATTTCCATCATTCAGACACATGAAAAGACGAGATAATGTAATTATAGGATAAGGGAGAGAAATCTAAAGACTCAAATTTGTGTTTATTTTAGAACACTATTTTGGCTATAAAATAAGATCCAACCGTTGGAACATACTGAAATTGGAGTATGCTCTTGCCGTATATGGGAGAAAGTTGGTGTCTGAAATTCAGTCCGATTCAACACCTGTAAGGTCGTCTACTCCGTCAATCTTTCCATTTGTGACATGCTGGAAATGGAGGCACCAATGACAACCTCTTCACTCGGCAATTCTAATGTTGAGTTAGGTATGTTTTCAACTATATTTTGGACACATGTGATAATTATGTAGATTAAGGTCCTATATTTACATAACAGTTTATATGTTCATGTATTATATTATTGATCCATAAAAACTACTAATTGATTTATTAAATCTAAATCTAATATGTGGTATGAGAGCATATGGCTTAGATCACATAATTATCATTTGTGTCTAAATATAAAATTCATATTTTATAGCACATTTTATATTCTAAATTATGAGACTTATGTGATGTTTTTATTATATATTTTTTATGACTCTAATTTGTACTTAGTTTAAAATCTGCTTATATTTATGAATAATACTTGCTGCGACATTTTTACTTTCTGTCGCTGAATCTGTTAAGAGTTATGTGTAAACTTTCTGCGACGTACTAATATTCTGTCGCTGAATCTGTTTACATTGATGTGTGAAACTTACTGCGACATTTTAGTTTTCTGTCGCTGAAGCTGTTAATGTTTACGTATGAAAATCTTATGTGACATTTATATTTTCTGTCACTAAATCTGTCTAAATTCATTTCTGTGACGTTTTGAATATTTTCGTCCCTGAAATCTTATTGCCTATTATGAAATCTGTATTTCAAGTGACATTTTTTTGTGTCCCCAATAAAAAAATTGATTTGGAAATAACGTTTACTTTTATATCTCTCTCACGAAAATTATACTTTCGATTCCACGAATTGGAGAGTGATTCTTTTGCAATTTTAAACATATTTGTGGTGAAAACTAATTTTTTTCATTTTTGTAAATTTTACGAGATTTTTTTCACTACATATGTAATGTTTATATTATTTAGATGTTCTTATGTACTTTATATCATTCCAAATCATTGTATGGTTATTTCTCATGTTAATAATCTCATGTGCTTATATTTTCATAAAGATAGGATATGTGTCTACCAAGTGCCCTACCCTATATTAGCGTATATTAGATTAAAGAGTATATTCTATTTGGTTGCAAAAATTCCTAAAATAATTGTGACAATATTTATATGATGTTAGATTAGGAGGAAAGTGTCTTAATCTACAGTCATAATTAATATTCAATTACTGTGTACTCATTTATATTTGGACTTCTCATTTTACATCAAGAATTGCGTATAATATTTTTTTGGGGATATTAATTTTATATCCATTACGTAATATGTATGTGCATGAATGTTCCATAAAAGTAAGTTTACTTTGCATACTTTATGAATTAAAGATTTAAGCGTAATTAAGTATAAATCAATTTAGGATATGTGTGAATGCAACCAAATGAATTAATTGGTGCATCTATATAATCACATAAAATAAAAATTCATAAAATGAGATTTTGTTTACCAAAATTTTATGAGCAGATTAAAATTGGTTTTGGTTCCCTAATTTTGATTTTCTTTTGTAACAATTTTAATTATGTGTTTAAAGCTGCTTATTTTATAAAACTGTAAATCTAAATATTTTGAGACATTTTCAGTAAAAGTTTTCTTATGCCTCTAATAAGCAATAATTGACTGTCATAATATTTTTGGTATATACCAAATTGTTATGACTATTATGGCTATGGTTAAGGCTTTGATATTAATATTTATATTATATTATATTAGGTATCCATTAAAGTGCCATAATCTATATTATAAATAATAAATTATTGTGCATAAATTTGACTGCCAGTGAGTCCAAATATAATGATGAATGTTAGACTGTTGATGCAATGATGATGCAGCTTGTTCATTGAACCAAATGGATAATTTCTATTATCAAATGAACATTAATGAGCAGTTTTTTTTCGCGTCAACTTAAGCTCGAATTATTTAAATTTCTCCTTGAGACTAATACTTACGTAAAGTTTTATTCGATGTTCAAAATTGTAAATATTAGATTAATGTGTATATGCTTATTGTGCCCAATATGAGTAAATTAATATTAAAAGCATGCCCTAAAGTTTTCTTCTTAGCATTTATATCACGATTTGATTATGATTCCATCAAAGTGGTCTAGTCTAATAAACTTTAAATGTTAAATTTATGATAACATGCAATACTATAGTTTGGCATGCCTTGAGGTTTTCATCTCAGTATTTATATCACGATTAGGTTACAATTCCACCAAAGTGGTCTAATCTAATAAATTGTAACTGCTGAATTTTGTGATAACATTCGAATACTATGTCTTGGTTGCTCCAAAGAGTCCGGATATAGTTTTGAGTATTCGGATAATTAATAATTTCATTATGATTAAGCCATTGTGATTTAGTTTCTCCAAAGAGTTCAGTTACAATGGTAAAGTTAATATTAAGGGGCAATATGTTTGTTTATTAAGGTTGGTATCGGTTGCTCCAAAGAATCCATAACCTTTCTTAATTTAGAATCTGTTGAAAATATTAGTGATTGTTGAAATTATTGTACAATCCGTCAAATAATTTAATATTCATATAATGGATAGTTTGGTAGCCACTAAAGTGACCCAACAAGAATGCTTCTGAATAGTAGATTTAAAGATAAAAGTTGTAGTAATAACTTCTTATGCTTATATATGTGAAGACATTAATGGGGTAGATTTGATTTATTTCGTGAAGCAAGATAATTTTCCAAAGGAAATTTATTTTGAGTAAATAAAATAAACATTAAGAGATTATGCATTTAGGTGGTGAAAAGTTATCCTAGATAGCATGTTCATCCTAATTACATAACACTGTACCCAATAAAGCCATATATATAAATATTCAAAGTTATTACGAAAGAATGTCCACATTTATAAAATGTTATTAATGTACGTGTTGCTAACTCATAGCATTAATGTACTGAGCTATTTATTTCATTAATTTTATATTATTTTATTTATCTAACAATGCATGTTTTATCCCTTTAATGTTCTTGAGACTGACTTCTTAGGATGAAATAAAGAAGTTAAGTTTCATTTAAAAATGCTAAATTGTTATAATTCAGTTTTAGTTAAGGATATCACTATTGATGAATTAGTGTATGAAACTCTTATACACCTTGGATAATTATTAAACAGATTAAGCATAGAGTTTAATAAAATCTCATAATGTTGGAGATTAAAGTATGAGTACCCATTATGTGATATACATTGTGTGAATTATAATATGTCATTCGATATGAATGAAATAATTTATTTCATTTAAAAAAAACTAAAGTGCTACGTAACATAATTTAATTCGGTATGAGGATCGCTACAAGACAAATCGTCAAACAAATCATAAACTTTTGGATTCTTTTTCTTATGCTATATTGAAATCATTTCAAAACCCCTCAGTGACCTTTCAAAATATTTTTCTCGAGTATATAAAACATCTTTACATTTATATAAGAATATATTTTCCTTAATTATGGTATTCTTATTTGTGGTTTGTACAATTATATTTATGAAACTTATAAAGAAAAATGATTCTGATCCTATACCATAATGTTGAACTTCAAAGTAGCTTTCCGATGTTGTGGCTCTTTTAAATCTAGACTTACTTTGATGATTTAATATATTAGATTGTCTTTATGAATCTTGATACTCATGTTTGAGATCTTAAGGTTTTATAATTTTAGAGTGCTCTATGTGGCCCAAGTGGGAGAATTATAATAGTCCTTGGATAGTGGACCTACATAGAAGATGTCGTTATAAAACAACAAGTCAAACCCAACAAGACAACAAGTTAAATGCAATAAGTCGATATCGCCACAATATTTAGTTACACACAAATGAATATATGTGGGTACACTAATTACTTTCGAAATAAAAAACGTCAATGTCCAATTCTTTAAAGAATGGTGAAATTAGTGGGGGTATCAAATCACCTAATGTGGTTATAAAAGAAGTTAAGATACTCATGTCATTCCTTTAACTTCCAAAGTAATTCTTATTTTGGTTAATGGATATGAATAGTTTTAAGAAACTCTTAAATGAGTTTGCTATCTTGACTGATTGTGAGATTTATCACAAGAATGCGAATTTGACAAAGGAGTAAGAAGATATTCGATTTTGATAATCAATGATATAAAGCTAGACTTATAGTCAAAGTTTTTATTACGAATAGAAAAAGGGGCGTAAATAAATATTTCCACCTATATCATAGAATATTAAAATTTTATAGCTTTAGTAGCTCCTTTTGAGTAAGAGTTACATTTAGTGTGAAAACTTATGAGAGTTTAAGAAAAGAACTGAAGAAGTTGAGAAATCACTATATAAACTTATGTCAGTTTCCCATTAATGGTATTTTAAAAATACTTTATGTATTTTGATTAAGTATATATATACCTTGAAGTTAGTGGGAGTGAATTTATATATTTCTTTAATTTCTCATGCTTAAAATAAAATAGTTTTTAGAAATAAAATAGTTTAAGAGTATGAAATAATGAGATGCTTAAAATATTATATGCTCACACAAATGGTAATTGCTCTCTCTTGATTAAGTAGATTTGTTTTGGCCTAGTGACCAATATTATGAAAGAGTGAGAAACAATTAAATATTTTATGTCGCATGCTTTGGCACTACAACTTATGGATTATGGTTGCGAAAAATTTATTTTGGGACTTGAAGTTGTCGACACTATTATCAAGTCGCTGAAATATTATGATAATTCCGCCATACTCTTCGTCATGAAGAACTAATAGGTATTTTAAAGAACCGAGGCACATTAGGATAAAATACCTATATATGAACGAATAAGTTCATAAACAAAAAGTGTCAGTCGAACGCATTAATATAAGTGTTAACATGACATATTCACTAATAAACGGGTATCACCAAAGAACGTTTATGAAATATGCTTAAGATATGAGTCTTGCGTGTAGCCAATTAAGTATGAGTATAAGTGGATTGTTTGGTGCTTATATTTTGGCACTATACTTGATATCGATTAAAGTTTATTTCGAACATTTCGATTTTTGTCTTGCAATATAGGTTTACATGCATGTGAATTGATGAATGTGACAAAAATAGTCTTTTATATTAGACATTATTGGACCATTATTGAATAACCCGATTATAGACCTTGTTGGATGAGTTATTACTATTGTGGTACATGGAAGCGGTCATACTCTTGAATTATTATGTGAGCGCCATGACCCACATTAATGGTTTGTTTGATTAAGGTGTTTATAAAAAATCATTTAAGGATGACTTAAAGATTATTGCGTCCCTTATGATAATTATGGACCAAGTGGGAGAATGTTAGAATTATTTTAAAGAATAATTATACATAATATGATCCATAATTAGATTAATACTAAGAGTCACTTTGGTTAATAAAATGGTACTCCAAATACCAAGTGTCAAAATGACTCTTGGTTATCAAACTTGATGGACGGTTAAGATTAAGTGACTGATGGAGATTTGGGTCATGTCCCTGTCCATAAATAAGTGACCGATTTACATCATTCAGACACATGAAAAGACAACATAATGTAATTATAGGATAAGAGAGAGAAATCTAAAGACTCAAATTTGTGTTTATTTTAGAATACTATTTTGGTTATAAAATAAGATCCAACCGTTGGAACATATTGAAATTGGAGTATGTTCTTTCCGTGTATGAGAGAAAGTCAGTGTCTGAAATTCAGTCCGATCGGATATCTCTAAGGTCGACTACTCTGTCAACTTTTCCATTTGTGACATGCTGGAGTTGGAGGCACCAATGACAACCTCTTCACTCGTCAATTCTAATGGTGAGTTAGGTATGTTTTCAACTTTATTTTGAACACGTGTGATAATTATGTAGATTAAGGTCATATATTTATATAACAATTTATATATTCATGTATTGTATTATTGATCCATAAAAACTTTTCTAAATCTAACATAACAATGTTAGCAGTTCATGAGATGCATAAGAGGCCTATAAGTTATAACATTAACTCCCATCACTTGCATAATGTATGGAATTAGGCACATCAATGCCCGTTGGGTCATATATACATGTGAAGATGGTCATATTAAACATGAAGTGAACTCAGCGTAGAATTTTGTAAATTGTGAGGGATAATCCACCATAAAAAATGTAAATAGCAAGAATCCCCCTGAATTATCACACTAGTTGCAATTTTTAAATGCCTCTCTGAATTATGAATTTTACAAAAAGTTCATTGAACTATCCCATTCGTTTGCTATTTATTTCCTAAGAGCCGCTAAAAAAAGGTTTTTATCCACATCAAACGGAAATTGCAAATTTTAAAATTTAGGGGATAATTTTCAAGGCTATAGAACTATTTGCAATCATGACAATTATAGGGTTCTCACATTTTAACCAACAAAAGAAATAGACAAAAAAGCACAGGCAATCAACAAACTTATGAACTGCATTGACATTTTGTCACATACTATTTAAAGATGTGTAGTACCTCTGAGGATGCTTAAAACATGATGAAGCAAACTCGATGGATTCTCGTACTCAAAAAATTATGCAACTTCCCTAAATATAAGTGCAACAAGAACTGAACATCCAGAAACAGTATGGTAACTATAAAACAAAAAGAATTCTCCTCGTTATGGTTGTACTCGCTTAGACAACCAAATGTATCCGAGTCTTCACCCCAAAAATCATGGGGGAATAGTATTTAACCTTATTCAGCAACCCAAATCTTAGTCTACTGATTTCTTTCAGGTAACTCTGGTTCAAATCTGATGGCCTTTTTCTTTAGTGGAACAGTGCACAATACTATATCTTCTTTAAAAACTTGGTCCCTAGCAATCACGTCATCACTTCAATTTTAATACCTAATAGTCTGAACCGTCATTTCATAAAAAATGGGAACTCCTTCCCATAGCATGTACCAATTTAGAATGCTAACCACGCAAAAGATTGCGAGTAACAAGAATATAATGTGTATACTCTGGCTATATGAAATATGAACGATCAGACCATCGAATATATAATATTAATATCAATATATTATTATTTCGTATCGTTATGCTTTCAAAATTAACCAAGAACATTTAATTGATTCAACCAAATTTCACCGAGAACAGTATGAATTGATTAGGCCAAATTTCACCAATGATACTATGAAGACAATAAAAAATTAGAAGTCATTTGCAAACTAGGTTGCCACTTTGGCACCTTTTTTTAATAGTGTTTTTGCCTTCATCTCTGATACATTCACCGCAAAAAAAGATGAGAATCTTTGCTTGATAGTAAAATCAGATGCACACATGTGTAAGTATGAACATGTTGGTGATTAATAAGGAATAGCGATTAATCTTAGAGAATAAGTTCCATTGGAGGTGTATGAAAACCATTTTAATTAATAGTACAAAAGTATGTATGTATGAACTATGTGTTGGTTTTGGCTCGTCATTGATGCTTGATTGAATTGATTGAGAGTTTTCACACTAGTTCATTTTGGGAACAAGGTCTTGGGTGTTTTCCGCACACCAAGTGTTTGATAAAATTCCCGAGTGAGTTTTATCATCTTGGTCGCTAGAGATAGTATTGCTTTAGCGCAATCCTCCTTGGTGGATGTAGCCCAAAATTGGGTGAACCACGGTATATGATTTTCATTCCGGGGTTTTGGTTGGATCAGTTTGTTGGTTTTGGCTCTCCTATGATGTTTGGGGCAGAACTGAGATTGAGGCAACTTTGTGTTGTGTTATTTTTAGTTTTGGTTTATTTACAAATTTGCCATTTTGGCTCAAATCTATAAATACAAGTGTTATTTCTAGGTTCTGAGAGAGGACAAGTTTGAGAGCTATTTTTTAGAGTAATCAAAGCTAAAGAGAGGTAGAGCTCCCATTTGAGGAGTGAGTTCTTGTGAGGTTGTGAGTGACTTTCTAAGAGAGATAAATTGTATGTGTGTGTGTGTGTATAACTTTTGGATTCCTCCATTTATCTATAGAAAGAAGAAATCCTCCTTGGTGGATGTAGCCCAAAATTGGGTGAACCATGGTATATCGTTATTGTTTTTCTTTGATGATTGCTTGTATGTTCTTATTGTTTCTTCATTGATGCTTGATTGATTTGATTGGGAGTTTGCACGATAGTTCATTTTCGGAACATGGTCTTGAGTATTTTTCGCACACCAAGTGTTTGATAAAATTTCCGAGTGAGTTTTATCGTCTTGGTCGCTAGAGATAGTCTTGTGTTAGCGCAACAAGTGGTATCAGAGCCAGGTTACATTGTTTGCCCGGTTTTTTGGTTCGAGGTTGAATCAATTTTTGCAATTTTGGCGTAGCTTTTGTTTTTGTTCCAAATGATGGAAAATGTGGAGAGTACTCAAGAATCAACCTCTACGAACAGAGGCTCTAAGAGATGGGATCCGAGTTATGGATCGAGTGGCTCAATGAAGACGGACATGAAGGCTTTTGATGAGAAGATCAATTTCGGGTTATGGCAAAGACGAATGCGAGGCATTCTTGTCCAACAGAGGTGGCAATTAGCATTGTTGGGGGTAGAGGGACGATCGATAGGCATGACCGATGCCGAGTGGATTGACATTGATCAAAGAGCGGCTTCGTGTATTGAGATGCTTATCACGGATGATATGTTGAATAACGTGATAGCGGAGACCATGGCTAAAGGCATGTGGGATAAGCTAGAAGAGATTTATTTGGTAAAGCCGTTGTCAAATAAATTGTTCCTCAAGAAGAAACTCTTCAATCTTGAGATGAAGGAGGGTGAGGATATGATGAAGTATATCAACGTTTTTAATGCATTGATAAATGACTTGAACCGGATAAATGTTCAATTCATTTATGAGGATCAAGCATTGTTGTTGATTGCATCATTACCCGATTCATACGAGCATTTTGTGACCACTCTCATGTTTGGGAAGTCTATGGTCCGGTGAAATGAGGTTGTGCAAGATATTCAATCTCATGTCACGATGAGAAAGAAGGAAGGTGGAGGTGACGGGTATTCTCATAATGAAGGCCTTACGGCGAGAGACGGAGGTGGGAAAAATTGCGGGAGGAACTCCAACCGGGGATTTAATGACGATAGTAGGTCTAGATCGAAGGGTGATGGTGGTAAAGGGACGAAATGCTACAAGTGCCAGGAATGGGGTCATATAATCCGAGAATGTCCTTTGTGGAATGACAAGGTTAAGGGGAAGGTTGATTCCGAGAGGGCAACGGTAGCAAGTGCGAATTATGAAGATGAACTTGGAGAACTTCTCACAATCTCCAAGGTTAACTCTCTTTCCCAAGATGATTGGATATTAGATTTGGGATCGTCGGATCACGTTTGCTCCAAGAGAGAATATTTTGAGACTTTCACAAAAAATGGAAAATGTTCCATTTGTTTGGCTAACGGAGAGAAGGTTGTCATTGAGGGTGTTAGGACGGTGAAACTCAAGATGTTCGATGGGGTGGAGCGCACTTTGGGTGGTGTGGCCTATATCCCAAAGTTGCGAAAGAATTTGATATCCACTAGCCGTTTGGATTCCAAGGGTTACCGGGTGTCGGTGGTGGGTGTAGTCTTGAAAGTCACACACAGTTGTATGGTCCTAGCGAGGGGAGAGGAGAGAGAGGGGTTGTATCGTCTAAATAAGACTTCGAGAAAGATGGGAAAGTGGTGTGCACAAGTGATCGAACGTTCGAGGCATGTCTCATTTGTGAACAAAATGGAGACATTGGGTGCTAGCTTTCAGAGAGTAGACGGTAGTGATGGGATAATACCTACTAGTGGAGGGGATGGATCGAAGTCCCCCTCTAGGGCCAACGGGTGATGTTGACTCGGTTTAGTTGCACACATGCATTGGCCGATTGGAATCGAGAAGATGTAGGAATGTGATGGATTCGAGGTGTGTGTAGCTAGTTCAAGGAAGGTCGATGGGTGATTGTTTACGAGCATTGGCAAACGGGAGTTCTTCGTGACAAAGAATTGGTACATCTTTCGAGGGTGAGATTTGGAGGGTATGCGAGATGAGGAATGTCCCCTCTCATCCGTGGTTATTTCTCATGGTGGGAGATCGTGTTAATGTGTTTGAATGTTTCGTGTAAAGAGGGTGTATGCTATATGTATTGTGTGGGGGTGTACTCACCGAGTTTCATAAGGAGCGATATTCACCGTATGGTTACATGGGAAGCATTCAGATGCATGAGATGGAGAGTTCTTAGTTCAAAATTTCGTTCCTCGGCGGGTGGATTCGTTTGGAGTCTTGGAGTGAAGACTTGCGATATCTCACTTCATGGTTGAAGTTTGGGGTGGCTTAGCGTTGGGTGGAGCGTATTGGCTTGTTAGACGTCGGGATGATCTTTGAGCGGATTCGATGTTTGTATTCCGAGTTTGGTTGGATCCTGAGAATCGCCTGGGGGAATCGCATTAGTTGGTAGATGGTGGGACGGTCTTCAAGCAGGTTCAATTTCAGCATTCTAGAGATTGGTTGGATTATCAGGATCACCAAGGTGGAGTTTGTTAGTTTTGGCTCTCCTGTGATGTTTGGGGCAGAACTGAGATTGAGGTAACTTTGTGTTTTGTTATTTTAAGTTTTAGTTTATTTACAAATTTTGCCATTTTGGCTCAATTCTATAAATACAAGTGTCATTTCTAGGTTTTGAGAGAGGACAAGTTTGAGAGCTATTTTGAGAGTTATCAAAGCTAAAGATAGGTAGAGCTCCCATTTGAGGGGTGAGTTCTTGTGAGGTTGTGAGTGAGTTTCTAAGAGAGATAAATTGCGTGTGTGTATAACCTTTGGATTCCTCCATTTATCTATAGGAAGAAGAAATCCTCCTTGGTGGATGTAGCCCAAAATTGGGTGAACCACGGTATATCGTTGTTGTTTTTCTTTGATGATTGTTTGTATGTTCTTATTGTTTCTTCATTGATGCTTGGTTGATTTGATTGGGAGTTTGCACGATAGTTCATTTTCGAAACAAGGTCTTGGGTATTTTTCGCACACCAAGTGTTTGATAAAATTCCCGAGTGAGTTTTATCGTCTTGGTCACTAGAGATAGTCTTGCTTTAGCGCAACACTATGAACTATATAGTTGGTCACTTATTCAAAATCATATAATTTATAACAAATGGTTAGTTCATTAAATTTCATAAACATAACACCATTAGTATGGAAAAGATAGTCTAACATAATGAATGATAACATCAATTAGACCAAACATGAATAGTTAAAGAGCACTTCTACAGGGACCAATTTTTTAATCGAATTTCAGCCGACACACTGACGTGTCAGCTTGATATTGGTTGGTTTTGAGGTTTGTTGGCGCGGACCCCACAAACTAACCAATACCAAGCCGACACGTCAGTGTGTCGGCTGAAATTCGATCAAAAAATCGGGCACAATAGTATTTTTGATAGTTAAAATGTTCTCCTTACCAAAGAGTGATAAATTCATAATTTGTTGCTCAAATGGGCACAATTTTTACCATTTGGGAGTTTAATTAAGATATTATTTTATAACAAATGAAAAACTTTCTTTGAAAATAAGAAAGAAATAGGAGAGAGACAGTTTGATTATAAAAGTTACTTCATTGCCCTTTTAAAATTTAGTTAATTGGTTGAAATGGTTTAAATGAATCATCCCCCACCCACACTTCTTTACTTATCAACTTATAAACCACTTATGAAATTCATATGGATAAAAGAAAATTTTCTTCTATTGAAAACTCACAAAAACACTACCCATTTTCTTATCCTCTCATATCCTATGATGTGTTAAATAGATCCCATCCAGTAGTGAAAGGCTATGATTATGTGTTTGTTTTACGATGTTAATGTTGAATGCATCATGCATTTAAATTCTACATTAAAAAAAATACATGAACTGTAATTATAACACTCTAATTATATTTTGTTGTCAATTATAGGTAGATAAAATATTGACCATATTGTTTGAGCTCTCCCCAAATTTCGTAAAGGTGCCTATAAGCCAAGTCAAGGTATGGATCGAAATTGCAAAACTGATATACACTATCATTTTACAAGAAGGCTGACTTATTGGTCTAAAGGCCACGATTCATAATACGGCTACGTTATATAAGCTGGTGGTACTTCCCCAAGTGGCTTTATTTTTGTATAAACTCCTAAAGAAATCAATTTTCGTGGAAAAAATCACTATCGCCATTGGCACTCGCATGTACGAGATGTACAACAAAGTAATCGTGTACATGTCCAAAAAAGTGGCACAAGAGAGAAGGATTTAATGATTTTTATGCAACTATCACTATTTTACATTGTGGAATTATATTAACAACAATCATAAGAGACAAAGAAAATTTACAAAGAAAATTTCCACATCATCACAACCACATGCAGCACCAACTACTAATAAAAGTTAAAAGAAAGCCTCTCCAACTTTTCACTCTCATATCTACCTATAACATTCTGAATACTACAACAAATCATATATCTGACTCAGTATTGTTGATTGATTTCAATGCAACTTAAAATTAATTCCAACACATAAAACAAGCATACAACATTTAAGTTGAGCAGTATTGATAAACAAAATTCAAAACCTAATATCCTACGATAGTAAGACCTAACATGTCTAACAAGTAGTTTATTTAAAGAAAATACTACCAAACTTAACATAAGAAACAAAAGAAAACAAAATATATTTGTGACCCTAACAATGTAAAGTTAAGCAATATGTGTATTCATCTAAATGTATATATGCGTTTATATACCTGAAAGGCTAATCAACTTGAGAAATGAGATCTAAGGAATGTTGAGGCATAAGGCTTACAATAACAAAGAGATTACGTACATCACCAAAATAGTTTCTCAAGTGTTTATTAATGGTTCCGAAGGGATGAGAATATCAGGGGTGTGAGAGTCGAGGCTTTTCTTTTGGTTGGGAGGGAGAAATTCCTCTATTGTTTTTCTTCCATTTTTCACTTTTAAAATATAAACTAGTATTAGTAAGACTTATATGAGATTATTAAGGGTAATTTATTATGAGAAATAGTAATGGTATAATATTCATTGTAATAAAAATATAGTTTGTTATTAAAAATGCATTTTGGTGTTGTGTGCTTACCCTTATTTCACGGAGGATTTTGAATATTCATGACCACCACTATACAAATTTCTTAAATTACCCTTTAGATGTTGAACGCAATAGGAGTGGTGAATCCTTGGAAGAATTTTAATCAACGGTTCTTTTAATCCATAATTATGATCATAGATTAAAGTTAGCTCTCGATCAAAAACAATAACAAGGCGAAGCTGGTTTAAGAACTAAGTTCAGTTTTCGTCATCCTCGTCAACTACTACAGGAAATGAAATGACGGACATGTTGGAAAAATCCTAAATGAAAGAAAATGTAATTCATTTCGCAGTGAGAAATATTCTATTGCATAAGGCGAACTAATAGATTTCTCAAGGAGAAATTAAATATTTCATAGTGAGAAATGATTAAATTCGCATTACAAAATTAGTCAATCGTATTTTTTGCACCCATGTGTAACTTCAATTCATTCATTTATTTTCCCTCAAATTCCACACATTCTAATTGCATGTTAAGATCACATAAAGCAACTAAAGTAGTTAAAATATAAAATACTTATATTAGTAATGCTTAACTACAAAACATAAATGATTTTATGATGATCTAAAAAATACAAAGTCGTTCACAATAATTGTCAAGTAAGTCAATGGTAATACTATTGAATTTCTTCTTCAACTCAATTATACAGATTGCAAACAATTAGGTTTGTACTTCTTGTATGAAGATATCATATGCAAAGTTGATCCTAACATCATTGATACTAGAAACACTAAAGGGATCACAAAACAAATTGAACAAATCTTTGTAGTTGGACAAAAAAATTGTGGTGTGTTTAACATATATATAAATTTGTGGAAGCCCATTTTTTACAAGTCCATGAGAGTAGACAACTAAGATAATTTAAGTATTTGTCCCGGCCCAAATCATAACTTATACACGGATAGTTTAGTTGAAGCATGACACTCGCAGATATGGTCAAATCAGGTGCCGAGAATCTAGGACGAGATATTCAAGTACCTCATGGAAAATTCTCATCCCATCATGGAGTTTCTTAAGTAACTCGATCTCTGTAACAACATATATAAATTGTACACCCTGACCCGGGGCAAATGAGTGAAAAACTTGAGACTTTGAGAGACACTTAATAAGAACAGGTAACATCTCCGTGGATGTAGGCAAGTTGTAGAACCATGTACATTGTTGTTGTGCGTGTAATTCCATTTATTTTCTATCATTTGTTATTGTTTTTGTAGAATCTTTTATTGTGAATTTTTCTGCATTCACAATTGGCACCATCTGTGGAAAATGACTTGTATTCCTACGAAATCATTAATTACCAAAAAGCCTGTAATGTTTCACCACAACAGTAACATTCCATAAGATGACGATGTTCAGAAATACCTAGATCCTTCTAAGGTCAGGTCTGAAATTCGCCAACATACAAACCTAAGGTTTCACTAAGAAAAGCAACCTTCTGAAGAAAGCCATGGGCCACCAAGGTCCACCCTGATTCTAGGCTCGTAGATGCCTATGAAGCCAGACTTTGAGAACAATAAGAGGCAATGTGTCGCCAAGAAGAAGAGAATGCTCACCTTAAGAGGTGACTTGAAAGAATGGAGAGAGATCTCCCCAAAAAGACAAGGCAGTGCCGAGACAGGACTCTTAGCCCTCGGGAGGATATTCCCCCAACTAGGGAAAGATCACTAGGTGTGACCAGGAGAGAACTGAACGTGACAAGTCAGATCAAGCATGATCAGAGAGTGGACAGTAGGAGAGGTGCCAAAGGAATAATGATCGACTGAGTGAGGATTTAAGAATTTTGGTCCGGAGGAAAATGGACCAACACCCGGCGCACCGAGGATCCATATAAACCTAAAAGATAGCAAGGAGAGATCTCAACTCTCAGATGAAGTCCCCCTTTTTAAGGGAGATCAAACGAGAGGAGCCCCTATATACTATATTAGGCAATATCAACAACCAATGGCCTTATGGAGCCCCAGTGACGCACTTATGTGCAGGATCTTCCCTTCTAGCCTACATAATGTAGCACAAAAGTGGTTTGAAAGTCTTCCCCATAAGTGGACCAGGAATTTTACAACACTGATAGAGGCTTTCACAATACGATTCATAACGAGCAGCTCCCATCCTAAGCGGATGGATGCACTGCTCACTATAATGAAGAAGCCAAGGAAAACCTCTGAGATTACACCAAAAGATATTAGGAAGTTTTTAGTGATATCGAGGACTGCTCGAAGCAGGTTTCTGTAGTATCCTTTAAATTGGCTTGCCGACTAGTTCTCTACTGCATCAATCCCTCACCAAGAAGGAAGTCATCAACATCGATGATCTTATGGCTTGTATCGAGAAGTATGTCAAGGATGCAGACGTGGTCCATTATAATGGGGAAGATAATGGTCGAGAAAAAGTGAATAAGGGGATGGAGAAGAATGACACACAAAATAAGGGAAGCAAGAATGGGGGCAAGAATGGCTCCAAGAGTGGAAATAAGAATAACCCTTCCAAGTCATTCCATGTTGTTAATAGAGTCTTTAAGGAAATTAATAAGGTGACTGCCGTGATGGAAGCTTTTCAGATTGATCCTACCAAAACCTAGGCAAGAAAGCATCGGTGACCAGAAGACGTTGATTACACCAAGAACATCATGTTCACCGAAGAAGACTTGGTTGGGGTGAGGACTGTACATTATGATGCTTTGGTGATCACACTCAGAAATTCTAATTAGGATGTTGACAAGCTACTTGTGGACCAGGGGATTTCATCCGAAGTGATGTACCTATAACTGTTCCATAAATTAAAGTTGAACGTCGCCGACCTTAAAGAGGTCACTGTTCCACTAGTCGGCTTCACAGGAAGGAACACTATGTCGTTAGAAAAGATAATCTTATTGATTAGGGAAGTAACATCTCAAACTTAATAAAGTTTGTAGTAGTGGAAATTGACTCCCCATATCATGCTATTTTGGGCAGAGGTTGGCTCCACGCCATGAAGGTTGTTCCATCCACTTATCATCAAATGATGAAGTGCATCAAACATCGTGGAGTGTTCGAGATTCGCGACAACCAGGCTACAACCAAAAAGTTCTTTATTGTAGATATCCGCCCAAAGAAAGAGAAGAAGAAGGCGACCAAGAATGCTCAGGAAAAAGCCTAAGAGGAGGCTATTCTCTTTAAATAGCAACTACGATATGGACGACCAGGGGTGGAAGAGACCAGGGTCCACCACATCGACAGGGTTATAGAAAGCCTGAAGAAAGTTATACCCGATGATAACTTGACGAAAAGGAAAATTTTGATTGGATCTGCTCTCATCGATCAAGAGAAAAGGGAGTTGGTTGCACTTCTCAAAAGAAACATATACGTTTTTATATGGGATCCTTACGAGTTACCATGTATTGAACCTAGTGTGGCATGCCATTGCCTTCATATTGATCCCACTTTTAAACCCACCACTCAAAAGGCTAGCCGAACATCCCCCGAGAAGGCTAGGGTAGTGAAAAAAGATGTAGGGAAGCTACAAGATGCAGGTTCCATCAGAGAAGTTCAGTTCCCTGTATGGTTATCCAACCAAGTGGTAGTACCCAAAAGTAATTGTAGTTAAAGGGTTTACATCGATTTTATCGACCTTAACCGGGCATGTCCTAAGGATAGCTTCCCTCTCCCGAAGATAGATCAGCTGGTTGATGCCATAATGCCACATAAGAGAATGAGCTTCCTTAATGCTTAATCATGATATCATCAGATCCCCCTATACGGGCTCGACCAAGATAAAACCTCCTTTATAACCTCAATTGGGTTGTACTTCTACAAGGTCATGCCGTTTAGCCTCAAGAACGCATGGGCAACTTACCAAAAATTAGTAACCATGATGTTTAGCAAAGAAATAGGAGAAACGATTGAGGTTTATATCGATGACATACTTATTAAAATCAAGGATAAGACTGATCACCTCTCAGATTTAGCAGCTAATGCAAGTAAATGTTCATTCAGTGTCCAATCAGGAAAATTCTTAGGTTACCTAGTAAGTAAAAGGAAAAGAAAGGCCAACCTAGATCAAATTGATGATATCACTAGGGTCCAGCCTCCTCGGATATTAAGAGATGTTCATAAGCTTACTTGGATGATCGCAGCGCTTAATTGCTTTATCTTCATGTCTTCGAAATGATGTCGACCATTATTCCAGCTTTTAAAGAAAAGCGAAGGCCTCCTATGGGATGACGATTATTCGTAAGCTCTAGTAAAGATAAAGTCTTACCTTAGCAAGCCTTTAATGCTAGTAATTTCGAATAATGAGGAACAACTGTATCTTTACTTGGCTGTATTAGACCATGTCATGAGCTCTGCCTTAGTATGTGAAAAGGAAGGAGAACAACACTCGATTTACAATGCCAATAAGACACTCGTGGATGCTGAACGACGGTACTTGCCTCTAAAAAATCTTGCATATACTTTAGTGATCACTTTAAGAAAGTTAAAGAACTACTTCGAAGGCCACTCCATAAAAGTAATCACCTCTTACCAACTCAAAGATGTTTTATGCAGGGCTGACCTCTCTGGGCATCTTTTAGAGTGGTCGGTCAAGATCGAGAGATTCGACATCCACTTCCAGTATAGAATGAAAATCTATGGACAGATCTAAGAAGATCTTCTGAATAAAGAGCAATTGATCACATGTGAAGCATCGTCTAAAGATTGGACATTGTATCTTGATGGAGCCTTAAATTCTAAGGGGGGAGGAGTAGGAATTATTCTTTTCACCCCCGAAGACATCATAATTGAGCAGGAAATTAGATTGAGATTTGAAGCCTCCAACAATGAAGCTAAGTATGAAGCACTAATCATCGATTTGCAAAAAGATAAATTACTGAGGACAAAATGCCTCTATGTATTTGGTGATTCGAAATTGGTCTTAAAGAAGGTAAGTGGATACATGAACGCCAAAGATGTTTAGATTGAAGCATACCTCAATGTAATAAGTGACTCATGGGAAATTTTAAAAAGGTGGAAATTCAACAATTCCCGCGAGGACCATATAATCATGTTAATGCTGTAGCAGCATTAAGCTTGGCAATTGACTCTGACCTAAGGAGAACAATTCAGATAGAGTTCCTCATGCAACCTAGTATCGACTACAGATTCGTAGGCGAGCAAGTCCTCCTCATAGATAAAGCCACAAGTTAGATGGATCCCATTATCAATTATTTATGGAATGATGTACTGCCAGACGATATGAGGTCACCTCATTAAATCAGGTTCAAGGTTGCTCGTTTTTACCTCAACCCTGAAGGGAAACTTTATAAGAAATAATTCACAGGCCCATACCTCCAGTACATTCACCCAAAAGATGTCGAGCAAGTACTTAGTGAACTCCATGAGGGCACATGTGGGAGTCACATAGGTGAAAGACCGTTAGCCTTTCGAGCGATCAAAGAAGGATATTATTTGCCTGGCATGTACAAAGACACTAGTGCATACGTTCATAAATGTGAAAAGCGCCAAAAGCACTCTCATATGGTTCACCAGCCCGCCAGTGACCTAAAGTCATATACTAGTCCACAAACTTTCGCTCAATGGGTTTTAAACATCATGGGACCACTACCTACTGCATTCAGAAATCGCAAGTATCTCATGGTCGCCACATACTACTTCACCAAATGGGTAGAGGAAGAACCATTGGCAAACATTCGAGATTCTGACATGACAAGGTTCATATGGAGGAACATTATAACTCTCTTTGGAATAACAAGGACCATCATCACCGACAACGGTACACAATTTGAAGTGGTTTCTTTTAAGCTTTCTGCGGTGAGCACAACATCAAACACCACTTCGGTTATTTGGCGTATCCCCAAAGCAACGGGTAAGTAAAATCTTCCAACAAAACCAAGATCGATGGAGTGAAAAAATGATTGGAAAGAGCTAAGGGCGCTTGGGTTGACGAACTCCCCCATGTCCAATGGACTTATCGCACAATGTCAAGGAATCCAACTCGGGAAACACCATTTGCACTCTCTTATGGAATGGAGACTTCCATCCCTTTTGAAGCAAGTCTCCCGACTATGAGAACCGCTCTAGTTGACCAAGTCCTCAACGATGAATCACTACGCATTGAACTTGACCTAGAAAGTCAACCCACGGAAGTTTTAAATAGGAGACTTTGTCCTGCGAAAAGTCCTCGGTAGTGCTATAAAACCATCAGATGACAAAGTGGGAAGGACCCTTGAGAATAATTTGAAATGATATTCAAGGAGAAGATGACTTGAAACACTGGAGGGAAGGGAGATACCAAGATCATGGAACGTAACCAATCTTAAGAAGTTCTACTTTTAGATCTTCTTATTTATCTTTTAAGTTAGCAATTTTTTTTTTTTTTTGTTACTTGATAAATAATTTTCAATGAATAAAGCCTAGTTGGCGCCTCTATTTTTGTATTTAGTATTGGTTGCTTAACTTATCTTGATTATATCTCGTTAATTTGCACTTTTCAAGTGATAACTTCTTTGTGCACATCTAAATACCTAACGAACATGGTTAGAAAGTCAACTATAATACTTCAAATTACCCTCAAGCCCGTATTCAAAACACAAGAGGCATTATGAGTTGCCCCAGTAACAACAAAATCCCTACAGGGGATCCTTTGGAAACAAGTCCAATGCTGATTGATCACCAACTTTCATTGGACGAAAAAATCCTTCTCGGGCGGAATGTACACTAGCCAAGTGCATGCGTTCCATCATCTCACTTAGGCCTTAGGGTGTGTGACGACACAACCTAAAAGGTAAAGTGAATGGAATGATATTTCTTAAGTATATTGGACTGGGAGAATGTTCAAACACATAAAAAGGTAGACTGTTAATACTTAAACATCATTTAATCGACTGCAGAAGCCCAAAATGATTCCAACTAAGTATGAGCCTACCTAAAGATTTCGTTATGGCTATAAGTAGGGAATTCAATCTGGATTTTTTGGAGTTTTTTCCTCCTTAAGGGCACCCATCCATCCTCGAAAAAAGGCAACGCTTTCTGCTTCCTTAAGTTTTGCTAGGGCATCTGCCCAACCAATATTGTAGCCCTCTCCCTAGACCTCTCGGGGTCATACCTTGAATGCATATCTCAATTTCTTGACGTTGTCTTTAAGCACAACTATAAAAGACTTCAAGCTTGCAACTTCCTTTCTCAAAGCATCATTTTCAAACTACAGGACCTCGCCCACTTGGTAGACCTCAATACTCTTCAACAGTTGGGCCCTTAAGCTGAAATAAAATAATGCCGAACAAATCATCGGTTCCCGAATCCAATATAAAAGTCCAACAGGAATAAAAATCTAAATAAGAAGTCTGATTGACATCAATGAAATAATATAGGGCAACATGCCCGTATGAAATACTGAACTGTACCCTACACTAGGAATGAAGTAACTGAAGCGACTAAGTCCAAATCCTGCAAGCATCCACAAATATTGTAGCTACGCATCCCTAGCATCCCTATGGCTGGACACCTAAAAGGTTTTGGGTTTTTTTGTAAATAAGGGTCAAAACCCAAGTAAAATTCATTTGAAAATATTTAATAGGCATTTAAATTTCATTTTAAATGAACGGTAATAAGTAAGATGATAACCATAACTAAGATGAAATTTAAATTTAAATTTAAATTTGGATTTGGGTCACGGGAATGGTACACCATAATCTAAGATGATAACCAGTAGGGTATAAGTGTAAGAATTACTGAATAAACGTAATGGGTAACAAGGGCCCTTAGAGTGGAGATTAATTCTCGGATAATACGATAGTGAGTTAAATAGTATTATAGAAAGTACGAAGAGTATATGAGTGAATGATTCAACATACAGACGATGATAATTAGGTTGTGTGAATACCTACGGGAATACACGATAGAAAGATATATTATGAATATTGTACAGTGAGTATTTAAGATATAAATACTACTTAAGGATAATATTTATAAGCTGAGTGTATACCTATACAGATGACATTTATAGGTTGAGTATGCACCTATACGGAGTACGATTATAGGTTGATTATAAACCTATAGTGATTGATTATTATAGGTCTGTGTGTGCCTATATTGAATATACATATGGTTAGGCGGTGTGTATGCCTATACTTGTGCTTTTGTGTATGTGAACATACCTATGTTGCTGGTTATCACGGAGGTTCTCGCACATTGGGCGATCCCACCTTATCGATTCTGGGGAGGTCTAGATTTGTTCCCTAGAACATAGAACTTTAGGCATCTCACTATATGTCGTGTATTAGTGGGACCGGTGTGTCGTTTGGGTACATTAGGTATGTACGTAGCCCAAGGACTTAGAACTATGTTTGCCTCCATTATTTGTTATTTGATTTGATTGATGGTTCGAGGAGACATTCCAAACCGATAGTCCATGATTAGGTACGAGAGATACTTGGACTGATAGCAATGTACACGAGTACGCATCATTATGACCAAATAAGGAGATGCGGTTATATATATACATATATATATATATATATATATATATATATATATATATATATATATATATATATAGACACACACACACACACACACACACACTCATGAATGTGATATCTTACTTATGTGTGATAGTAAGGGGACTAGATATTGTATATCTAATTAATGTGTAATCTTATTTATGTATGATAGTAAGGGTATTAGATATTGTATATCTAATTCATGTGTAATCCTACTTATGTGTGACAGTAGGGAGACTATATAGTGTGAATCTAAATAAGATATATTCTACTTATGTGTGATAGTAGTGAGACGAGATAGTATGTATCTAATTAATGATGAGTCTACTAATGTGTGAATAGTAGGAAGATAGATAGTGAATATCAAAAATAAAGTTTAAGTAGAGAAACTTAAATGGTAAGGCTTTAACAATAACATACGTGAAATATTAAATTGGGTTCAATAATAACATAAGAGAGATGCTAATTATTAAGGGTATTCGACAACGTATTGTATGGGCGGTACGAGTAAGTTAAGGAGGATCTTAACTAAGGACTTAATTGTCATTAAGGGTATTCGATAACGTACTGTATGGGCAGTACATGTGAGCTAGACTGATTTGAAGTTTTTAGATACTGATAATCTAGTATTTTTGGGTAGAATGACTAGGCGGGTTGAGTTGGAAACGTTAGGTGCGTACTATAGATGAGAGCTGAGGAACTCAAGAAAGTGTTCGCAGTCTAACATGTGTATCTAGTAATTGTTCATTTAAATTGAGATTTAAATGCTTGCTAAATATATTCAAATGATTTCTACTTGGGGTTTGACCCATACTTGCAAAGCTTTTTCCAAAACTTTTTAGGTGTCCAGCCACAGGGACGCTAGGCAGGATGATCTGTTCCAGGAATGCGTAGCTGCAGCACTTGTGGATGCTTGCAATATTTAGACTTAGTCGCTTCAGTTACTTCATTCCTAGTGTAGGGTATAGTTCAGTATTTTATGCGGGCATGTTGCCCTCAGTTATTCAATTGATGTTAGTCAGATTTTTATTCTTTGCATACTTTTATATTAGCTATTTATCTGGTGATTATTTCAGATTATATACTATTGCTTGGGATGTTAATTATGGTAATTGTTCCGTTGTTGTTGTTGTTGTTTAATTAAAAAGATAAAATTTGGCACCGACTTTTTGAATACTAGGTGGTTAGTAAACAGGTTAATTTTTTTTTCGATAATGATGCTAAGAATGAACCAAATGGAAATCCTGGGCGAGGTATCACATTTACCTCCTGATGAATGGAGGCCCTTATTTCCTGCATTTCTTGGGGATTTTCTTTTAATTTGGCAATCACTTCAGCCTAGTTCTTGTACTTCTCATTCCTCGCTCTTAGTGACATGCAAATTTTTACAAAGGCTTTGCGAGCCTATAAGATGATGTCAGGTCTAAGAATTCTCCCCAGTTGAGAGTTGGGAGAAATATAGTAATCTAAATCAGTGGACTATAAATGATACACACTAGACCAAAAGCAAGTATATTAGCGCATGGAAAATCAGGTATATACATGTAAAATTAAAGAAGAGTTTCACTCCCATATAACATAAAAAGGTGGCCAAAGGCTAATACATTAAGTTCTCAGAAATGAATACAAATATACAAGGATAAAAGTTGCATAAGGAAAATGTAAACTCGTAGTCTACAAAGCCATAGTCCTTTACCTGATCTCCATCCACTATGGCCTTCCCCTTGTCAACCACCTGCTGCTCCTGGTCAGCACCAGCACTTCTGCCAACCTCAGTAGGAACAATCTCAGTATTGACAGAAGCATGGTCGCCACTTTCTTCTTCTTATTCTTCTTCTTATTCTTCTTATTCTTCTTCTTCTTCTTCTTCAAGATAAGGGTCAGGACCAGGAGAATGAAGATTGAAAATCTCGAACTCTGTAGGAGTTCCAGCAGCCTTCAAACCTTAGTCCCATCCCTTATTAATGGAGACCTTGCAACCATAATCTCTTGATCCTCATAGGATTTGTAAAAGCCCTCGCGGTAGCTATCATCCTTTGCTTGGGGAAGATCACTTTCCATCTTAGCAACTTTATCAGATAAATTTTTGTTAGCCTCCACCAGTTTGGATGTCTTAGCATTTATCACCTTATGAGAAGACCCAAGAGCATCGCAGGCCTTAGACATTTCCTTCTTTTAATGATCCCATTCTTGGTGAGCATTGACAAAGGCCTCCTTCTCAGCTTCAAGGTAATTCTTCAGTTCCTCCTCCCTTCTAAAGCTATCAGCTTGGTTGTCCAAAAGAGTAGTAAAATCATATAGCATCTGTATACAGAAAATAATGACAAAGAATTAGAACAGAAATACAAAGAGCAAAGGAAATGAAATAAGTAGTAAAGACTTACCACAACCATCCCTTGTACTGTCTTAAGGGCGAGTTAGGCTTACCCAACCTAGAGGAACGCTCGTGATCAGCAGTGAGCACAGACCTTTTTAGAAGGTCAGAGGCCAAAGGGGGAGAATCATGCACACTAGCCCCCTCAAAACTAGAGAAAGTGCCCCCCCCCCCCCCCCCCCCCCGAGGATTGCAGGACTAACTTCCTCTTAACCTCTACCCTGTCCTTTTCTTTCCTCTTTTCTTCTTATTTTTTTCACTCTCTCTCTCTCATTTATTCTTTTCTTCTCTCTCTTTTTTCCTTGCTCTCTTCCTTTATCAAAAGGGCCAGAACCACTTCCATTGGAAGAATCTGTTGCAAGAATCTTCAAAGATGAAATCTTGTAAAAAAAGGATCATATGGTCATCTTCATCATTAGGAAGGTTTAACTTCCTCCTCTTGATCAAAGGGGGCATGTCCTCTTCTTCTTCTTCTTCTTCTTCTTCTTCTTCTTCTTCTTCTTCTTCTTCTTCTTCTTCTTCTTCTTCTTCCCTCACCTCTCTTCTTCCCTCTTCTTCACTATCTTACTCTTCTTCAAAAGTCTCATCTTTAATAATAATTGGATCAAAAGGACCTGCCTATGGAGATTTCAAAGATGGGACCTTATTAATCGATCGAGTAATAAAGTTGGTGCATGTGTTCTTATGTTCTAATAAAAAGGCCACCAACCTTGGATGTTCACCGTCTGCCAATCTTCCTCTTATGGTTTGGGCCTTCACAAGCTCATCAGTATTAATCTCCCTAATATCGGGTTCTTAATTTTTGGCATGAGTTGTAATAACAAAGAAGAGGACTATCATCCACAAGAATGCGGGAAAATCACAAGAAGTCAGTAAAAAAGAAAAAAGAAGAAGTGACATATTTTAGCCTCTCTATATTAAAAAATCGTAGGGCCTCCAAAGATTAGTGGTCTTTCCACCTCCAACGATAAGGGCGCTTCCAGTTCCTAGCTATGAACCCATTTTTCTAGTAATCTTTATAGTAATTCGAAAGATTTACCACCAGAACTCGCTCGGCTTTTCCGATTTTCATCTATAACAAACCTTATTTGGTCCTCGAGAACACATAACATTAACATATCTCAGCAATAACTAGTTTTATCCCATAGAGTGTATTTATTCTCTGGACTCCATTTACTATCTTCCACACTGTAGGGGCACACTGGGTAGGCACGATGGTGAAAAACCAAAAAAAATCTAAGAAACAACTCATTTGGGGGGAATGTCAAACCCCCTACAATTACTAGAAGGGTGTGAATCCTGTGTCCCTCATCAACATCACGAAAATTCCGAGGAAGGGGGAACAGTCTATAATCACCCTATCAGGAATATTATATGAGTGTGTGCCAGCAGTCAATACCAAACTTATTTAATTAAATTCCAATTTTAGTCCCAACAAGTCTTAACTCTTGCAAACAAACGTGATTGAATAAAGAAATAATCTAAGCATGCAAGGCAATCATGATTGAGGAAAAATCCCCCACAAGGGAAAAACCATCTTATTTTCACTATAATTTTATAAAGAACGGTTTACAGGGATTATAATGAAAATATAATTAGTGACATACAAAATACCCTCAGGCGTCAGTTTCGATGTCGTCGGCAAGAGTTCTCGCAAGATCTCTAGAAGGTCAGCAATGTAAAAGCTCCATCTTCTCTAGAAAGGTACTCGAGATGAGTAGTATAATCTTCCTTGGGGTTTAGAGGATTCAAATAAAGAATTGGAAAATATTTGCGAATCAAAAAGGTATTGAAACATTAAAATATAAATTCTGGAAACATGGTCTATATTGAAGAAACAGAGATATGAAGACTTAGAAAAACGTGTAGCATGAACACTAATTAAATAGGAAGTTAAGGCAGTGCGTCATTCGAACGAAACACAGTGTCATTCGAGCGATATGGTATCTCATTCGAACGAGATATGATGTCATTCGAACAACATCAACGACGTGTCATAGAAAAACTCCTTTAAAACAATTCTCCGTGTTTATCCTCTTCCAGACTTCGAAAATTTATTTTAAAAAAATATTCCCAACTATTTATGCAAATAATTAAACACTCCAATTAAAATTATTTTTTTACCATAAGTACGTGGAGTAATGGGAACTGTTGAAGAGTGCATTGCTTGACACATGATGCATGTACGAAAATGATGGATTCATGAATTCGGATCGAGGCCATCGAGGATGATCGTGGAGACGTGCCTAATGTAGCGGTATTAGACATACTTAATTTTGATCTAGTATACTTGGAAAATTCCTAGATTCTACCCCGAACATTTATAGAACACGTCCTTACAAATCTTCCCCTATGTCTATGTGGGTACATACATAAAAATATCCGAATTATGCTGCCCAAAATAAGCAAACTGACACACAATCTAATATCCCCATTAAACCCAAAAACTAAATGTGTGTCTTCACAAATTCGATTATCTTCAAATCTTCAACTCTTCAAACTTTCTATGTCATCATCAGGGTATGCAAAAATATTTTCCATTTTAATACCTACACACATGAGATAAGAAACAAATACCCGTGATGCGCAACAGTTTGAAATATAATGATAAGCATAAACAAATATCAATTATGATAAGGGAAATCACTATATAAACAAACAAGCAATTCTCCACTATAATTCGTTCTCCCCCTTTTTTATGATGTCCCCAAATAGATAGATATGAAGAACGGACACAATGCAAATGGAGAATGTCACATGGAAATAAACTTTCTCTTTTTGAATTTTTCAAATTTTTTTTAAAGCAAACAAAAACCCACCATGAAAGAACACCAAAACAACCAAGTCCATAATAGCGGAAATGAAGGGATGTGAGCAAATTTAACAGGAAAATCAATACATACAAACATAACATATGTGCATGATGAATACTGGATATTTCTAACGAATAAACTCAACATCTTCCTTTGGTGTAAAAATTGTGTTATTAAAAGAAATTTACTCAATCAAATCATCAAATCAAAGCTCAAAGTGATTTCCACACCAATAACGTCCAAAACAATTTCATAATTTTTCAAGACATTTTAAGAACGTGAAAAGTTGTTGTAATTCTCCAACCAAACTCCCTCATAAAAAATTTCTTTTTGAGATGATCTAAATTCTCCAACATTGGAGAATTGACGAATAAACCTAATGGCTCATTATTGGCATATATTTCTTTTTATTGCCAATCACTATTTTCGGGCTCTTTTAAACCTCTTTGTACCCCGGATAATTAAAATTCCTTAATTTTTAGGTCCAATTTAAACGGCGGCTTAATCACAAAGGATAAATGTGTATCTTTCATAGCCCTTCATCGTTTATAAAATTCCATAAACTCACGGCAAAACTTTTATTATCTTGTTTTATCATATTTGATTCATTGTATAGACAAAATTGAGATGAAAACACTCAAGCCAATATGTGATAGACAAGTACAATACTCAAATAATACCGTGCATGTGTGAAATAAAGGAGATAAGGAGCCAAACATGTAGAACATATCACGAATTACATCTCAAAGACTCCAATGAATGTAAAGCACATGGATGAAATGATGCACCATATCAAATCACTATCAAACAGTCACGTGAAATATGGAATGAAGTTGTGACTATGGTTATCTTAATTGTTCAGCCATAAATGATGTAAACAAAATACAAAACTATTTTTGTGTTTTTTCAAAATAAAATCTTTTTGGCTTTTTGGTTAATTTAAAAAAAATGAGAAGATCAAATAAATAAATATACATAAGATACAATCTTGACATAGGAATCAAATGATACGATCAAGGAAAAGTGTATCCTACTCTAGATCTGGTGACCACCCATCAGTCAACTATGTAAATTCCTAAAGACTTCTTAAGACTCTCGAATCAAAGGGCATCTAAAGGTTTCGTGAAGATATCGGCTAACTGGAGGTCGGTAGATATAAAACTCAATTATACGACCTTTTCCTCTACAATCTCACGGATAAAGTGCTTGCGCATCCTAATGTGTTTTATGCGTGAATGCTGGATTGGATTACGGGATAGGTGTATCGCACTCATGTTATCATAGGAAATAGTCATGGTGTCCTGTGATATCCCATAATCCTCCAACATTTGCTTCATCCACATAACTTGCATGCAACAACTCCCGGCGGCTATGTACTCAAACTCCGCAGTGGACAAAGAGATGGAATTTTGATTCTTGCTCAACCAAGAGACAAAAGTAGAACCAAAGAAGAAACACCCACCAAAAGTGCTCCTATATCCATCTTCATCCCTGGACCAATCGGCATCCGAATAGGCAGATAAATGATCACTGGTGTCAAAGGAATATAAAATGCCAAGTGAGAGAGTCCCACTCACGTATTTGATAATACATTTAAGAGCGAGTATGTGTGACTCTTTCGGGAACGCCTGATATCGTGCACAAACTCCAACATTAAAGGCTATATTGGGACGACTGGAAGTCAAGTAGAGAAGACTACCAATCATACTCCTATACAAGGTTTGATCTACTTCCTTGCCTGAAGTGTCCTTGCTAAGATTAGTTGAGGTACTCATCGGTGTACATGCGTGCTTTGCGAAGTCTAGACCAAATTTCTTCACAAGGTCTCTAGCATACTTGGATTGGGAGATGAAAATCCCATTCTCTAGTTGACAAACTTGGATACCAAAGAATAAAGTAAGCTCACCAGTCATGCTCATCTCAAACTCACTCTTCATCTCCTCCTCAAAGTGCTGAGCATGCTGGGAGCACGTGGATCCAAAGACTATGTCATCCACATAGACCTGGGCGACTAAAATAGCATCGTCATCTCTCCTAATGAACAACATCATATCAACTCCCCATCTCTTGAGGACATGAGCAAAGAGATATGAAATAAGCCCTTCGTACCAAGCACGGGGTTCTTGCTTCAAAGCATACAAGGCTTTCCTTATATAGTAGACGTGATCAGGGTGCTTACGGTCTTTAAACACTTTTGGTTGTTCCACGTAAACCTCCTCCTGTAGAATGTCATTCAAAAAGACACTCTTAACATCCAACTGATATAACTTGAAGCGCAGATGACATGCGATGGCGAGTAGTAAGCGGACAAACTCCAGCCTCGCAACAGGAGCGAATGTATCGTAAAAGTCTACACCCTCAATCTGTGTGTAGCCTTGAGAGACCAACCTATCCTTATTTCGAATAATGGTACCAGTCCCATCCACCTTATTCTTGAAGATCCACTTAGTACCTATCACATTTGTCTCACTAGGTCGGGGGACCAGTTCCCAGACATGATTCCTTATAAACTTAAGCAACTCATCTTGTATAGCATAGATCCAATGTTCATCTTTGAGTGCTTCCTTATAGTTCTTGGGTTCGACTTTGGACGTGTAGCAGACATGGATAACAACGTTCCCTAGCTGAGCACGAGTCTTGACCCCAAGGGTGGGATCTCCTAATATAGTAGAAGGATCATGACTCTTGCAAACCCAAGCAGCAATGTCCACTAAGTAAGGAATGGGATCCACTCTGGGTGTGGTAGGCATAACGGGATCATCAGTAAGAGCATCACCCTCACCCAAAAGGTTAGAATCAATAAACGCCGGTGGTTCATCATCTTGTACAGCGATGATTATTGACTCCATAAGCTTTAAGTTATTCAATTTATACACCCGATAAGTTCTAGTAGACGATGAATAACCTAAAAATATCCCCTCATCGCTCCGGGAGTCAAACTTTTCTAAGTGCTCTCTATCCCGTAGGATGTAGCATTTGCTCCCAAAGACATAGAAATATGAAAGGTTGTGCTTCCTTCTAGTCCACAATTCGTAGGGTGTCGTAAGAGTGTGTGGACGAAGATATACCCTATTCACTATGTGGCATGCAGTAGACACCGCCTCTGCCTACAATCTTCTTACAACATTATGACCCAAAAGCATAGATCTAGCCATCTCCTGAATCGTCAGATTCTTCCTCTCAACAATCCCATTTTGCTAAGGAGTTCTAACGGTCAAATATTCGTGTTTGATTTCAAGTCTATCACAAAAAAGATCTACATTTTCTTCTTTAAACTCAGTATCGTTGTCACTACATATTCTGTTGAAAGTGACACCGTATTAATTTTGCAGGGCACGACACTTGATCGCAAGAAAGTCTACAACATTGGATTTCTCTGGTAGAAAACCTACAATAGAGTAGCATGAGAAATTATATACCATTATGAGAATATATCTCTTACCACCTAAACTCTCAGTACGAGTAGGACCCATAAGATCCGTATGTATAAACTCAAGGATGCGAAAGGTGGCAATGGAATTTAACTTCTGATGGGGGCTACGAACTTTCTTTCCCAACTGGCAGGGTCCACAAACAGCAGAAGTTGGCTTTCCAATCTATGGTAAGCCACGTACTAGGTCCTTTTTGGCTAACTTTTCCAAATCTCGAAAGTTCACATGACCTAGTTGTTAGTGCCAAATATCCATAGAAGTAATCGTGGTGCTGTTGCAGACATATGAGGACTTAGGCATGATCCCATAAGAATTTTCTTTAGTCCTCACCCCATGAAATAAAAGTTTACCAGTTTGATCATAGACGTGGCATTTATTCCGATCAAACTTTACTGCAAAGTCAACATCACACAACTAGCTAATGTTGAGTAAATTTACCTTCAATCTTTTGACGTACAACACATTCTCTAGCTTAGGAAATCCTGATAACTCTTTTGTACCTCGTCCTACTATGCTAGACTTACTCCCATCTTCAAAAGTGACTTACCTTCCTTATGTTCCTCGATGGAGGTAAACAAAGAGATGTCACCAGTCATGTTCCTGGAGCACACACTATCGAAGTACCATTGTAGGGAATTATATGCTTTAAGAGCAACATGAGCAACAAGGCCTTTTGCGTTGTGTTTAGGCACCCAAGTAGTGGTAACCTTATGTTTTCCCTTGTCATTTTTGACTTTAATTGAGATTTTAGAAGTGTCCACTGACGGTATTAAAATTTGTTGGAACTCTTCTACTATACTCTGAGATGGGGTGACTAGAAACTCAACTCACTCTCTAAGACTATTAAAATTAGTAGTGGCATGTGGCGGAGGAAAAGTACGTCGTGTTCGATCCAAACTATAGCAAAACTCATGAAGGTGGCCCTTTCTTTTGAAGTAAGTACAGGAATATGCACACTTAGGCCAACTTCGATTTGCTTTTCTTGGCTGAACTCTCTTCTGGTTTCTAGGTGGGTGGCCATACGGATTTTTAATGAAATCGGGAACTGGTTCTAATGTCATATGGGATGTGGAATTTCCATCAAAACCTATTACCAGCCTCTCACCTAAACCCAAAGTAGGGGAGAGGAGCATCTTTCTCATCTTACCAGATCGGTCCTCAATTCTTACCTTGACTTCCCGTGCTCTCTCAAGGTCCTGAGTGAGTTAGGCTACAAGGGCATCCAGTTTATTTTGAGTGTACAAGGAGGAATAGAGATCACTCTTCAGATCAACCACTTTCTTAGTCAATTCCCCTTTTTCTTTCACAAACACACTTTCTCTCTCTAAAAACTTTCTCTCTCTCAATACAGGCAGTCTCTCTCTCTCAAAGCAGTGGATATGGAGGTATCTCTCTCTCTCTCTCTCTCTCTCTCTCTCTCTCTCTCTTTCTCATCTCTCTTAATTAATTCTATAGAGCTACAATCCTAATATTTAACGCTTTGTTACGCTTTTTGGTTTTAAAAGTATTAGCATATAAATCAGTGTACGTGCGCCAAAGATCACTCTCGCTCTCACTTGCATCATCCTCCCCCTCGCTCACACTGCTATAATTGTCGAGGTGTCCCTGTGAGCTTGCATCCTTATCATCGTGAGGAGCATTGTCATTACTCACATGACTAGCCATGAATACAGTGAAGTTACATTCATGCGATGACTCGTCTCCAAAGTCCACCGACTCAACCTCTCTATCGTCTCTAAGGGTAGTGTTTAACACAAATTTGGATTGTTCTTAACTCTTCAACCTAGTTGCACACTCAAACCCCCTATGACCTCTACCACCGCACTCAAAACATCTCTCACTATCTTTCTTGGAGGTGTCATTTTTATCTTTCTCAAATTTCTTTTCAGATTTCTTTTTCTCAAAATTCATTTTATTTTTAAAATTTCCATTTTTCTTTAATTTGAGAAATTTCTTGAATTTTTTTGCAAAAAGGACCAAATTATCTATGTTAAAATCAGAATCAGTCATCTCTTCCTCTCTTTTCTTAGATGGCTCACTTCTCTTTGATCCCTCACACTTTTTGGCCTGGGCTTTAAAAGCGACCCCTTTATCTTTTGATTTTATCATGTTAGGGAACACGTCAATTTCATAGGTTTGTAGGTCTCCAACTAACTCCTCTAATTTCAGTGTATTCAAATTACCTAATGAATTTAACACAGTGACTTTGGGATAAATCTCTTAGATAGTGATCTCAAAATTTTCTTAACTACCCTAGCATCAAGAATGTGATCTCCTAAATTAAAACTAATGTTTACGATATTAGATAAGTTGCATAAAATTCATCGAAACACTCATTTTCATGCATGGAGATAGTTTCAAACTAAGTAATTAAGTTTTGCCATTTAGATTCTTTCACTACATTTGTGCCTTCATGGGTAAGTTACAGAACATCCCATGCTTCTTTAGACGTGGTACACGTCATGATGCGTTGGAACTCGTCAGGTATGATGGCTACAGAAATGGCACTAAGCCCACGTGAGTTAAATATGCTCCATTTAAATTCATCCTCAATCCATGCAGTCACAAATTTTAAAGTAGTTACGTTTTCTACAGTGACAGTGGGAGGCATCCACCCTCTTTCACACATAACCCAGACACGTTCATTAATAGCCTTTAGGTGAGATTTCATGCATGCTTTCCAATAGGCATAATTTGACCCTTCAAATGTTGGAACTTTATATATGAGTTGTCCATTGAAATTTCGCTTTTTCAAAAAATTAATTTTCAGAAAAAAAAATCAATATAAAGAAAAAAAATTGTGAAAAAAATTACACGATAAGTTTGTGTAAATGGCTCTGATACCAATTTGAGAGTGCGCCAGCAATCAATATCAAACTTATTTAATTAAATTCCAATTTTAGTCCCAACAAGTCTTAACTCTTGCAAACAAACGTGATTGGATAAAGAAATAATCTAAGCATGCAAGATAATCGCGATTGAGGAAAAATCCCCCACAGGGGCAAAAACCATCTTATTTTCACTATAATTTTGTAAAGAACGGTTTAAACTTATTACAATGAAAATAAAAGTAGTGACATATGAAATACCCTCAGGCGTGGATTTTGATGTTGTCGGCAAGAGTTCCCACAAGAGCTCCCAAAGGTCAGCAATAGAAAAGCTTCGTCTTATCCACAAATGTACTCCAGATGAGTAGTATAATCTTCCTTGGGGTTTATAGGATTCACATAAAGAATTGGGAAATATTTGTGAATAAAAAAGGTATTGAAACCTTAAAATATGAAGTCTGTAAATAGTGTCTGTTTTGCAGGAACGAAAATCTGCAGACTTAGAAAAATGTGTAGCACGAACACTGATTAAATAGGAAGTTAAGGCGGCGCATCATTTGAACGAAACACTGTGTCGTTCGAGCGAGATGGCATCTCATTCGAATCACATAAGATTTGGTCCGAACGACATCAGTGACGTGTCACAAAAAACTCCTTTAAAACGATTATGTGTGTTTATCCTCTTCCAGACTTCGAAATTTTGTTTTAAAAAAATATTCCCAACTATTTATGCAAATAATTAAACTTTTCAATTAAAACTATTTTTTTAACCACAAGTACATGGAGTAATGGGAACTGTTGAAGAGTACCTTTCTTGACATATAATGCACGTATGAAGATAATGGATGCATGAATTCGGATCGAGGACGTCAAGGATGATCGTGGAGACTTGACGAATGTAGCGGTATCAGACATACTTAATTGTGATCTAGGATACTTGGAAAATTCCTAGATTCTACCCCAGACATTTATATAACATGTCCTTATATTATATTGGAACCTAAACTCTTCTACTAACTTATTATCTAGCATTGCCATAATCACACAATTAAGAAGAAACCTAACTACAATAACAAAATAATGCAAAGAAAAGAACTGAGAGGGAAAAGACTAGAACTTTCAGGTAGTAACAAAGCTTTAGAAAAGCACAGAAGAAGGACTTCGACTTTTGAAGCAGAAGAGAAACTTAGGAGTTAATTATACGCAAGAATAACCGGAGATAGTGAACGAAAAATTGAGTATACCCAAACTAATCACCAAAACTTCTAATGATGAGTTTCGTCTTCCTAGGAAGATTTTGGCGCATTAATTTCTTTTTAGACAAGTGTACCCCTTGTGCAAGTCTTATAATTACAAACATGCCATGTAGATCTTTGATTATATTTGAGGCTTTAGGCCTCCGACCCAGTTGAAATCTATTAACCCATAATTATTAGCCCAGAGATTTTAGGGGCATTTGTGGGAGCCCATTTTTTATAAGTCCATGAGAGTAGCCGACCAAGATAATTTAAGTATTTGTCCCATCCCAATTCACGACTTAATTTATACACGGGTAGTTTAGTTAAAGCATGACACTCACAGACATGGTCAAATTAGGTACCAAGAATCTCAGACAAAATATTCAAGTACCTCATGGCCAATCCACACCCTATCATGGAGTTTCTTAAGAAACTCGATCTCTGTAACAACTTATATAAATTGTACACCCTGACTCGAGGAAAAGGGATGAAAAACTTGAGACTTTGAGAGACATTTAATAAGAACAAGTAACCTCCATGTGGATGTAGGCAAGTTGCTGAACCACGTACATCGTTGTTATGTGTGTGATTCCATTTATTTTCTCCCATTTGTGATTGTTTTCGTATAATCTTTTATTGTGAATTTTTCTGCACTCACAAAATTATTTTCTAAATACATATACTAAATACGTATATACAAACCACAAATGATTCCTATCTATGATAAAATCAAAATGTACAAACTTCCATTATGAAGATAAAAGGGAGTAGGAAATCCTATTAGGACATACAATAGATTGAATTCAACAACGAAGGATTCATTTATTAGAATATATGTTTTATATATAACGAAATCATTTAAATATTTCAACATAATGTTAATTCTCACCATCACACATATATTCCCATTTTACAGCTATATTATCTGAATGTTATATTTTGTAGTTATATTTTCTTTTTGAAGATCAAATCTAAAATTTCGTGTTTCAACTTCATAATGCAATTTGAAAAAAAAATCGAAACCAATGAGATGTGACACACCACTTATTAAGAAAACAGTTTGCCAGCCCTCTATTAAAATCAAATATAAATCGCATTTGCATCATTCATAGCATCACAATCGATAATTAATTAGTTACTAATGACCTGTTATTAAATTAAGTCGTGTGCCAATTTTAATCTTTATTACCGTGACATAACAACACCATAATCATATCAAAACTCATTTAGATACATTATAAAAATAAAAAATAACACAACAAGTTTGAGAAATCTATTACATGAAAACTTAGCCGAATAAACCATTGGTATAACATCCCTGCAATAATTTCCAAAATAAAATAAAATGGAATAAAAATGTCTGATATGGGCAAAACGCTAGAATACTAAAAAAGTCATGTCTAGGATATGATAATAGAAGAAATTAAATTAAATTCTACAACATCTCACATCTATCGCAGCTGCGATACGTGGAAGGATAATGATGCTTGTCGTCCATGTAGATGGACACTTAAAAGGTTTTGAAAATAAATTTGATATGTGTCAGAGCCCAAATCCCTTTGAAAATAATGCAAGTAATTAAAATGCATAATTAATTATGTGTTCACTCTTACATATTTAAATTGGTACCACACTCTTATGAGATATTCCTCACCCCTCATCTAAAGTGCACACCTAATGCATGCATTTTATTCGACTAGTTATGCTACCCGCTTAAGTAGTCCCAAAATATCCTTAAGTCCATACGCTATCCCATTATATACGTACTTTATCGAATTAATTTTCACTTATAACTAATAATAATAATTCTCAATTATAATCTATTATTTTATATCCAGTGACTTTCTCCAGTTATTTAAAAATTATTCACACTTAATGTCATAAGCCTGTATATAATTCGTTCACATTTATATACATAATCTCCACGACATAACATACATATATCTCTCACTATATACGTATAATATGAATTCTAAAATGCTACAACATAGCATACCTTGGTATACATTCTTTGATGTAGCTATAAGTAAATTTCCT